>OY770107.1:1521911-2134411 GCA_963669365.1 Verbascum thapsus
CGTAAAATTTAAATTAAAACATTAATAAATCTAGCTCAAAATTACTTTGTAATCAACAATTTCTAATATTGCAAGTCTCCTTTGTAGTAAAATGTAAAAAATATAGCCGTCTCTTCAACCACTAGTCCAACTACAACTCTCTCTCTCTCTCTCTCTCTCTCTCTCTCTCTCTCATCCCCACCTTCTCCGTCGTCAAAAGCTCCGATCACCCACCGGAACCCCATGGACTCATCCCCCTTCAACCGTCTACCCCAAGACACCCTCCACCAGATCTTCTGCCACCTACCCCTCCGCCAAATCGCCGCCGTCAAATGCGTCTGCAAAGCCCTCCACGCCTCTCTCTCCTCCCCTTCCTTCCTCCACCTCCTCCGCACTCAGCCCCACCACTCCCTCTCCCTCCTCTCCCTCAAGCCCTCCCACCGCCACGTGTCCCCTCATCCAACCCTCCACGCCTTCGACCCCCAATCAGATCAATGGCTCAGTTTCTCCCTCTCCTTCCTCCCCTTCTCCTCCCTCCACCCCATCACCTCCTCCCACGGCCTCCTCTACCTCTGGGCCTCCAATCATAGTCCCCGTAATACCCCTGGCCATGTCCAGAATTCCCAAAAAGCCCTCGTTGTTTGTAACCCTTTGACCGGTCAATTCAAAATCCCTTCCCCAGCTCGGCTCCGCTTGGTCCCGCCATGGCTCAGTCTTAGCCGGCTCGGTTAACGTTGTTCTCGTCCTCACCGAGCTCGCAATTTTGTATTATTCCGAGAATGTTATAAACCCTAAAGATCTAAGCTTTAACCCTAGCTTTGTCAATAATTGGCTCAAATTCTCCTCAAATTTACCTTCGAAACCCCGTAGCCCAGTTTTGATTTCTGATTTTATTCTCACATTGTGTGATGTGGGCTCCCCCTGGAGATCCCAATGGGCAATGTTTAGAACAAAAATTGTTGATATGGAGAAAACAATGCAATGGGTTAGGGTTGAAAAGCGCGAATGGGGCGAAATTTTCGATATTTTGAAGAGGCCTAGGTTGGTGAAGGCTGGGAATGATAAGAAGGTGTTTATGGTAGGAGGGTTGAAAAGCTCGTACGCTATGCAAAGCTCGTGCACAACGATTTTAATATTGAGATTGGATTTGGAAAGTTTGGAGTGGGAAGAGGCGGGGCGAATGCCGGTTGAAATGTATAGGTGTTTTATGGAGAGTAGTAAGTTCAAGGTGTTTGGTGGTGGGAATAAGGTTTGTTTTTCGGCTAAGAGGGTCGGTAGATTGGCTTTGTGGGAAGAGAATGGAGATGAGAAAACAGAGTGGAGGTGGGTGGAGGGTGTGCCGGGGAGTGGTGATGGCCTTTGTCGTGGGTTCGTGTTTGAGGCCGGGCTCGATGCTATTCCGTAGATGAGCAACTTCTTGGTAATGTTATTTGGACTTTGCTTTTCTTATAATTGAATATGTTGTACTATCTGTGTTTTATGATGATCATATGTGTTCTGTTTTCGCGGTTTTGTTGCTATGAAATGCAGTTGATTGGATTTTCTTATGTTTAATGTTCATAACCCTCTTAATTTGATGGGATTGGGATCAAGATGAAATTGTCAATGTTTATGTTATAAGTACTATTTTCGGGTAAATTGTTGTTGAGGAAGTAATGCCATGTGTTTAGGATGTATTGTGGCGTATATTCTTGTATTTCCCGAGATGCTTGTATTGTATTTCGATTTGCTTATCTTCGGTTGATCGATGAAAATGTTTTTGAAATTAACTTTGTTAAGATCATATTGTTTGCATATGTAGATTATGGATAATATTAGCCTTTCTCCTAAACTTTGTTGCTCAATAGGCCTATTTTGTTAAGGAGTTCTCTTAATTAGATTTAAAGCAACCCTTCTTAAACCTTGATAGTGTTAGTGTACTTTCAAATCGAGATTTTTAAGATGAGAATTATAAAGACTCGATTTTTGAAGTATAAAACAAGTCTAGTATTAGTTATATATCCATTCGGTAACTGCTAAAGGGACTATGTGTTGACATGAATCTAGTCGAATGTTTATGCAAAACGTTAAATTAATGCATTTCGGGTTTCTTTTTTGTATCTGCAGTTTGAACATTAACAACTTGAAGCTATGTCATCTATAATCATCTTTTTATAAGTTTTTTTTGTTTCTCTTGGTGATTTATGTAGGGGTGTGCATCGGTTCGGTTCAGGCGAAAACCGAACCGAAATTTCGGTTTTTTCGGTTTTTGGTTTTCCAAAATTGCAAACCGAAACCGAACCGAAAAAAGTTCGGTTCGGTTCGGTTTTTAACCGAAATAACCGAATTTCGAAAAAAAAAATAGGAAAAATCACATAGTTCGGTTCGGTTTTTCAATTTTTTTTGTAACTTCGGTTTTCAACCTACTCTTTTATAAATATTTTTAAATTTTTATTAATATATAATACTTATTAATTATATATAAATTAAAATAATAATTAATATATATTATATATTTCGGTTCGGTTCGGTTCGGTTCGGTTAACCGCGCCTAAAAATCGAAACCGAACCGAAAACCAAAATTTTGCAAAAATAAAAACCGAAAACCGATCCGAAATTTTCGGTTCGGTTAAAAACTGAACCGAATTTTCGGTTTTTGGTTCGGTTCGGTCGGTTCGGTTGATTTTAAACACCCCTAGATTTATGCGATATGTTATGGAAATTAACATGTTATATATTAATATTTTACATTTTCATTACTTATATTTGCATGAGCAAACTTAGGGATCCCACTCTAGTGAAGCTTGATTTAAATTTCAGTTTGGTTTATCTATAATTTTTTTATGAGCTTAACATGAGTTGTTATATAAGAAAATAGTTAGCTATTTTATAGTGAGTTTATGCTTTAGATGCCTATTCGTTTATATTCATACTTATATTTCATAAAGATGACCAAAAAATTTGAATTGAATTAGTTCATATTCACACTTAAATTTCCAAAGATGACCAAAAAAATGTTGAATATACTTTGAGTGCATTTCTTGGTCTTCCATAATGCTGAACAACTTTGCTAATATAATATCAAGGAGAAGCAAAATATAAAAATAAAAATTAGTGACATCTAGGGATGGACCTAATTTTATTGCAATTGGGTAAGTTGACTAGAAAAGAAGCACCCCAACTATGTGTTTTCAAATATTTTTTAATAGTTATATGTAGTCTTTTAATCCAACTAACAAGTAAAAATGTTTATTCTCAAATGAGGGTTAATTAAAAAAAATGTAATACATTACTTTTAATAAAGCTCCTTCCTTAGAAAGATTAACTTTTAAGCTGATTTGATCTCATATTATAAATGTCTTATGCGGCCCGCATGGGTAGCCCAGTTGGTCACAGAAGGGTGAAGTTTGGACAACCAAAGATCGAGTCCCACCAGCGGCAGTGTGGGAGCAACCTCTCAAGTGAGGGGGGCTCCTTGTGCGCAGTGGCACTGGTCTAACCCCTGTGATTGGCTGGGTTACCATGATTTATTCCTCCCATAGCTCTGTCGGGCCGGGGCATGGGGGGCCCTTGGGGTTGGGGATTCAACCTTTTGGACAATAAATGTCTTATGCACCATGACATTTAAAAATTAAGATTTAGTTGGATCCTTATTTTCTCATTAAAAAAAAGTAATAAGCAAGAAGTGCTAAATTTTAATGGTTATGCCCCTATGCTCTTAACCTTGTTTTTGAAATATGGAAAATAAATTTTATATTTTTATTCGTATGATAAAATAATTAGAATCCTTATAATGCAACACTTGACCTCATATTTGATCTAACTGATAAAATATCATATTATTTTTTAAAAGGGTTACATTTAATGTATGCGATGGAATTTCGAAAAAGTATTCCATTTATTCAGTCGAAAAATGTAAAATACATAATTATATAAAAATCAGTGTAATTCAAAAAAGAACGTGCAAAAAAAAAATAGATTACAAAAGAGTAAAAATTCACACAAAAAAAATATGAATGAGTTATTATAAATAGGTCATTCACATAATATCACAGGAGGTTAAATATAGTTTATACTTTATACTCGCAAAAATTGTAAAATATCAGACTAAGAAGTATATCGATAAATGTATAAAAGAGATTTGAATATATGATTTTAAATAATTTATTATGACTTGAAAGATACACGCACTTAGCACATATTGATGGAAAATTCTATTCTAGTCCCAGCCCAATGGAGCCGGTGCCTTAAACACCATAAGTTTGTATTGGGGTGGGTGGTTTTGTATGGGTGGTGGATGTAATAAAAACACCCACCCCAATACAAATGTGTGGTGTTAAAGGCATCGACTCCATTGGACTAGGACTAACATAGAATTTTCCCATATTGATTGCTCTTTTAGTCTCATTTTTTCGCCTTTTCGAAAATATTTATAACAAGTTCGGTTTAAAAGAGTCGATATATTATAAATTTGTAATATGATAAAACACTTAATCTGTTGCAATATTCAATAGTCAGTGAGATTCGATTCGATTCAGTATTGAGATTTATATTACAATAGACAAATTGTAGCGGACTCGATCTGTTTTAGAGTTGCTTATTTTCATATTTACAAATCTGCGAGGACATTAATATGTAATTTATTATATTTCCTTAATTTGTAAGAAGTTTCAATTAGATCATGGAATTATGAAATTATAAGCAAAAGCCAAATGACAATAAAAATGGCAAATTTTCCTAAAAATAAGATTGAATTTAAAAAAAAAAAAAAATAGACACAAGGAGAGAGTACTTAGTTTTGTATTTTGCTTATAATAAAATTATATTACTATTGAAAGGATATAAGAAAATGAGTGATGTTATATACCACATGTTACAATTTATATATTATTCACTTTTTTCAAATATAATAAATATTATATGTAGTAAATGTATTTAACTTCATTTTTATAATTTAGGTTTATAATAAAAAGATATATTATAATTTCAAGTAGCAGTAAAAAATTGATAAAAAATAAATGATGCTATATATTTTTTTTTAAGAAAACAAATTATGGATTTTATGATAAAAGTATGATACCCCATTATCCTCTTTTGATAGTGGAAACTTTTGCATTGGAATTAACCTTTTCTAGAAATCTTTACATAATTCCTTTTGATGTGCATGGATTGGGAGCCCAATTGTCAAATCGTGACATGCCAATATTTATAAATAATACTTATACCATAGCTATAATTCTCACTTAGATTAGTATCTTTAAAGGGAAATAAATACATTAATGAGAATCAAATCTTCATTATGTTTTGAATAAATATTACAAAATACTTTATCACACTATTGGGTGAGAATTTATGATACTATTGGAAAGTGCCATTTTATTAAAACAAAATATGCTGAATAATCATTCTTTAGCCATTATATCACACATTAATATTATGTCCCATCTAAGAATATTTAAATTCCAACTTGATTTATGAGGAATCAATATTTTAATCCTTATAAATTTAATATAATAGAATCGGAGAAAAATGTGATATTCACCATACAATTTTATTTACTTTACTAAGTCGGGA
Organism: Verbascum thapsus; assembly: GCA_963669365.1. Taxonomy (NCBI): domain Eukaryota; kingdom Viridiplantae; phylum Streptophyta; class Magnoliopsida; order Lamiales; family Scrophulariaceae; genus Verbascum; species Verbascum thapsus. The sequence continues at coordinate 1,527,444 of OY770107.1, forward strand.
TTTACCAAATATACCTAATTTATGAAAATCGATGAATTTTTTAAAATATATACTATTTATAAGTATATATATGCCATCGGAAATGATAACCAAATTGCAAAATGAGCTGGTTCTAGTTCTACTGCAAAATTGTTTATTTAAAGAACTTGACGTGCAAGTATTAATTTATGCATTGTATTTTTTATTGTTTTGCAAAATAATTGAAGATATTATTTTATTTTATTGGACTAGATCAATACTTATTCGATGGAATTGAAACATTATCATCCAATCTCTGAGGAGATTCTCTATAATTATGCTTTGATTTTAAATTGTATATAAGTTAATTAACCTACTAATCCATTATTAGGAGGTCAAAGCCTAAAATGTCACAATTATTTAGTAGGACGGCTAATATAAAAAATTAAGACACGAATATTTACATTAGAATAAAACAAAATGCAAATAAATTACCGAGTCGACTCTAAATATAAATAATTTATAGCATAAACTATAATACACACTACAAGATAAAAAATACCCAATTTTAAGTAAATGATCCGAAATGATTTATATAAGAAACAATATTTTCTATATATTCCAAAATGACTTGAATACAAACTTTATAGAGTCTTGAGTTATAATAATGAAACCACAATAATTGAGTAATAATATATTTGTTGTACGTTATTCCTTAAATACGAATTAACAATAACAACAATTTTTTTTGAAAAGTTCATAAAAATATTACTCCAATCCAACGGCGCGGTCAAAGCTTATTAAAAGCGAAAGATATTAAAAAAAATAAGATAAGTAGATGTGGAGCAATTAAAACCTCAAACTCTTTATTAATTAAGTCTATCAATTGGTAATATTAAAATAAATAGTGCTATAATTGATGTGACCAAATAAATTACAAAATAGTTGTATTTTCAGGAATGAAATGAATTACATTCTATTTTCATAAATCACATGTTTTTTTTGTAATTACTAAATGGCATATTGAAAACAATTTTTTCCCTAATTGGTAAGTAGACTTAATATTTCTCAATTTTAGAAACAATTAAAACACAAATACTTGTAAAAACAATACAAAATCTACATTTATTTCTTTATAAGGTTTTAAACAACAAAAATGTTAATTTATCATCCATACTTTTTCCTTTTTCGCACTTGTTATATAAAAAAATCATTCAAATCATTTATTTCAAGTAATACTTGATCTCCTATCACATATATAAATATTTTCTTTAAATATATAAATCACGTAAAATTCAATATACTAACTCAACAAGTATAATAGAGTAAGTAACGATCAAATTATATGCTATTAACATTCACAATGTTTTTTTTTATAGCCAGAACGTAATCGAGGCAACATAATGACAAGAAAAAATAACACAATCCCGTAATATTTGTCCTATTACTATTTATATACATAAAATGAGATTTTTATTGCAATTTATTTATAATTAATTTTTTATTACAAATCATTGTAATTATTAATATTTTCTAAATTTATGTCAAATTCTTATTTAAGTCAATCTAATCTAAACCTACCCGTATAAAATACAAGTCCAGAACCCTATCCACTCTCCGCTTTTGGCTCCCACCTGCCTCTCCTTCTCTCTCACACACTACACACACTTGTCCTCTCACATAAACACACACACAATTATGTATGTAATTATATATATATATAATATATATATAAGTAAAGTCTAGCTAACAAATCTCTAGTCTTTATCTGCACAAGCCAAAACTGTGTGTGACATTCTTCAAATCCAAAAGTTTCTCTCTCTAATCACACCACAGTGATTTCTGCTTTGCCTGCTACAGTTCCGATGGAAGTTTCCATGACTCAGTTGTTACTGTAGTTTTAGCACCACGTGATTATAGTGCTAGAGGTTTATGATTGACGCACTGAATAAGTGTTAGGATATGGATTTGGTGGAGGAGGTAGGGGAAAGTTCGTCTCCGCCGCGGAGCTACAGCGGCAGCTTCGGAAGTGGCGGAGGAGGAAACGATGTGATCAGGAACGATGTTTACAATCGGCTGATTGAGAATGGAAATGAAGAGGCGATTTGTAATCCTGATTTTCTGGAGCAGCTGGAGGCTCACTTCAATCGCCTGCCTCCTAGGTTTGTTGTTTCTGTGTGTATTTATGTGAAAATGCATTTTGAATTGTTCAATTTCTTTAGTATTGCGTATATGTTATGATTTTGTGTGTTTGTGAAAATACTCTGAATATGATGGAAGTGCTGTTCTATGCTGTGCTAAATTGTTTACTTTTTCGTGTTTGCGTGCGTATGTTTTATCAATGTATTGTTTGTGATCGTATGAATAGAGAAAATTCGTATGTTTATGTATAGAAGAAGGTTGATTGATGTATTTATATGGTGTACACATAAGGCGTGGTTTACTGTGTGGCTGTATGTATGTGAATTTCTTATTGAAGGACATATTCTGGAATTGTGCTTGATTGAATCAAAATTGAACTGTAAGATTTTGATTACGACGGATTGGAATTTTTGGCCTTTAAGAAAACTTTTGGCACTTTCAGTGAATTAGTTTATTATGTTTACCTTAGAGTTTAGTGTTGGTTCATCTAAAAAAGAAGCTCTTATATTTGATTTAGAATATTTGAATTTTTATTATTTACATAGCGGTCAAAACTCTGGTATAATCAATTCTGTTGATGATTGGTGTTACTGTTTTTTCGTCTACTTGATTGAGTCGGTGCTATTGTGTGTTTCAGTTATGTTCTGGATATCAATATGGATAGAGTGGAAGATGTCTTGTTACATCAAAAGCTTCTCGATAGTGCAAAGGATCCTGATAATCAACCTGTTTTCCACATCCGTTTTCTAGAGGTACCGATGTGCTTTTGATACTCAATTTAAACTGTCTTCCTGAGGTGGTCCTTGATACTCAATTTACATGGTCTGTTTAAGCATGAGTAGTAAATAAACACAAAATTTCAAATCATTGCTAAAAAACATCTTTGAACTCCTCTGTTTAAGTAATCTTACTATCAAGTCATTCATCTGAGTTCAGAATTCAGAATATTAAAATGACTTGCTTGAAGCAACCTTTTCAAGCTTAATATCCAAACCAAGCACTGATGCCCACACCTTATCCTGTGTCACTTTCTTTGTTGCAAATTATTGGACATCTGAAGTGTTAATTCTGCTTTGGTGCGGCCTTGTTCTTTTACAGCTTTATTATAAATACGTTTGTGCTTCATGAGAAAATTGGTCAATTGCTCCTTAAATTGATGGATTTTTTGCATAATTTAATTTTTTATTTTTCTCTTTTGGTTCATATACTCCTCAATGCCTACTCCTTTGCCTTTTCTATTGTGTGGCCAGAATGTTTGCAATAGCACTGATGATATTGATGGCGACCAAGTTTCAAGTGTTCCTCCTGTCTTAAACCCGCTAGATAGTAACAATGATGAAGATGTTGGATTGTCAAATGACAGGTATTGTGGTGTTATAGGGAAACTTAGTGGATTGAGAAAAGATTATCTTATCTTTAGATAATATTCTTGTCCTTGCTAAGATAAATGTTCCTATATTCTAGCTCTTAGTCCCTTTATTCTTTGACTGTATTAGAAGCAGGAATTCTGGAGGTGACACTGAGACTTGTTCTAAGCTCGAGGATCTGAATTTGGATGTTAGGAAGAATTCGAATGACATAAGCAGGGAAATTCCTGCAGAAAATTCTACCAGAAGGTGATGTCTTGGGAATTTTTCGTCTTGATTTCTTGTTTTCATTTTGAGTTATTTAAAGATGAAAAGTGCATTGCTACTTGAGCATTAATAAGGAGTAATAAAAACTCAACCACCATTTTGGTTCTCTGGTAGTCCTTGATCTGTTAAAGAGTGGATCAATTGAATATCCCTTAACTGTTTGATAAAGCTTGCAAATATTAGTGTTGAAGAACCTAAACTGATCTAGATTGGCAAAATTAGGATAAAATGCTGATAGATCAAATTTATAAAACTACAAGTACGCAAAACGTAAGATTTGTTTTAAAATTTCCGGTTTGGTGAATTGGCTGACTTCCACACCACAACAATTGTTCCAAATTAATATTTCTCTTCATGGATTTTCCTAATATTTACTCCTTTTCTAATTCATCTCACAACCATAACTGTGTATCATCATCAGGAGATACTTCTAGACTTATAGGAATAGGGTTACTATGGAAGATGCTTGCTGTCCTTGATCTGAAAATTACAATTAAACCTATTTTGTTGATGCATTTGGTGGATAGAATGGTCGAATCTCCAAGGCTCTGCTGCCCTTAACTTTTCCTGATGCATGTAATTTACTGTCTCCTCCATTTTTCAGTTATCCTGTCATCTATGAGTAGAGTGCGATAAATGTCATGTTTCCTTAATGGATTCTTTAGCTAATAATGTTGCTATTGACTGAGCATGGTTTTTTTGATGACTGTTAATAATACTTGGTCTATTGCGTATTTAAAAAGTGAATTTATTATCTAGATGTATAGTGCAGGCTGGAAGCTGTAAACTCGCCGTTTCATGAAGTAATATTTTCAACTGTTGACAAGCCCAAGCTTCTTAGTCAGGTAAACTAAGAAGGGTATTTCTGTTTTGTTATATTATATCTGTGGTCTTAGTATGTGCACTGTATAATATTAACACCAATTCCTAAAACTCGATGTTTCATCGTTCTCCAAATGAAAAGTGCAGCTTCGATATGGTTCCTAATTCTGAAATTTGTAACTGTTTTTTCCACTTCTTTGCAGCTTTCAGCTTTGCTCTCTGACATAGGACTCAATATTCGTGAAGCTCATGTATTTTCTACAATGGATGGCTACTCTTTAGACGTTTTTGTTGTCGATGGATGGCATGTTGAGGTATGTGGGGTTTCGTTAACCATGGTTGCTTTACATATGCTGGATTTCAGAATCTAGGTTTTTATTTTGAAACTGCATGTAATAGGGGTCAATCAGATTCCATGGGTAGGTTAAACTGTAGATATAGCGTATGACGTGAAATTCCTCAACCAAGTCCAACAAGATTTTAGTCTTCCGCTTTCTTCAAATTGATGTGTTTCAAGTCGGATTAATCCACAACCTTTAAGTCAACAAGTCAACTTATACAACCACTTTATATATATATATATATATATATATATATATATATATATATGTGTGTATGTGTGTGTGCGCGCACGCAATTCCATATAGTTTGCAACCGGGGGGAGAGGGGACTACAAATCATGTTTTACATTATGATTATTTATGGACTGCGTATGAATTTATTGAAAATGTATTACTATTATGTTAATTGTATGTTGAGGAATGTTTCTGTATGGAAATGTTGTTGATTTTGCACTATCGTGGCTAGGATACAGAAGGTTTATACGACGCGATGAGAAAAGCAATCGCTGGAAGCGAGGTAACTATTATGGACTATACTCATTGCATTTATTCTTGTCTCATTCCAGCCCTCTCTATCCCTCCCGCCATTCTCTACTATTTCTACGTTATTTTATATATATTGTAAACTATTATTCTAGATACCTTTTTCCTTTGATTTCTTTAAAATTCTTCTGTCATATGGATCAATTTCGAGACATAACTTGTTGTTTTTCTACTTTAGAAACAAAGATAAAAAAGACAGATATTGTTATATCTTAAACTTTGTTATAACATTTCATCTTCATATTTTAAGTAATTAATTTAGAAGCAGCACAAAATGCTTTCAGAGAGTGATGTCTTTACACCAGTTTTTCTATTCGATTCAACTTTATTGATTGGGAACAGTGTTTACGGTATAGAATTATAATGACTCCCGTTTATTTAAAATTTAATCGGTCATGCACTAAGACATTGATGTGCATCGTGTACATATTACTATCTTCTTTGAATTCCAATAAATTTTCTTTGCACATGTGATTGTAGTGAAGTTTACACGGTGTTGAATTTGCCTTTTAATCTATTTAAAGCGTTATCCATGATCAACCACTAGAGGTCACTATAAACTATCTGCTTTGCATTATCTAGGGATCGTGGTCTGGTTCTTCGCGTGCTCAGTCAATTGTGGAGAAAGCCATTGCTGCACAAGCAGAATGTGAGGAGTGGGAAATAGATTGGAGATTATTGAAGATAGGGGAGAAGATTGCTGCTGGATCTTGTGGAGATCTGTAAGTTCACATCAACGTGTTGAATTTCTTGATTTACTTTATCTTATCTGGCCATTATTCTTAAATTTAAGTGTTTCAATGACAAGGTATCGTGGAGTGTATCTTGGTCAGGATGTTGCTATCAAGGTCCTTAGGTCTGAGAATTTGAATAACTCTCTGGAGGTTGAGTTTGCCCAGGAGGTTGGCATTTTGAGGTAATTTTTGTTCCTGAGATAACGGAAAAATTTAAAATTAAATTTTCAGCATTTGGTGTTTTCTGTAATGCAGACAGGTACAGCATGAAAATGTTGTTCGTTTCATCGGTGCTTGCACAAAGTTACCACATTTATGCATAGTAACAGGTAATGTGCTTTCTAGATGAACAAAATTGCATTTTGATGTAACAACATGTGATGCTTTAAAACAAGTTAGCTTCTTTTGATTTCTTTATTCCCTTTTTGAAAAGTTCTGCAGATTATTCATAAATTTATGGCACCTAAACTTTATTATTGAAGTTGTTTGACAAATTTTATTGCGTTTGCTTGCTGGAAAGCAACTTGGTTACTCTACTGGGTTTCAATTTTAACTAGTGTTATAACACTCTTACGAATTATTTGTGTCGCTGGTATGATGTATTTAGAATATATGCCCGGAGGGAGCCTATATGACTATTTGCATAAGAATCATCATGTGATTCAGCTCCCATTGTTGCTGAGGTTCGCTATTGACGTCTGCAAAGGAATGGAATATCTGCATCAGAATAATGTTATCCACAGGGATTTGAAGACAGCAAATTTACTTATGGATGCTTGCAATGTGAGTTCATAAAAAATCATCATACTTGAACTTTTAGAATGCTACGTTGATGCTAGGGGCGAAATGAATTAACATTTTTTTTTCTGTTTTTTATCTTTAAATGAACATGATAGGATTTTCACATTCCTGAATCTCTAAATTTTCGACGATCTGGCAGAAAACAGAACTGATTCCACTATTACATCATACTCTTTCCAATAACATGGGTTTATTTGTATCTTTTTAACTATATATATATAATATTGATGGGTGTGGTAATTTGTTTCAAGGTTGTTAAAGTGGCAGATTTTGGAGTTGCTCGGTTCCAGAATAAGGGTGGGGAGATGACAGCAGAGACTGGAACATATCGGTGGATGGCACCTGAGGTACACCCCTTTTCACATGTCAAATCATTATATCTAATTATTATTGGACATGAGGCAGTGAATATTTCTGATTTGGTGGGCTATCACTATTCTATTCTTTCATATTTTTAGATTTTTAAGATGTTTCCATAGATAGATAATATCAGTTAAACCTCAGGAACCAGCAAGATGCGCAAAAATAGAGGGACAATTAGACTGCTTATGAATCCGTTGGCTATACTATAAAATAGTGTTGTGCGGCAGCTCCTTATGGAAAAACACTTGTTGACCTAAGCTGAACTTTATGATATTGTTCCCAGACTATTAATTTTATTTTACCATATTGATTACTTAAAGACCTAACCCCCCCACCCCACCCCCAATGGATTAGGCTATAACAATGTACTTCATTGACTTAAGAACTGCTGTCAGTATTTAACTAGTAAATAGGTAGATAACAACCATGAAGCTGAGATATTAATAACTTGAAATGTTGTTCGAGATTTTCAAGTTATACTATATTTGTAAAATTTGCAAAAAAAATGCGAGTTATTTGCAATGAACAAAAATAGAAAGATGGTATCCACTTTTCCTCTTGCTGAGCTGAGGCTGCATCGTAGTTCTCCCTACAGCTTGTGATGAAACAGCGAAAAGGGACACCCAGATTATGACTAGCTGACACTAAGTTTAATTCATGTAAATACCTCGGATACTGTTAGTATGGAATAATAGAAAACCGCTGCTCTCTTAAATTCCATATGTTATTTTCTTCATGAGGCCGTTCCATATTAGTTTGTGGTTTGGTTCTAAAGTCTTCATCTTGTGTCATGATAATTAGTGCTATCTAACGGGCCCTGTTTTGGTCATTCTTTAATTTACAGGTGATAAATCATCAACCCTATGACCAGAAAGCAGATGTGTTCAGTTTTGCCATAGTTCTTTGGGAATTTGTCACGGCCAAGGTACTTCTTATATTCCATCCATTAGCTTGAAACCAGGAAAAAATATCAAGTTGTCTGCTTAAGCACCATAATTCTTATTTCATCTGTTTCCTTTTTTTTAAAACTATAAATGTGCAGGTTCCTTATGATAACATGACTCCTCTACAAGCTGCCCTGGGCGTGAGACAGGTTTTGCGCGTTTCTTTCCATGAGATTTTCTTTATCTAATGCCATTTCATTTAACTTATTTTGCCTCAAATTATAAGCATCATATATTCTCTGTGTGCTTATATATTGCTATTCCCGCGACACAATACTTCGACTAAAATTTGCAAAATGTTAGCTGCAAATACAAAACCAAAAATGATAGAATATATAGCATGGATCTGCAAGTTTGTCTAAGTTTGAGGTAATAATATATTTTCTATCATTTGAGGAAACAACTAATTCGATTAAACCTAGGTCGAATAATCATCTCTGTCACGAGCTGAAATGTACTTAATTTACATAAGCATATTTGCTTATCTATCTTTTCAAATATGTTAGGGTCTTCGACCAGAACTCCCAAAAAACGCACACCCGAAGCTACTAGAGCTGATGCAGAGATGTTGGGAAGCTGCTCCTAGTAACCGACCTTCCTTCAGCGAAATTAGGATCCAACTTGAGAAACTCCTACATGAAGTCCAGGTATGCAGAAAACAACACATTTTATCACGTCTATATGTTCGTATATCTTGCTGAAAAAACACTTAATTCTTGAATTGCCACAGGATACACAAAATGGCTACTGAATATATATATATATATATATATATATATATATATATATATATATATGTATTTGACCTTAACTAATGGATCGGCGCTTTTCGATATTTACTGGTGAGCTTCTTTTGGTTGTTTTCATTATTTACATGTATTATTCAGATGCACTTGGGGTGAGAAAAGTACATATTTGTAACATAGAAGCGTAAGCTGTTAGCAATTTTGAATATACGGGTAAAAAGCCACAAACTTCAGCATGTGATGATGTATTAGATAATATAATATAATATAATATTACAATTTAATATAAATATATACATTATGTAAATTTGTTTGAATGATGAGTTAATATAGTTCCATGTAAAGTAAATATTGAAAAGGAAGAAATTAGTTAGTCTGTAAATTTTTTTTATTATCTTTGTTCTTGCTCACCGTGACATTAGTTTCATATCTTCTGATTCTTGCAAATTATTTGTGATCCATTTCGAATTACACTAACTTTCTTCATGTTAAAATATAAAGTTTCACATTGTGATTTTATTAACATTATCGAAACTCGAAATCTATAGAAGTTTATATATGTTCATCTAACTCATATGATTCGGTGAAAATCATTATAAATCTATAAAAACTAAGGTGTAGGAAATGATACATACAACCTAAGTCTACATAATATGGTGCAGCCCATCTATAATAGAAAGTCGAGGTTCATGCTGGGCCAGCATTAATCCCCAAAGGTTTCAGGTATCTGATTTTGAATTATTCAATATTATTTGTAAACCAATATATAAAATAAATATGTGCTGTATAGTAAATTATTATTATTTAATACCTATTCAATCTTGATAAAATATATTATTCAAAATCAAAAGAAGTTTCTATAACGATCAAAATGATTACCATCAATTTCTATTCTACTTCCAATTTTATAATTAATACATGTGATCCCACGTAAATAAATAACCCAAAGTTCTGAATATTTTTTACGTACTATAACTAAGAATAAAGTATTTGAATAAAATATGAATAATTTATTGCATTAGTAAAATAGAGAAGTTTTCTATTTTTGAAGAGAATTTCAAGGAGATTCTGGTTCTGGTTTAAATTTTTTCAGGGGATATTCGACAAATTTAATTTTCGGTGTTTGAGATTTTTTTTTTAATATTTTGGATTTGGTTATAATTTCCATAGATAGTTTACAAATTGGAGATTTCGCTCAATTGACTACACTAGTTTGAAAATCAAGAATTGTTGATATGCTAGAAGTTGAAATGTTAAGTTTATTTTTTTCTAAAAATGATGTTGATTGATAATTACATTTTTTGAATTTATTTCTGTAGAATTTCAGATCATTTTTTTTTTTTTTTTTTTTGGATGACGAGGGAAACCCGCAGCCGCTACCGTGAGGTGCGCACTGGGTAAACCCCGCTCTTGTGTAATAGCCTGCAAACCACACAAGAGAGGTAAACCAGCCTAGGTTGCCCATAGCTGACAGGCTCACAGTAGAGAAGGCAAATAAGCATTCCCTCATCAGGATTCGAACCCGTGACCAAAGCCACAAGTTCAGATGCCCAATTGATATGACCTTGGGAGAACCCAACCCCAAAAGCTAGCTGATGAGGTGGAAGAGCCCAAAGTCATATAAACCCCACATGGGAACCCCATAATTCCGATGTGGGATCCAAGTCCCATACCTTGCAATTAGGATCGTAACAATCCACCACGCTCCGCAGCCCCGGCGCCCACGCGGGCTGGCTGTGTGCTAGGTCAACCTAGCCTCGGGCGAACACTGCAATGCCGGCGTCACCACCCGCGCCGCACGATTGCAACTGGGAGGGGTAGTGGATGGCTCTGATACCAATTGATATGACCCTAAGAGAACCCAACCCCAAAAGCTAGCTTTTGGGGTTGGGTTCTCCCAGGGTCATACCAATTGGTATCAGAGGGTGCTGTTAAAATAGAAACACAATGAGTGGGTCTTATGGGAGAATTGTGGACATGGAAATAACCATCTGTCTATGAGCATTTATTAGCAAAACAATGATTGAGATGTTTATATATAGTTTTAATTTAAAGAGTGATTTCTAATAAAAAAAAAAAGAAATTAAAGCTCTAATTTTAATTAGGAGTAGAATTTTCGGGAACTCATTAATTTCTAATATTTTGAGAAACAATATAGTATTTATTTGGATTTATCAGTTAAAATTTCTAAAGAATAATGATGTTTATACATAATTATTGGTTTATTACCTTAAGGAAGTAGCTACAAAAACTCAATAAGTTGGAAAATCATCTTTGGACATGTTCCATTTTACAAGTGTTGCTCATTGATTTATGTACAAAATAATTAAAAAAACTCTATTTTTTAAAGATCAGGAGTAAATCCGTTTTTTCAATTAGAAAATTTTGTCTCGAGAATGCACTAATAAAATTTAAGTTTAATTTAAGCAAATTATCTAGTACATTTTCTCATTATTTTATCTTTTTGTTCACTATTACATTTTGTCCTTGAGTATTAATTTGCACTAGCCCTTCCTTTCATATATTAAATATAGTCTTACATAATCCAAATTTGAGTAGGTGAAGTCGTTTAAATATCTCTGTCCTTTTAACATATAATTAATTATTTATTGATAATAATTTATGAAAATTCCTTTTTATCTTTGTATGTGGAAGTATTATTGTCGGTTTTCAAATGTGTCGACTGGTTATTTGAAATATTACAAATTCAATAGTTTCAGTTCAAATAGTAACAGTAGCAAGGCAACATAACATGAAAATAAATTTACATTAAGTGTATATAAAATTGTAAAAAGACGTGAAATATCAATGTATACAAATTATCACAATGATAGATTTAATTAGCTCAATTTGTCAGTATATAATGAATGATTTTTTAATAATCACCGTAGGGCAGTGAACATCAATTTAAGAGTTCAAATAAGACGGCATGTTTTATGGGGATATAATTTGTTTAAACAATAGAATAAATACCTAAAAGTCAATTCGAAGATCTAATTTCATTGTAGCCAAATTGGACAAAATTGGTTCTTAATTACTTGGTCTATATTACATTGTAATATATATATATATATATATAAGATTATATAAATTCGATTAATTAAATTACTAGAATATCTTTATCAATTCTGGGAACATATTATTATTTTTATGGGACTATAATTTGTCTAAACTATAAAAGAAAACTAGATATTGAGTTAGGACTAATCTTTAGGCATTTATAGTCTTTAATACACCATAGGCCCTAAACAACCCATTTAACTAACGCTATATATAATACATTACTATTACAATTATATAAATTTCATTGAATTAAATTACAAAAATACCTTAACTATTTGTTAGAAACATACGATTATATTATTGTTTATTTTTAATTATTACTAGTACTAATATATGTGTATATATATATATATATATATATATATATGTTGGAGAAATATGTTATCAATAAAAATATTCAAAGGGTGAGTAGGTGAACAGCTTGGCCAGTCTAAAACAGTGGTTTAATAATTTAATTGAATGATTGATTGAGAAATGAGAGATCTTATTAAATTCGATCATTGTTTAGTCCTTTTTACCATTTTAGGTCACATATATTAATTACTCCATTTTACTCCCCTTCCCAATTTTGGTAAGCACTGAGGTTTCAATTTTTTATTTTATATAGTTTACTTATTTTCGCATTTGTTTTACATCTGGCTTCACATTTATAATATATATAAATTTGTAATTTATTGGATTAAAAACTTCATAAGTAACATAAAGCAACAAACATTAATTTAGCCCGAAATTACATTAAACAAAACATGAGACCAATGATCAGAATACATTGTCTGCATTAAGCTTATTGCAATATCTTTGTCTTTTTTCTTCGTTCCATGCATGGATCCATCGTTTTCTTTCTCTCTACGAAAAACGATTTTAGCCTGATCCACGCTTTTATTTACGACAATATTCTCCTTTTCCTGCAATGATCAACATATTTATTTAATTAATTGCAGTCCTCAAAACTATTTAATTTATGAACTTTAATCAAATATGGGTACCTACTTATCTAATTTCGTATTTATCAGTCTGCATGCAGAGTGTGTACGGTCTAGTACTGTTCCACTTGTCAGACTTTTAGGCAAGAAATTAAATAACAATTGCATAGAAGTATAGCACGTTTTAGATAAGAAAATTGAATTAACTTCAATATGTACAATATTGAGATATATCATTTTTATGATTAGTTTGTTCTGAGGAGCAGATATATGGGATGATGAATCTTACTTGGAAAGATTGAAACTGGTTTCTGATCAGTAGTGGTGAGGTGGAGGTGGAGAGCTGTAGTGGTAATGGTGAGGTGGTGGTGACTTGTACACTGGAGTCGGTAGTGGAGGGGACTTGTAAACCGGCGTTGGTGGTGGTGGAGATTTGTACTTGTAAACCGGTGTTGGTGGTGGTGGAGATTTGTACTTGTAAATCGGAGTTGGTGGTGGAGGGGACTTGTAGACTGGTGTTGGTGGTGGCGGAGATTTGTAAACCGGAGTTGGTGGTGGTGGAGATTTATACTTGTAAACTGGTGTTGGTGGTGGCGGGGACTTATAAATTGGGGTTGGTGGTGGCGGAGACTTATATTTGTAAACCGGGGTTGGAGGTGGCGGAGATTTATGCTTGTAAACCGGTGTTGGTGGTGGAGGGGACTTGTAAACCGGGGTTGGAGGTGGCGGAGATTTATACTTGTAAACTGGTGTTGGCAGTGGAGGGGACTTGTAAACCGGGGTTGGAGGTGGCGGAGATTTATGCTTGTAAACTGGTGTTGGTGGTGGAGGGGACTTGTAAACCGGAGTTGGAGGTGGCGGAGATTTATGCTTGTAAACTGGTGTTGGTGGTGGAGGGGACTTGTAAACCGGAGTTGGAGGTGGCGGAGATTTATGCTTGTAAACTGGTGTTGGTGGTGGAGGGGACTTGTAAACCGGGGATGGAGGTGGCGGGGATTTATACTTGTAAATCGGAGTTGGTGGTGGAGGGGACTTATAAACTGGGGTTGGTGGCGGTGGCGATTTATATTTGTAAACTGGGGTGTGTGGTGGCGGGGACTTGTAAACTGGCTTTGGTGGTGGTGGTGATTTATACTTATATACCGGAGTTGGTGGTGGTGGAGACTTGTAAACTGGTGTTGGTGGCGGCGGTGATTTATACTTATAGACCGGAGTTGGTGGTGGAGGGGACTTGTAAACTGGTGTCGGCGGTGGCGGGGACTTATAAATTGGAGTCGGCGGTGGAGGAGATTTGTAAACTGGAGTCGGTGGTGGTGGAGATTTGTAAATATAGGGATCCTTTGGAGGAAGTGGGGGAGACTTGTAGTGGTAGGGTGGTGGAGAAGAGTAATAGTTTGCATTGGCTATTGATGGCAAGCAAAGTGCCACTATTACTACTAGAAGAGTGGCAATGAGAGAAGCCATTGTAGAACCCTTTGTTTTTGTTCCCATCTTTGGGTTTTAGTTTGTGTTTCTAGCTAACACTCCTATCCCCTATTTATAGCTTGTGATTTACCATTATCAGTGAATAAATTAATCAAAGGTTAAATCTTTTTTGGATTTAAATATAACTGCCTAATATTACAAATAACAGTTTTCACCTTGATTGGTTGTCAATGATTGGAACAATTTGACTTTTATGTAGAAATAGTTGGCATTTACTTGTTAGTCGCTGCAATAATGTAATAGAAGGTAAAATTTTAATTACAACCGACAAATTAGATCGGATGTAATTTATTTGTTTTATAATTTATTTAATGATAAGTATATGATTTACTAATTTTGTAAATTATAATCAACTTCGACCACACTGGATGCAGGCAATGAGAAGACTAGTATTTTATTTTAAAATCTTCAATTTTAATTAATTTGGTCTTCTCATTTTATATTTTATGACATATATATACATGGTATTGTATAGAACATTTTTTAAAAAATATATAAACAATTGTGTGGCCTATATAAAAACAAATACTAAATTGATGTTTTTTTTTGGTAAGTACACAAAATACAAAATGGTTTTGGTCTTCATGCTGATGCAATTTATAAGTCCATGTAAAAAGGTTCTTGCTATTGCTGGTTTTTCTTTGTTTTGTGTACATATTTGACATTTATACTATGTTTCCAAAATAATACAGTCTGTCCTTATATTCATATTTGAAGGGCTTATTTACTACAAATTAATTTATAATCATCACATAAATTTATGTCTTCAATTTATTTGGTTTTAATTTTATATTTATTCGATTTTTCGAAGTGACATGCATCATAGCTCAACCAGTTTCAAAAGATATTAGGACAAACCGATAAGAAGGCGAATAAGGAATTATTTGGATGGCATTGCATATCCTATTTTTGAATTTTTCATAAAAAATACATATATTTGACATCTAATGAAAATGTTCCAAAGAATACTAATAGTAAGTTCCCTTAAAAATCTCAAATTTCCTTCAAATATAATTTTTAATTTCTATTAAATAATTAAAAAAATCATATTCTACTATCCATAATTTGACAAATTATCAAATAATTAAAAAAGGTTTATCCATTAATATCTTAGCATATTAAATATTGTAAATGTCATAATGTGTGAAATGAGACAAACTTTGCAGATTTTATTGCCATAATCATTGAGTTTAACTAAATTTGCTCATATTTTCTTATAAATTAAATTTTATCTGTATTATTTCGCATAAATAAACCATTGTTCTCACAAAAGCTCATACCACATCAACTCTAAACATTACAAGTTTTTTCTATAAAAAATTCATCCAAACATGCTTTCACCATTATATCTCTACTCCTTAAAAATAAAATATTCTTTTTTTTTTCTAAAAAAAGAAAGAAATCCGAAATATTATCCCATCTAATCGAGCCGAAGATGTCTTTTTCGTATGAATATGAAAAAAGGACACAAACACAATTGACAAGTTGTTGGAAAAATGAATATCACATGGATAAAATTGACATGAATTATTGAGTTGCTTCGGCTTTCTTTGGATGTGTTTTCACTTATTTTTAACTGCTATTTTTAAAATTATGAAAAATATGTTTTAATTTAATGTGAGAAAAGAAAAAAAGTATGTGTATTTTGACATTGTAATAATTGAAATCTTTTAGAATGTAAATTTAAAAATGAGAATGAGAATATTATCTAATAAAATAGATAAAGTGTGCATTTTTATTTTTAGATGAGGATAAAAAAAAATACAAACAAAGAGACTTATACACGTAGGTCCAAATTAATATGAGTAGGTGAAAGTCCTTCAATTTCCTCAGACAGACTTTTCAATATCTAATTGATTTATTGATGATTGTTTTGTTTCAAAAACAAAAAGAAATTCTATAAATGCAGGTCTATGATGATTATTTCTTTATTATATTTCTATTGGCTCCCATTACCATTTCTTTTTATTCTTCTTTCCTATATGTTTTCTTAAAATCACTATTTTCATTTCATTGGTAAATACAAAGACAATTGAGAGCTTAATTAAAGTAATTTAAATTATGTATGAAGATGCCAAGTATCAATTTAAATCCCAAAAATTCAAACAATTCAAATCTACTTACTATATATTATGATTGAAGAATTATTCAAAATTCAGAAATACACAACTGTTGTTGCATACAAAAGTTTAGTCATGCAAAACTTTGTTCTAGTAAATTCTTACTTTCTAATACAAATCATCCAATGAATTTTTGCTTGACAACTTTCATTTTGTAACTCCGCAATACTTTAATTATATATTAAAATATATCAAATCATTTTTATTTGTAGACGAGAGTAGTTGGTGGAGGCGACTTATATTGGTACATTGTAGTCGGTGGTGGAGAAGACTTATACTTGTACATCAGAGTCGGTGGTGGTGGGGACTTGTACTTGTACATGGGAGTCGGTGGTGGTGGAGACTTGTACTTATACACTGGAGCGGGTAGTGTGACTTGTATTTGTAAACTGGGGTTGGTGGTGGAGGTGACTTATATTTGTAAACTGGAGTCGGTGGTGGAGGGGATTTGTACTCGTACAGCGGGGGGTGGGTGGTGGAGGAGACTTGTACTTGTACACTGGGATCGGTGGTGGTGGAGACTTGTAGCTGTACACGGGGGTGGGTGGTGGAGGTGACTTATACTTGTAGACTGGAGTCGGTGGCGAAGAGGACTTGTACTTGTACACCAGGGTCGGTGGTGGGGACTTGTATTTGTAAACTGGAGTCGGTGGTGGTGGAGACGTGTGCTTGTATATCGGGGTCGGTGGTGGAGGGGACTTGTACTTGTAAACCAAAGTCGGTGGTGGTGGAGACTTGTATTGGTACACGGGAGTGGGTGGTGGAGGTGACTTATACTTGTATACAGGGGTCGGTGGTGGTGGAGACTTGTGCTTGTACACAGTGGTCGGTGGTGGAGGCGACTTGTGCTTGTACACTGAAGTCGGTAGTGGAGGCGACTTGTGCTTGTATACAGGGGTCGGTGGTGGTGGCGACTTGTGCTTGTACACATGAGTCAGCGGTGGAGGTGACTTGTGCTTATGCTTGTACACAGGAGTCGGTGGTGGTGGAGACTTGTGCTTATACACATGTGTTGGTGGTGGAGGTGAAGTGTGCTTATACACAGGGGTCGGTGGTGGCGGCGACTTGTGCTTGTACACAGGGTCGGTGGTGGTGGCGACTTGTGCTTGTACACAGGAGTCGACGGTGGAGGTGACTTGTGCTTATGCTTGTACACAGGAGTCGGTGGTGGTGGAGACTTGTGCTTGTACACAGGTGTTGGTGGTGGAGGTGACTTGTGCTTATACATAGGGGTCGATGGTGGTGGCGACTTATTCTTCTACACAGGGTCGGTGGTGGAGGTGATTTGTGCTTGTACACTGAGTTCAGTGGTGGAGGGGACTTGTATGTGTAAACTGGAGTTGGCGGTGGCGGGGATTTGTAGAACGGTTTTGGTGGTGGTGGCGGCGACTTGTGCTTGTAAACTGGGGTTGATGGTGGTGGAGACTTGTAATAATAAGGTGGCGGAGGAGATGAGTAAGGATAGTTAGCATTGGTTATTGAAGGGAAGCAAAAGTGCTATAAATACCACTACAAAGGTGGCGATGAGAGAAGCCATTGTAGGCATTTTTCTCATCTTTATGTTTTATGTTTGTGTTCCTAACTAAGCCAAATCCTATCCCCTATTTATAGCTTAGGATTTACCATTATCAATACATAAACTAATCACCGTTAAATCTTTGTACAAATTAAAATATAGCAACTAAGTATTAATAAATAATACCACTCACCCATTGGTTGTCAATATATGTTTAGAACAATTTGACTTTTATGCGTGCAAATATTTGGCACTTATGTCTTAGCGGCTGGAATACAAGAAAAAAATCTAGTTTTGAAATATTATGGAGATGACATTTAATTGATAATTTATATTTGAGTTCAAATAAATTTATAAGCCTTTGCTATAAATTTACTGAAGAAATTAATTATATGGCAAGAGAGAACTAGTATTCATTTCAATTTCTTTTAATCTTTTAAATAGTTTGGAATTTTATTTTACGTTATATATCAAGGTTACATGTACTTGTATAAAAAATATTTTTTTTAAGATATATATGATATCCTATTTTCAATAGTGATATAATACAAACATGATATATTATCCCTATATGTGTAGGTCTTCTATGTCAATTTTCAATTGTGGCGAATAGTTATTTGAGTTACTACTAGCTGATTTAGCATGTGGAACCCCTTCAATTAATAGATTACTCTTATGACAATATATTTATTCTTCTTCCTATATGTTTTTCTTTTAAATCACTATTTTCATTTCATTTGTAAATACAAATACAATATAGAGCTTAATTAAAGTACTGTAGAATTATGGAAGAAGACGTCCAGCAACCCTCATTTTCTGCAATGTAATTAGTATTTTGTTCACTATATTATTATGATTAATAATAATAATATTGTTATTATTGTTGTTGTTTTAGTTTTGGAAGATAATATTAGCTATATGGAATATTCAACAGTGAGTAGGTAAACAGTAAACTACTCTAATTTTAATAGAAGAATTTCAAGTGATGAAGGTGGCCAATTTAATTTAAACATCAAATATTCCAGTTCACGTATATTTGATTAACGTACATCAATTAAATAAAATACAAAATAAAATGAAAATAGAATATGCATGTGATATATTTGAATACTGAAGTTTACTGAAATACACAGCATCCAACTTAAGTAGGTCTTGCATGTTCTTGTAGTGTACAGGTACTAGAATATCGATAATTCATTCTTTGTATTTTCTTATAAATAATCTTCTTCTTTGTTTGTTCTTTAATTATTCTAAAAAGAGTACAATCAAACGCTTATAGTTTTCTCATATTGTATATGAATTATATTTTTCTCTACAACAATATATATAGTTATTATGTAAGCTAACCAAATGTAAGTTCTTTTATATTGTTTTCATAATTAACCTTATATAAACGTCTGGAAAATAATAGAAACTAATTAAAAATAAATCCCTCCTCCTCCAAAGTAAAAAAGATGTTCTCCAGCAAACAAAGGCTAGAATATTTAGTGTGAAAAATATTTTTTTGCATGGCTCAAATAGTAAGTAATAATTTATCCAGAAGCCATGATAATTGATGAACCAGCAATAATAATGTGGCTTAAGTTGACGAGCCACATAATTCAGATAAAGACAGCACAAACACACTGCGTAAAATAAAAAAAGTTATAATAATATAATTATTTTCTAGTTTTATAACAAATTAAAAGATTAACTTATAAGTTTTTCGGTGGAGTATATGGTATTAAATTAATTCATATATTAAACGGAAAATTATATATATGGCAAGTCAAGTGGAATTTAAAGAATAATACAAAAATATAATATTCGATCGATTTTTGCATGTCAAGTTGAATATAAAGAAACATCCCAAATGAAAAAGTCGTTTGGCTCATATGCATTAAATCATTAATTATAGGCACTAGAAAAATTCTGCATGAGTAATTAATATTTTTCCATTAGGATACATTCAATTCAGGTTTGCAGGTTTTATTCCTATGTAAATTGTGATTTATTATAATTATTTACCATTTTTCCAGGGAGGGGGAGATTATTTAGGCTGATATTAGAACAAAACATGCAAGAGGACCAAATATGAAAGCAAATATAACGTTTTTATTGGACTGAAAACTCATAAGAATATACATATATAACCTCTGCAATCTGCAAAGAGATTATAATATATATATATATGCGTAAAATACAATATTTAATAAAAATAAACAAAGAGATTATTTTATCTCTTCTTTTTTTTCTTTCCATGCATGGATCCATTGCTTTCTTTCTCTCTCCAAAATCGCTTTAATTTCATCCGCTTTTTACTCAAAACATTCTTCTTTCCTGCAATGATCAACATATTAATTACTTACTATCATCTGAACTTTTTTACTAGGTTTTACATTCCTGCAGAATGATTAAAATCTACAATTCCACTTCTCAGTCTTTTAGGCAGAAATATACTTTTACAGAAGTATACATTAAAAGAGTTAATAAACTGATTAGACTTACTTGGAAAGATTTAATCTTGTTTCTAGTAGTGGTGAGGAGGAGGAGGAGGAGAGCTATAGATGTACTGGTGAGGTGGTGGTGACTTGTAGACTGGGGTCGGTGGTGGAGGTGAGTTGTATTTGTACACTGGAGTCGGTGGTGGTGGAGACTTGTACTTATAAACTGGTGTCGGTGGTGGAGGAGACTTATATTTATAGACAGGAGTGGGTGGTGGAGGTGATTTGTACTTATACACTAGAGTCGGTGGTGGAGGGGACTTGTATTTGTAAATGGGAGTGGGTGGTGGTGGTGACTTGTACTTGTACACTGGAGTTGGTGGTGGAGGGGACTTGTATTTGTAAACGGGAGTGGGTGGTGGAGGTGATTTGTACTTGTACACTGGAGTCGGTGGTGGTGGAGACTTGTATTTGTAAACTGGGGTCGATGGTGGAGAAGACTTATACTTATAGACTGGAGTGGGTGGTGGAGGTGATTTGTACTTGTACACTGGGGTCGGGGGTGGTGGGGACTTGTATTTGTACACAAGAGTGGGTGGTGGAGGTGATTTGTACTTATACACTGGAGTCGGTGGTGGAGGTGACTTGTACTTGTAAACTGGGGTCGGTGGTGGTGGAGACTTGTATTTATACACGTGAGTGGGTGGTGGAGGTGACTTGTACTTGTACACAGGGGTTGGTGGTGGAGGTGACTTGTACTTGTACACTGGAGTCGGTGGTGGTGGGGACTTGTACACGGGAGTGGGTGGTGGTGGTGACTTGTACTTGTACACTGGAGTTGGTGGTGGAGGGGACTTGTATTTATACACCAGGGTCGGTGGTGGCGGAGACTTGTATTTGTACACGGGAGTGGGTGGTGGAGGTGACTTGTACTTGTATACCGGGATCGGGGGTGGTGGGGATTTGTACTTGTACACTGGTGTCGGTGGTGGAGGAGACTTGTATTTGTAAACAGGAGTTGGCGGTGGCGGAGATTTGTAGATCGGTGTTGGTGGTGGTGGAGACTTGTAATAATAAGGTGGCGGAGGAGATGAGTAAGGATAATTAGCATTGGTTATTGAAGGGAAGCAAAGTGCTACTATTGCCACTACAAAGGTGGCTATGAGAGAAGCCATTGTAGACATTTTTCTCATCTTTGTGTTTTAGGTTTGTGTTCCTAACTAGCCAAATTTCATCCCCTATTTATAGCTTAGGATTTACCATTATCAATTCATAAACTAATCACCGTTAAATCTTTGCACAAATTAAAATATAGCAACTAAGTATTAAAAAAACAATACCACTCACCCTCAATTGGTTGTCAATACATGTTTGGAACAATTTGACTTTTATACGTGCAAATAGTTGGCAATTGTCTCTTAGTGGCTATAATACAAGAAGAAGATCTTGTTTTGAAATTGTTGTGGTGAAGACATTTAATTGATGATTTATACTTAATTGATAATTTATATTTGAGTTCATTTAAATTTATAAGCCTTTGCCAAAAAATTACCCAAGAAATTTATTAACTGGCAATGAGAGCACTAATATTCGTTTTGATTTCCCTTTATTGTTTAAATTGTATATCAGTGTTATGCATATTTATGTAAATAAAAATTTAAAATTTTCCCTTTTTTATTACTAGCACATTTTGTCTTTTGATATATTAGCCTTTTTGTACATAAAACGTAATCTTATACACGTAGGTCCAAATTGATATGAGTAGGTGAAAGTCCTTCAATTTCCTCAAACAGACTTTTCAACATCTAATTAATTAGTTATTGACCATTATTTACTTCAAAAAACATTTAAAAAAATTCTCTGTATGTGCAGGTTTTATATTTCAACTTTCAATTGCATCGAATAGTTATGTTGAGATAGCCATGCAAAACTTTGTTATAGTAATTTTTTTAAAATCATTGTGCTAAGACAAAAGAGTCTCATTTTGTAACTCTTGCAATATGCTAATTATGGATTAAAATATATCAAATAATTCCATAGCAGATTATTAAATTATGTATTAATAAATCGTAGATCAGTACATTTTTCATTTAAGGCCTCCAATAAAACTAATTAATGCAAAAATGGCATGTTTTATGGGGCTCTACTAATGTGTTTGAACTTTGGGAATATTACATAAAGTCAACTAGAATACCTAATTGCACAATAATCAAAAGTGTCAAATTAGTCCCATGATGAATTAAACACTTTTAATTAAAAAAATCAGATTTTCCACGTCTAAATTGATTAAAAACAAGCTCTATTTTTTAGTCATCTTCTCAAATATTGTCATTTGTCACAGATGGTCCAGCAATCCTTTCATTTTCTGCAATGTAATTAATATTTGCTGACTATATCATTATCATTATTATTATGATTATTATTATTACTATTATTGTTATTGTTATTATTGGGTTTTTTTTTTTTTTTTTTGTTTTGGAAGATAATGTTGGCTATATGAATATTCAACGGTGAGTAGGTAAACTGCTCTAATTTCAATAGAAGATTTTAAGTGATGAAGATGGCCAATTTAATTTAAACAACATATATTATAATTTTATTTTCAATAATAGAGAGAGATCCTAATTTTCCAGCCTCCGCGTTTGGACCCCTACATATCAGATCATGTTTTTCCTCTTTTTATCTAATTTTAGGTCACATACTTTTCAGTTCATATTTATTCACCTTTTCCAATTTGGTACCCACTTGATATTTAAATGTTTCAATTTTATATTCTCTCTGATTTAATTTTGCTGGTTCATTTTATATTTTATTTAACGAATACACATTAAATGATGAAATATAAATCAAACTATCCATCTTATTCCAGTTCACATATACTTAATTAACGTACATCAATGTAATAAAATACAAAACTAAACGAAAATAGAATATGTGATATATTTGTGAATATCGTGCAACAATTGAATAATGTAGGTCTTGCATGTTCTTGCAGTGTACATGTACTAGAATATTTGATTGTATACGAAAATTCATTCTTTGTATTTTCTTATAAATAATCTTCTTTTTTAGTTCTTTAATTATTCTAAAATTAAAGAGTACAATCAAACGTCTTGTAGTTTTCTCATATTATATATGAATTATGTTTTTCTCTACAACAATAATATATCTATTACGTAAGGTAACCAAATGTAAGTTCTTTTATATTCTTTTCATAATTAAGCTTTTATAAACTTCTGGAAAATAATAGAAACTAATTAAGAATAAATCCCCCATCCTTCAAAGTGGAAAATGTTCTCCATGGCAAATAAAGGCTAGAATATTTAGTGTGAAAAATATCTTTTTGCAGGGCTCAAATAGTAAGTAATAAAAGTCTGGAAAAAAAATAAACCATATTTAGTGTTATAATTCATCCAAACAGAAGTCTAATAAACCATATGGACATAAAAAAAAGTTATAATCATATAGTTATTTTCTAATTTTAATAAATTAAAAGATTAACTTATAAGTTTCCCGGTGGAGTATATGGCAATAAATTAATTCACATATTAAGCAGAAATATATATATATATATATGACCAGTCAAGTGAAATTTAAAAAAATAATAATACAAAATATAATATTCGGTTGATTTTTGCATGTCAAGTTGAATATAAAGAAATATCCCAAATGAAAAATTCATTTGACTCATATGCAATTAAATCATTATAGGCACTACAAACTCTTCATGAACAATTAATATTATTCCATTAGGATATATTTAATTCTGGTTTGCAGGTTTTATTACTATGTAAATTGTGATTTATGATATTTAATAACCATTCTTCCACGGGAGGTGGAGACGATTTAGGTCGTTACGGCAATTATTAAAAAAAGCATTCAAAAGGAACCCAAAGTAAAAGCAAATTTAACATTTTATTGGATTGAAAACCTCATAAACAAATATACATATATATACAACCTCTGCATTCTGCAAAGAGATTATAATATATATGCATATATAAAATACAATAATTTAATAAAAATAAACAAGAGCCAATTCAAATATTAAACAAAACACAAAACAAATGATGAGTCACAATGTCTGCATTGGGCTTATTTTATCTCTTTTTCTTCTTTCCATGCATTGATCCATCGCTTTCTTTCTCTCTCCAAAATCTCTTTCATTTCATCCACTTTTTACTCAAAACATTCTTCATTCCTGCAATGATGATCAACATATTAGTTACTTGCTATCATCTGAACTATTTTATTAACTTTTACAAAAATGATCATTTATTTACGTTCATGCAGAATGATTAAAATCTACTGTTCCACTACTTATTCTTTTAGGTAGAAATATATATTCGTACAGAAGCATATATTGCATGTATTAGTTGAAGTAATCGCGGTATTTATAGATGTAAATGTTTAATATATAATGACTCTTGTTCTGTAAGTCTGTTAAAAGAGTTGATAAACTGATTAAACTTACTTGGAAAGATTGAAACTTGTTTCTCAGTAGTGGTGAGGAGGAGGAGGAGAGCTGTAGATGTACTGGTGAGGTGGTGGTGATTTGTATACTGGGGTTGGTGGTGGTGGAGACTTATACTTGTAAATCGGGGTTGGTGGTGGTGGAGACTTGTATTTGTAAACTGGGGTCGGTGGTGGAGGAGACTTGTAAATTGGGGTCGGTGGTGGTGGAGACTTGTACTTGTACACCGGAGTCGGTGGTGGTGGTGACTTGTACTTGTACACCGGAGTCGGTGGTGGAGGTGACTTGTACTTGTATACTGGAGTCGGTGGTGGTGGGGACTTGTACTTGTATACTGGAGTGGGTGGTGGTGGGGACTTGTACTTGTACACGGGAGTGGGTGGTGGAGGTGACTTGTACTTGTACACCGGAGTGGGTGGTGGAGGGGACTTGTACTTGTACACTGGTGTAGGTGGTGGAGGGGACTTGTACTTGTACACTGGAGTAGGTGGTGGAGGGGACTTGTACTTGTACACTGGAGTCGGTGGTGGAGGGGATTTGTACTTGTACACTGGAGTCGGTGGTGGAGGGGACTTGTACTTGTACACAGGGGTCGGTGGTGGTGGGGACTTATACTTGTAAACTGGTGTTGGTGGCGGTGGGGACTTGTACTTGTACACCGGGGTCGGTGGTGGAGGGGACTTGTACTTGTAAACCGGGGTTGGTGGTGGTGGAGACTTGTATTTGTACACGGGAGTTGGCGGTGGTGGGGACTTGTACTTGTACACTGGAGTTGGCGGTGGTGGAGATTTGTACTTATACACTGGAGTCGGTGGTGGAGGGGACTTGTACTTGTACACTGGAGTTGGTGGTGGCGGGGACTTGTACTTGTAAACCGGAGTGGGTGGTGGCGGGGACTTGTACTTGTAAACCGGGGTCGGTGGTGGCGGGGACTTGTACTTGTACACAGGGGTCGGTGGTGGCGGGGACTTGTACTTGTAAACAGGGGTCGGTGGTGGTGGGGACTTGTACTTGTAAACAGGGGTCGGTGGTGGTGGGGACTTGTACTTGTAAACCGGGGTGGGTGGTGGTGGGGATTTGTACTTGTAAACCGGGGTGGGTGGTGGTGGAGATTTGTACTTGTAAACCGGGGTGGGCGGTGGAGGGGATTTGTACTTGTACACCAGGGTCGGTGGTGGAGGGGACTTGTATTTGTAAACTGGACTTGGTGGTGGTGGAGACTTGTATTTATAAACCGGGGTCGGTGGTGGCGGAGACTTGTATTTGTATACAGGAGTTGGCGGTGGTGGGGATTTGTACTTGTAAACCGGAGTAGGTGGTGGTGGTGATTTGTATTTGTAAACTGGGGTTGGTGGTGGTGGGGATTTGTAATAATAAGGTGGTGGAGGAGAAGAGTAAGGATAGTTAGCATTGGTTATTGAAGGGAAGCAAATGGCTACAATTGCCACTACAAGAGTGGCTATGAGAGAAGCCATTGTAGACATGTTTCTCATCTTTGTGTTTTAGGTTGTGTTCCTAACTAGCCAAATCCTATCCCCTATTTATAGCTTAGGATTTACCATTATCAATACATAAACTAATCACCGTTAAATCTTTGTACAAATTAAAATATAGCAACTAAGTATACGTATTAATAAATAATACCACTCACCCATTGGTTGTCAATACATGCATGTTTGGAACAATTTGACTTTTATACGTGCAAATAGTTGGCATTTGTCTCTTAGTGGCTGTAATACAAGAAGAAAATCTAGCTTAGAAATGGTGAAGATATTTAATTGATAATTTATAATTAATTGATAATTTATATTTGAGTTCAACTATGTTTATAAGTCTTTGATATAATTTTACCAAAGAAATTAAATGAATCTGTGACGAGAGAACTAACATTCATTTCGATTTCTCTTTATTTTTTAAATAATTTGGATTTCTTTAACGTTCTATATCAGGGTTACGCATATTTGTTTAAAAAATATTTTTAAGATGTATAAGCATGTTCAATATAATAGCCACAATGAAACTAGGAATTATTAAAATGAAATTAACATACCAAGTGATTTATTTTTGATAAATTTTATGCAATAATTGAACATAAAAGTTGTTCCTAAATTGATATGGTAAAAAATAGGTTAGAAAACGTGTGTGGAAAGGCTGCCCAAATTTGACATAGTTTTGGTAAAGGGGACCAGGCGCCTGTCTCTACTTACGTCCATATTTGCAGAGTTTATTTCAATAAATTAATTAATTTGAAACTAATAAAATAAAATTTATTTGTATTTTTCTTACTTGTCCTTTTAGTAATTCCAATATTTGCAATTCTAACAACTATCACTTTATATTGTCTCTTTAAGTGGCTAAGAAAGATTCATTCAACGCATCTATATTAATTAAGAAAATAAAATAGATGCAATTTATTTCCATATTTAAATTTATTAATTTTGATTTTAATCATTTGTGAGACTATTTTTTTTTTTGTGAAATTATGATGCTATTTTATTTTAATTTCTTTATATGGGATTAATTTATTCTCCATTATAGAAGAAAGTTAAAGTGGAAATGCTTATTCTTTTTGTATATGTCTTGTCTGTGTGTCACGATCTCTTCTACTTCTTTCATTCGTTTCAAATAACCTTTTTTTTAGGAAAATGTTTTTTTTTTAATTAATTAAGATCTCCAATTTGTTGAATCATAGATAATTGTAATGAATACACTATTTTTTTCCAATTTAATTACTCATAATCAGGATAAATATGTAGGCTTTAACTAGTGTAGTGAAAGTAATTATTTGAATTTTTTAAAAAATAGTTTTCTCCACAAATAGCTCATACAAAGCAGATGCGACGCAACTAACATTCAACTATTATTTTTATACAATATTAATTTGTAAAAATAATATATATATATATATATGCAGAAAGTTTGACTTTCCAAAGCCTCAATCCATGAGAAATTAACCATTAAGAGGTAAAAATTAAAATAGATTTTTCTTTAGTTTTATATTTCCAGTGGGCTATATATGTAAGTATGAACCTTCCATGGAGATTCTTGCATCTGACATTTTCACGTGGAATTGGGCTTATTATAACACGACATTTAAATAAATTATATATATTTAGTAACCTTGATTAGGTGAGGACCAAGTCAAGATTGTCACTTTGGGAAGATAAAGAGACACAACTATTAAACAATTAATTTTGATTATTTTAGATTAATATTTATAAATCTCAACTTATTATATATTTGTTTTCAGTATAAATTAAAGGTTATAAACATTTTAATTAGTACTAATTTTTCATTTTAATTTTCTCTTAAACGAAAATTTAGTGTAATTAATACTTAGAATATTAAAAGTATATAAGATTTTCTAATTCTTAAAAAAGGGGATTGCTGATAATTATATTTTAAGTACTAATCGTGATAATTAAAGTTTAAACACATTAATGCTGTTATTATTATGTCAAAAAATTAGAAAGAAAAAACCGTCTAGAAGACTCTTAATTATGTTGATTGATCATGTAACTGAAAATTAATATAAGGGACAAGGAGAGAAGTAATCCTGCAATTTGTTATCGTAATATTTTTAATTTAAAAAATGTGCTATGATTGGAAAAGTAAATAATTTAAAGTTGTTCAAAAAGGAGAAATGGGAAGATCAAGATTGAATATTTTCAATCAAAATGTATAAATTATAATATATATATATATAGCTGTAAGACAAGTTTGAAACGAAAGACATGTTCAATTTCCCAAGAAACAACAAATATATATATAAATATATATAATATTAAATTCTCGTACGTCTCAGTTTAACAAAAACCAGTAATTCCATAATAAATTATAATATAATTCCATGCTTAGCAAAACAGCAATACCGACAGTACTTCATAAAGCAAATTATTTTTTTTAGATTTTGTAATATTTGTTAACATTAATTAATATATGAATGCTAATTTATCTCAACGTAAAGTCCTTTTTTATAATTTTCAAGTTAATTTTATGTTTATACTACAAAAACTTTAGTGTTTTCTTTTACTTATAAGTCAGTTAGTATCATATTAAATTTTGTAAAATATTAATTATATTATGCTTTAGTTAGTCAACAATACAAACTGAATAAATGTAATATATACATATATTGTCAATGGAGGGAGTATTTGTTTAATTTCTGCGATAATATATAAAAGTAGAAAACTGTGCATCTCCATCTTTCTTAGTTTGACTATAGGAAAATATGGCAGATGGAAGAATTAAATAAAGGGTTTTTATCTTTTGATGATTCATTAAATTCAAAGATCAAAAAAATATATTGAAAGGGATATATAGAAAAGGATCGATGTTTCATTATTTCACTCGTTCACAAATTTAGAAATTAGCTAGTATCACACGTCTTTGAGACATGCAAACTAAGTAGTAAGATAAATTACTAAAGTAAAATTTCTATAAAAGTTTACACGTAAAATTTATAATTTAAAAAAGAATTAATATATATTATACGAATCTTGAAAGTATATCCTTTCATATTTTGAAAATATGAACATAAACATATATAAGATTAATGAATTTAAAAAGATATATAAAGGTTTGTATATTATAAATGTACATCATTTTGGGTGCAATAAGAATGATAGTGTTGACGAGTTATAACAAATGCACAAGTTAAAGATTGCAGTATAAATTTAAAAAATTAAGTTATTGTTAAATTATTTAATATGTTACATTAAATTAAAGGATGCGTTATAAATGTACATATATATTCACTCATGTCATTTTAAGTTTAATGTAACATAGGTAAATAATTTTAAATATTTTATATAGAAACATAAATATATTTAAAATTTAATGTCGTTTTATATAGCATACATACGGAGGTAAATTTCTTAAGGATGGTCTTAAAAACAAGAAAACTACAATGAGAGATTATTGTTATTTATAATTATTGATCCCTAAGTTAGAATCATGATTTTTAATTACTTTTTATGAGATTATTCTTATATAGAGTATTCTTGTATAGAGATTTTAATATACCATAACTACAAGAGATGTAATATACTGAAACTCACCTTCAAAACGAAACTTTAAACCATGGTTTTAATGTGATAAGAAAAATTGTTAGATTTATTATTGGACACTTATTATTCACTCAATAATCAACCCCCATATCATATCGAGATGTAACGAAAATTGCAAAAAAAAAAAAAAAACTTATTTATCCACCTCTAAATATTGCAGAAAATGTGAGTTGATAATGGCAAACTCCAAATAATTTTATTGTCATTTTTTGCTTGTTATTAATTTACTTCTTTTCTAATTAGAGTGTCGATATATTATGCTATATTTTTTTATCTTGAATCTTTGAGATATTTTGTACTATTTATGAGGCATTTTATAAATTCATTGTCTCTATATTGATCGTAAATTGCTTATTGATGGAATCATCTATAAATTTTATGTATTATTAGATGAAACATGATGGCACGATAGTGAGGGATAGATGAATGTAGACATCTAATCACTATAAATACATTATCAACTATATATGGTGGCAAAAAAATGGTTAATTTCAAACTGATTGTTAATTATACCTTTTATCGGTTAAAACTCGTATTATATTCATATAATGCACGTATATATGTATAATCAAAATATATTTATATCGTTTGTATGTTTTCTTATTATAATAAATTATACTCATATATTTTAGGTAAACCTAGTCATATTTTGGAGTTTTTTTAATTTTATAAATATTAATTTAGTGCAGTAAGATTTATCATTTATGACTCGGTAATTTATCAAAATATTAATTATTATCAACTAGTGATTCATGTAAAATACCATTTTCATAAAATAAAAGCGAGTACAAAACAATATTAATTTTTTAAAAATTTATAGAAAAATAAGTTGTATGTTCACTATATATATTTAACTAACTAGGCTAGAAACATAAAACTGCCCAAATAAGATGAAATATCATTGATACAACATGACTCCAACTTTGTGAAGAAAAAAATCGAAATGTCTTAATGCAAAATATCTTAATTAATCAATATTTTAGTGATTTTTCAAATAGTAGCTTATTCACCGACACAATATCAAAGCCAATAAACAAGGTCCACTAATTAATCTCATAATGATTAGTGTAATATTAAACAAATACTAAGGACATTTACTAACAATCATTGCAGACGTGATAACGTGCAAATGCTACCAAAAATAATAAAAATAAGTAATTTAGTACACATATTTTATTAACGATATTATTGGAAAATATTTACATCGATCTCAGACGATGAATTAATATTCAGGAAAATTCAACTAGATTGTGATGTCAAGTCAATGCTTGTTAGGTATATATTTAATATTTAGAGCTGTCATCAATGATAGGAACATCTTCACAAATGTTAAAAATTTATAATCATCTTTTGTTATAATTTATTTTTGTTTCATTAATCTTTTGTTTTTATATATTAATGCTTATATATATATGTAAATATATTAGCTAAATTAAAGTAGTAGGTGACTAAATATTCAATCATTAATTAATAAAATTTATATATGTTAATTTACTAATTTTTCAGTCATTATATTTCTCAAAAAAAAAAACTTATATTGTATATTTGTTTGATCTGCAATATAATAAACTTAATCCAATATAGTTCAATTTCAATTACAGATGATTGATTGATTTCCATGGCCCTTTAAATATTTTCTTCACTACAATATAAATGTGAGAACGATTTTTCTTTAAATCTCATGATTCCACGTACACAAATTTGAAAACAACAAGATATGGTTTTTTTCAAGTAAACAATGGATGATATTGCAATAAATAATTTAAATATCATTGTTAGGCATATACGAAAAAGATGCCATGCAAATTTGAATATGGTACATTGTGGGGCAGAAGGGTAGTCATTATTTTCTTCCTTCATTCAATTATTTATTTTTTTGGCTCAATAGTAAATAAATAGTTGAAATAGAATTTCAATCTCCAATTAATTAATTAAGAGCAAGTGGCTCTATAATCCGACGTTGAATTAATTTTTTTTTTGTTTGTCCATAAAATACAAAAATAAACCTAGTTTTTATGTGAGAATTTGATGGTTGAGATTAGTTTGATTTTGAATTTTTTAAGATAAAAAGGTAATTATCAGGCAATTTTACTGGAATTTTTTTATGAAAATCTTGGAACATGGGCGATAATGTAGTGAAGTATTACGTCTCTTACAATTGTAGAAATCTAGAGAACTCTAATCTTACATGGTTTTTGACTATGAATCATTATTATTATGTTACATTTTAAATATATATATATATATATATATCAGAGTTGACCATTAAGTTTTATCTATTGCATTCAAATTATCCATAGAGTTGGTGGATACTTGTATGTGATTATTTCTAATTTTAAGTTCAAAAAATTTTCTCCATTTATAATGCATTTATTGTTGTGCTCTTCATGCAATTTTGATTAATCACAGTCAATAATCAAATTTACATACAACCATATTATTAACTAAAAAGTAGAGTCAAAATTTTCAAGACCATAAGATGCAAATAATTTCCCCTGATCAAGTATAATTTCTGTCGTCTGTTTCAAAATAAAATTCCATCTCGAATTCCACTGTATGTATGCACGACATATGTATAAAAGATCGTAAAAAAAAAGACATAAACATCAATTCTATACACTTGTGGTGCATAAATGAAAGTCAAATACAAAGAGTTTGCAAATGTGCATAAGTTATGATCAAATATATATCACGTGAGCAAACCACGTAGAATTTTCCTTTATACCTCGTTTCTCATCAATGGTAACTTAACCCTCATTCCCCACAAGAGACGACATGAGAACCACTCTAGTAGCTATCATACAACACGATAAATCAACCAAAACGAGCTCGAGAAAGCCTTTAACCATCATACATAACCATGAGCTCAAGTAAAAAGAAAGTTTAAATTAGCATAGGGCAGAATGTTCTTCCCTTTTTCAATCTAAGAAAGTTACTCACGTCTCATAAAGCACGTTTTATAGTATCTGATTGAGGCATGTTTATCGTCTCCCCCGGGGCCCAGAGCCAGATCTTGGACCTGGAGATTTTGAAAACTGCAATCTTAAGCGGGAAGAATCTGGGTCGTGTTCGTCCATTTTATAGCCTGAAATGCAATTAAAGATGAGGCAAAGTCTGGTTATTTCCTTTTCTTATAAGTTGTCACTAGAAAACACATTTTTTAGTAGCTTTAGGTCTATATAATACTATATAACAAAATATTAAAAATAAAAAATAATGATACTTTCAGAACCGAACCGCAAACAGAATTTTCTGGGAAAAAGCAAAAGCCGGATTTTCGGTTCGAACCGAATTCTTGGTTTTTGGTTTCATTTAGGCCATACGGTCGAGCAATGAACACCCATAGGGGGGGCTAATCACAAAAGAAAAAGAGATGGAAAATGCTCTCATTTTGGGGCAACAAATTCAATTTTCCCGCGCTGATATTGGCACCGCTAGCCAGTATAACCTTCATATACACTAAGTTGTTATGATCTGATTGCAAGTTTACGAGTAGTGAGGTTCCTGTACCGCGTTTATATGTTCCTGTGACTTTCTATTTTATAGTCACCGCATGTTATGGGTAATATATATACATACATATACTTTTACATACACCCTTATAAATAAGGATCCGGTAGCACAAATCAAAAAGAGCTAAATGGGGTTTTCAAACTGATCAAATGTTCACTATCAACCCCTCCAAACCCAAGATATTAGTTGCAGAAAACAAAGACAAATTGAACAGTTTATACTCACTCTCTTGATTTCTGAACAGAACGCATAAATGAATTACATAAAACCAGAAGAGAATCACCTTGCAAAGCACTCAAAGCAGTTGCTGCGCAGGCTGCGTCCCTGAAATCCACAAAACAAAGGACGAGAGCATCTCCACCACGCTGCATAAAGATACCTCTGGTCAAAACCTTTCTTTCTACTCATGCCAATCACCATATAGCAAATAAGCAAACATAAATAGTTGGTCACGAAGAATTAGAATTTTCATTTTTCAAAATCACTGTGAAGAACAATTAAACCTCGTAGTTCACTCACATATTTTGGTTCCTTTCTTATGAGTCTAACCTCTCTGTACCCTACAAAAGGGCGGAAAATATCTACCAGCGATTAAGAATACAAAAAGCTACCAAGGAAAAAAAATCACATAAAATGCATACAGAAACAAAAGGACGAGCATGTTTGTTAAGGCTTTTGAGTTAAATTTTGAAAATGTCTTGGGGAATGCGTATTACGGGTATTCGTTTGAAAATGATGTGATATGTTTCTGTGTATGTTTATGTTTTTAGCATATGATAGGAAATTGTAAAACGTATCGATTCAAAAATGATTAGTTGAAGTATGATGAGTTTATTTTATTTATTAAAATATATAATAAAAATTGTATCAGTATGAAACAGAAAGAGAAAAGTGTTGACGGAGTAAATGATCATTGATTGATGAATGTGTAGAATGATGGATGTAGTGATTGATAAGTAAAGGATTGAAAAGGTGAAGTTGAGAAAAAGGTGCATTTGGATAAAATGGTTTGAACTGTAAATATTTAGGAATAATCGAAAATCGGGGGGAAAATTAGAAGTGAGAAATGTTTGCAACTATAAGAGAAAAGTTCGAAAAA
Source organism: Verbascum thapsus (assembly GCA_963669365.1). Classification (NCBI taxonomy): domain Eukaryota; kingdom Viridiplantae; phylum Streptophyta; class Magnoliopsida; order Lamiales; family Scrophulariaceae; genus Verbascum; species Verbascum thapsus. Next base: position 1,562,157 of record OY770107.1, read on the forward strand.
AAGCTGCAGTGCAATGTTTGCAAAAAAAAAAAAAAAAAAAGTGATTAATATGTTAAAAATAAGCTATTTAAATCATAAAAGTAACTTGTCAGTTTTGAGCACCCCTTTAACAACTTATAGATTATAGCTTATAACTGCTTAAATTTAGAGAAATAGAAGCTAAAGTTTTATCTGCAAACACCTCAAAACAACTTATTTGCAGCTATAATCTAATAATCACTTAAAATTAGTGTTTGCAAACACTCCTGTTATAGCATGTAAAGGATACGAGACACTTCTCTTTTCGTGCAGTTAGAAGGAAGTCCTTCAATGTAGAGTGTATTTGTAGCATCTGGAGGTAGAGGTAGTGGTTCACGAGGCCGGCTAACTCTATCTACTGGACGTGGACCACCAAAACCCAAGTCTCTACCATTTGGTGCATCAAAGGCCTCAGGAAGCCCTCTTGCTACAGGTTCACGCATTTGAAAAGCAGGCAAATCAGCTCCAACGGTTCTTCCTAAACCAGCTTGGCTGAAGTGGCCACCTTCTTCTGAAGGTACCCTCTGGAAAAACACCCATAATTAGAATCCAGCCCGTAAAATAATAACAATAACAATAAGAAAACTAGTAGCAGTGGCACACTCGATGTGTGTGCTTGAGTACAAAAGATATAATAATTCAATAGAAATGGTTTAATTTGTTTTATCGGTAATGTATTTTAGCTATTTTCATATATTTAATGCTTAGATTTATCATTATGACAAGTGAAATGAAAACATGATTGAAAAATAAGATGAAAAATATGACAAAAAGAAAAATAAATAGACGGGAGAAAGAGGAAAAAAAGAAAAAACACTGGGGAGATACTAGATGAGAAAGAGAAGTGGTTGGACATTATCTTGATTATCATTTATTAAAATGAGACTAATTTAGTCTTTACACTTAAAATGACCACGGTAGTTGCTCTAAGGGAGTCTCACTTAATAAATATTTTAGATGATGATGATAATAAGTAATTATTATTTTTAGTTTCCAAAAATTGCTATTAAAACAAAGGAGGCTCGAGTATTACTGCATTCTGAAGATAATGGTCATATGCTGATCCAAGTGATTTTGTGTCCCGTGATGGTTGAGGCCCACCCCTTTCATCAATTTGAGCTTGATAACCAGGCATTGCAGGTACAGCAGTCATCCCAGATTGCGGAATATCTAAATTAGTTAGAAATCACATTAGACTTTAACAGAGAAAGAACTAAATGCACGGGTCTATCTTTTTGTATTACACAATAGGCATGAAGCTTCCTTTTGTCTTAATAAAGACTCATTTGCTTCACTTCCTGTATGTCAATTAATTATGCACTTCCAGGGCAAAGCAAGAAATAGCAGAAGTTTTGTGTTTTAGATTTACTACACTTGGACAAGGTAGCATCATAGGATTTTTTTTAACAAAAATTGGATACAACAGAATAAGATCATCAAGTTAGTGCTGCGAAGACAACATGCAAACTCAAATTAACAGTACCAACATACAATATGAGGCAGAACAGCTTATGAGTTACAAACTATGAGAAGTACTTGGTTCTCGAACCTCCAGAAAAATGCAAGGAATGTATCTATACGACCACGAAACCGGACTTTTTTATTGATACAAACTGCGAGCATGTGCATTCTTATTGATACGAAAGGTAAAGAGAAGTAAACACCAAAAATCATCTAAATAATCGCTGGAATGTCATTATATTGCATTACATTTGATATTTTTAAGGATAAAAAACGGCCGTTTTGATTCACTGATATTTCTAAAAGTGGGATTTTGAATAGTACAATGCAAAATAGTGAAACCTTTATTGAAAAAATATCATATCATTTCTAAAAAGGGTCGCATGTAATGTATGCGATGGAATTCCTCCCAACCGATTATTCCGCCTATCAGCAAGAAAATGCCAAAATGTAAAATTGTGTAAAAATTATTGCAGTTCAAATAAGAAAGTGCAAAAAAAAGGTTAGTTTACAAAAGTGCAAACCTCAGAAAGTTTAGATGGGTTAGTGTCATCACCTTAAATCATCCAGATAAATCAAATTTTAATATTTCAACCAATTGAAAGCACCATGTTCTTTATTAACCTTAACAATCCCTTTTCACAACCATTAACTCAACATGGAAACTATCCTAACCTATCAAGCAAACCCTAAATTGAACTAAAAGAAGGAAGTGCAACAAATGCTACAAGAACCTAAACATTAATTCAACCTTATTCCTCATTGTACATATCTTTCAAATTCTAACTAAAATAAATTCAGCTAAAAGAAAGTTAACTCACCAAATTCAGAACGAGGTCGTTTAATTCCGGCGGCCGATGGATGCAGCGGCGGTTGCCGGTGGTTCCAGTAAGCGTCCCCCATTTAATAAATAATTCTGCAAAACCAATTACACAAAATAATCAATCTCTTATTTCAGATGTGCATAAAAATAAACAAAAACTTAATTTCACTGGAAGAAATCAATCAAACTGTAAGAAAAAGTTGAAAACCCTGAAAAAGTTAAGTACACGTACAAGTAAGTATTTGTGGCGAAAAGGGTTAATTTTGGAGAGGTGAATGGAAGTGAGAATCAGGTGCAACGCACCATAGATTGTTATCGTGAGGATGCATTTTATTAACTGGGCTTTTATTATTTGGGTCTGTTCATTTCTAATGGGCTTCTGTGTGAAGTAGATCAACTTTCAAAATTAACTATTGGGCTTCATAATGAAAATTATCAATTTATCAAAATAATAATATTATTAAATATTGTTACATTTTATCTATACTATTAATATGAGCACACTAAATTTTTGGTATAATTCTCTAAAAATCATATAAGTGTCAAAATATATATCGAACTCCTTCATTCTCTCTTTTTCATAATCTTTTTCTCATTAATTCTTGCACCAATTTCTAATTACTTATAAAAATTCTCAAAAAAAAAAAAAACATTAGTATGATTTACGCTCACATAGTTTCACGGAGAATAAATAATACTAATAATTCTACATTACAAAATAATAAATAATTAATTATTTTTATTTATTGTATTTCAATAATTATGTACATGTATCATATGTTACGTGACCGAATTATTATTATATATTCAGAGTAATTAAGAACTAAGTTCACCCTAAGATGGGTTGCAATGACAAAGTTGCAAATTTATTGCAATATGGGAAAATTGATTAAATAACTTACATTTAGACTTCTAGACCTATTTTAATTTTGTCCACTTAAATAACTAATTTAGTCACAAAACTTTTTAGGTACACTAGCTAGATACTTTTTATATAATATACACAAACACAATCACATATAGTTTTATGCTCAAGCCCTCAAAGTTTGTTTTGTGCAATAATTTTTCATATCAATGGAAAATTTAGTAGAAAGTGAACCTACTACTAATATATATGTAAGTGGATATAAAGTAAGGTAATTAAAGTGGAAATGATATAATTATGGATGCTTGAAAATTAAAAAAAGAAATTAAAGAATCATTGCTTTTAGGATGCATACTAGGTAAATATTAATTTATTTAATATTTTGCAAACTAATTAGAGAGTTAAAATCAGTTCAGATTGCTCATTAATAAAATTCACAAAAGGAGAAGTCAAATAACAATCATTAAAGAAGAATGGAACTGCGACAATTCTACTGGGATTGCCCGATTAATGAATTTTTAATGAAGCTTCAAATAAAGTTTTCAAACACAATTTCTTGATCATTAATAGAGTCAAAAATAACAAAACTCAAATGATAATCATATTACACAATCATAAGTTATACAATGAGGGCTAAAATTTGAAATTTAAACACATTTTATATCTTCTTTTTATTACATTATAATATGTGGGGAAAAAATGGTCCCAATGGATATGCATGGCTAGACATAACAGTTGGTAGTGTCATATCAAAAAACCCCATTCTAACTTTAATTTTTGGAAGCTTTCTTTTGTGTGTGTTTTTTTTTTTTACTTTTTCCTTTTTTCTTCTTTCTTTTTCATCAATTCTTTTTAATATTTTATATACTTTTTTGTCTGGTTTTTCAGTTGATTAATCATGTCAAATTATTTCATAATAATACTATTTATAGTTTATATAGTTTATATATATTTTTCCATCACAAGCAATGATGATAAAGGCATAAACCAGGAAGGCGGCCTTCAGAATGAAGATCCTTATATTTTGACAATTGAGTACTATGATTGAATTGTGCTATCATTACAACTAAAGTTTCATGTCTATGATTAATAATTTCATTTTATTTTTATTGTGTTTTTTAGTTTTTATATAATTTTTATTATCATCTGAATGTATTCGAATTGTATATGAACATAGAAATTTATTTAAATTAGGGGATACGAGTTAAAAATATTAAGTACGCTTGGTATTATACAATAATTTATATTTATACTTAACTTTAAAGTAATTGCAATTTGATTCTCAACAAAAGTCTATATTGAATTGACTAATAATGTGGAAAAACTTATAGGACACTTCATGGTGATTGCCATCATTTTGTATTGTAGATTAAGAACATATATAGAAAATAATGAGTGTATTTATTGGAATTTCAATTGTTGAAATAATTAAAGCTTGAGAACAATAAAATTGCATGTTATTATTTCTTATTTTGTAAGACAAAGCATAAAAGTGAATTCCCAACCTTTATTAAAGCTCTCATACTACATATCAACATCTAATGGTTCAAAATTTTCAAATACAATAATTTTTTCAAATGTTTTAATTGGCAAATAAATTGTTGAAACTCCAAAACATTCCAAAAAATAATTAAATAAGCCAATACTTATGTAATGTTTAAATAATATGATCTAACATGTAATAGTTAAACTATTTTTTATCTTAGTATTCCATAATAAAGTGATAGGAAAAATTATAATTTTCATTACATAAGTTAGATCAAGTTTTATTTTGGTTTATTTATTATGAATTTCTCACATTTAGTCCCGTATTTTAAAAATATTCCATGTTTAATCTCACAGTCCAAAGTCTAGATCAACTTCGTTAGTTAACACTTTGACCAGACTTTTATGGGAGAATTTATGCATAATAAGCACATGATATTGTCTAAAAATATCAAATATAATATGTGTACAAGTAATTTACGCATGAATTCTTTCAAAATAATTCGATGAAAGTGTTGACTACTGTAGTTGATCGTTAATTAAATTTCGAAAATACGAATGAATGTAAGATATTTTGAAAGTTATGAAACTAAATGTGATGAGTATATAATAAATCAGATCAAAGTAAACTTAAGCTGAGTTATAGAATGATAGGTATTACAATATAAACTTAATAATTTTTAAAATACACAACACAAATTTCACCATTACATTTTGCCACATTTATTAGCTTAAAATAAAACTTGACTATTCTCAAAATTGGAAAATAAATAAATAAACCAATATAAAATTAATAAATGTCAAATAAACCAATTTTGGTTATTTTCATCTTCATCATTCAAAAGGGTCCCACCAAACTCTTATTGTGGGACCCTATTGTTACGCACTCTATTTTGCTCACCTACCCAATTCCCAAAATGGTTCAACATATTTCCAGAGAAACTGCTCAAAAGCAAAGGAAGATTACAACAATACACATTTGTTATTAAATATATTTAGGGAAAATAACAATTTTCTTCCAATAATTTAGTCCTAATTTAATTTTGGTATTATTTATTACATGTTTCTCACATCTAAGCATGTAACTTTCAGAATATCTCACTTAATTTTAATCAAATTATTTTATCAAAAAATTTATCGTTCAATTTTACTAGTCAACATGGACTTCTATAAATAATTTTGTACTTAAATAACATGTAATATTGAGTATAATCTGTGTTTGAGTGAATGCGTATATAAACTTTTAATAAAATCAGTGAAATGTTGACTTACATTATTTATTGATTTTTGTATTTAGATCATGTCATATTGAATATAATCTGTGTTTGAGTGAATTTGTATACTAACTTTTAATAAACTCAATAAAATATTGACTAACATAATTGACTGTTTAAATTTTGCAAAAAAATTCAGATCGTGACTAAATATGAGAATATTTTGATAATTATGAAACTACATGTGAGAAATTTATAACGATTGAGACCAAATTATAATATTCAAATGTCATGCAACATGTTTGGACCATTTTGTCCCCATTGTCCCCACTTAGGTTTAAACATTTCTAGATGATTTATTGAAAATCAACATCAACAAGTAATTAGTCTTGTTGAATTGCTTGATTCATTAATTTCAACCTAAAATTAAATATCTCATTAATGTAGCAATTAAAGAGATATGTCGTAAAGTAAAGTTCAACCGCAATGGTTAATTGATTGATTAATCTTTATAAAAAAGTGTATTTAAGTCACATATCATCAATATGAAAAAAAATGAGTAATAAGATGACACAAAAAATACTTATATGTGACATCTAACAAAAAATGTATTAAAAAAATATAATGAAAATAAATTACTTTGAATAACTCAACTTTTTTTGAAAAATGAGATTTAAGTACATTTAGTATTAAATAATGCGAAAGAAAGTCATATTTTACTATTCTTTTTTTGACAAGTTAACTACTAAATTAAAAAAGGCTTTTATATACCAATAGCTTAATAAATTGAATTAAATAATTATATATTTTTTATTGAAAATGGCGTAATATGTCAAATAAAATTCACGTTTTGGATTTTTAGATACTCTAATTATGGATTTTAACTTAAATTTATCCTCAATTTTTTATAAAATAAAAATTTACTCATGCCATTTCTCACAAACTAACAATTTTTCTTAGAAAAAACGTATCACAATCTATGGCCAAAAAAGTCCAAAAAATGTTCAAAATGTTATAAAAAGAAAAGAAGCAATGAATTAAAACAAAGCATTACATCTAGAGGAAAAACCTACTAATTTTAACCGAAATTTTTACATATATATGTATATATTATATTATTCATTGCATTTGTAATTTCAAAATCATTTAGTAAAATACTGGAAATTTGACTAAAAAGATACACTGATAAAATTCAAACAAACTATCGATAGTTTCGGGATTAAATCATAGACTTGAATTATGAATAGAAATAAAATCCCTATTTACGATGACCTCAAAATGTTATGTCTTATTGTCAATTAAAACGTCTTCTAAGGGATAATTAAGTTGAATAATCTATCTAGGGTCACATTGAATTTTCTTGCCTAATTTTTATCAATACTTAAATTAATTAAAAATAATTCTTAGCATCCAATGGATATATGTAAAATATGTAACAATCTTAGTTTAATAATTTATAGTATGTTTTTCTCCTTTATTAGTCGATGATGCACCTCGATGCGAGTTTAAGAAAAATTGCTAAGATTTTTTTTTATGTAATATGTATAAATAAAGTAAAAAATAAATAAAAAAATAGGGAAATAAAGAGATGAAAATAAAATCTAAAAAAATATTTTTTTCTATATCAATTATAGTAGATCATGCAATTATCCCTAAATTGCCCTAACAAAATTATAAAATTATTCAATTACATACTGCATTTCGTCCAAATCAATTTCTACAGCTTGCACTTCAATTTATAATAATACAGTCAAAATTGATTTACCGTCGCTCATTTAAGATATATTAATATGAAAAACGATACATACAGGAATTTTAATATCGTTTACTTTTTATTGTCTTTTTGATTTAGAATATATGGGTGAATAACTCTATTACAATCAATTAATTTCAAGTGATTTTTTTGTTAAAACTAAAAAAATAAAAAATCAAGAATATATAAAAACTGATATAAAGCATAAATTTATTACTATAAATAATTATTAGAAAAAGTAATATATATTCTCAATATTATAAAATGAGACAAAAAAAAGAGTTTATAGAGAGAGAGACAGGGTAAGCAAAGGTACAACTCCCCACAGCTTAAAATTTTCATTTTCAGGCAAAGTTTCGGAATTGCCGCCGCCGCTGCTGCTGCTGCTGCTGTAGCCTACTGTGACTGCTTTTTCCTCTCCTCATATTTGACTCTCTTTTTACACCACTTCATACTATCTCTCTCTAGTCGCCGTCACCGGAAATTCACTATTCCTCCGCCGGTTGATAATTTTATTAGTTGTTGGACTCGGTCAAACGCAGTCAATCGGAAGCTCGGAGGACTAATTTTTGACATAGCAGCTTCGTCAGGAAGGACAGTGAAAAATTAGGTTTTGCAGATCTGAAGGAGAGTGAAAGACAGAGTGCGAGGATTTTATAGTTGGAAATATTTTGTTAACCTGAACGGGAAGGGAATTAGGTTTTGGTGGTGGTAGCGTGCGGTGGCGTGATAATGAGCGGAGTGAGATGGAGGTGTTGGTGGTGTTGGTGTGGAGGTGAGAGTATGAGCTTCACATGGAATGGCAGATCTTGTTAATGCCCACCCTGACATCCACCAGGTGTCTTTTTCGAACTTCCATGTCTAAGTTAAAAGGCCTGATCTTTTAGGTTGTTTGTAATTTTTATGACTCCGTTCAGGAAATTGTTGAATTTTTTGGCATATGTTCTCAAGAATTTGCTCAATGGGATAGGACTGAAGATTTTGAATTTGAAGGATATGCATCTTTTTTTCTGGATCATACTGTTTCAACTATTCTTGCACATCATCAAATTTTTAAGGTTTTAATAACAATACTGATCATCTAATACCATCTAGCTCATAAGTTCAGCAGTGAAATTTTGATAGAGGCTACTATCAGAATCCGATGTGCCTGAACAACTGAAATTTCTTTTCAGTTTACGGCTTTAGTTCTGAATCTGGCAACTTTTTTCTGGGGTCAAGTGTTTTAACAAGTTAAAATTGATCACTTAAAGTTTTAGTATGCTTTGTTGGTACTTATGTTATGTCCCGTTGGTGCTCCTCTTTTATTTATTGTTTTTGCTGCAAAACTTTTTACATTTGCTCATTCCTTTTGGGTTTGGAATGACTAGTGATTTTCAAACAATTGAATATGGGAAACCGACACTCAGAGAGCCTATAGCAAGTTTTCATCTATTGAACAACAAATTTTCTCTGAAGTTATTATGGAATTAAATATTTAGAATTAGATAGTGGCAATAGAGGTTAGTGCTTAATTATGCTAATATGATATATGTTTATCTGCTATAGATAAAAACCAGGGGTGGCTATCTTTTAACCACCACTTCTATCCTAAGAAATAGAAACACATTTAGATCAATATATTTGTCTGCCTGCACATTAATTCAATGGAATCACATAGGTGAACACTTATATTTTCACCATCTATGATCTCGTGAAGCAAAATAAGTGTCGAAAAGGCTTAGAGATGTTGGCATAAAATTTTGTTAAAATGTTGATCAGAAAATGCAACAATATATAGATAACTGAATAAGGAAAATTTCTGACACATTTAAAAATAAAGAATGGGTACAGTATGTGCATGTATAAACTTTATTTTGTCCTTATGTTTATGTAATATCTCGCCATACTCTTAATTTGAAGTTCTGCTGCATATAAATATGATTAAATGGGTGACCGTTACTTGAGTTTTCACACTTAGTTCCTTGAGATTATTTCAGAAGATCGTTGAACACTATCTGCAACTCTTTTTTCATGAGATAATTTCAGAAGATTGTTGAATATTATCTACCTTTTTTTTCCCAGTCATTGCCTTCAGAAATTTGCAGAGTTTAAACTAATCATTAACTTGAAAGTTACTAATGCTTGGAGAAAGAATGCTATAGTAGCTCTGGTTCTAGGATTAATTAGTTTAGTCAGCATCACGAGGAGGCTAGAAGCGAAAAAAAGCAGATGAAAAACCAAGTTTTTGATTCTATGGATGTATCTCATACACATAATATATTTATAGTTGGAATGCTTACTACATGAAATGTGCCATCTCATGCATTCATAGTCTTTTAGTATGCCAAAGTTGTAAATTTCATTTTCTTCCATTCAGATACATGGTAATAAGATCTCTTACTCGAAGAAGTGTAGGAGGTGGTCATATTCTTTTCTGGCCCAAGACCGCCTTATCACTTCTATATGTCCATGCTTCTCCGTAGCATGAAAGCTTCACATTCTTTTAGCTGTTTCATATCAAATTTAGAGTGTATCTGCATAGTTGCCTTGTATATAATGCGCTGTTCTAAATTGTGAATACTTCTTCCCTGACTCAGTTCTTTTTTACTTTGTGCAGGCATTGATTACTCTGAAGAAAGGAGCTCAACTACTTAAATATGGTCGTAAGGGAAAGCCCAAATTTTATCCATTTAGACTTTCAAATGTAAGGCCAGTATGAATTATGAGCTATGATTTATTGTATTATGTTTTTTCTCTGTCATCTTGTAATCATTCTGCTTTTTGTTTGTTATTTTTTTGGTTTATAATCATGGATGATCCAGTTTCCAGTTCAAATCACAGGATCATTCGTTCCTTCCATATCTTAAAGTTTTTCCAATAATTGATATATTATATTACTCATCATTAACATGATTAAGGAATAAGGAGTGCAAGTGTTCACTGATTCAGACCTTTTTTGCTGTTGGTTATGCTTTTGTTTACGTTGTTGAATTGGTGGCTGAGGGCTACCTCATAAACCATTGCCTACGTTAATCACTATAGACAGCCTCGTTTTTCCTTTGTTTCAATTCTTGCAATGATCACTCTGCATTTTATCAGTGCTCTGTGTATATGTGTTTAGCTGATACATTCCAAAGTGTGTGGCTGATGTGTATTGAAAGAGTAATTTGTTTCAGAAAATTTTCATGTCAACCACTTTCAAAGATCTTCTACCGTTGCTGCAAAAGTTGTTTGTTTTAATGTCATGGTGATTGTGTAGCATACTTTTAGTTTGACTTCCAGTGTGATATGAATGTTTGATGCTATCTGATTTTCAGCCTGAATTTGACAGGGTATATATCTTTCTGCCATATGTCTCATAGTTTCAAAGTAATACTAAAAAGTTGGTAAATACCAGGTTATAGATGGGAATAGGAGTCAACTTAGGTGCATGGAGTGGAAGTACTTTAAAGCTACCTATATGTCAACCCCAACAGATTAGATATTGAGTTACTTATATGTCCATAAGGTGCCAAAACAAAATGGTCCGTTATCAACCAAAAGTGAAAATTTGTCGCCAATTTAGGCAGCTTTGTCTCTGATTCATTGGAATATCTGAGGAAGTGTTGGTTGGTTCTTGTTGTGAATTAGAATATGATATAAGAAGTTTTTGCCTGGCTACTAGTCTTTTCCGTATTAAAATATTGTAAAAGAGATTATTAAATCAGTTTGATTTTGGTGGCTATTTAACTATCAAAGGCCATAAGAACCAACAACATGTCAATATCCTTTTAAGGTATAACAGCTGAATGTTATATGTAATCTCAATTATTGAAACCAGCTATAGTTTACTAGTGCGGCTGATAAAAAATGATCTTCAATCATTGTTTCTTAATTATTTTCAATTTTCTTCACATGTTTTTCCTTTGCGTTAATGGTTGTTTAGTTTCATTGTTGCAGGATGAAACATCTTTAGTTTGGATTTCCAATAGTGGTGAAAGAACTTTGAAGTTAGCTTCAGTTTCAAGGATTATCCCTGGACAAAGAACTGTGAGATTCTGGAGACTTATTTTATGTTACTGATAATTGCTTGAAGTCTATCTTCCCTTAAGTTCTTTGCATCTCTGCACATTTTCTGTCTGGAGTTCCATAAATAATTGCTTGTTGCCCAGGCTGTTTTCCAACGATATCTGCGCCCTGAAAAGGAAAACTTGTCTTTCTCTCTTATATACAGCAACGGGGAAAGATCTCTTGACCTGGTTGGTGTAAACAAAAATCCCCTTTAACAAGTGGCTTTTCATTGTTTGTTTATAATGTAATTATACTCGTTCCACGTGTATTGATAGATCTGCAAGGACAAAGTTGAAGCAGAAATTTGGACAGCTGGCCTTAAAGCATTGATATCTGGGCGCTCAAAAATTGACGGATGGAGTGATGGAGGCCTCGATTTCAGTGTGTGTTTCACAAACTGGAACACTTTATTTTTTCTATATGAATTTGGCTCGTTATTAAAGAAATACTCCTTTATTATGTCTATAGAACAGTCCCGTAACTAAATGATTACAGGATGACAGAGCTTTGACATCAAACAGTCCAAGCAACAGTTCTGTGAGTGCTACACAAGAAATCAACTTGCCTGAAGTTTCCATTACTTCAAACACAATCGCTTCACCAAAGAGCTATCACCCAAATAAGTTAGGGTATCCAGAAAGGTCACATGTAGCTTTGGATCAAACAAACATGCAAGTGAGAGGATCTGGTTCAGATGCTTTTCGTGTTAGTGTATCTAGTGCTCCCAGTTCTTCGAGTCACAGTTCTGCACCAGACGATTGTGATGCATTAGGTGATGTGTACATATGGGGTGAAGTTATATGCGATACCATCGTAAAGGTGGGCCCCGAGAAAAACGCCAGTACCATCAGCGGAAGAGCTGATGTACTGCTTCCCAGGCTTTTGGAATGTAACGTCGTTCTGGATGTGCATCATATAGCCTGTGGGGTCCGCCATGCCGCCTTAGTCACTAGGCAAGGTGAAATCTTCAGCTGGGGTGAAGAATCTGGTGGACGCCTCGGTCATGGAGTTGGGAATGACGTCACTCAACCTCGATTGGTTGAATCTTTGACTTTCGCCAGCGTTGACTCCGTTGCGTGTGGAGAGTTTCACACTTGTGCTGTCACAATGGCTGGTGAACTTTACACGTGGGGCGACGGTATGCACTGTGCTGGTCTATTGGGTCATGGGACAGATGTCAGTCACTGGATACCTAAGAGAATTTCAGGCCCTCTCGAGGGACTCCAAGTCTCGATGGTTACGTGTGGGCCGTGGCATACAGCGTTGATTACGTCAACTGGACAGCTGTTTACTTTTGGAGACGGGACTTTTGGTGTATTAGGCCATGGAGATAGGGATAACGTTTCGTACCCCAGAGAGGTCGATTCTCTATCAGGTTTAAGAACAGTTGCTGTTGCATGCGGAGTGTGGCACACTGCTGCTGTGGTTGAAGTCATCGTAACACAGTCTAGTTCGAGTTTTTCGTCTGGAAAATTATTCACATGGGGCGACGGTGATAAAAACCGCCTCGGGCATGGCGACAAGGAGCCTCGCTTAAAGCCCACTTGCGTCCCCGCACTTATTGATTACAATTTTCACAAAATTGCCTGTGGACATAGTTTGACCGTCGGGTTGACTACATCTGGACGTGTCTTCACAATGGGAAGTACGGTTTACGGTCAACTCGGGAATCCTCAATCTGATGGAAAGCTACCTTGTCTGGTAGAAGACAAACTCGCTAGTGAATCTGTTGAAGAAATTGCTTGTGGTGCGTATCATGTGGCTGTATTAACATCCAAGAACGAGGTTTACACATGGGGTAAAGGGGCTAACGGGAGATTAGGCCATGGGGATATAGAAGATAGAAAAATGCCAACTGTAGTCGAAGCTTTAAACGATAGACACGTCAAATTCATCGCGTGTGGTTCGAATTACACGTCCGCTATATGTCTTCATAAATGGGTTTCCGGTGCTGAACAGTCCCAGTGCGCAGCTTGTAGACAAGCTTTTGGCTTCACGAGAAAGAGGCATAATTGCTATAACTGTGGACTAGTACATTGCCACGCGTGCAGTTCAAGAAAGGCACCGCGTGCAGCACTGGCACCTAACCCCATCAAACCGCACCGTGTTTGCGATTCGTGTTTTGTGAAACTGAGTAAGGTGGCAGAAGCCGGGGCCCACAACAGGAGAAATTCTGGGGCCCGTCTTTCGGGTGAAAACAAGGACAGGCTGGACAAAGCTGATCTGAGACTGGCCAAGTCGATCGTGCCGTCTAATTTTGATTTGATTAGACAATTAGATACAAAAGCAGCCAAACAAGGGAAGAAAAGTGATACGTTCTCTTTAGGCCGTTCATCTCAAGTATCTCTAATGCAGCTAAGAGATGCTGTGATGTCTACATCTGTCGATGTACGTAGAACGGGGCCAAAACCTATTCTTACAACATCGAGTGTTAGTTCAAGGTCTGTGTCACCTTTCTCCAGAAAAACTAGCCCTCCACGATCTGCAACCCCGGTGCCTACAACATCAGGGCTTTCGTTTTCCAAAAGTATTACCGAGAGCTTAAAGAAGACCAATGAGCTTTTGAATCAGGAAGTACATAAGTTGCGGGCCCAGGTATATTCTATATGCAACTCGATTTTTAATATTCAGATTCTGAAAACGTTCGTTTGATTTTAACGTTTGTTACGATGGGCATGATATAGGTAGAAAGCCTTAAAAGCCGATGTGAATTGCAAGAGTCGGAGCTCCAGAGGTCAGCAAATAAAGCTAAGGAAGCAATAACATTAGCTGCAGAGGAATCTGCTAAATGTAAAGCTGCAAAAGAAGTGATTAAGTCACTTACAGCACAGGTTACGTATGGTTTCTTATTCGTATGTATGTCTTTATCAGATATAAATCAAAATTCTCAAGCAAAAGGAAAATTTCAAGGCGGTATTTTCTTTAGTCAATCGACGTCCTGCTTTTGTGCTTTAATAAATTCATATCATCAGGGCATATTATCTTTTCAAAGCTGTAAGCTTGTCTACAATAACTTGTGTTTTTTTAATCGTTGTTGAATTTTAGAAAAAGTTGTGAAAGTGCCAATAAAGCTGAAGTTGCGTTTGTTTGCAAAACTTTCTAGAAACTCAGAAAAATATTTATAAACATCCATTTGCTTTCTGTAGAATCAGAACATAATTAGTAAAACCAAACAACGAAAAAACATAAATTTGGCAACAAGCTCAAAAGAAGATTTTTCATGTTTTGCTGAGCTCTAATATTTTCTCATATTCCAGCTCAAAGATATGGCTGAGAGATTGCCACCCGGGGCTTATGACCCGCCAAATGGATTGGAACCAAATGGCATACACATAGTCTCTCACCCTCCTGTGAATTCAGTCACGTCAAATGGGCCGTCTGAATTGCTTCCGGATGCTTCTAGAAGCAATAGAAGTAGCTTAGGAGCCCAGGAACTTGGAGTCACCACCTTGACCGGAACAAACGACCGTTTGGATACAAGACTTTCTAATGGTGGTGGAAATGTACAGTCTTATAGGAGCAGTGTTTCTGAAAGTGTAGAAACAAGCTCTTACCAGGACGGTGAAAATGGCTTGAAATCTAGAAACTCGGTGGTACCTGGTAATGCAAGCCAAATTGAAGCTGAATGGATTGAACAGTACGAACCAGGTGTGTATATAACACTTGTTGCCCTTCGAGATGGAACTAGAGATCTCAAACGTGTGCGATTCAGGTATTTCACCTTAGTCTTTTCTTGTTCTAACTGATATTCTTCATGTCGTATAATATAAATTAACTGGATTACTTTAGTACATGAGTGTACACGAGCTAAGTTGATGCTTGACGAGCCACAGTGAAAGATCTTGAACTCGAGCTCAAAATGAAAAAGAAAATATATAAGTAAATATTATGAATTTTGTGTTGTTATCTACAATTCTATATATATATATATAATCATGATAAACATTGCATATGCCATGATATATATATGTATGTATTACTATAAATTATGTTATTGTATACATTAATAAGATACATAAAGCATGATTTTTTTTATAGCGACGTGAGTGCCTGCAAATAGGTATAACTGACTCGAGCTCAACTTGTTAAATAAGTTTGCTTACTAGGCTTGACTTGGGCTCGAAAAACTCGAGCTTGAATCAAGCTATAGCCTCACGACTCATATCGACTCGATGAATCCCCCTGCTTTCGGTTACTGAACATTTCTGTCAAATATTATTCAATATTTTTATTGATCTAACCCTCTTTAAGTGCGATGAATTATTAAGAATTTTGCTATAAAATTTTGAGATCTCATGTCCTATCATTACCATGTTTTTGCTTGATCAGTCGAAGAAGATTCGGGGAACATCAAGCGGAGACTTGGTGGTCAGAAAATCGAGAAAAAGTTTACGAGAAATATAACGTGCGTGGATCAGACAAGTCATCGGTTTCCGGGCAGGCTGCCCGGAGATCTGAAGGAGCTTTTTCACCTTCTTCCCAAATCTAGGTAAAGTACAGAATGTGTTGCAACAAGAAATTATCCAACTAAGTTTATATTAAAGTTAAGTAGTTGTCAAATCAACAAACACCCTATTTTTTGGCCCTTGAAGGATTTCTTATCCTTTTTTTTTCAAATTTTATGTCAATTGATCTCAATTTTTATTTCATGTTGTAGTGTGTATATAACTCTCAATTATTATAGCTACATTCATGTTGGAAGTTTTTGTGCTGGAGGTTTTGATGATGTTTGATTGAATTTATTTTATAAATTCTTGGGTTCTTGTAAGATATTTTTTGAGCAAATTGTAATTTACCCATGTAATGTTGTGCTCACAAAAATGATAAAACACTTGAAAAAAATATATCAAAATATCAAAGTAATTGGGATTGAACTTGTGTGTTCACCTTGATTAAAATTATTTCGTGTTCGACTCAACCCAAATTCAAACACTAATTAGCAAAGCAAGATAAAAAATCCATATTATAAAACGTTTTATTCGACTGAAATTAGAATAAAATATATTATTTTGTCGATTCAATTATACCTCTACTACCAGTTGACTAAGTGATCATTAAAAATTAATTACCAAGCACCTAGAATCTATCATGTAACTAATAGTTGACTAATAGACAATTAAAATTTAATTACCAAGCACCTAAGAATATATCAAGTAACTAATTATTGATTGCATGATTTGAATTAATATTTATATTACATAGATACTATACAAAAGAATGGTTTACCAAAAATTTGACTTGGCATGTGAAGGCGCCGTGGCACGCTCTCACTAATTAATTCAAGCATGTTTGAGACTTTTTCCATATAAAATGCAAGTCAAGCATGTTTGCTAATTAATTATTTATTTCGATTTTATATCATATTATATTGAAATTTAGTATGATTTTTATTATTTATTTATTATGAGATACTGGTAATTATGAGAATCAAATGGTCCACGAGTTTCTGGTTTAATCAGCAAAATGAATAAATTAGCAAGAAACTAAAGCACGAGTGATGTTGATATATAGACAAATGATTTGTAGATTATCATAATAAAATAAATAATTTCCTTAGATTCAATCATGTAACTTTGATAAAATTTTAATGATATATCTAAAGTGCTGGAGTGATTTGAGTTTTATTGTCTATTCATTTATCTATATATAGTATATAGATAAATTAAAAATACGAGCCTGTATATACATATATCTATATATATTTTGACTTGTAGATGTGTAGAAAAATTTCAAAGGATGTCTGGAATTTTCAACCAACAAAAACCGAATTTCAATAATCTATGAACGACCTTTGACGTTACTATATAACTTTCAGATCTAAAACATTTTTAATTCTTATGGGTTGACTTAATAGGAGAAAATTATTTTATTTATTTTTTCTAATTTGGTAATACGTTTGAAATTAAAGTGGGGTGGCCGGTGAAGAACTTGAAATAATAGACTTTATGCCTAACCTAATTAATGAAGTTTTAATCAATAATAATGATACGTGGTTTTAATTATTTCTACATTTTATTTAATCCTTTTCTCAAGTGTCTGAATATGAAACAACCCTTCAAAAATAGAGGATGTATTATTAAATATTTGATCATGAAGAAAATATTATATTATACAACAAAATGTTTGGTTTTCCTACGTTAAATTAATTGACATTTATCCCATATTTTATAAAATTTCATCCAGTGTCCATGTAATTTGCCCCTTTTTTCATTCTTATTTGAATTTTCACAATCTTTTTTCCTCGTCTCAATAATGCATACATAAGCTAATATGATCGGACTACAAGTATTTTTTAAAAATTTAAAAATAGTTATTTGTATAGTCATCAAGCTTGAAAAGTAGAATTAATTGTCATTAATTATATGTTATTAGTTATCATTACTAAATATAAAAATTGACATTTTTTATATAATCATTGTTACTATTAAACTTGTGAATGTTAGTTATTTTTGGGACAAAATAAATCTTTTTGTCCACTAAAATCTTTATAAATAGTAACAATATTGACTTTAACACTTACTATTTTGTAATAACATTTTTTTAGTGTTAGCTAGTATAATTGAGTAATATAAAAATAATACTTAATTTATTTTTTAATGTATTTTCAAGTATGAACTGACATTTCTACCTTTCCATCAACATGGCAGTCTTACCTTTTTGAACCGGTCAATATCTGATCGCACTTAAGCAGACCAAAAATGTAAATACATATATACACATATTCATGTATAAATAATATATCGTTATATGTTATATATACTTATATAAATATGCTGAAAAGATATTTCCAAAAACATAAACTAATTACATTTAATTAGAACATTACTCCCACCTTCTCTTTTCAAAGGAAAACAATACAAAGTGAAAATAAAATAATACCAACCATCAAATTAATTTGCCAATGGATTTAATGATTTTAATCCAAAATAAAACAAAATCCAAGAAATTGTGCAGTGCCAACGAAAAATATAATATGATACAACCTAAATAGTAAACGTTATACAAAATTGATAAGGAGAAAGAAACCGCAATAAATCAGGATTTAATTCCGATGATCGTATGATACATCAATGTTAAATAAATCTTTTGGTAATCAATATATATATATATATATATATATATCAAATATGAGGGTTTTTTAAATCAGTAAAGGCTGTAAATGTAAATCTCTGTATATTCAATTTCCTTCTTGTTCATACATAAAATAACCATGATTCAATTTGCCTCAAATTCTATCATAGAAACAATAGTTTCCAAAACCTGTAAAAACCCTCCAAAGACAACCTAATTCAAGAATACTCACATGTACAGAATCATTTGAATATCCTCTCCAATAATTAAAAAAAAAATCCCATTTAATTGAAAAAGGAAGATGAATAAATGATCATATATAACACTAACATTCTTGTGCTATAAATCATTTCTTTTACGTAAAATCTTCAAGGCGATCCCTCTTCATCGTCCAAGCCAATGCTATTATGCCTCTGAGATGGAACGGAAGGTGGTATAGGCACTCCTTTCGGCAAAAACCCTAAAAAAGTATTTGGAGAATTATGATTTTGTGGCTTAACCTTGAGAAATTGTGTGTGTCTAGCTCCATTTGCATGATCATATGACAAGATGATCAATGTTAGTAAGAGCAGCAAAGTAGGTTTTATTTGAGGGTTTTTTGCCATCATTAAAGATGTTAAAGATTAGAAATTGTGTATGTCTTGATTAGATCAAAGAGTATAGAAGTATAGAAGGGAGAGAGAGAGAGAGAGAGAGAGAGAGAGAGAGAGGGGGGGAGAGAAAGAGATTGTGTATGTATAGATCAAAGAGTATAGAAGTATAGAGTATTCAGATATTGAAGAGAGAGAGAGAGAGAGAGAGAGAGAGAGAGAGAGAGAGAGAGAGATGGGAGGTTTGAAAATGGAAGATGATGTTTGAAGTTGAAATAGTGTATATAGGGTTAGTTGGTAAAAGGGCCAGGGTTTGTTTATTTGAGATTGTGTATATATATGTATATATAATATGTATACATATATATATATATATGATATAGAGAAATATAAGGAAAACTTGTGTCTGAAGTATATGTAGGTTTGGAAGAGCACAAGGATGTGATGCAAAACATGGGAGCTTTGACTCCAGGCCTCCTATGTTTTTGCATTAATTTTTGGAAGCTCACACTAAAAACCGACCCATTTTTGAGATGTTACTTAGGAGTAAATTTATGTTAAATCAAGTTTAAAAACTCTAACCCTTATGAGTAATATCTAATGTCACAAAATAATTTAACCTTTTTTCAATTTTATTATTTTATCAGGAAAGTTTGAGCATAATGATACAATTGAAAAAGTTTCAAAATCCTCGATTTTTTATTCATTATATATATATATATATGAATCATGAGAAGTAATTTTATATGATGTTTGAACTGGTCTAAGGCAAATGCATAGCTGAGGAAAAATAGGTCAAGTGTTGCATGGTTAGGTGGTCAAG
This sequence comes from Verbascum thapsus, assembly GCA_963669365.1. Taxonomy (NCBI): domain Eukaryota; kingdom Viridiplantae; phylum Streptophyta; class Magnoliopsida; order Lamiales; family Scrophulariaceae; genus Verbascum; species Verbascum thapsus. The sequence continues at coordinate 1,582,292 of OY770107.1, forward strand.
TGGACCCAATTGAAATTTTAGCCCACTATATAATTATTAGACCAAAAAAATTATTGTTTCACAAATTCCACTAAATATGGGAAATGTGTCTCTTGGCTATATTTACATATCAAACTTTTGCATAAAAAATACATTTTTGATTGACCCCAACTTATTTTTCCTCCCAAAATTGAAAAGTCCATATATTGGTCCATCATTCACATTTATATTGGTAGTTTTGGAAAAAGAAAATATTGTGGAACTTTTATTCCATTTGTACAGTTTTTTTCCATATTATGACATAATGTAGACATCATGTTTCGTTTTATTTTCCAAAATATGATTGTGATTAAATTACAACTACCAGAAATTTTATAACAGACCCAATTTAATAGAACTGTTTTGCTGGAACCCGTTAGATGAGGATGTACTTTAGTAAAATATTTTTCAATCAGCACGTTCAATGAGTTACAACAAATCGACTCTATTGTATCTGATCTGTTGTAAAATTGTACATAAACCTAAGATCTATTGTACTTAGATGTATATAATATATATATATATATATATATTCTAGTTTCTAATACATTTTAATGTGCTTTCAGGAGTTCGAGTTCTGATTCGGTCCAATATTGGATTAAGAATTAGTTCAAAATTGAAGCAAGAAATGATAAAATCCCGACACTAAGAGGTCTCAGACATTGTACTTTGAGTTACAATTGGGCTTAAAATGCAGAAATCAATGGATTTCTATCTGAGCTTTCACTGTTAACTCTGGTTTTCTTATTGGGCCTACAAGCATAACCCAACAGGCTCATACATTCATTCCTATTAAGGAAAATTAATGGAGCATTATAGCCCACACCTTCGTGGCCCATTAAAAATTATGAAGAATAATCATATTCATAGCTCATGAGTGTCGAAGGAAAATAATAATTTAGATCTCAATACATTCACAATCACTGATTTATCGATTTTCCTCTAAGAAGAATAACATTATTGATGGACTTTTGACGCCTAACATATTAGCTTCTATTCTTATAGTGTTTCGAAAATTTTGAAATAAGTATAGAGATTAAACGAACAATTGTGATATATTTTTTTTAGATCGAAGCTCAATCAAATAGTTGATTGATTTTTTAAGAATTTTTGCCCAAAAAAGTTGACTTAATTTTATATGAATGTGTACTATAGCATAAGACATATTCAAGATAACTACAACAAAAGGATGGACTAATTCAAAACGACTAGTGAATTGTAGTTAGTCATAGTCAACAATTTGATAGATTATAAGTAGAAGAATGAAAATCGTGTCCTTTTCTTCAAACACCATACTAGTAATATTCAATTAATTCCACAGTCATACACGCATCAAATCAAACACACAACCATTTAATTCAATTACAAATTTTGAGTTCTTATTTCTACCTACTCTAAATTTTGAATATATAACTCTAGAAGACCAACTGCATTAAAATTGTTAGAATATATTAAAATATCTTTATTAGTTTTGTGTAGAATCTTTCTTTCTTATGTATTATGTTTTCTAATATTATTATTTTCTTAGTTTAATTAGATTTTTCTTAATTGTCGAAATTTTATGTTGCTTAACAAAAATAAAAATACATTTATACAAGAAAAGATGCACAATGTGCAACCATAAAATTGTGAAGATGAATTAAATATTGACAATATATTGAGTCAAAGTATGCATACTATTATGAAACAATAATTAATCATAAAATTTAAAAAAGAAGGCAAGATGAACTATAATTGCCCACCCAACTATTTTTTCCCCTACTTTACTTGTTTATTTATTGTCTTGCACGAGGCTGAGATTCTTCCATTATACATGCAACTTTTTACTACTTTACACTCTTTATTGGATCAAAATGGTGAAATCATTGTATTTTATAATTAATAATTTAAACCCTTATGTCACCTATTTTGGATAAATAATTACCCAATTGCATATTATTTAAAAAGCAATCATTGTGAAACCAAGAATAAACATGGAAAATTGTGCAAATCAACTTTGACTTTACCTAAATCCATGCAAGAATTTCATGCAGATATACCCTCTATTTCATCAACCCGTGGGCCCCCACCACCAAAATTGCGACTCTTTGTCTCATCTAATTCAATTTAAAAATACAAATTTAATTCAAACTTTTAGACCTAATTATTATACACACATTTTAAATTTCCGAATTTCAGTTTTACTTAATTGACCAAAACGACGTCACATCGTCCCCCACTTTGACTGTACCACTTTATAAAACACCCTTCATTTTCCCCCACTAGTAACAGAACATTAAAATCACCAAAAAATTCACCAGAAATGGCAAGAGGAAAGAGAGATCACCACCTGTACGTCACTGTTCCGAGCTTGTTCCGGTGCCCCATCTCCATGGACGTGATGAAATCTCCGGTGAGTCTCTGCACCGGCGTTACATACGATCGGAGCTCCATCGAGAAATGGCTTGCGCTCGGCCACAATACATGTCCGGCGACCATGCAGACCCTACCTTCCACACACACCACGCCTAACCTCACTCTCAGACGCCTCATTCAGCTCTGGCTGTCGCAGGCTGACGTCTGCCGGTCGCCATCGCCGTCGTCGATCTCCAAACAGCAAGCCGCTGACGTAATGAACGGCGATTTTGACTCCGATTCACTGGAGAAGATGATCGGATTCATTACAGCGTCGGCTGATAACTTGAAGTTCGTCGCGCAATCGCACGATGCGATCTCGAGATTCGTTAAATTCCTTGCGAAATCCGATGCGATCCGGACTCGCGAGCTGATTATTGAGATTCTGGATCTGATCTCACGCGAGAGCGGTGTGAAAGAGAGATTGAATCAGTTGATTATGAACAGCGATGATGGAAACAATTGTTTATCATCGTTTATTTCGGTTCTACAGAAAGGAAGCGTTGAATCCAAGGTTAAATCTGCCAAGATTTTGCAGCTAATCGCAGTAAATCCTGAATCACAGCGCAAAATCGCAGAAAAACCAGATCTACTGTACGAACTGTACAGTCTAACCAACACGGAGACGAATTCACCAACAGTAGAAGCCGGTCTATCAGCTCTATTAACGATTTCATCATCCTCCAGACCAATCAAGAAGGAGCTCATACGGTTCGGTACAGTTCGAACCGTAGGGAAAATCCTCTCCGGTTCCGACTACTCCAGTTCAGTTATCGAGAAGGCAATGGCGACGTTAGAAACGATCGCCACGTGTACGGAGGGGAGGACTGCGATAAGTGAGGACGCGGAATGTGTGGTGGGGATCGTAAAGCGGCTGATGAAGTGCTCCGGTCCGGCGACGGAGCACGGTATAACGGTGCTGTGGAGCGTGTGCTGCTTGGCCCGTGATCGTGTGGCTCAGATGAAAGTAGCAGAAGTCAACGGATTGACCAAGGTACTACTTGTAATGCAGAGTGACTGTTCAGCAGGTACAAGACAGATGTGCGGGGAATTGGTCAAAGTATTGAGGGCCAAAACTACAAAGTCCAATTTGGCTCCTTATGAGACTAGGACCACACATATTACGCCTTATTGAATTGAAATTTGAAACTAACAAAATTAATTTTTTTTTATTGGGTTATTATTTGTATTTTTCTTAGAAAAATAGGGAGTTGGGTAGGTATGCACAAAATATTCAAATTTGTAGATTTTTGGACAAAGGGACATAAATGATACAAAATGACAGATTTTTCCACACGATTGTATCTATTTTCATTTTTCCTTTGTTATTTTCTTCGTTTCAAACTATATCTATATATGGTCAGAAAAGGAAATGTGAATTGTGATGCTAAAAATATAGTATGGGAAATATTCATCTTGTTAGCTTATTACAAGATCGTGATTGATTTAGGTGATTTTTCATATTGATGTTTCTCGTATAAGGACGCTTCGTATATAGATCAAATGTAACTTAATTCACATTATTCACTCAATTTGAATCATTTAAAATGCGTACGTATCATTATAAACATTAGGAAGTAATTCCAACAACATATATCTTTCCAGTGTTAAGGCCATATTTCGTTAAAAAATAACCCAAACTGAGATTATGGGATCGTTCTCCCAAGTCTCTAAGTATATTTACTCAGATTCCAGCGAACGCGTTGTAAAATATGGTATTTTTACATATTCTAAGTTGTACAAATAACGGTGTAGCAAATATGTTCTCCGATGCCACATGGGTATTTAGAACAGTCAGGTTGATGAATCATTGGCTCGAGCCATGGGTTGACTGACCCGAAGCCACAAAACCACGCAGGTTCTATAATATTTTGCAAATATGAATATTTCAGGACCTTGGTATAAATATTTGATAATACAAAGTTCACCCAACACGAAATCCAAGCTATAAAACATTATCTATTACATAAGTGACGAGTTTTAATTTTATTAGTTTATCAATAAAGTTATATAATATAGTTCATTATATATTTATATTTCTCAGTATATTCTAATTTATAACGAAATTATGGGTAGTGACAAAATATTCTTCGCCTAGTTCAAAGTCATACTTAAACAACGGTCATTGTTCTACGTACGGAGCATGCAAAAATTGAAACGCAAATAGACATACATCCACAAAGCTATATCATCTATCAATCTCAAATACGTAATTCTTCATCATATTATAGAAAATGGACTATCAGTCTTTTTCATGCATGATAATAGCATATTATGGCACAAAAAGTCAATGAAATAATAAATAATATAACGTAACCATTATTATAAGAGTGTATATGTCGATGTACTTATGTGAAGCGTTTGATCAATTTTACGAAGGTGTATACAAAATCATATTGAGTTACATATTAGATGTTATATCGGATGAAATAGAAACCGAACAACGACCCAGTATACATGTTTTTTTCACGGTTCTCAATTTTAGATCTAGTTTCGGGTCCAACTTTATAAGGATCTTGGTGGGTTCGGGTCTATGATGGATAAGGCCCGAAACCACAAACCACATGATTTTTTATTATTCTTATTTTCTATAGAATTAGGAATCTTTTTAAATATAAAATATATGTGGAATTCTTATAAGTTGAGAGCTTTACACTATTAAATATATTGTTGGAATCCTAATTAATTATGATTTCTAGATTTGACTACAGCCAGAAGAAGGCTATTGGGCCATCTTTTAGCACAATATTCTTGGGCCAGCCCACAAAACACTGAACCTCTCAATAATATGACTGGTCCCAAATCAGCCCATAATTATGAATGTGGCATGTGGTGTGGGCCTTTCATCTATAAAATGAAGCCCTAACTTTTCGTAAACCCTAGCTCTGCAATTTAAATCGCAGCTCGATTTCTCCGGTATGTATAAATAAGTTCATAAATCTTATGATTTAATTATCTCTATATTTTCATAATTACCAAAATATAAAACAAAATTTTACAATAATTTCTTGTTTTATTGATTATTTACGTTTCCAAATTGCCCGATGATGGGCAAACATACCATTGAAGCGTCAAATACATTTCAACTCTTTATTTAGTCATTTAGATATTATAAATATACACATAAATATATACTATTATATATTTTAATATTCTTAGTTTAGTCTTCTATTTCTTTGTGGACCAACTTTTTCCAAAAAAATTATGTGAAAGACGACATATATGGAAGAGTGAAGCTTAGGCCTTACATCTCTTTCACACCTATTTGACCTTATATTCTGTTGTAATAATAATAATAATGATGATAATACGTACCAAAAAGGCTATTGTAATAATAATATATAATATAAATAAATATTGTACCCACTTGAGATATCTAAAAATAATATATCAAGTTTGTGAGTCTCCACGTCTTTATTAATGAATCATGAACTCATGTTTCTTTGACCAAAGACACATCTTATTCTTATCCTCATATATCCATGATATATATATATCCTATATATATTATATGTTTTGTATACATGTATATTAAGGACCATAATTATAATGATGGGCTCATGTATATGACCTACTTTTTAGTTGGTGATATTAGTATATTTATTTTGATCTTAAAATTTTGTGGAACATAATTATAGAGTAATATTTATTATATATGTTGAAGAAATCAAAATATTCGATAAAAAGTATGATGTTATAAAGAAAAATGATGATATCATTATATGTAATAACCCACTTATTAGTTTTTTACAATTTTTTTTTAACAATTATAGGCTACTAAAAGTCTAAAAATATAATTGTCCATTAATTTAAGTGTTCAAAGATTTTTGGCAGCTGTTTATGTTTAATAGTTTGTGGGTTGATCAACTCTATATTCTCTAGGAACCAGCAATCCACACGTGAGACAATTAATATATGATTAAAAATATAATCAATATTAAGAATAAGTAATTTTTCCATTTAAGGGCCAGCTAATATGTTTTTCTGTAGATTTTTGTGCTTATAGCTGCAGTTCATAATTAATAAAAATTAGTAGTTAATTGCATGATTTAAACAAATAAATTGATTTTATCTGACAATATCAGTATTTTCCGTATTTTGTTGTTGTAATCTGTTGCAGCCTGCAGACAAGTCTTGAGCTAATAAGTTGTCTTAATTTAAACATAATCAAATTAATTAATATGATGTATATCTGTCATGTACAAAAGTCTTTAGGCAAATCTTTGCTAATTGCATTAATTAAGTATTTAATAATTATAAATATATATTGGCTGAACTTTCCAAACTAATGAGTCATGGGATATTATTTTTATTCACATCATATTCAAAATTAAAACTAAATAATTTTTAAGAGAATTGAATTATTAGTAATCTTAATCTTAATATTAAGTACGTGTTATGAAACAGAGAAATAGACACATTGGAAAAATAAATTACGTGCCAGCCAAGATCCAGCTCACCCATTGACCCCCTCTCATCTTGACCTGTACCCAATCACATTTTCACACGTGGTCAACTTTTACCCCACTAATCTTAATAATATATATATATATATTGTGATAGGAACTGCAGATATTGAAAATTAGCAAGCATTCATGGTGTGAAATTAATCTCAAATTAGCAATAAACCAATTATAATGATCATTGCAAAATTCAAATTTAATTATTGTCTAATCATGAAACTTTTACACAAGTGTAAATTATAGGCTATGTTTTTCAAATTTCATATTAAAAAATTAAATTATAAAATTTTATATAAATTTAACACGTTTATTAAAATTCATATTTTGAACCTGCTCTTTAACCAATATATAATTATTTATCAATCATATTTACATCATTTCACATATTCATTAATCAAATTTAATTATCATAATCATTGATTTTCTTTCCTTTTTTATACTTCGTAATATTTAATTTTTTATTCAAATAATCATTATATACACTATAAATACCTAATACAATCATTTTACTCATTATTCATTACATTGTCACTATAAATTTATTATATTTGCAAAATTCAGCATATTTTTAAAACTATAAACAAACACATTTTTAATGAATTTACGTACTTTGTAATTCTCGATTATTTTTTAAATACTCAATTCAAAAAATAAATAAACAAAACATAGGATTTTTTTTTTGGTAAATGCCAAAATCACTACTGTATAATAGTACTATTTATTTATTTATTTTATGCATTCTCATTATATATATATATATATTGTATATATATATATTCTGAACAAACAAACAAACAAACCATACATAATCCGCGGTCCAAATACCCCCAATGTAATAATATAATCCCATACATATATTGTCATTGCATTAGGGTTTCAAAATATCAATGCCCCTCTCTTTCCTTCTTTTACGCTCCACCATAATTCCTCTCTGAATTCCAATCCTTCTTAATCTTGTGTTCATCATATGGACTATTGCATTTATTTCTTGTAATCCGTTTAAATTTTGAGTCTTGAAGGTGTTGCGATCAATTCTTCATTTTATTCTATCGGTTGTTTTTTCAATTTCGCATCTGATTTTCTGTATTATGCTTTGAAATTCCCTTCATTTCCGATAAAAAAAAAAAAAAAAAAAACAGAGGGTGTCTAGATTTATCCATCATTTCTGTTTCGTTTATTTCCGGATTCTGTATTTTGTTTAAGATGGTCAGCTAAGTGTTCTGTCAATTTTTCGAAATTGTTTATTTGATCCAGTAAGGAAGAATTTTTTTTTATCAACTGTAATTGGGTTTTCAGTCTGAATTATAGTTATATTTGTCAAGAGTCTATTGGTATTTGATATTTCTGTTACATGTAAGTTGAGAGATGCCAGCAACAGATTTTCAAGAGGCAACATCTTCACCTTCAAGCTTTGGGTTTTCGATTTTGAGCAGGCGTCGAGAGCAAGTCCACTCAATGCAATCCTCACAAGAAATTGAATTGGAAGCCTTTCAGAAAAATGTAGCTGATCGTTTTCACGATTTAGCCTCTGCAGACTCCGATGAGCTCTTATCAATTCCATGGGTTAGGAAGCTTCTAGATGCATTCCTCTGTTGCCAAGAGGAATTCAAAGTGATTGTATTTAACAATAAGAGCTATTTGAATAGGCCTCCGATGGATCGGTACATTTCTGAGTTCTTCGAGAGAAGTGTAAAGGCTCTAGATGTTTGCAATGCGGTTCGTGATGGGATTGAGCAGATCAGACAGTGGCAGAAACAACTGGAGATTGTTTTATGTGCGTTGAGGAATCAAAGGAGCATTGGTGAAGGTCAGTTTCGTCGTACAAAAAAGGCTCTAGTTGATTTAGCCATTGGAATGCTTGATGAAAAAGAGAGTAACAATACTCTTGCGCATAGAAATCGTTCTTTTGGGCGTAATAATGCTAACAAAGAGCAAAAGTCATTTAGCCATTTCAGATCACTCTCATGGAGTGTTTCCAGGTCTTGGTCTGCAGCTAGGCAGTTGCAAGCAATTGGCAGCAATTTAGTTGCACCAAAGGCGAACGAGACCATATCCACCAATGGACTCAACGTGGCTGTTTTCACTATGAATTATGTGCTTTTATTTGTGATATGGGCTTTAGTGGCTGCAATCCCATGTCAAGATCGTGGCCTTCAAACGCATTTTAACGCTACACGACAGTTCTTGTGGGCGGGTCCCATTCTTTTGCTCCACGAGAGGATTTTGGAGGAGTCAAAGAAAAGGGATAGGAGAAATGCTTGTGGGTTGTTGAAGGAGATTATTGAGATCGAGAAATGTTTGAGGTACATGAATGAATTGACTGATTCTGTTCAATTCCCCTTGACAGAAGAGAAGGAGAGAGAAGTGAAGCAGAGAGTGAAAGAAGTAGAACAAGTGTATGAAGCTTTAAAGGATGGATTGGATCCATTGGAAAGACAGGTTAGGGAAGTGTTTCATAGGATTGTGCGTAGCAGGACCGAGGGCCTCGACTCTATTGGGATGAGCAAATAATCATGATTGGTAAAATTTTAACCTTATGAGATTATTGCCTTTGGTGACTGGAATTCATATATGTCTTGGTTTCCCTTTAGATGAAGAGAAGGAAAATTATGTGAGGTAATTTGATTACAATAAAAAAGGTTTAATCTTTGTATTTATTACGAAAATTATCATATTATGTAAAGGAGTTAGGGAAAGGATTGGACTTTCTGATGTCCATGTTGCTGTCTGTTCATCATCTGTTGTTTTGTGTAATGAAATTTTCTTGGTTAATCTTCATTGGCAGTGAAATCAATTGTATGTTTCTTCTGACTTGAGTGGTTAAATGGTGAATAAATATTATCAGGGGAAATTGCATTTCTTATCATTTTCTTGTATTAGGCTTTGATTAATAACTGGACAAATTCATATTTCTTATATTTTGGCTCAGATTGAATTTAAGGTATCGATATGAAAAATGGTCGACCAGTGGGTCCCGCCCCCTTCTCGCCCGTCTTGTTGATCTGTAAATGAAAATGGATATTATTCCTGTTCTTTTCCTCTTTGTTGTTGTTTTTGAACATTTCAGGGTTTGTACCAAAGAAAGAATTATAGCAAAAAGAAGATACCGAAATGGATCCTACGACCCTACCCGTTCGTAAAGTCGGGTCATTAGTGAGCTGTGAAAACAACTGAGAGTTGCTGTCAATGTATGTCCTCTTGATTTTTATATTACTCCTTCACATTTGAGATGTTGCTGTCATTTGTTAATATAAGTACTTTTCTATAAACAACTTATTTTATACAAATGTATCTATCTCTCTTCACATTCAGATGATTGCTTCTTCTTCAAGAACAATGTGATCAGCAGGAATATAAATAAGGGAAAATTACAAATAACTCCCCTATCTAATGTCGTAATTCCAAAAAACACTCAAAAATGACCATAATTACAAATATCTCCCCTATTTTGTATTCCACCTCCCCTGCCCGTTTTTTCGGTCAATTTTTTGCTGACGTCAGCAATAATTTTTTGTGGTTTTCCTATTTTACCCCTGATGACGTCATCAATTGGTGACGTCATCCAATGTCATATATTTTTTGACGAAAATACCCTCAGGGGGTGTAAATGTAATATTATTTTCTTGGCCATGATATGACCGTTATATGGGGTGTGTTTGTCACTATTTGATCGTTTGAGGGGGTCCAAACATAATTTTTTACAAAATATAAAATATGATTGTTGCAAACTAACCGTTGGAATTATGCATATATATATACCAAATTGTGATAATTTACTATGAATCTCAATTGAAAAAATGTCTTCATCAAGTCAATCTTATTCTGATACACAAACATACTCATTGATTCATTCATACATATATAAATGTACAAAGTAGACAACAAAAAGAGCCAAAGGCCCATACACAACCCAACCACCCTAATTTATTTGGGGGTGTTGAGACCTAATCCACTCAAAAACCTAAATCTCATTTTGGGCACTCCAATATCTTTCCAAATGCTTCAAAATTTGCCTTTGCCTTCTCTTCTGAAACAAAAACAATGAAAAGTTTATCTTGTTAGATAAATAATGATCAGAAGATAAACTGAAACAATGAAAAGCTTCTATTAGCCCTGATGAGAAGGTATTGTAGAACTGCCATACAAATACAATAAACTAATCAGTGTCTTGGACCTTCCATTAAACATATACACACAAATATATATATATATATATGGAAAGTGGAAAGAATTGAACATTGGCATGCATGCCTTGTGGAACTCCAAGGTGTCACCCTGGGTTTTACGTAGCTCCACCATTTGCAAGGAAGGAGCAACCTCAAATACCTGAATTGTTTGATGTAAAACAGGTTTCTCTCTTCACTAGGTCCTGCATTGTTTGAACCCAAGCCAATAGAGGACTAATTGAGTCAATTTGTGATTTTAACTAAACCATGAAAATATGTATCTTGATGACAGAATCATCTAAATATATAATCAGGGGATAGCCAGCACATGCCTAGCTAATTCCAACATTAAATTCTCCAATGAGAAGAAATGTAAGATTATAACAACCTGTAGAATATCAGTTTCATGTACATTTGGAAAATCTGATATTCAGAAGTTTTCATTCAAAATTTTCTTTTACTTGTACCAAAATGAGTAAGAAATGACAGCTGAACTAACATACCATCTGCTTCTCGAACAGATTTTCAAGACTAAAACCCTGAGACCTTGAAATAAATTCAAACGCATTCATGGATACTGGTTTCTCTTTTCTTTCTGTAACAAAATGTTCCTGCCAAAGAAATGTACTTGGCTCAACCCAAATTCAGCTATGTATAGGAATCAGAAGTTAATACCAAAGCTGAACCCTGTCTTCTTAAATGGATTACCTCAGAGTCGTTGAAGACAGCATCAACATCATCAAGATTTACGTCATCTTCCTGCTCAAAACGGGGCGGTTTGTAATCTTTCTTGAACCACTCATTTTCTAGTATTTCAGGAATAGTCATTCTCTGTACCATAAAACCAGCGCCGCACCTTCCCTACCCTACGCAAAGCCTCGCCTAAATCTCGACACCCGCATACAAACGCCACGCGAAAATTATGCTTATTGATGAAATGATCCTCATCGGCGATGGCCAAAACCTCACTCTCATCGATGAAATCAACGCCGGTAGATTCTAAAATCTGAGCCTCGACGACATGACCAACCCTAGCTTTCGCCATTACAGTAATCGATAAGGCCTGCTTGATTTCTTTAATAAGAGAAGGATCAGGCATGCGAGAAATACCAGATTTTTTAGGATCGGAGACGATGACGCAGCAGGCGCCGGCAGAAAGTACTCCACGAAACCATACAAATTGAAACTTCCCGTCGCAGAAATGACGCCGTTTCATCCACCGAGTTCGGCGTCATCGGAGACATCGGCGGCGACTCGGTGATGTTAGAAACTTGAAATCCGGATGGTTTTTGGGATGTTGAACTTCAGATTTTGAAGAAGTGGATTCAAATTTTTGGAGAAGAGTGGGATGATGTTCGAAGTTAGGGTTTTTAGGAAAAGGGAATTTTGATTTATGTGTTAAAAAGGTGTCTTTGTTAGTGAATTGAGGTAAGGGTAGTTCGGTCTTTTTAGTTTTTATAATTTGCTTTATTTTTTCATTTTTTTTTCCTTTAGTAATTGTAGGGGCATTTTGGTATTTTCACACTTATGGGCAGATAAAAATACGGGCAGGGGAGGTGGACTACAAAATAGGGGAGGTATTTGTAATTATGGTCATTTTTGGGTGTTTTTTGGAATTACGACATTAGATAGGGGAGTTATTTGTAATTTTCCCTATAAATAATAATTGCCCTATTGAAATGGGTTTTGAATTTGACCTGATAAAGTCTTTTTGGGCAATAATTTACAAAGTAAAAATTCCCACGAAGAAGAAAAATTCTTTAATGAGTACACAAAGCAACATGTTTTTTCACTGCTCCATCAGCAAATGAAACCAAGTAAAGCATATGTTCTTTGCTTCTTTACACACTTGTTACTTTCTTCTTGATAAAACACTGCCATTCCTTGAGCCTTTCCACCAAAATATTTCATCGAAATTTTCACGAGAAATGGATATGGAACGAGGATTTAAGCTTACAAGAGCCGGGGACGATTTCAACGATTTCTTTTCTGATTTTCGAATCGCAAAAAGCCCTGTTTTCTCGTCCCGAGAAACGGACTTCTTATTCATACTCACTGCTCATCTCAAAGGTTATATATATATATATTATCTAATGCAAATAAAGATTGTATTGCCCTTTTCTGTGTGTTAACTGTTAATGAACTTTCTCAGGCTATAAGAGAGAAAATCTGAAGATTGACATAAATGAGGATAACAGTCTAATTGCAATAACCGGCGAAACAGTAAGGGATTCAAGAAAGTTTTCAAAATCCCAGATGGAGTTTTTTTGGGCAAGATAAAGGCGAAGTTCAACGAGGATTTGTCGATTTTGACAATTTCAATGCTGAAAAAGGCGAAAGGAATTCGAGGGATATCTATCGAAGAAGTGAATGAAATAGAATATGTTGCCAAACAGGGCCCTGGAAACTTGCAGATTACAGATGAAAAGATTCAAAAACCTGGAGAAAAACCTGAAACAGGGGAGTTATTTACAGAGTACACTGAAAAGGTTGATGATGATTTGAGAAATGGAGAAAAATGGGTCCACGAAAAACGAGCAGATCGTGACGAGGCTAAAGAACACGATCGAGTTTCTGAAAACTCGAAAAAAAACCAGGAAGAAAAGGGTAGAGGAAAGAGGTGCAAGATGTGTACACCTATTGTAGCAGGTTCTGCTGTGGTGCTTGTGTCATTTGTGGTATTTGTTGTTCACATAATTAGGAGCAAGAACCAAACTAAGAGAAAAAAAGATTGACAATAGCAAATTATATACAACTTTAATTCGTATTCAATTCTGTCTTTTAATTCTATCTACGTATTTATATATAGGGCCACATTGTGTTTTTGTTATTTCTTTTTCATTTCAGAGCGGTTTTTAGGGTTATTCTGGTATAGAATGATATCATTGTATCTTAACACTTGTTGCATAGACCCTTACAACCTAAGCTGGGCAATTCAGCATTAAGGATATAAAGTTTACTCTCGCCTTGATAAAAACTTTTTTCCATTCGAATTTTCGATTTTAAATTTTGATCGAGAAGTGCAAATTTGATATTTCTTATCGGGATCAAGTCTGATCACGCTCAACTAATTATACGACAAATATTACAACATTTGTTTTGTAATGGATCACTATATTAGTTTGAATTGAGACCAAACAAGAGAAGAATACAGCCAAAATGAAAAAGAAATTGAAATAATTGATTACTTTGCAGAAACTAAAGAGTAAAAGAACAAAAGTGATAATGATTCCAAAGTAGGGTCAAAAGGATAGCAAATATTACATTACATATGGTTTAATTATCACCCTTAAAGCCACTTTAGATACAAAACCCTCTCTCTAAATCATTATAACTAGTAAAATTAAACAATATAAAGCTCTCTGGACTCCAGAAAACCCCACAACCTGCATTGTGACAAAACAAATAATTGAAATCCCAATAGAAAAAAATCATCAAAATCAATTATTTATTCAAAAAATGACCAAAAAATAAGAAAAAGAATTATTATAAACCATAAATTTTACAGCATGCAATAAAGAAAGAAGCAAGAATTAAATGAGATATGGAAATGTGACATGACAGTTATACTGAATTGGGAACTCACATGCATAGCATTAAATACTTGTAATAGTTCAGTCTGTATAGTACATAAGATAAAAATGTGGAAAATTGCAATATTGGTCCTATAAGACATGTTTATTATAGTTTTAGTCCTATTGTTTTTAAAGTTACAACAATAGCCCCATGGGGTTCTCATTTCTCTAATTCTAGTCATAATATATATTATGAGACTAATATTGCAATTTTAATTAAATGTAATTAAAACAAGATTTAACACTAATAAGTTGAATAATACCTGTTTAGAATCTTGATAACCAGATGTAGGCAAAGGACGAATGGTAGCAGAATCAACTTCACCGGTAGGCAAAGGAACCGCCGGGTTGCTGTTGATAAACGGGATCCCTTCTTTTCCCGGCGCGGCGGGGCTGGCGGCGGCGAGAGATAAACTCGGCGCCGGGCTCGGCGACGTGCTCTCTCTAGGCTGAAACGGCCATGGAAACGCCGGAGAAGATGCCACAATGCCGCCTCCGGAGCTTGGTATCGGCGATGCTACTGGTGGCGGCAGCTCAGGGGAGGTGGCCGGAGCTTGAGGTGATGGCGGCGACACTTTCACGGCGAGCTTTTGGCCTTGTAAGCAGGACTTGTTGGAGCCATTGTTGAAGGAGAAGTAGAAGAAACCAGGGCGTGATGTGTGCCACTTCAAATTTGTACAGCAATTTCAATTTTATTACCAAACTGAAAAAAAAAATGAAATCAAAAGAACACACAAACTTACTGTGTAAGAAGTGGAACTGGGCTTTGTCAAGAGAGTGGCCTGAGTGAAATTGCAAACACTGAAAGCAAACTGGTTCTTGAAAATATACAGATTTTTGTGCTGGAAAACTGATTAAAACAACACATAAAATTCAAATTAAATGCAAAACCCATGTTAATAACATCAATTTCATGGAGATTTGAATATATATATTTGTATGTATATATATATATATAAAAACTTACTGACAGAGTCTCCTATTTGAAGCTGAAGATTTTTCCATTCTGAAACTCCATCTACCACTACAGTAGCAGACTGAGATAATTGAAACAGTAATGGCGTAACAACAGAGAACATAAAGATCAACATTGATGGAAAAAAACCCATTAAAACACAATAAACGTGGGATAAATTTAGAGCCCAAATCCTGAAATTTGTAGAGAAATTATTGTCAGGTGTGTTTGCTTTTCACAAGAAAAGTTTGAATGCTTGACAGAAGGAGAAGGGCTTTGGAGAGTGTGTATTTATGACCAATTTTTTTCACACTAAAAAGTTGAATAATTTTGTCTGTGAAAATAATTCTTGGAAAGAGAAATTTGTAAAAAAATTTAAAAGAAATGTGATGATGGGGATTATTATTCTAAAATGATTAGTGTTGTGATTATTGCCAATCTGATGTATGTATATTATATGTAAAGTAGTGTAATGAGATTAACTTTTGGTGGCGTTTTTATGGCTTTTTGATATTCTTTTGAGGATTTAAAATTGTTTGATTTCTACTTTATATTATGATACAAGGTTGTAGATTCTCAGTGTGTAAGATTCTTGATGGAATAAAATCTTTTAGGTGGAGCACCTCCTAGGATAGGTAAGGGTAACTTGATTTGTTAAAATTGTAGTTAAATTACATATAAACATCACAATTTGTACAATTGCGATTATTTCTATATGTAAGATTTTTTAGGACTTATAAAACCCGCGTGACTTCATACTAGTACGAGTGCGTTTGAGTGATTTCAAATACTATTTTTGTATAAAAAATTATTAAATAAAATCAAAATAAAGTAAATATTAATACATACGTCATATGATTGATTACTCACTTTATAAATTCTGAAGCAATAATTCAAATTTGTCATGGATTTCATTAGAAATAATAATAGTTTTCTTACAATACTTCAGGCAAATTACTGTATACAACTCCCATTTCCAATTTTTCAAAGTAAACCTTTTCGACATAATGATGTTTCCTTATGATGTTGTATTATTCTTAAACGAGGTGATATCCAGTGCAATGACAAAGCCCTTAAACTACATACTAAAAAGTTACAACCTTTATCCTAATAATCAAACAATTATTAGTTTAAATTGGAACAAGAATATGAGGATTATACATACAAACACAAAAAAAAAATGAAAATTTCAATATGCCCACAGAAGATAAATCAGGACAAGACACTAAGTACTAATGTCCATATTCTTACTTGAAGATCGTAAAAGAGAACTTTGGAAGTTGAGGGCTCATAACTATAAACACCAAAAGAAAAAATTATGCATGATGACAAAAACAATAAGACAAATATACTCAGTCTCAGGGTATGACTTCGAAACGTCCATTTTTACTGATCTTTGAAAGCAATTCTACATATTTTGTTCTCTATTTTTTAACATCCATATTTATTCTTTTTGAACATAAAGGTAAAAGTGATCGTACTTTGAGGAAACCATTACTAATATTATAACTAATGAGGGGATTTTCTAGCTCATATTTGTGCTCATTTGAGCTATAATAAATTTCATAATGTGAGTGAAATTATGTTATGCAAATGTGGTTTTATGGGTTGTCTGTTTCCTCTCTGACTTATTTCCAGTGGCATGCCCACATGTGAGGTACTCGAGAAAGTTGTTCTTTATGAAATGAATTTCCTATTTCTTTGACTTGGATATATTATTAATCAATTATAAGGATAGTAATAACATTAAATAGGAAATTTTATAAGCATAATTCTTTGCTTATATGGTAATAAATGAACCAACGAGACACATTCAACAAGTCCTCATGAAATGGGTCATTCTTTAGAGCTAACACATATACGTTATTGCAACATTTAACCAATTAATGTCTAAGCAAGTCACTGAATTATACCTACCCCAGATTTAGATTAATACACTAACAACATTTATTTGGGAAAATAAAATATTGGAAAAGTGAAATAAAACAGAAACTATTATTCATATATAAAGCTTATGAAAAGGTGATATAGATAATGCATGACAATTCATTATTCTCCCTCTCTCTTATAGTACTACTATGAGGGATTCAGGCATTTTTGGTTGTATAGGTAAAATATAAGGTAGTTTTCTTATCTCTACTCAGTTCCAGAATCCACAACTCTATAGCTATTTCACTTTACATATATAACTAATACTGCTCTTGTAGCAAAAATCGCAAGATCGAGCTACTCTGATAAAGGTGGTCACTTATTTTACCTTGTTCTATGTCAGAAAGAGATTGCGTTCGAGTCCATCTCATCATTTTAAGCAAAGATTGCCATTACATGGACCGAATTCTACGCAGGCGTGGAAGTGATGGCCTTCGCTTCTCCACCACAGGAATTACATTCTCCATAAGCTGCAGCCAAAACCATTATATAACTTAAAAATTGTAGTTAGTGGGGCCCACTCATGTCCGGTTGTGATCCATGATAAGGCCATAATATGAAATAATGACGTCCATATATGTGATCTAATAGTGAAAAGACTTTCATACCGGCCTTAATAGAGATTCTAACATGCATAAGTTCCATAATAGTAAACCAACTATTCTATTTATTATTAATAGTAAACCAACTATTCTATTTATTTGCCTATAATCAAATATATAGAGATTCAACATGAACAAGTTTCATAATGTTAATTTACTTCAATTTAGTTACTTAACAAATAACCACTTGCGTCACACTTGATTTTTTCTAGTACTTAAAAAGTCCGATGGCAAAAATTAATAAAGAAGAAAGTGAATACCTGCTTAAGCCTCTTCTTCGACCTCTCTGCCTGCAAATCAGAATATTATGAAGAAAATCAATTGATAATCTAAGACCAATAAGAGTTACAAAGAAACCACAAATTTAAATGGCAGGCATCAACATGAGAAAATCCTACACTCGTGTGGCAGGCATCAACACGAGAAATAATGAAGTTGAAGCATTTTTAGCCCCTGTGCTTCAAAGTAATACAAAAATAGAGGGAGCATAACATGTGGCATGAGTTAGAACTTAGAACTTGAAATTCAAGTCGAAGTGTAGCTAAGTGAACTAGGGAGCTTTTTCTTATAATCTCTTTTCTCTAGGTTCCTTCATGTTTGGATCGCTCAAAAGGAAATTAGCAACAGACTACATAAAACGATAAACAAACTATTTATAAGAATAGAAAATCATTTAAGATTGAAGTAATAATTTTAATAGGAAGATATGAAGGATACACAATGCACGAGCCTATGATCCTATAGAATGGAAGAAATGAGTTCTTCATCCAATAATAGGTCATGAACATATCAACGAAAGAGTGTAACAAATAATTCATACTCCTAGCATCCCTTGTCAGTATTAATGCATTTTTATTATCAGAAGATCAGCTTATACGGAAAAAATTTGATTTGGACGCCAACTTGGCCATAAACTTCTTCATAAAAATGCTTTAAAAGGCAAATATTGATGGTGTGTCTAATAACTCCCTCTCTCTCACACACACAATTTAACATTACACTAAAGATTGAGGCTTTTGATTGAGTAAGCCTGTAATGTCCTATGGATAAACACATGTATAATATCAAGATTAGCAATTAAAGAAAAACAAAGACATTCACATAAATGCACAATAACTACACCGAGCAAAATCCATACGAGTATCTTCCAGAAATAATGAAGTTGAAGAATCCAATTTTGATATAGAAGAATAATGTCTAAAGGCCTCTGCTGTAAAATAACACAACATAATGAGATAATTTCTCCATTTGCCAATAAACTTACTTGGTCGAAAGCACAATATAGAAGCATAAACTAACACTAATTAGTCTAAACTCTATTGTCGGTCCTAAACATCAGGGTATGTGCATGAAACAAAACAGAAAACTGCGGCCCAGTAGTTAAGCAAGTTCTGTGGCAATCCAAGGAACAAATCGTTTCTCCATGGGGAGACATCGAAGTACCAAGCAAACCACTATTGAGAAAGTAATGATAATCCTGTAATTCTAGATATACATAAAACAGAGAGCAAAAACCAAAAATCATTATGTAGCCATCTATTCTCATATTATAAATTTGCAATTAAATGTGACATGCCAACACCCCATCCCGCCTATCAGAAAGAATATGTTAAGTTGTCTAACATGTTTACAACAGAAGTAATTACACTCGTCTTCCTTCTAATTGATCTAAATAGAGCACGATCACAATAAGCAACGTAAAGACAAGCACATAATTTTCTTCTCGATGTATCTATAGAGTATATCAAATCAACTCTCGTAAAACAGCACAGTAATACAACAATCAATATAATAAATAAGATATGTGTTACCTTCTCTTCTAGCAGCCGCTCGTTTTCTTCCTCCAGTCTCACCGCCATTGACTCCAATTCCACTTGGTACGCCTAATAAAATCACAAATGATAAAACATAATCAATCATTCCAAAACACTAAACAAATACACTTCTCAAAAAACCAACCAAAAAACACATAAAATTCCCACCTGCTTACGCTCTCTAGACCTCGCAGCAGACTCCCTGTTCTTAATCATCCTTCTTTGCCTTTGCTGCGCCGCCTTATCCAACGGCTCCAACAAACTCATGCTCCTCTTCCCTCTCCCTCTCCCCAAACCCTCAACATCCATCCCCACCCCCAATCCCATTCCAATCACACCAGAGCAACTCCCATAAGTATGAATTCCGCCACTTAATGTCGTCTCCCTCTTCACCTCCACAATCGCCCCCTTCCCCGTCTTCTCCTCCTCTTCTACCGCACCAGCCTTTGCTAAAAAATCCTCCAAAGTCATCATCTCCTGCTTAGGCTTCTGCTCACTCTTTTTCCCTTCCACAATCTCCCTCCACACATCATCCACAGTTTTTTTAACCACCACCGGCCGCTCCATTTCACCATCGCTAATCGTATCAGTAGACCCAACCGTATCGATCAGCTTGATCTCTGCATTCAACAGAGCACCTGAATTACTCTCAACCGATCCATGACCTTGATCGGAACCACTCGAATTTCTTCTCTCCACAAATGAATTCCTCAAATCAGAAACAACACTATCCCTAGCATTACCGCTATTATCAACTCTACGAAAATCCGTACCAGAAGAACTAGAAGCATGAGTTGAGAGCTTGCGCTTGAGATCTGAATTCCTCGAAGTCGCCATAACCTTCGATGACGCCATTCCTCCACAATCGATCATTAATTGAGTGCAACCATCTCAATCACTTTGCGTCAACAAAAAAGTACACGTCTCCGTACTATATACAATAATTGTACACAATCCTTACATAGATGATGATGATGATGATGATGATGATTGCGTGTGATAGTGCGTGTACAGATTGTGGCAAAAACAACCTAGGGTTTTGGAGTAGTTATTTTGCAGAGATTTTGATTTTCTTTTCGTGTTTTGGAGCTGATAGAGAGAGAAAGGGGATTATGTACTTCTTATGTGTACGCGTGGGAGAGGATGATGGGATGTTGTGTACGTTCGAACTGAAATCGCATTCAGAAACATTCCTTGCCTTAAATGCGCTTTTACTTGAATAATGACTTTAGTTAAAGCTGTATGAAACGGATGAACTTGATATATATAATTATATATACGTAATCTATAGATATGTGCATGTTTCATGATGAGATTGAGCATAATAAGGCTATGCTATTAGTATGATTTAATTGTTATGATTTTCTTGGGGTTGAATTTGTGAACTTTACAGTTTTAGGTTCGATTCAGTTTGCTTTATTCACTCATATGTACGTAATGCATGTATTTAGTTAAGGAAAAAATATCTAAAAGTAGCATATATATATATATATATAACTGGAATGTAAAATTTATTGATTAGGGTCAAAAAATCTGTGAAAGATTTAAACTATATGCGATGGTTAAACTTCATCGTCATTAAATTCGAAAATTCGACTTGATATATTTCATGAATTTGCATGTCTAGATAGATAGTCCTTGATTATAATTTAATTTTTGTATTATTGTATATCATAAAGTCCATATACCTAATATTAGTGACATGCCTTTTTTCAATGGGGAAAACCATAGCCTTAGTACATGAGTTATTAAAACTTGTGACAATATTAGTACTTCTCTTTTGTATCTCTATCTAATATTTATTAAATTGTACCTTTGAATATGGCTCAATAAGGGTAAATAATATATTCCATATTTGGAAAGTGGGGAAAATGCTATGGCTTGAGGTTGAGGATTAATACTTTTTAAATCACCTTCGACATTTCATGAAAAACCTATTTTACCCTTTCATGTAGTCTGGAGGTGGGTTGTTGTGTAGGGTAATTATCGTCCTGAACGTATATTTTTATACGTATCCTTGGGGGTCAATATTTTCATGAATATATAGCAATATCATGTGAATACTTTATAAAGTATAAGATAAATTAAGAACTAAAAAAATCAAATATATCGACGTGTAATTGTATTTTTATTAATTTATCTTGTGGCCATAAATATGCACATTTTACTTTTAAATGAAAAACTGAATTCTAATAAATATATTTCAGAATTATGAAACAAAAAAATTATTTTGGTAGGTTAGGTTTCATATAATTGACCGCACAAAGTACTAAGTCCTCACCTAACAATTATTATTAAATTGAATAATCTTTTGATTACCTCAAAACTCTAACTAATTTAATTCTGCTTCTCCCCATACCAAATCTCCAACCCCCATCATAATATCTTACTCCTGCCAGCTCCATAATTTGCTGTACATTTATTTCCAAAATAATATAATCTCATTCTTATAATAAAAACAATATAAATTCATACACATACACATGTATCATAAATATTTATTTTGGTAAGTCACATATACATATATTATTTGTTCCTATTTATATTTTACTTAATAATATTATATTTTCCTTGAATTTTTAGTTACTTGACCTGTAAATTGTAAAAAAAAAAAAAGATTACCCTTTTAATTGCTATATATAATTATATATATCCTAGTTTAAGTACTGAATCAATTATTCTATTGAAATTCCAGGCCAATAATAACTTTTTAAAATTTAGTACATGCTACTGTTCTAGACCACAAGCCAAATTAATGTGAGAGAAGAAAAAAAAAAGATAAGAATCAAATTTAAGGCCCATATGCCATATTAAATTCAGTCATTCTCAAAGTTGAAATTCATTGGTTTTTCTCCAAAACCCTGGAAATATCTTGTACAGAAAGGTTTTTTGATCGTATCTCACAGCACCCCTTTAAATAATCCTGATTAAAAGTTGTTCTTTTGTCTTTCTTGTATTTAAATGATCTTTAGAGAAGTTGATATTTTAATCATTTTTCTGAGCTGGGATTCTTTTACTGTTTGTAAATTCTTGCACGTCCTAATCTGTGTTGCCAAGCTCCATTGACAATGCGAATTTCTTAGGTATTTTACAGTTTTTCTGTATCTGAATTTCGATTATGGCGTGTAAATTTGTGAACCTTTAGAGTTTATTGAACTTAAACCAAACACCGAGCACGTGGGGTGGTAGGTTGGTTTCTGTAGGTATATTTTATGTGTAAGTTGGAGACTTCAGTTTTTCTTTTCCGGCAGTTTTAATGGCTTCATTCCATTGTAGCAGCATGGTTTTCTTCTGCAATTTCAGATGTTCAGCATATATCGTTGTGAAATTTGAGGATTTTTGCTCTGTTTAAAGTGTTGTGGTGTTGTATGATTGATGGATTATTATTTTGACTAATTGTAATGTGTGGAAAAACATGTATACAGAGAGCTGAGGCTGTTCATTTCAGTCGAAAATTTAGAGTCTAGTTGGTGAAGGATTTCAAGAATCTGGTGAAATGAGTAGTAGTAATGTGATTAAGCCCAATACCTTAGAAACTAGAGAAGGAGAAGATTTCGACCTTGCGAGAGGGGATGATATAAAAGATGAGAATATTTGTAAATTAGATAAAAAGTCATTAGATGGGCAGCCTGATTTGTGTTTGACACCTCGATCAAACAATCAAAGCACCAATTTGTTGCAGTCGTCTTCCGTTGTGGAGGTTTCTCGGGTGCAGAGAGGTAAGCATATATACTTCTTTTTTACCGTTATGCTTGACTTACATAGTTGACAATGTGGCTTACATAGTATGTTATTTGTGTTCATTTTACAAGTTCTTGTATAAAATATGGAGAGATATGTTGAATGATGATTCAAGAATTGTATCCATGAATGGCTGTCCTTTTTGACCTGGTTTCGATAATTTTTTGCACCCAACTTATGTTTAAAGCTATGAATTCTAATAAATGTCTTGATTGTCCAATATAATTCCCATATCATTCCACCTCTTTGTTTTACCTTGTTTTTGGTTGGGGCTAGGTTTAAGGAAGTACAAAAGAAAAATAGTGGCTTATACCATCTTATAGGCCTAAATGGCCTAGCTCTCTATACATAATAAAATGCCACAGCCTCTTTGCTGCCATATTGCTCTTTTACGAAACGGAGGATATATTCTCAGGTGGAACAGTGTTTGTCAGCAGGATACCAACCTCCTAGGCCTTGTATGGTTTTGTTTTCATTCTCAGTTTTTGATTCCCTTTTTCTAAGTTCTTTATCTATAAAAATAGAATATCTTTTCTCTCTTTTATTCAACTTCTGTTCTTCAATTTGATGTAATATCAACGATGTTATATGGACGGGACTATTCTTTTCATGTAATCTCACTCGGGCATTTTCGGTGTTATCCTAAGGTTTGGACCATTGCATCACAGCACCCGTTCCCAGAAATATCTTGCCCGAAAGCCACGAGGTTGCATACTCAAGGTCTAAGACCGAGAAGAGAAACACTTCAAGGCCTGATCCAAGATTGGATAGACTCGCCGAACTGGACAAGGTGAAACTCTAATTAATGGCATTATGTAACTGTCTCGAGTTCCTCGGCTACTCGTGTATATGTTTGACAATATGGTTCATCATATCTATTTTCGCCATGTTATATGTATTGATATGTGCCACTTTTTTTTACTTGTTTGAAGCTTCATTATGATTAAAGTCGGTATGTCAAAAAAGGATTTGATATTATTATCTTGAAAACGTGATTATCTTGTAATTAATACTAAACATCTTCTGTTTGTATTCCCCAGAAAAAGTTGATTGAGAATTTAGTGAAGGTTCAAATCGATGGGACGGTTGAGGTTGACCTTACTAGGGATTCTCCTGTAGCTTCTGAGTTATTAGAGCTTCAGCCGGTTGAGGCAAATCCCTCGGTTGATGATTATATTATGACTGATTACAACAAATCAATTCCAAAACTAAAGATCGCCATGGTTGTAGTTGGAACAAGAGGAGATGTTCAGCCTTTTTTGGCTATTGCGAGGAGACTTCAGGTAAGCAATAAACTCCCAAGGGTAAAAGTGGAATTTTCACTTGATATTCTTAGATCCCGTCTCGTTGTGGATATTTCTCGATCTCATACTTTTCATAGTAAAAAATGTGAAAAGCAAAACTACTCATGCTTATTATCTTTACTTATATTCTACATTAATTAATGCATTAATGCCTTAATATTCTGTTATTTGCATTTTACGTGGAATTTCGCTCATATAGAACTTTGCAATAATTTGTTCTCATATTCAACCAAATTAAATGTTGGGGACAGGAATATGGTCATTATGTAAGGTTGGCTACTCATTCGAACTTCCGTGGATTTGTGAAGTCAGCTGGGGTAGACTTTTACCCACTCGGTGGCGATCCTCATGTGTTGGTTGGATGTAAGTGGTTTCAAATATATATATATATATATATACATTCATGTACCGGGTTTTGGAATTTGAATTCATAATATTGATGATTATGGGCATTGTTTCAACTGAATTTATGTAATGCAATTTTAGATATGGCCAGAAACAAAGGTCTTATTCCATCATCACCTGGAGAAATTTCTATACAACGTAAACAAATAAAGGCCATTATTGAATCCCTCCTTCCAGCATGCACAGAACCCGATCCCTTAACTGGTGAACCTTTTAGGGCTCAAGCAATTATTGCAAATCCTTCTGCTTATGGTTAGTTATTGCTAATTATATATTTCCCAACTTTTCAAAAGTTTAGTATAGTTTCTGCATATAGATTTTACATCTTGAATTGGATGAAAGCTTGTATGAGAAATAAATTCGAGTTTAGATGTCTTAACTAGAAACAATCAGAAACTGTAAATAAACTTCCAGAAAGCATTTTTAATTATGTCTTAAAAAAGTAATCTTATGTACAATGTGATCTTATTTTTGACAGGACATGCACATGTAGCTGAAGCTCTCGGTGTTCCCCTGCACATCTTCTTCACAATGCCTTGGACGTAAGCTTAAATTTTTTATTTACTTTCGTTTTATCTCATCTATTTTCTCAAGTATTGAAAGTCAATCGTTTCTTAAAAGAAACATATGTTCTCACCAAAAGGAATAATTGTGCATTTCTGCAAACGGCTCCTTAGTTCTCGGAAAACTAAGACATGTTTTTTGGTTGAGTATTTGAAACAAAATTTTATTTTGATTCCAGGAATGTAAAATGTATTATATCTTAATCACTACTTTTTTCTGAAATTGATGTGTATTAAACATACAGGCCCACATATGCATTTCCTCACCCATTAGCACGTGTACCTCAAAGTGCCGGATACTGGGTATGTTTCAATTTCTCTTGAAATTTTCTTACATTTAGACAACTCGACTGTATTTTACAAACAAATGTAACCCTTTTATTTCATGCTCTTGATCCAGCTTTCGTATATTCTTGTGGATTTACTGATTTGGTGGGGCATAAGAGGATATATTAATGACTTCAGAAAAAATAAGCTGAAACTTGCCCCTATTGCATACTTTAGCACATACCATGTCTCGATTTCTCATCTTCCAACAGCCTATATGTGGAGTCCCCATCTTGTTCCCAAGCCCAATGGTAACTGCATATATTTACATTGCTTTATAGTTTATAGTGCTGAATTTCTCATTGATTTTTCATCTTCTTGTTAGTATCACTAATTTCATTCACATTGCTGCTGATGCTTTTTATGCCAAATCCCAGTAAAGAAACTCATTTCAGTGATTATTTGCAGATTGGGGCCCTCTGGTTGATGTGGTTGGTTATTGTTTTTTGGAGCTTGGATCTAAGTACCAACCTCCTGAAGACTTTGTTTGGTGGATAGAAAAGGGAGATAAACCGATTTATATTGGATTTGGAAGCATGGTATGTTTGCTTATACATGATCTCATCCTATTCCAATTTAAGTTAATACATTGATTTATGTTGGATTCGACCAAAACACCCTCGTCATATTCTGAAAATATAATCCGCTTTAACTGAAACAGGGGATGCATTAGGAAGTTATGGAAATTCTTAAACCTCTTCGTAATTAGAGTCATGCACAATGGTGTCCATGCAATTTATCTTTCTGTAATGGCAGAGTGAAATAGTGATCTTTATCCCATGAAAAGGACTTGAGAAAAAGGAAAAAAAAGAATCATCCATAGTGTCCTCTAGTTAGTTCCGATTCTATATAATAAATGGGTTTTCGTTATAGATGCATATATTTCATCCTTTTCATCTTTTACTTTTCTGAATGTGAATATGTCGTATGGGTGAATATTTTCTCGGGATGGATTAGTTTTATTAACACTATATATTGGTTGCTTGGTAAGCCTCTCGTGGATTCAAAGAAAACTACAGATACAATTTTGGAAGCATTGAAGAATACAGGGCAAAGAGGAATAATCGATCGAGGCTGGGGAGACCTTGGCACTTGTAAGTTCTTTCGACAATTTATTGCTGCTTCCCATGTTCAATCTTTAGCAATAATAAGTGAAAAAATAACCGTTGATTAGCAAGGAAAACGTTTTTTCCCCTGATTGTTTTTGAAATAAGGATTTTTTTTTTTCCATTTCTTTTTCGTTGCAGATCAAAATATTCCAGACAATGTTTTTATTCTTGTGGATTGCCCTCATGACTGGTTATTTCCTCAATGTTCAGCTGTGGTGAGTTCGAAATTATTTCATTTCTGGGGTTGCATATAATTTGGATCAATCATATATTCATATGGGAGAATTTTTTTTTTTTTTTTTTTTTATGCTGCCATATTGAAAATGCTTTTGTGAAGGTTCATCATGGTGGAGCTGGAACCACAGCCACCGGACTAAAAGCCGGAGTAATTTTCCTTTTTTTTTTTTTTTTTTCAATTATCCGTTTTATGCTGTAAACCGAATAGAGATGCACTATGATGAACTCATTTTGTTATTTTGCTTTTGTGCCACAGTGCCCCACAACCATAGTGCCGTTTTTCGGAGATCAGTTTTTCTGGGGCGAGAGAGTCTATCAGAAAGGACTCGGACCGGCTCCAATTCCCATATCGCATTTCACTGTTGAATCCCTTTCAGAAGCTATAAACTTTATGCTTCAGCCACAGGTCTGCCTGAACTTAATATGACAATATATATATATATATATATATGTATGTATATATGTATATATATATATATAGAGAGAGAGAGAGAGAATTACCAAGAAACTCCGTCTTGAGTCGAAGCATTTTTGGCTATTAGAATCGATGCACGGGTGTCAGTATAATTTATCGAAGATTATACATTCGATTACATTTCCTGTTTTTTGAATTTTGCAGGTAAAATTACGAGCAAACGAGTTGGCAGAATGTATAAAAAACGAAGATGGTGTTGGTGCTGCAGTTGATGCGTTTCACCGCCACTTGCCGACAGAGTTGCCGCTAGCAACGCCGCCACCTCCGGTGGAAGAAGACGGTCCGAATCCTATACAATGGTTTTTCATACAGATTGGGAGATTTTGCTCCAGGCCTTGTGGTTCTACTTCTTAGATTATCTTCACAATTTAGAAATCCTGTGTATATAGGCATTTATTGTTCATTTAGTCATTATTCATTTGGTATTTTTGGTATTTGTTTTAGTATTTTTTGTGCCTGTGTGATATTAGATGGAGTGAGTGAGTAAATTTTGTTGTATTTTTTACATACAAGATATAGATATAGATTTGTAACATGTAATATCCAATAAAAAAAAGAAAAAGAAACTGATAATGCAATTAGTTGCTATTTTGTTTAATGTTGTATCCATTTCAGTAAATATTTACAAAATACACCTTTTCTTTTGTTACAAATTGGATCCTTTTCCAGTATACTACATAATGCAAATAAACATTTTTTTCCTCTTGTTTATTTTTCTTTATCATGTTATTTATCTCATTTTTGAATGATTTTTTTTTATTTAGCATCAATTCTATATAACGCCTTATATATATTTTTTTCTTTTCTCTAACTTTGAAAAACTATTTATTATTGTGAATTGAGTTTTGATGAATTTAGCATATCAATACTTTATAAATCAGGGATAGGGGTGTAAATCGAGTCGATCTACCACGAGCTGTGTCAACATAGAACTGCCCCGAGCTGCGTCGACATAGCTCTCATGAGATTGAGTCTACTTCTCTTCCCAAAAAAGCTTGAGTTTTATTTTTTAATATATTATTATTTTTTTATTAAATTTATAAATATATATTAAAATTTTGAAAAAACAATTAAATTTTACAATTTCATCGTATAATTTTAGATTTACAAATTGGGCCTGACTCGAGTTTGAAAAATTAAGCTCGACGAACTCGAGTTTGAAAAAATTACCAAACCCGAATTGAGTGAAAAATGTGATTCATAGCATTTTCTTAATTTTGTATCTCATATAAGCTTACACATTTAAGGAAAAAAACACACAACTTAATGAAAATAAATGAAGTAAAATAAGTAACTTTACAATAATTAAACTTCAGGACCTTTCTATTTTAGCTCTCACTCACTCACTTCACTGCACTTTCCTTCAAATCAACAACACAATTATCCATGTCTCCGCCGCCGATCCGCCGGAGATCCGGCGGTCTAGGGATCGCAGCTATAGCGTACATCAGCGTAGACTATCTCCGCCACCTGTCTCCGACGTGGCACGAGCGTCTGCAGCCGGCTCTATGGGCGGCGCTCGCTATCGCCGTCGTGATTCGTGTTCCGTTCTACAAGTACTGGTCATTGGAGCTGCGAGCTGCCATACCTTTCGTTCTATCGATGCTTTTTATGCTCTCGGCGTTCCTATTTGAAATGATCTCGGTTCGGTCTGTTACAGCTGTTCTTGGTCTCGATTGGCACAAGTATGTATGTTTAAGAACTTATTGTTTCTTTTTATTGATTTAAGGAATTTTTTTGGGACTTGAGTTGCTTTTTTTGCGATTTTATGGTTATCTTTTCAAGGTTGTGTAGCTGTTGCTGAGTTTGTTAGTATGATTTATAAATCATTGTAATCTGAGATAAGATTTTGCTGATTGCATCAGAGATCTATAATTTTTTTTACTTATTAAATCAAGTAACTGTCTGAGATTGCTGTTTTCAGTTACCTTGATTTATTGATGATTGAGATCTGATTATGTGCTAAACTATGACAGTTGTATCTTCAACATAGTAGAAATTAATGTTAGCTGAAACGTATCCTATCATGTGTTAATTCGTATGGTATGTAATTCATGTTAGCCTACTAACTTCATTGCTATATAGAAAGTGCATAAATTGCAAAACTTCCATTTCTCAACCTGGTTCTTTTCTATATCTCAAAACTAGCTTGTTATAATAATGGCTTGAAAGGAAATTGAACTGCTTATCTATTTATGGTTGGAAAAGTATAGCAACTTCTGCTTCGGAGAAATTCATTTCGTTGCTTGAGCATGTTGAAATGTAGATGTTGTCTCTCTTAGAACATGCATTTGGCAAAGTCTCTATTTGCACTACAAATGATTGTATTTACTGAGAAAGTCACTATGTGGCCCAGTTGATTTAAGTTTTGTTGTTCGATTACTTTATTCTTTCATACTTAATAAGCACTTGTTGTTTCATTTGTTTATAGTTCTTTTTTATGGATAACGATGTTCTAAATCGTGAATCTCCCACATTATTAATCAACATATCCCATAATACAATGTTGCAAAATATATTTCAGTACAAGAACTCTTGTCATTAGATGTGTAATGGGGTTGCTAATGTTTGACAGTGGCACACCCCCTCTTCCAGATGTTGGCCAGTGGTTGGTGCTGGCATTGAATGAAAAATTACCTCAAGTTGTGGTTGATATATTGAGAGCTCGTATTATTGGATTGCACCATTTCTTGATGTTGTTTATAATGCTTGGTTTCTCAGTGTTGTTCGACTCCATCAAAGCCCCTGGTTTAGGTTTGGCAGCAAGATATATGTTCACAATGGGTATCGGACGGCTTCTTCGAGCAATAGCTTTTGTGTCGACAATTTTGCCCTCACCACGTCCATGGTGTGCATCAGCCCGATTTCAAGTGCCTTCACACCCCCATCGATGGGCTCAGAAGTATTATATTCCTTATTCAATGGATTCTCATGCTATACGCCAAGTCATTCAATATGATACAGCATATGGTATTTTCCTCTTTATCTTTTTTTTTTTTTGGTTGGATGTCCAGTTCTGATACGCTGTTGGGAATCTTACTTTTGGTCCATGACCTTCAATTTTTCTCACATTTGGTCCCGTTGATGATTTCTGTCCAGAAAGTAACGGTCAACTCCATTAGTTAACATTTTGGCCGAACTTTTTGGGGGGATTTTGTGAGTAAGTTGCAAGTGACATTGAATGAAAAAATGGTGATATTGAATATAGTCCGTGTGTGAGTTCACTCAATCACAAATTCTCTCCGTTGACCATTAATTTTTAGACTGAAATCATCCATGGGATCAAATGTGAGAATTTTAAAAATTATGGGATACAATGTGAGAATCCGATGACGAGTGGACCAGAATTGGAAAGGGCCGCCAAAATTATAGGACCAAAAATGCAATATTCCTGATACACTATTAGAAAAAAAATACTTATTTCTTAGCTTTCGGTAAATCTATTACCCTCTTTACACATGCTCCAACTCGGCTTCTTAATATTATTTAGTGCAGTGTGGATCACCTGCTTCAATCTGTATTTCATCCAGTCCACACAGAAACAGTTTATAATCCCAGTTTGGATTATCATTATATGTTCCATATTGGTTAATCATCTTGCATTTGCCTTCTCGCTCAGATGCCAGGATTATAAAATCTTACCTTAAATTTGCATATATTACGAGAGTGTCCCAGCCTTCATGTATATGACCTCTTTTGATAAAATTCCGATTTTAGCATAATGAGAGCCTTTCCTTAGGCAGAATACACATTGTCGCTAATTTAATAACTGTTCCAGGAATTCACAGTAAGTTCCTGAAATTTTTTGTTGACTTGATTTTTCTCTTTTTCAGCTGCTACAGGGGACTACCACATTGACTTCCAACCAAACTGGGGATCTATGAACTTTCTAGCTGATTTCCTTCGACCCACAGCTCCAGAGGGATCTTTTCAATGGTACAATCTTCTAAAAAGAGCCAGTGGTGGATGCAATGACCTATTATACAGTGGTCATATGCTCGTCGCGGTCTTGACAGCTATGGCATGGACGGTATCTACTAAAACCCAAAATTTTCTCCCATCATATAAGATAATTACTATACAATTCAAATGTTATATAAATTTGAGTAAATTACAGGACACTCATTGCATGAAACTTTAATTATGAAAAAACCTGAGAAGTTACCATAATTTCACATGTTCAGTATAAAGTATAAACAAACTTAAATTTCACCTTCTGTCAGTAAAAGCTATATGACAAATTTAACCCTGTGTTTCTCAAATTTTCAAGATCTAAAAAGGGGTATCTGGGTAATTTGCAAAACTTCATGCGACTCTTGGTAATTACACGATAAATAAGGGGGCATGCATGTAATAATCTCTCTATATATCTACATATCATGATAAATAATTCAATTTCCTATGCTTATGATAAAACAATTGTAGGAAGCTTATGGAGGGTATAGCTCAGCTCTTATTTGGGTGCTTGTGATACATAGTGCCCAAAGAGAAATCCGGGAACGCCATCATTACAGCGTGGATTGTATAGTTGCGATTTACATGGGTATTTTCTTGTGGAAAATGACGGCTCTTTTCTGGCCTATCAAGGACACTTCCCGAGAGAGGCGCCTTAATAAACTCGAAAAAATTCAAAACCGACTTGTACAAGCAGCTAAAGACTCTGATATGGATGGAGTAAGGGAACTTCTGAATGAGGTTGAGTTGACCAGTCAAGTTAATACTCAGAAACCGAAAAGTAGAGCTATGTGGTTGTTTTCTGGTGCAACCATTTTCTTTACACTAGTTGTGGTTCTTCTTGCATTCACTTTGACGAGCGACGGTTAATTTTAGGTCATGTGGAACGAGTTTTTCACGACATGTTTAGGTTTACATGTGTTTGTATACTGTGAGAACTGAGAAGAGTCGTGCCACGAGAGAAGAAGGTTCGGGTTTTGTATTTTTGCTTTAGGTTATTAGATTTCATCGAACCGAAGACTTCCATTTTGTAATGTGTAATTGGTGTGTATATTCTAAGTGGTCGATTATGGGACAACCGGACAAGTATCGTTTTTGATCAGTTGGAATTCAATTTGAATACCATATGGGATTGACCTAGAAGTCATTATGACAATATTTTCTATTCCAAATAATGTTTTATCTTGTTCGTGTGTCAAATATTTATGTGTTAAACATCCTTTAGTAAATGCATTTGTGAGTTAGTGTGAAATGGAATATTATAGGAGATTGAATAGGAATTTAGAATAGAAAATCATATTCCATATTAATCTGAAGTTTGGTTTAATTAATTGGGATCATTTTTATTATGATGAAAATTTTGATCCCATTTCCTAAATTGGAAAAAATGAAGTATATTGACTTCCACAAATTTAACAAAATGGGTACAAATTTCAAACGTCAACAAAATTTTTGTGAATGATAATCCTTATTTAATAATTATAATTTAATATAAAAATTCAGAAATAAAAGGGCTCGTTGCTTTCTTTGTTGAATACTTTCTTTGTTCTTTATGTTGAAAAACACACTTAATAACTAATAAAATAAAATGAATATCCATCATTCAACATCTATTTACATAAAATAATATATGATTAAAATAACACCAAGAAATTAATATTATTCATTCATTAATTAATTACGACACATGCCATTTCATTTTTATCTTTTATTTAATAAAAAATAATATATTTATGAGTATTGTTTACTACTACATGTATTTTATCTCCAAGTTTGTCTCCCTTGTATTGTATATATCCAGAAACACACAGCGAAAGCTATAAATAAACAATAACAAAAATGGCGATTTCTGTAGCGACGGCAATCCCTAGAACCATCGCTAAAACATCGCCGTCATCTTCATATACTAACCCTAAGCTTTCACAGTTTTCCTCTCTTCAGCTGCCCAATCAGCTCCGCATTTCCACAATTGCAAATCAATGCCTCAAATTCAATCGCCGCGCGCGTACACTTACTGTGGTGATTATTTATTTTTAATAAGAAGTTATTTAAAAAAAATCAATTTTCGTTCCTTTTTCTGGATTGAAGTTGGTATTTCGTTTGATTTTTATTGTGATGTATGCTTGTGCTAATGTTATCGGAGCTTTTAGTTTCTTATTGTGTTTAAGTCAACGATAATTTTGATATTATTTTGTTTTTTGTTCGTTGATATTTCTAATGATGATGATTTTTATCATATAGTCTAATTTGCTTTGTGGAAGATGTTCACTTAAATTCTAAATATTGAGATGTTTGGCTTTCTCTGAAGACATATATATATATGTGTGTGTGTGTGTATGTATATATATATATATATATATATATATATATATATATATATATATATATATTTGGTTCTTTATTTAGTTGAATTGCATTTTTCTAAAACATAATTATAGATTGTGAAAGAGGAGGATTGGCTCAGTTCATTTACAATTTTACATAGTAGACTGGTTTGCTTCATGTAAAATTGTAAGTATCTATATAGGTTATGTGGTTGAGCTTAACTAACTTTAGCTCAAGTTTCGATATTTATTGTAAACAATGAAGAATTAGCTTTAAAAGAATACAAACGGAGAGCTTCTTAGAGTTAAAGTCTTGGGCTTAAAAAGGAAATCGAAAAGTGGCTCTTTGTTTTGTTGCATATTATAGATAAGATTATCATGAGTCGACTGTTGTTAAATTACATGTTATGGCGTTTAAGCACAGCTGCTCTCTCCATTGGGGAAAGTTTGAATTTAAAGCCTTACATCATTAATACTTTTGAGTGTTATTCCTCAGGTTGCATCAAAGAAGGAGACATTTTCGTCATTTGATGAATTGTTGGAAAAATCTGATAAACCAGTGTTCGTTGACTTCTATGCTACTTGGTAACTTTTTTTATCTGTATACTTAGATCTCTATCATTTTCTTTATCCAAGTACTTTGTCTTGATTCCCGCTTGCATTTGTACAATGGAGATTTGTAATGGATAGTATTATGTTATGAATAATTGGCAATTCAATGATTTTATTTCTTTCATAATCCTCTGATGTTCCATTTCTAGTTCTTTGGTGTTGCAGTTAGGTGTTTAGGTATTAAAGAGTGTATGCAAATTCATGATCATATTTATCGAGATTATAATATGCATATCGCTTTCCAGGTGCGGTCCTTGCCAGTTCATGGTTCCTATACTGGAACAAGTCAGTGCTTCATTAATAGATAAAATCCAGGTGGTGAAAATCGACACGGAGAAGTATCCCGCCATTGCAAACAAGTACAACATAGAAGCATTACCAACTTTCATCTTGTTTAAGGATGGGAAACCATTTGATCGCTTCGTAAGTAATGATTTTTTTATTTCATATTCAGAATGCTGGTTGAATGTTTGAAAGGTCGTGTCAATCTTGTGATATTATTTCATGGGGCAGAACTATTGGGACTGTTTTTTTCCTTTTATGTGTGTGTGCCTATATCTTTTCCTTCCGATTAATTTAGTCTATGGTGCTACTTTTGCCAACATTTCATAATTATTTCTTCCTTGTATCTATCAATTTCAGGAGGGTGCACTGGCTGCAGACCAGTTGATTCAACGAATTGAGGCTTCACTGGCTAAGCAGTAGCTACACTTTTTATGAACTCATTTGCTTACAGGTAAAGCGCTGAAATACAATAGCGGAAAGTAAAGGATATATTGAAAATGTTTATCTTTTACGTTTCACATTAGGCAGGATTAAATGGGATTTAACGATTTGGAGAAAGGCATTAAGGATGATTTTGGTTGCTTTAATTATTCGATAGCGTTGTGCCCCTGAATGTGGTAAGTATTGTTGATTCTTCATTCTTCTAGTTGATGTACCATTCAAGCTAGACAAATTTTCAAAACCATGCAATTTGATTGGATTTGTGACTCAGATTTACATCAAGTAATTGAACTTCATAGTATGGCAATTAGTTGGGAGTTCAATTATTGTTCATGTTATGATTTATCTTCTGAAATTACATTCAAATTGGCATTAGGCCTTTTTTGCCTTCCCACTTGAATTAAAAAGATTGAACCTATTGAATATTTTGTAGTTAAGAATTGAGTATCGAGGTTCTTGGTGAGATATGATTCAAACAAGTGAGACACATTAGCAATTCAGCAGGAATTATACAGAGTCAAACACCACTAACTCATTTTCACACAGCAAACCTTCTTTTTTGGCTAAATACACAATAAACTTATTAAATTTTAACACCAAATCACCCTTGCATGAGATTGTCCAACTATGTTAACTGCACAAAACCTCTTGGAATCTGGCCAACTTTTTTCTGGGATATATATATGTAAATACCCTAAGATGTTCATTAGAATGGTTGAGCCTGTATCCTTTACTTTCTCCTATATATAGGTTATATAGGCAAATCTTCAATTAAAGTTCATCTTTCTCATGATCCATTAATGTCCATGATCCATCTACATGCTGAACCATACCTTTATTCTTCTCACACCACCAAGAAGCTGGAACACAGTATTCATCCTTCAACCCATCCAGATGTTTATTAACCAAGGCAATATCTCGGTTAACTTCCAGTTTAAATCCCCCTTTGCTCCCTTGTGTCCCTGCAACTCCATGCAAATAAGCCTCCAAGCTATGCCAAGTGCTGAAATCCCCTTGTTTCAAGTAGCCCGACTTAGTGGTATCAATGGCCAATTCTTGACCAACATCTGAATAATCTATCAAGGGGTAGTTTGGAACGAGATCTCGTGCGTTCTTCACACGTAGAGTGTGAAGATTTGGTAAATTTGAGAAAAATTTACGAAAGGAGTCGTTCCCAACACGGGGACTGGCAAATACGAAGGCTGTGACAGGGCAAGCCTTGTCGGGCATGTCTTGCGGCGTATTGTATCCATTTAGAACTATGTCGATTGCGTTTAGGGTAGAGACTGCTGCCCCCAAGCTGTGCCCTGTGATACTTATGCTGATCTCTTCGTTTTTGTACTGTTCTACCAATCTCCTTATCTCCCCTAGAACCTGAAAGACATAAGGAATGTTTATAGGTCTGGTTGATATTTTGACTCACATGAGAGGAAAATTCTAAATTTTAAGTGCAAACAAAATCTGCTATTGAATCCAGGATTTACCCTTGCACACCCCTTCACTGATTGAGTAATTAGCAGAAACCCCTGAATTTCGCAAATTATTATACTGGCGGCTAGAGATATAAGGGGTGAAATTGGGGAAATTCTATACCACACTGGGTCCAACAAACCCAATGTGCCATATACCACACATAGGGGTGGTAATTGAGCGGGTTGGGTTGGTTTTGGGTCGGTTCCAATATGTTGGTTGTTAAATTTGGTTCTTAAATGGTTTTAAGGTGAAACCAAATTCAACCCAAAATGGAACCAAAATCAATCCAAAAGGTTCCCCAAGCCAAACCCGACTCAATACCTTATATTTTGTTCATTATAATTTAGATTCTTGGCAAACAATTTGGGCCTAACTTGAAATTTAGTTGGACCTAACTTGGAACCAAGTTGGAACCAATAGGAACCAACTAAAATTTTCTTAGAAACCAATTCAACCCAAATTGGGTTGGAACCGTGGTTCCGGATCCATTTTGCTACCCCTAACCACACATTTGAGGAGGGGTGGGTGTCTTTCACCACCCGCTCACCATCCCCACACCCAAATGTGTGGTTTATAACGCACCTGGTCTGTCGGACCCCCGGTATGTTCTTGTATTTTACGTGAAATTGTGCTATGATTTTAGTGATAGGGATAAATTATCGTGAGTTCTCAAACTTTGAAATTGTTTTTCGTAAATAGGGTCGCATGGCCAAGGGTTCCCTTAGAACTATCTCTACTTGTAACTTGTAAGCGAATAATACGTATTTTACTTGTAAACTATTAGTCTCTAGCTTTATATCTCTCATTTTTCAAACCTATAAACTGTGGCTATGAGTAGAATTATCAAACTATACCTGGTGTCTAGCACTGGTCTTATTGAAAGGTGATCTTGGATCATCAGAAGTGTAAATAGAATACCACCCAAAATGCACCTTACACTCATCATTCTCATCTCCAAATATCTCAGGACCAGGCACCAAACCAAACTCAAAATCATTCACCCATTCTAAACTCCTAATAGTCCCTCTCCACGCGATCAAAATATCCCTTCGACCCAACGCCAATTTACCTTCATCCGTAGCCACAGCCACAAAGCCCATCCAATTCGACTCTTTACTCCACGCCTCTCTCGACCATGACTTTACGAAAAAGTCATCGGGCACTTGGGCCGATGACGTGGCATAAAAGTACTTTGTGACTCGGTACTTGAATGGGTTCCCGTTTTCGATTCCAACTCTAGCGAAAAGGTCTCTTTTCGCGTATATGCTGCTACCTGCGTATTTTGATGCCTTTTCTGTGTTGAAAGTGTCGTAAGTTGCTTGAGCCATCGACCCGTAATGGATTAGGTACCGACGAAGGTCGAGGTCTAGTGGGTCTAATAGACCTGCCCATTCAGTCTGCCCGCTGAGAAGCTTCCATCGTTTGGCGATGTGACCGGTTTTCTCTGAACTGCCCATCTTTCTTCTCCTTGTTCTGTTGAAGAAATTCATCATCTTGCCTTAAAAAACATAAATATAATCTTAGTCATTAGGAACACCAAAAGATATATGTTCTAGTTTACAAAAAACTTACTATTACATGGTAGATTAGGTGGTAAGTAGTTTTAAGCATAATAGGCACCATATAACTGACTCTCAATATGTGAAGTAAAGTTTTATTTACAAAAACTAACCCCTGTAGTTTGATCTAATTATGAAAACTACCTCCAAATTGAAACATGCATGCTTTTATTCAATATACAGAGACAAATAAGATGGATTGTTTTCAATTATGCATCACATTATACCTTGGGAAAAAGTACCAGCTTTTGATTGTTTGGATTCAGCCTAAAGCAACTTTTGATGAGTTATGGGGTGTTTGTGGCATTTGGAAGAAGAAAACAAAGGTGTACAAATATATATATATAGGCATGATAAGAAAGTGAGTATATATTTCTTACATCATATAGGATAATAAAAGATATATAACATATCTGTAGTTAGAGAATATTAGTTTAATGTCCATATCCATGTTATTCTTGGTTTCAAAAGCCAACCCAGTACTCAACCTACATATAACAAAGTATTATTTGCTTCAATCTGTCAATAATTATTTTTTTCTTCACAATGCTGAATATATAATTTACCTGATGAAATATTGCTAACTTTATTAACTCTCTTTGGTCAGGCTATCAACATACTAATTTATTAGCCTTGCCACAAAATTGCAAATAGCCATATGCATTTAATATTGAGGACCCTTTAAATTTTTGTATATATGTATATATAAATATATATGATACCAATTGGAATTTTTGATATTCAGCTCGAGATATATATTGACTTAGAGGAGAGGACAATTTAGGAGTAGGAACTGATAAAGTTTTGAATTTCATTTGGTTTATATATAAAATGTGAAATTGTTTCGGCTTTAATGTAACTTATGAATTTAAATTAACAAAGTTTTAAACTCAATTTAGAATTATATTGACTTGAGATGGTACAATGCCAGATCGAATTCATTTTTCTCCTCTTTATATGTCGAATTTTAAAGTCGTATAAATCTGTAAATAGGAAGCTTTGCTTTGAAGTTAGCAATGGAACTATTAAAAAACATGCTTGAAAGTCTAATAAGGCAAATCAACTAAGAAAGCAATCCAAATTCAAATAATAATAATTATTTATAGATATAATGTTTGAAAATGGCTTAGAATAATTTCGTAAGTGCGTTACATATATCTTATGAGTGAGCAACAAAAATTAATTCTAAGATATGATTAGTAATATATAAATGTCTAATAGTCAATTATGTCCAAGTGTTACAATTCCATTTACTTCGTATATTAGTTTAATCATTTACCAATATGTTACATAATAATTTTGATTAAACACAAGGTCTAGATATTGTTTCTTTCACGGAACAATAAAACAAACCCATAAAATTCATCCGATAAGATAATGTTATTTAGAAGCAGTTTTGGATGTCATGGGGTATTTAATTGTTTTTTTTTTATAAAAAGATTGATATCAAGATTTAGATTAATTTTAAATAATCAAATTGAGAGCTCGAGATTACTTCTGATGGAAATGATAAGAAATTTAAATGTATTCATAAGGTATATGAGAATTGGTATCGAAAGTTATGGGCCTATATGTGGGCTTGATATTTGAGAAAAGTAATTGTATTACCAATTTCGACCCAACACGTTCAAATCGTACAACATTAATTGGGCCCAATTGAATGGCATATTCATTTCAAAGAATTTTTTTGTGAGTTACCAACTAATTGAGTTTTATGAAATTTTCTACTCTGAAATAATTTTTTTGAAGGATGATTGGCCAACCAATTGAGGCCATTTTTTTTTTCTCTAGTTTCTATTAGATGGTGACAATATAGTACTAAACTAGAACATGAAATCAAATCAAACTTTTTGTATATGAAATAAATGAGATAGAATTTACAAATTATGAATATATTATTTAGCTATTTTTCTTTCCTTTTATAAAGTTAGTTTGAAGGTTTTCGAAATGGTATCTAAATGTTTGGATTAAAAAGTCAATTGCTGCCGTAAAATCAAAGAGAAAATGTGACATCCTTACATACCCTCATGGCCAAGTAGGTCTACTTCAAGAGATTATATATTTTTGAAACAATACTCTTCCATTAACTCATTTAACTACATGGGTTTTAATTAAGGGTGTAAATGAGCCGAGCTCAAGCTGAGCTTTGCGATTTTGCCAAGCTCGAGCTCGAACCTTAATAGACGAGCTCGAGCCTAAACTTTTCGAGATCGAGCTAGGAATATATATATGTATAATATATATATATATATAATATATATAATATATATATATAAATATCATAGCAATGTTAGTGT
The DNA here is from genome assembly GCA_963669365.1 of Verbascum thapsus. Taxonomy (NCBI): domain Eukaryota; kingdom Viridiplantae; phylum Streptophyta; class Magnoliopsida; order Lamiales; family Scrophulariaceae; genus Verbascum; species Verbascum thapsus. Next base: position 1,623,314 of record OY770107.1, read on the forward strand.
TATGTCGTGTTCTGATATATATTTTTTTAAATGTCGTATCTCGTGTTCGTATCGTGTCGTGCACTGTACCACATATCCTGTGTTCGTGCATATGGAGACTTTGTCATCCTGCACGAAGTGCACGTACTAACAATAATGTTATATAAAACCCTTTCATAAAATTTCATTATATATTAACCAAAACTAAGATACTAATTAATCCCAACTTGATCATACATATCATGCATATATGCTTCTCACGAACTGCATCTATTATCAATAATCTCATATAAAACCCTTATTGACCAAAACTAGGATACTAATTAATCCCAAGTTGATCATATATATCATGCATCTATTATCAATAATCGCACATAAAACCCTTATTAACCAACACTAAGACACTAAATAATCACAACTTGATCATATATATATATATATATAATTATATATCATGTATGCTTCTCACGACATCTCCAATACTTGTTCAAATTAATACTAAATTTTTTTGAATTTATGCTTATAAATAGCATAAATCAAGTTCATAAATACCATCAAATTCTATACTAAAAATTAATAAATTATCAAATTATAAAATCGATAATGGAGGAAGAGAAGAAGCACCACCACCTTTTCCACCACAAGAAAGGCGGAGAAGAAGAAGAAGAGAAAAATCACGATTATGAGAAAGAAAGGAAGCATCATAAGCATCTGCAGCAAATCGGCGAGCTTGGAGCTGTTGCTGCTGGTGCATATGCCTTGGTAATTTTTTATTTTTATTTTTTGAGGAATTTATTTATTTATTTTTCGTAACGTACAATAGTTTAGTTGTATGTTTAAATAAAAGTCGAATAATCCATGCATGTTGAAATAGGTTTATCATAGAAATTAGATTGAATTGTCAAAAATGTATTTGTAAGAAATAAATTAGGAGTGAAAATAAGTACGTAAGAGGGTAAAATAACTAGATGATGGAAACATATATTTTCTTTGCCTAGGAATATATAGGATTTTACTACTAAATTTAATGGTCTTTTATAAAAATTTAAATTTCTTTATCCATTTTTTAAAATATTTAACTTAGAGACGATAAATAAAAGAACTTTTGCTAATTTTATCTAGCCCTCATATATAATAACATGATTTTAATTTTTAAAATTACTGAAATGATCTAAAGGGCTTGATTTTGCTAAAATCTTCTTATATTTTATTAAGAAAAAAATTAAATTGAATATCCTAATATGGAATAAACTTAAGAAGCTTTTATTCGTTTTATGATCATAATTTTTTTTTCAAAAATATATAATAATATTTATCAATATTAATGATGAAATTGGCAGCATGAGAAGCATAAAGCAAAAAAGGACCCAGAAAATGCACACAAACACAAAATACAAGAGGAAATTGCAGCTGTAGTGGCTGTTGGAGCTGGTGGATTTGCATTCCATGAGCATCATGAGAAGAAGGATGCAAAGAAGAAACAACAAGATGCTGCTATTTAATTATTTATTTATCAAAAATTGAAATTTAAGAACAATTAAAATATTTTTAATTGTTATCTGAATTTGTATTATCGTGTATCGAATTCGACAGTTTGATTGAGTTTTTTCTTTTGTTATTTGTTTTTATGTAACTTTGAAATGATGATAACATTGTTGTTGTGGTTTTTTATACAAGGGAGTAACTTATGTATGTCTCTTTGTTCTTCTTTGTCTAACATAAAATGTTATCAAAATTCAAGTTGTATTTACTGTGATAATCCGTATTATATTATTTTTCTTTTAATTTACTCGACGAATTTGGTAGTTTTATATTACTAAAATATATATAATACAACAAGTTTATTTGACTTATAACAATAATGATTTTACAAATTCAATAGTGACACAATATTATTATTATTATTGATAATAGATTTAATTAAAAAGATCAATTGGTGAAGGGCTACTACTTAGTATAAATGTATCATCACTTAATTCACTTTGTTTAATTTAATTTCATTTATTTTTCCTTTTCCTATGGTTATTAATTAATAATTACTGAATGCAAAGTATCAAAAGATTAATGATCAAAGTAAATGCTAGCTCCTTTGTTATTTAATATTTTCCCCAAATTCATTCAATAAGTTAAACATACACATTCATTTAAAATTATTGCTTATATTTAACCCTACTTTAATAGTATGACTAAATTATATATGCTTAACAATTTATGAAGATATTTTAATTTATGTACAGTATAACAATCTACAACTCAAATTGAGCACATACTTCCACTTATACATCATAAAAGACCTAAATACTCGTTAACACAATAATATCTTCTCAAAAAACATTAAATTTAGCATTGTATTTGACCATTTCTCAAACAAAAAAAATGAGTAATTTAGGGTATTTTTGTTATCAAAAGTTAGATAAAATTGCATGAAGAATAGTCAATATACTAACCCAAATTCACAATTATAAATAGCACTCTAAACACATTTATAATACTAACTCAAAAAATTACAACTCGATAAATTTATTTTATATATTACTTAGCTCTCGATATTATGGCTGAAGGGAATCACCACCACCACCTCTTCCACCACCACAACGAGGTGGAGGATAAGCCCGTAGAGGCGGTAACCTACTCTGAAACCGCCTACGGATCCAACGGTGGAGGACAATATTATGAGAGCACAGACACCGTTGGATATGCTGCACAAAAATTGAACGTCCATGATTATGAGAAAGAAATGAAGCAATATAAACATAAGGAACATCTTGGTGAGATGGGAGCTGTTGCTGCTGGTTTATTTGCCATGGTAACCTATCAATTTCTACATATATATATATATATATATATATGTTTGTATATACAATATTAGTCTAGTAAGATAAGGAGAAAATTGTATTTTTTGTACACTAATGTGCTTTGCACGTTTTTTTGATACGTGACAATTTGGTACATTAATATATATGACAATTTGAGTACAAATTTTACGGAAAAATTCGATTTTGTCCCGTATTGCCATACAATAGAAAAGAAACATCATATTCCTGCACTAAGTTTTAGTTCCAAAAAAACCAAAATCATTGGTAATGGTAAATCACTAGTACAAATTTCACTAGAAAATTTTGTCCTATATTATACTTATTTTATTTTATAATTTTAGTCTCATTCATTAAAAATCGCTAATTTATTACTGGTCACATGCAAGAAAATTGACCATATATATTAATGGTAATCTCCTTTTCTTAACGATTGAATATAAATGTAAGAGATAGAACGCGGACCAAGTTTTAAATAACGCACTCATGACTAAATTAACGATTTTCATTCGTGATTAAAATTGCAAAGACAATAAATGAGACATATTTTATAAATTTATGAATGAGACAAAAAAAATACAACATGTTTTGTGATGTGGGACTAATGCTGCAATTTTTCATATATTATCATCACATTAAATGAATTTTATTAGCACAAAATTACAATACATATTTGAAATGTATCATTATATTTCATATATCTTTATTGATTTTGTGGAAAATAAATGAACAGTATGAGAAGCACGAGGCGAAGAAGGATCCGGAGCATAAGCAGAGGCACCAGATGGAGGAGGAGATCGCAGCAGCGGTGGCCGTTGGATCAGGTGGCTATGTATTTCATGAGCATCATCAGAAGAAGGAAGCGAAACAAGCAGAAGAATGGGCTGAGGGAAAAAAACACCATCACTTCTTTTAATTTATTTTTATTCATTAATATTTTAATATTCTTATTAATGTTTATTTGTTTTTCATTATAAATAATTGATTGAGAATTAAATTTTACTACAAAGTTTGGACTTATAAATGTGATGTATTTATTTCATGTGTAATAATGTATTATGGTGTCTATCACAAATAAGCCCAATGGGCTAAGAATTAGACCCATTGAAGATAAACTGATAAGATGGGCTGGACACATTTAAAGCCCAAACCAAAAAGCCTCTTTTTATTTCCAATGAAGTTTCATACAAGATACTTTGAAGCACTGATTATGTTTTTCTAGGTTTCCTAATTCCATTTTTTTTATAATTTATAATCATTCATTGAATCTATTTAGAGTTTATTATACACGAATAATAATGAATATAATAGAATATAAAATTTTGAAATTCTTATAAATTCTCATTGAATATAAAATTTTTATAAAAGATCGAGTTTAATAAAATTGATATATTATAAATTATTGGATGAATAAGTATTTTTGATAAAATATCCTTTTCTGTCAGTAAAGGGATTTTTTGTTACTAAAATTAATCTTATTTTTAGAATTCTTTATTTGTAACATTACATTAAGATTATGTGGCTTCTATTATTATACAATCTAAGTAGAAAACTCAAAAGATTGACATAATTATTGGTCACTAACAACTATGATTTGATATGTTATTTAGTTTGTATTTTCTAATCACGGAGGATCAACCAACTATAAGACATGACTTTATTACTATATAGTATAAACAGTAGGATTAAAATAGAAATTTTAAATTCTTTGGTCAAAGTATTATTTGTTAAGATAAAATAATAAAAATTACACAATTCAACTACAATATCAACAAGTATATTATTATTATTATTATTATGATGATGTTAAACTTAAAATGTGAATATGTTCTCAAAACAATCAAGTTGACTACACATCTCACAAATACCCAAAATCATTGTGTTTATAAACTAATTAAATTATTGGATATTCATTTTAATATAATATTATGTATTTTCATTAAAAAAAAATGCCACATGTAGCCCATCTATGAACTAACATAAGTCATTTACATGAAAATAGCAATTACCAAGAAGTGGTCTTTGTTTTCAGGCCACTGATCATTAGAAGTTACCTAAATTTTCACGAAGTGAAAAGGTTGTTGTAATATAATAATTTAAGTTTTTTCCCCCCCAGAAAACCAGCATTTTTATGGTCCAGGTTGAATTTTCCATTAAATTAACGAATTAATTAAAACCTCTGAATGTGTTTAAGCACAATAAACTATGCTTATTGAAATTTGATACCTCATTTTTCGTGTAACTAATTAATCATTCAAGTATACAATCCATGTGAATATAATTAGTTAAATAAAACATGTTGACAACGTAAGTGGCTGTAGTTTAGTGGTGAGAATTCCACGTTGTGGCCGTGGAGACCTGGGCTCGAATCCCAGCAGCCACACTTAGTTTTTTATATTTCTTTTTCTTTAGATTTCATAAATTTTTATGCCAAAAACAAGCTAAATATAGTCTTATATCCATAAGTATCTTAATAAAATAAAATACATTGCAAGTTTTTATCAAGATGGAAACCATATATAACTTAAACATATTTATTAAAGAATTAACTATAAAAATATTTTAAGCTTACTTGTTCCATCATTAAGATTCACAATTTTTAACCGATAATATCTTAGATGAGTATCAAATATTGAGTAATATATAATATCTTAAGACACTTCTTATCATCTTCATAATTACAGTATATATATGTACGATGGGTTCCTCCACGACAGGATACTATGAGTCTATTTTCGAGTTTTGATGATGACATAGTGAAATCCTAAACATACATCACTACTAGAATTTGGATATGTCCATATAGAAGCCATTCGATTATGGTATAATGTCGATATAACATATATTTTTCAATATGATTGCAATATTTCAAACTATAACTTAATTCTGACCTTACTGTTAATGTTCTGGGCCATATGACACTAAAGTTTATTTACAATATAATTGTTGAAATGTTAAGATTTAACATTTAAATGGCATCACTAAAAGTAAATAATGTATGTAAATTTATGATATGAAATAGCAACTTAAAGTTGGGATCATTTTATAAGAACTGATTTCAATAGAGTCCATTGTTCATATGATAATTTTCCTATAAAGTTGAGGGCCAATACATAGGAGAAGTTGGGGCCACTTGATGCTAATTTTATAACCATCACTACTAATTTTAATATAATAATATGTTCAATTATTTCACTAATAAAAACAAAGGTGCTTAAGATACTTCTTAGTGGGTAGGATAGCAAATCAAATAAAATAATAAAACATATAAAAAGAAGAGGAAAATAAGGGGTGACTATAGCATATTTTTGGATTTTTTAAATAGGATTATATTATTATCAAACACATGCCTCAAAGTTTGAGTGTCGGCAAGGGTTTAGGAAGAGAAGAATTAAATTATTTATTTGATTTTAACAACCCCAAAATTCTGTCATTACTCTAAGTCTGTTATCTAATGTTTTAAATTTAATTTGGTGAAGTTTGAAATGTTCAAATTCTAATTAATACAAAATTAACCAACATCCAACTGATGTATTTTTCTTAAGTAAATATATATTGATCATGACTCTGTACCACACTAACAAGAAATGAAATATATATAAAATATTTACGTAATTAAATTAAGTAATATGATTTATATTAAAACCTTTTTAATCTCTTGAAAAAAAAAACTAGTAGCCAGTATTAACCTTTAACATAAAAACTTAATTCATGTAAAAAAATAATTATTACAAAATGAATAAATAATACTAATTGTAATAAAGAGGTGATATTTTTACTTTTAGAAACTCAAAAATCTTTTGTAGCAATTTGACCGACAGCTCATGAAATCGACAGACCAATAGTGTTTTTTCACTTAGCTGTAAGATAGGGCCCACCCTGCACGACACGTGGCATGTTAACCGCCGTGGATCTTGCAGATTGATTTCTGTCGGCGGAAATGATGCTACGCGACTATTAATGGGCTTATGGGCCCAACTTCATCTTTTTCTTTTTTTTAATTAATTTTTAAATTTCTATGGGTTTTTTGCTTTCCACCGACAAAAACAGGAGCTGGGCGCGTGCAGTGTAAACGGATAGGTCGCGTGGGATTCTAGTGCCAGGGGAGGTGGGCCCAGTGCGAACGTGGAATGACCTTTTGCAGTATATAGTCAAATAGATTTGTTTTTTTTTATTAATTATTATTTTCCAATATGATTTCAATGATTATGTTGTTTCATCAGATGAGTAATGTTTTTCAATTGGCTGCATCAAAGTTATAAGTTAAAGTTTTGTTACCCCGAAATAGAGGTCAATTTTTAATAGAGTAAATCCAAAAGTTGAATTTTGTGTTATTGATTATGAGTTTGATTTTTTTTGAAAAAAATATTTATGTAACTCAATTGTCGTAAATTTGGATAAATTATGTTGATTTATTTCTTTTATATGATTTGAAAATTATTACATAAGATCGAATCTCACCAATACATACGTAAAAGTAGGGTTACAAGTTTCTCTCGTTACAAAATATATTAACTCTACAAAAGCATTATTTACTAGGCGAATAATGATTTGATATTCTGATAAGATAATAATTGTAAATATTTTTAAAATTATAAAATAATAAGCAAAATTGAAGCAATAATTTCAATTAAATTGATTATTATTGGACCAATAATGATGGATTTGCCAAAGATACATCTCCAATTATTATAATCAAATTTAGATGTGATACCTAATTAATTTATTTTCCTCGGTTTTGATTTATTTACCAAAAAAGCAATAAAAATCTTGTTGAATTAGCAATGGCCCCATCAAGAGAATATGATGATTTAAAACATTCCCTGCAAAAAATAGGACTAAATAGTTGAAGATCCCTCATGAGAATATTCAAAAGAATATATGGTATGAAGGAAAAAGTGTGCAAATAAAATGGAAGGCTATTATCTTTTAGTGGCATAAATGAAAAAAAAAAAGGCATTATATAGTTTACTTGACAATGTTCTAGTTTTAATTAATTTATATATAATTAAAATGAATTAAAATCCACCATCTGGGTTTGGAGATTGATGAATAGACAAATAACTAGTATTTTTGTGGATTATAACTTTTTTAGTTATTAAAAAAAGACTTGAATTTCATTTACTAATCAAATATTTTGGCGAGACGAGTTGAATTTTATTTGCATGTTTTTTGTTTAAGAAAATGAGGTTCAATTGACTATATATGAATCTTATGATGGTTCAAGCTCAATGTGATAGATACTATGAAAGAACCATTTGATGCAACACACTTGCAAAACTAGAGATGGGGTATTGGTAAAATTTATAACAGATCGAATTCAATAGATTTGGTGTGTTATCCACCACATATTCGTGAGGAAGGGACTTAGTACCCTCAAATATGTGGTATATAATACTGAATTTGTTGGATCAGATGTGATATACAAATTTATTATAGAGTAAGTATTATTCATAATAGTTTATGTCATACTGGAAGCATCATATGTTCCAATACGAAATTTTATAACAGATCAGATTCTATAGAGTCGATTTATTATAGATCATTGGATGAGATAGTGTTTTGGCAAAATACTCATCATATTATCACATCTAGTATAAAAGATCAGGCTTTATAGAGTCGATTTATTATAGATCATTGATGAAATAATATTTTAGTAAAACACTCAATTTATTATAAAATTACACATGTTCCTACTATCTAAGCTCCATAAATAAGATAAGAAAACAATTGTTCCTAAATTCTTCTTAAAGTAGAATGATGGTATATGACTACTCATTTAGCTACAAGTTAGCTACATTTCGATAGCAAAACGTGGTTTGAGTGCAATTTTCTATTTATAATATTCAAATTTAAACAAAAGGAAAATTGTTTTTTAAGTTTTAACTTAACAATAACAAATATATTAATTAAATTAAACTTAGAAAGTGATCAACTCTAGGTTTTTGAGTTTTGCTACAAGCTTTTCTTTTTATTTTTTCTTTTTTAATGAGAAATAAATCAGGATGAGAATAACTCGAAATGACTAGGCTATTACAATGTTTTGATTTTTTTGACATTCAAATGAAAAGTTAATTAGAGATTTAATCATTAGACTATTTTATTATTGCTGTCATTGTTGATTATTTTAAAATAATAGAAACGAAGACCTGATATAATCAAAATAAATCGAAGATATATATTAGAAAACTATGGTAGTAGATTAAGGAGGAGAATTAATGAACTTGGAAATTAAATGCTAATAAATAAATAAGAAAAAGTTCAAGGAAAATGATTTAATTGTCTTTCCAATTTTAATTACATTGATAAATTCAAAATTGTATATTTATTCTTTAATATCTATCATGCATGTACATGATTATATTGTACGTAGTTGACCAACAAGGGGAATTTCCATTAGTTAAGTCTTCCTTCAATGGAGGATCACAAATGGTCCCTAAAAATTAATTACTCTATTAATTTATTAAGTACTTTAAATTGGTCTAATTTATAAAATTATTAAATTACTTGGTCATTTAATTAACTCAGGCCCAGTTGTAATAAATTATTCTGCAATATAATTACTGACTAATTTTGTCCATATAAAAAACAATTCAAAGTGGTTAGAACATGTTTCTGTTGTCATGTTATATCAATTAGTAATTAATTTCAGCTTCAATAAGATTGCAATTAAATTCCTTATCAAATATTGCTGTCATCAACCTACCATTCAAATTTTCTTGAAGTATTTGTATTAATTGCAATACTTATTTAAGAGATGTATCTTTTGCCACATTCTTCAGGCTATATATATAAGATTTGGATTATATATATATATATATATATATATATATATATATATATATATATATATATATATAGATCTTGTGATTTTACATATATGATTTTTTTGGGGTGGTCCTTCTAAATTTTTTTATTTACAATATCTCCCACAAAAATCTATAATTTCTACACTACAATTTATGAAATTCAATTTTATTTTTACCATAGTAAGCAAAAAATTGAAAACATAATGGTTGAGTAATTGAGATCAAGCCCACAGAAATAATGATTTTTTTAGATTAAAAGGTGAAATACAAGATGCACATAGCCATAGGTACAAGAATTATATATATTATAGAAAAATCTATATCAATTATTTTAAAATTCAGTCTTCATATATACACATTCAATGCACAAAAATACACCAATAAATTAAAAAATACGCAAAAGGTCCACTTGCTAATTATTTAACTAGAGCTGTCACACATCCTTAGAAGAAAAAATCAAATGAAAAAAATAATGGGCCATGTGGGTGCATTTCTGTACACATGCCTGCTCAAAAAATATCTATTTTAATAATACCTACATTTTTCTTGATGTTACATAATACACAAATACATCTCCTATATATGTATAATTTATATATATTTACACCTTATAATAAATATGTAAAGAAGAAAATTTTGGCAAAAAAATATCTTATTGGACCCTGATGACAACAAGCTTGTCATTCAAACAATAGTGGCTCCCATGTTTTGTATACATATTTTTGAGCCCTATTATCTACATGTTTCGAAATTCTCGAGAGTCATCGATAATTATTCGAATTTCTCATCAGAACCCCAACCCAAACGGAAATTACGTTTTTTTCGTGGAGTAGTAAAGTCACGATTAGGATAGTGGAATCTCATCCTGCATTGTTCATCAATTGCAGTTCATGTACATGTAGAAATACACTTATTCACAAGAGTGTTACATTGCGATTTACAACTTTGATATATTTAATGGTCAATTTATACGACAGAAATTTAAAAACACAAATAAATTTACATAAATAACTATGAGAAGAAAAACTCTATTTTGTATCATTTAAATTTTTGAAGGCGAATAACACTTTAATTATTTTATTTATTTCAGTTAACGACGAAATTCTTTATAACACAATCTTTAAGAAAAATTACATTGAAGAGTCCAAACCCTAGATTGAAAAAAAAAATAAAAAAAAAATGTGAGTAGATAGATCTAAGTAAGTATTGATACACATGGGTGAGTATGTGTATAAGTGAAGGCATTTGAGAGAAGCTTGTGGGGCTTGTTTGGCTGGCCCTATATTCAAGCAATTTACTCATCTTGCACTTTTTCTTACCTATTGTCTTACTCTAACATGGTGGGGAAAACTCCTCTTACTTTGTCTTCAATTTCTTTCTCATTATTTTTTTTTTTAAATACAATTGGTGACATATTAGTTAGGAAAAATAAGTTAATTCTAAATTTAAATACTTATGTGTATATTGTAATTCAGGGTGTTCAATTATATCGCTAGACTGTAGTGACTGTTTCAACCGAACCGCACAGCAAATAGCGAGTTAATATATCATTATTTGAAAATACAATAAATATTTAATACTTAATCAAAAATAAAAATTTTAGAGTATCAAATTGCAAAAATCGCCCTAATTAAGACTCATAAGAAAGAATTAAAAACTGCTTGAACCAATCACATCACACCAAAATTGCACTGACTTTGTTAAATTTTTTAAACAAACCGCAAGTTTGAAAATCAAGTGAAACGCAACACAATATTGATTTTTTATTTTTATTTTTTTGTAAAACTGCATTTAATAATTCGATTTGAAAATATGTTGAAAAAAAAAAATCAAAATTGAACCGCGATCATCCTTAGCCCCAACCCAAATAGATAACAAAGTGTGGTTTTAGGTGTTTGTCGGGTTAGGCTTGGTTAAAGATTTCAAAATCACAATACATCAAATTAACAACTCATTCGCACTGCATACACACCTAAAAATAATCAATATCCTTTTAAATAGGTCAAGATTTAATAAAAGCTTCATTAGGTATAATAGTGTCCTTTTTTTTTTTTTTTTTTTTTTTTTTTTTTTTTTTTTTTTTTTTTTTTTTTTTTTTTTTTTTTTTTTTTTTTTTTTCAGCGATCACTATAATCCTCATAACACGATAATGGTCATTTTGTGATTATAATAATATTTGCATAATTTTTATAAAAATGAATAATCTTAGCTAATTATTACTCTTAAAGAGCATAAATTTACGATTCAAAATTGCAATAATCTCGTTCACAGATATCAACACAATCTATAATCGTCACATACTCTGTTTCATCACAATTTATGATCGTCTCACACTCTGTTTCATCGTTTACACAATCACACTCCCCCTATAAATGACCATGTAGATAATTTATTTTTAAATATATAATTTGCCATATTTTCTTTTCAAAATCCCAAAAAAGGCAAAAGAAAAAGAAACCAACAAAAGATCATCAGCCATAAAACCCACACCAAATTTTTGTTTTTATTACTCCTAACTAATATCGTAATAAACACAAAAAAAAAAAAAAACCCAAATAAATTTCATTTATAGGTAGCATAAATGTCTCTGTCTTAAAAACCTACTAAAAAACAAGAATAAATTATTGAATTACCAAAATACCCTTCATTCCCACCACCATTATCTAGGGCCCACTTCAAAACCCCCCACTTTTTCTTACATCATATTTACAGTTAGATTTTACTCTGTTTCGATCCAAACACCACAAGCATTAATCTTTATCACTGTCCCTTTGTACATTACGCGTTCAACCTTCAACCTTCAACCTTCCTCTCTATACCCCATAACCCAATTGATTTCCATTTTTAATTTTCTCAATTAATTAAAGAAAAAGACAGCCCTGATTTTTTGTCTTTGTCGATCCCTTCTTCAACCCCCTTATCAATTTGATTCTTTTGATCTACACACAGCTCACTACAATAAACACACAGTAGTGTGATTTAAGAGAGAGAGAGAGAGAGAGAGAGAGAGAGAGAGTGAAGAGAGAGAGAGCCCCTTTATCATAAACAGGGGTTTCTCTCAAGAAAAGAATCAGTGGGAAGAAAAAAACCAGAGTCTTTATTATAAAACCTACATTTCCATTCACCTAATTCAATAATTTCCTTTGTTGTTTTTCACTTGAGTTGGGGTTATATGTATCCATCATCTTCAGTTCATTGTTTACTGTGAAGGGGTTCAATTGGTAATGGGCTTTGAGCGAAAGATTTGAAGGGTTCTTCCTTATATCTCTCTCTTTTTATTGATTTGAAGGCCTATTTGGGGGAGATAATTAAAGGGTTCTTGTGATATCTGAAAATGGATACAAAGGGGAGGCTCGTGGCTGGTTCACATAACAGGAATGAGTTTGTACTCATCAATGCTGATGAAATTGGAAGAGTGAGCAATTTGTTGCATTAATTTATACTATCAAATTCCCTTTTTTTTTTGTGTGTGTGAATTATTCATTTTTTTACGATTTTAAAAGGTGCAATCTGGGTAATACATTTTTGTTGATTTCTTTTTGTTTATGAGATTTTTGAAGTTCAGATTTGGTTTATGGGTTCAGGGCTTTTTTTCTTCTAAGCTTTGCTTATACTTTTCTGGAGTTTGATTGATAAATAAAATTGATTCGATTTCCCTTTTCCTTGTAATTGCTCTTTTTGCATTAAACTCTGCGATTTCTGTACCTTTTCCTTAATTACTTCTTTTAGCTCCCTTTTCAACTTTCTAGATTTCAGGGCCAATCTAATTACTCTGATTTGTTCTTTTATGACTTAATTTTGAATCTGTATGTGTTCTAATCTGAATTTGTTGCTTAAATTTTGAAAATCTTACTTGATCTGCTACTAAGTCATAAAATTTACTTCTTTTTCTGTAACAGGTGACTTCTGTGAAAGAATTGACTGGACAGATTTGTCAAATTTGTGGAGACGAGATCGAATTTACGGTAGATGGCGAGCCTTTTGTTGCTTGTAATGAATGTGCATTCCCTATTTGTAGACCTTGCTATGAGTATGAAAGAAGGGAAGGCAATCAAGCTTGCCCTCAGTGCAAAACTCGATTCAAACGCATAAAGGGTAAAAATTTATCGTCTTTAAAACTTTTATTAACTGTTTTAAAAAAGTAATGGGTTTAATTTATCGACCATTAAATTTACAGGGAGCCCGAGAGTTGATGGAGATGAAGATGAAGATGGATTTGATGATCTGGAGTATGAATTCGATTATAATGGCAACCCTTATCAGAATGGCGAAGGCGTTTATTCTTCTCGCCATAATATTGGCCGTAGTTCGTCTGGAATCACTACTCCGTCAGAATTGGATCCTTCGGCTGTTAATTCTGAAATTCCTCTACTTACTTATGGTCAAGAGGTAAATTTCGTCTCTAATGTTCTTGATCTTGTTTTATTACATTAGTATCTGATTGCAAATTTTGATTAAAAATTGAATCTTGATGTAGGATGATGATGAGATTCTAACATTATTGATCTTGTTTTATTACATTAGTATCCCATTGCAAATTTTGATTAAAAATTGGATCTTGATGTAAGAAGATGCTGGGATTCTAATATTATTGATCTTGTTTTATTATATTAGTATCCGATTGCGAATTTTGATTAAAAATTGGATCTTGATGTAAGAAGATGCTGAGATTCTAACATTATTGATCTTGTTTTATTACATTAGTATCCGATTGCAAATTTTGATTAAAAATTGCATCTTGATGTAGGATGATGCTGAAATTCTAATATTATTGATCTTGTTTTATTACATTAGTATCCGATTGCAAATTTTAATTAAAAATTCGATCTTTATATAGGATGATACAATTTCTGCGGACAAGCATGCTCTCATTGTCCCGCCGTTTATGGGACGTGGAAAACGAATTCACCCCGCCCCGTCTAGTGATAGCTCCATGACTTGTAAGTTTTATTATATTTTAGTTAAGATTGTAATAATTAATTATTTTGGTTTTTTTTTTTTTAATTTGAAAATTAATGTATTTAATGACATTACAGTGCCGCCTCGACCGATGGATCCTAAGAAGGATTTAGCTGTATATGGCTATGGTACTGTTGCTTGGAAGGAAAGAATGGAGGAGTGGAAAAGAAAGCAAAATGATAAACTTCAAGTGATTAAGCATCAAGGTGGTGGAGATGAGAATGATGATCCTGATTTACCAAAGTAGGCTCTCTTTTTTATCTTTTTAATTTTTTTTTGCATTAATTGAATTGCAGCTTTTGCAACTACTAGCTTTTGTAATAACAAAATGCTTATTAATGTTTAGAATTACTATCAAACTAATATTTGCTGACTTTGTTAATTAAATAGTTGATTGGCTGTTATTAGACTAGCCTTAGCTTTCATTTGTGTTTTGATCATCGAATATTAAATCTGATTTTTGAAAGAAAAAGACATGAGACAGTTGTAATAAATTCTTGCTGATACTGTTGTCTATCTTTATATCTACAAGCATGTAATAGACAAATTATGTTCTAAACTATTTACTATAGTGATTAGATTGTCAAGGAGATGAAATCTGTGACTTCAAAATGATTTCTTTATTGCAGATTATGTGGTAGTAATTGGTTACGAAATTTTAGAGATAATTTTGTTGAATTTTTCTATATATCATCCAAGAACTAAACTATTGTATTTTTCTTTGATTCTTATTTATAGGATGGACGAAGGGAGACAACCACTATCAAGGAAGCTACCGATTCCTTCAAGCAAGATAAGCCCTTACAGAATGGTGATTCTACTTCGAATGGTTATTCTCGGGTTGTTTTTTCACTATAGAATACGTCATCCCGTGAATGACGCATACGGGCTGTGGCTAACTTCTATCATATGTGAGATCTGGTTTGCTGTTTCGTGGATATTCGATCAGTTTCCAAAGTGGTACCCCATTGAACGAGAAACATACCTCGATAGACTCTCACTAAGGTATATATACATATATATACATACATATATATATATATATTCACCGTTTTTGTGACTTATTTGTGTTTAAATTCTGTACAAGGTACGAGAAAGAAGGAAAGCCCTCTGGGCTAGCTCCCGTGGACGTATTTGTGAGTACAGTCGATCCTATGAAAGAACCTCCTCTTATTACAGCCAACACAGTTCTGTCTATACTTGCTGTGGATTACCCCATAGATAAAGTAGCCTGCTATGTGTCTGACGATGGTGCTGCAATGCTTACGTTCGAAGCTATGTCCGAAACATCTGAATTCGCCAGAAAGTGGGTCCCGTTTTGTAAGAAATTCAGCATCGAGCCGCGGGCCCCTGAATGGTACTTTGCCCAAAAGTTCGATTATTTGAGAGATAAAATTGAACCGACTTTTGTGAGGGAACGTCGTGCTATGAAGGTGCCATACTTTTTACAGTTTTTTTTTTCGCATTTATTAACAAAATGTGGGATTTTTGTATTTGGGTTTTTTTTTCCACTAAATTTCGGGTTTTTCATGCAGAGAGAGTATGAAGAGTTTAAAGTTCGAATAAACGCGTTAGTTGCCATGGCCCAGAAGGTTCCGGAAGATGGCTGGACGATGCAAGATGGTACTCTATGGCCTGGTAATAATGTCAGGGATCACCCTGGAATGATTCAGGTACAATGATTGATCATTTTGTTTGGTAATAATTAAGATAAATTGTATTTGTAATAAAATTTAAAAAAATAAATGTTTTTTTTTTCGCTTTATAGGTTTTCCTAGGCCAAAACGGTGGTTGTGATACCGATGGAAATGAGTTGCCTCGTCTTGTATATGTTTCTCGTGAGAAAAGGCCTGGTTTTGATCATCACAAAAAAGCTGGTGCCATGAATTCTTTGGTAATAATCATCTTTTTTTCTCATTCTCTTTTTTGGATTATTTTAAAATTATTTGCCTAATTTTTTATGATTTCGTTTTTATAATTCCAGATACGGGTTTCGGCTGTGATTTCGAATGCTCCTTATCTGCTTAACGTCGATTGTGATCACTATATCAATAACAGCAAGGCTCTAAGGGAAGCTATGTGTTTCATGATGGACCCTCAATCTGGCAAGAAGATATGCTATGTGCAATTTCCTCAAAGATTTGACGGGATTGATAGGCACGACAGATACTCGAATCGAAACGTTGTATTTTTCGATGTAAGTTCGTTTTAATATTCATATTACAATTTACAATTTTGATTTAGATTTTCGATAAATGCTAACTTTTTTTATATATTGTTGATAGATAAATATGAAAGGGCTCGACGGGATTCAAGGTCCTATTTACGTGGGAACGGGATGTGTTTTTAGAAGGCAAGCACTTTATGGATTTGACGCCCCGAAAAAAGCGAAACCACCTGGAAAAACATGCAATTGTTTGCCGAAATGGTTTTGCTGTTGCTTTGGATCGAAAAAGAAGAATAGGAAAGGTAAATCGTCGAAGGAAAATAAGAAAAACGCCAAGAACAAGGACGCTTCGACTCAGATCCATGCTCTTGAAAATATCGAGGAAGGAATCGAAGGTGAGAAAAATAAATGTCGATAGTGTTATAATACGCGAATACAAAATTTTGTTAATTGTTTGCACACCCCTTAATTGTTGAGTAATTACAATTTGCTCAAATCTCGAGGTGTTTTTTGTAATTATGGTTTTGTGATGAACATATTTGGTGGGTTTTTTCAGGGATCGAGAGCGAAAAAACGGCCCTCATGCCCCAAATAAAGTTCGAGAAAAAATTCGGCCAATCACCGGTTTTCATTGCTTCGACACTTCTAGAACAAGGTGGTGTACCCCCTGGCGCCACGTCAGCATCACTCTTGAAAGAAGCCATTCATGTCATTAGTTGTGGCTATGAAGACAAAACCGAATGGGGAAAAGAGGTACTCAATCAATGCTTACAAAAAAAAAATTCGATCAATTTTTTTTAAATTTACACATTGGTCCTCACAATTTCTACTATTTGCCAGATTGGATGGATTTACGGTTCTGTTACTGAAGATATCTTAACTGGGTTCAAAATGCATTCCCATGGCTGGCGATCGGTTTACTGCATACCCAAACGGCCCGCGTTCAAAGGGTCCGCCCCAATCAATTTATCGGACCGTTTGCACCAGGTTCTTCGGTGGGCCCTGGGATCAGTCGAGATTCTATTGAGCAGACATTGTCCTATTTGGTATGGATATGGGTGTGGTCTAAAACCGCTCGAGCGATTTTCTTACATAAACTCAGTTGTCTACCCGTTGACTTCAATTCCCTTGATCGCTTATTGCACCTTGCCAGCCGTTTGCCTTCTTACAGGGAAATTCATCGTCCCCGAGGTGAGCCCCCATCACTATTTAAGCTCGTTTTATAACCAAACCGATTATTTTAATAGATCCCTTTGATTACAAATCTCGATACAATCACAATTCTGTCAAAAAACATGATACTTTGAACTAGGGGTGGCAATTTGGGTCCATCCATATATTTGGACCCAAATCAAACTAAGTTTTCAATGGGTTGGGTCCTAACATTTTAGCGTTTTAGTTCCAACTGGGTTGACTTTTAATTATATTTGGGTTCAATTGGATCTTAAATTGAGCCCAATTTGGGTCTAAATTGGGTCCACCATATTCTACACTTTGAGTCAATAATCTATATTTTATACTCTACAACAACCCCTTACACCACTTTGATTCGTAATTGGTCCTTATTGGGTCCATTTTGGGTCCTTATTGGGTTTGCTTTGGGTCCTTATTAGATCTGCTTTGGATCCTTGTTGAGTCCAACTATAATGCCTATTTTATTGGACCTAATTGGACCCAACCCACTTTCAGTCCAACCCAAATGGACCCGACCCAAACCCAACCATTCAATCCAATTGCCATCCTACTTTGAACCATAAAAACGTAGAAAAAACGAACATTGATATGGAGTCTTATTCGAGGTTTTCTTGATCATATGCAGATAAGTAACTACGCGAGTCTAGTTTTTATGGGACTTTTCATATCGATTGCTGCAACAAGTATCCTCGAGATGCAATGGGGAGGCGTTGCAATCGACGACTTATGGCGAAATGAGCAGTTTTGGGTGATCGGAGGTGTCTCGGCCCATTTCTTTGCTCTAATCCAAGGTCTTCTCAAAGTGTTGGCTGGTGTGAACACAAATTTCACAGTTACATCTAAAGCAGCCGATGATGGAGAGTTTTCGGAGCTATACCTCTTCAAATGGACCTCTTTGTTAATCCCACCAATGACCCTTATGATCATCAACCTTATCGGGGTCGTTGTCGGTATTTCAGACGCTATAAGTAACGGGTACGAATCGTGGGGCCCTCTATTTGGTAGACTTTTCTTTGCGATTTGGGTGATTGTCCATTTATACCCCTTCCTCAAAGGTTTCTTGGGGAAACAAGATCGAGTCCCCACGATACTTATCGTGTGGTCGATTCTTCTTGCTTCTATATTCTCGTTGTTGTGGGTTCGGGTCAACCCGTTTGTGTCGAGAGACGGGATTGTGTTAGAAGTTTGTGGGTTGGATTGTGATTAAGAAAACAAAGGATGTAAGAAGAAAAGTTTTCGAAAACAGAGGTGAATATTAGGACAAAGATCCTGGTATTGTTGTCAATGTAAGCTTTTGGATCACCTGAAATATACAAAGAATCTTTTGGGGTGATTTGTGTGTAGATAGATATAAGAAAGAAGATGGAACTGCAGATATTTATATTGTTATTATGCAAAGTTTTAATTTATTCTTTGGACAAAGTTTGTGATTCTGTAATTCCCAAAAGAACATAAAAGTGAGTTTTTTTCATAATTTTTGTTCCAATCTCAACGTCTTTTTTCGTACAAGAATGTCTCGAGTTTATTTCTCTCGTTCTTTCTCTCATTCTTTCGTAATGTGATGAAGATCCAAGTTCAGATCCTCGTGTTATGGTATGATGAATTTTATAGTAGATTAGATGTAATAGAGTCGGTTCATTTGTTACCACTGATATGATTAAAACTAGGTGACAAAAAATCACCAATCCTAGTGGAAAAATCTGCATCCTTAAAAGTGTGAAATTTTATACAATGGTAATAAAAGTTTAGTTTGTATTTTACTTCTGTTTTTCAGCAATTTTCAGATAGAATTTGAACTGATTCAGCAATATGTGAACTTCACATGTTTAACAAATGTAATGCTTTAGATGATTTATCATTTGTATGAAGCATAAATGTGGAGATAAGTCTAAGCATAGATCTAAACTGTGAACAAACAAACATTTACTGAAAGTTAGATCGATTTAACACGTCGGGTCCTTTTTACAGAAACTCAGACTGTATACATTTGATACATATTACAACTAACTAAACTCGGCCTAGATATCTGCTAACTAGCGAATTAACTGAAGTGTCTAAAACGAAAAATTCTAGCTATAAATTAAACACAATCACAATATAGTAACACAGACAGTGTAAGTACATTACGTTCTCTAAGACGAATAGAGAAAATTATTAAGACATCATTGTACTTGGAGGAGCCTGGTAATTGGGATAAGTTGTTCTTTCTATAGGCATAATCACCTGAGGCATTGACATACCGACAGAAACAATGATCTCTGTAATAAAGAGGACATAATGAGTTAGTGATATTAGTTATAAACGAATCATGTGTGGTGAGATGAAATTGTAAAAGACTTACCTATGCCTTCTCGGATGGATAAATTGGGCCGTATAATCTCTTTAGAGTTGACAAGAAATATGTCCCCTATGTACAAATGATTGGTTGGCACGTAAACAGAGCATAATTCTTCATCCCCTTCATCTTTCTGCAATTAAAGAAGATAACAGTTATGATAATTTTACAATAATATTACATTCTTAATTTCAAATCCAATAGTATTAAGTCGAACATCTTTTGGTTCCATAATGGTAAAAGAAATAACCACGGTATAATTTATGGAATTCGGAGTCCATCTTCAAGGGTATATTGAGATTATTAAGTTTTTTAGAAGCACCTGAAGAAGTACTGATGATGTAATAAAGCCCAAAGCGTATTCTCCGATACGAGGATGACGGATAATGGCGACCTCCTTGAAAGCAGTTGTATTCTGATCTGGAATAAAACCGATTATGTTCATCAATATTCAGCCCATCATTCATGCAACTCCAGAATGTAAGAGAAAACCTCCAGCAAAATCTAATCAAAATTTAAAAGGCAATTGTATTTCTGAAGATATAATTTATCAAGCTATAATATGCCTGGCAAATAGGAAACAGGGTTCAAACTCAATAGTATCGGGATCTTTAAAGGTGCAATCTTTAGTAATCCATAAAGATAAGGAAATCGTGCTGCCAATCAAGGATCTAAATGGACCCAAGTGTGTTGTGAATCATATGATGCAACAATGCAATATTCTCTATCGTGGCCTATTCAACAGCAATATATATTACGAAATTTCAACAATTACCTGGAGAGATTGCAGAACTAATTTGCTTGGATGCTGAGTATATATGTGATATAAAAGGCATTCTCTTTATAAACCATTCTCCTATCAAGAATACCGTAGAACTCAACCATGACGAAGCAAAGATACCAATAAAGAAAATAAAGATTACTGAAGTGATGAATCCAAGGCCTGCACCATATATGAAGAGATAATTAAACAAAAAATCATAATTCGAAAGTTCATCAAAAAGTTAGCCATCAAAGCACCAACACATTCTGTACTCTTCCAGAATTTAAGGACTTACCAAAAATGTCAATGCTAAGTCTTTCATATATAGGACTGAAGAAACCATCAACAAACTGAATAAACCACCAAGTGATGAAAAATGTGACAGCAACTGGGAAGAGGACAACGCTGCAATTCAAATTCATCAGTCAACATTCAGCAATTGAAAAACTGGAAAAACGTCAAAAGTATACAATTTTTTAGATCAAACTCATTACCATCCAGTCATGAACTTCTTCGACACCCAACTCTGAAGAACAGCATAGCAAGCCTGCTGGAGAACATAAGTTAGGTCCATATAACATTCAGTTAAACTATCACATTTTATACAAGAGCCAAGTATCAGAATTAGTACTAAAAGATTTCTGAGTGTGTTCAAACTTAGCGCAGAGCGGACCAATCACTAACAAGGGATAAGAAAATTGCAAAATTCAGCTCTAATTTAAGTAAGCAACTTCAACAAAAACACAGAGGCAAGTGAATTCAAATAACAAAAAATGGAATAGAATGAAATGAGTTAAACTCTACAGAGAGTTGAAATCAAACAAACCTTGCGGGTTGATGAATTATTGGGGGAATGAGGATGTGGTGATTTGAGAGGATCCTGAACGTCGTCGTTTTGGGTGGGTGAAATTGTTAACGGTAATGATGTAGACTCTTTCTTCCCCCGATTACTACCACTGCTACTCTCAGCCGCCATTAATTCTACTCTCATCTTCTCTTCTTCTCAGATATGAAGAAGAAGAAGAAGAAGAAGATCGATTGATGTTAGTACAGTAAATCTTCTTCTCTTCTCTTAGACTCGCAGTTGGTGGCAAACTTTGTGTAATTTACAAATTCCCCCAAATCTATGCAGATTTGTCAATTTGGCCCAAATCAATTCGACAAATTAATTTTTATAAAGTTAATAATGCAATAATGGGCCAAACATACTGGTTAACGAGGAAGGACCCAATTGGAAAAGCCCAAGATTTAAAACAAAAAATGTCACATTCAGGCCCACTATTAAAGCACAGAATAACATTTCCAAATTATATGCTTGGTATAACAACTTATTAAAGTGATATAAAACATAAGGTAGTGTCCCAAAACATTTCGATAAATGATAAGTTTGGCTTAAATTGTACAATTATCTGAACTTTATTATCATTACAAAAGTGCACTTAATTTCACTTAATAGAAATAGATAACTCTTTCTTCATCTTTGGGTGGATGATCAATCATGAAATGTTGAATTTGTCAATAGATAATTGAAATAATACTTTTTTGTAGAAAGTAAAGATTTTGTAATATTGGAAGGTTTAATGTCATTCTTGGAAGTATGTTCATAAAACAAGAAAATGAGAGAAATTTCATGATAAATTTATAATTAAATCCGTGTATATTATAAACAAAAACAACGGAACACTAGAAAAAACATTTAAATTAATGAAACATATTACTAATATGACCAATTATTTTATCAGTATTGAGCTTGAGTCTTCTTGACAATATATATTTTCTTTATCTTCATCGAGCACGAATTAAGGGAAATAATAAGAAAAGAATGTTAGTTAGTAGATTTGTAAAACAATGGATTTTAAGCCAAAAATATACAATCAATATGTGTTATGCTTAATTAAGATATGTGTAAGATTTATTTTCAAAACTATTTTATTGTAGGATAATTTATCTTTTCTTTAATTTTAGTTAAGTAAATAAAAAAAATGCAAGCCAAATAAAGATTAATTTAAATATATGATGTGCCTAAACCGCAAGCGCACGGCTTCGGTGCAGTACAAAAGATATCGTTCCCACGAGGACCGAACAATCAAGCACTAGCCTATCAATTATCAGTAATCTAAGCCTAATAAAAATACGAGATAGTTGTAAAGAAAATTAAACCAAAAGCAAGTAAATTGATTCGAGTTATATATGATTGGAAATTCCGGAATTAGGGTTCACCACGATAAATATTATCGACTCAATTATATTACCGATGAAGTTACGACCGCTACTTATGAAGGACACTATCCTATTGTACTCGCTACCTTTTGTCGAAGCATAACAATATACCCAAGCTAATTAATCAACTACTTTCGTGATGATTAGACTAAACTCAGATTCATTAATCTCTATGATAGTGTATCGATTCCTCAAAAGACCTAAAACTACTTTCGTGATTTAGGATCCTAGGTTTGAATTCTAGGGTTCTGATATAGACGTCACCTTTCAGAATTTTCACCTAATATCTATGATTATGCAAATATGTGGCCAGCAAATTCACAAGCATTAATAATCAAGAATTCAAATCATAAGCATGCGTGAAGTAATATCAACGGTTCTATAATCTATATCGATAACACATTATCGGGCTAGTCCCGATTCCAGAATAATATGAATTACTCCATAGATACGAAAGCACGATAAACAATTAATAATGTAAACATGATAAAACGACAAGAATTAAAAGAGATTAAAGAAAATAATTTCGATAAAACCCGTTGTCGAATAAAATTGTCTACAAAAATCTTGAATCTCGTCTCTCGACCTCCAATCTTACAACTCAATTCAAGAAAATAAAATTCGAACCCTAAAATAATGTTTGGAGGGGGTATTTATACCCCAAAAGAAGAAAAAGGGCCAAAAAGACGGATCTGGGCCGCCGCGCTTCAGCGCGGAGCGCTCTAGCGCTCATCCCTGTCTTCAGCGCTCAAGCGCTGAGCGCTCAAGCGCTGAGCGCTCAAGCGCTGAGCGCTCCAGCGCTAATCTCTGTCTTCAGCGCTTCAGCGCTGAGCGCTCCAGCGCTCGGGGCAGATTGTTTTTGCTTTCGATGTCTTCTACAAAGTTGTATATCTATGTCGTAGCTTCAAAACCCCACTGATTTGGATCCAATCTAAGTTGTAGAACTCGAGTTATGATCGTTTTACCAGGACTGCGCTATTTGGTTCGGAACAAAGCGTATTTATAACTTTTGAGTCTTCAAACGTTCGAACCGGATCTTGTCCTCTTCATAAGACTTTTAGGTAATTGTCTTAGCTTTCTAACCATATAAGGATCATCAACATTGGAGGTTGGTAGCTCAAGATATGATTGTATTTCCGAACAATGTCCATGTATCTCTTTTCATACTTTTTTCGCCATGTTCTCAAAGTTAATGATTTTACCCTACAATCATGTAACAAACCTATAAACGTATATGGGGTATAAATCATGATATAAAATGATATAAAAATGACTAATCTTAGGCTAGAAAACACGTATAATTGAGGTTTATCAACCCCCCCAAACTTACTTTTGTTCGTCCTCGAACAAACGGTAAAGCAAAGAAAACAAAAAATAAAAACTAAAGATAAACTCATTTTCGTAGAGTACACGATTGCACTTAGCATGTGCAACAAGCCTTTAAACCTTTTTGTTCCCCAAAAAGGACGAGTTATAGTCTCGTGAGGGTTTGCAGAAGATGTACCCACAAAATCTATGAAATTTGAGCTATGTCTAGATAATACAACTTATAAAAATTAACAAAAGACTAATGGCATAACATTATTAACAATTAAGCTCAAAAGTATGTACATATCTCTCAATTTTGCCACATATTAACACTAAGAGTCGAATTAACTTCCAAAGTGGGGCATGTAATCATAGGCATTATAGTCGAGTGGCATCCTTACCAAATTTTGGATGTAATCCCCATTTTTATTAACTTTTAAATTCAAAGGCACTAAGTTTTATAGGCAAAAATACACACTTCAAAACTGAAGTTTTTAAGAATTTTTTTGACTTTCTATACAGTATGTGCGGATTTCTGTTTAGCTCATTAGACCATGTGCAATGCTTGTTCCCTTAGGCTTTCTATGACACCCATGTAACGAGTTTTGGGCCAACGACTCCGAAGCTAGATAGCCATAGGGCGTTAAGTTTTAAGAGACTCCTTCGGACTTAATCACTCGAGTGTCAAAGGCCACGAAACAAGCTAGGTCTTTATTTGAGTTAGCTTCACATTGTCATAATAATCCGACACAACAATATTTTCAAATTTTAAGCATACATTATGAAGTGTACATGTGACCATGGAACTCTATACCTTATGAGAATTTTAGTTAATATCTTTGGGAATTACTCCTTAAGTGTCTCAAGATGTAACATCCACTCAACTCCTCTCCCATAGATTGTGTGTAAATATCTAAAGACGCAAATCCTAATCTTAGGTCGACATGAGCAAAAATCGAGATATGCTTGTTCCATTAGTCCAGATTATATTGAAGTCATGCCATCTATCTTAAGTTAATTCTAGCAAATTGTACAAATGACAAGCTAAAACTCATAAAAGAAAAAAAAATTGCATGACATATGAATAGCTCAAACGCCCTCAAACTTAAGTGAAACAAACTCATATGATATATAAATATGCTAAGTCGAATTCCACCCCCAAATTTGAACTCTAACATTGTCCTCAATGTTATCAATCACACATAAGTAGTGGGAAAGAAAAACTTAACCAAATGGGATGTTGAAAAACATGCCCGAATACCGAAGGAGAATTTTAGTTCCAAGTGAAGGTGGTGTAACATCTTTATCCATCCAACGAGAGCTACTCATGTACCTTGTACGACAAAACAAAAACAAAGCATGCAAATATATATATATATATATATATATATTTTATATAAAAAAACAGAAAGAAAAAGAACAAAAACAAAAATAAAATAAAAAAGAAAAACACTTGGGTTGCCTCCCAAGAAGCGCTTGTTTATAGTCATTAGCTTGACTTTACCATGTTAACTCAGTTTTGTAGATCCCGAATCGGACCCGACGACTTGGCAACTCTCCAATCGACTTTATAATCTCGATTTATAGGTAAAGAAATGTCTGGTGCTTGTCGAATAGAAGAACGAAATCGCCCCTTATTGAGTTTTTGTTGAGGGATCTTTTTCTCATGCAATACCTTGATACCGTCCTTTTCAATCCTGGCACTCTCATGCGCATCAAATTTAAACTTATCTGGTTCACGACGTCGAAACTTCCTCTCCTTTCTAGTCATGTTTGATGTCAACGATGGATTTTCATCAAACAGTCGAGCAATATCAGCGACAACTTCATCTTCCTCCTCAATTGAGCCACCACTCAATAATCGTGCTTCTAATGGATCCTTATAGTCGTGCTTAGCAAGCTTGCCTGTAGTTATTTGATTAATCTCATCAATCCTGCAACAAGAGTTCTTGAGAG
Source organism: Verbascum thapsus (assembly GCA_963669365.1). NCBI lineage: Eukaryota > Viridiplantae > Streptophyta > Magnoliopsida > Lamiales > Scrophulariaceae > Verbascum > Verbascum thapsus. The sequence continues at coordinate 1,649,817 of OY770107.1, forward strand.
AGCAGTTAGCAACAGATTTATATAAACTAAATTCAACTCTCTCATCCCCAATATTCAAGGAAAGCCTTCCATTTTTAACATCAATAATAGCTCCTGCTGTAGCTAGGAATGGCCTACCAAGAATAATGGGGATTTGAGAATCCTCATTCATATCGAGAACAACAAAGTCTGTAGGAATAAAGAACTTACCCACCTTGATAGGTACATCCTCTAACACACCTATCGGATACTTAACAGAACGATCAGCTAATTGCAAAATTATAGTCGTAGGCTTTAAATCATGCATCTCTAACTTCTTCGCCATAGACAATGGCATGAGACTAACACTAGCTCCAAGATCACATAAAGCATTGTTAAAACTCATATTACCAATTACACAAGGAATTGAAAAACTACCGGGATCTTTAAGTTTTGGAGGTAATTTATTTTGAATTACAGCGCTACACTCCTCAGTTAAAGCGATAGTTTCGTATTCCTCTAGCTTTCGTTCGTTAGAAAGAACTTCCTTCAAAAATTTAGCATACGAAGGCATTTGTGCAAGTGCATCAGTGAATGGAATATTAATATAAAGTTTTTTCAAAACTTCTAAAAAATTTCCAAACTGTTTATCTAATTTCGCCTTAGCTAATCTTTGAGGAAAAGGCACTGGTGGTTCATATGGAGGTGGAGGTACATATGCTGGCTCTTTCTCACTTACCTCATTCGTTTTATCTTTTGAGCTATCGGGATTAGACGTTTTTTCCTTTTCAACTTTGTCAATTAACTCTGTTTCACTAATCCTAGTAGGCATTTTTGGACTTTCATAATCGGTTCCACTCCTTAAAGTAATCACATTACAGTGTTCCTTCGGATTTGTCTCAGGTTGTCCCGGAAAAGAACCAGAAGTCCTATTCGAGTTGCTAGCCTGTTGTGCAATTTGATTTTCTAGCATTTTATTATGAGTTGCTAAAGAGTCGACCTTAGTTGCTAGTTGTTTAATTGCATCATTCACTACCTCGTTTTGTTTAGTCTGGGCTACTACAAAACTCTCAAGAAAGGATTCTAAGTTCGATTTCTGTGGTGGAACAGGATTGTAAGGCTTCTGTTGGAATCCAGGTGGCTGCCTAAAGTTAGGATGTGGAGCTGCGTTTTGGCTTGGGTTATACGAAAAATTAGGGTGATTCCTCCAACCAGGATTAAAAGTGTTTGAAAATGGGTCGTTCTTTTGGTTGAAGTTATTCACAAAGTTGGCTTGTTCCATAGAGGGATCTTTAGGTACACTAGCTAGTTGACACTCTAATGGAACATGACCAACCATACCACATATTTCGCACATAGAGGGTGGAGTAGTGACAGAGTTAACATGCATGTTCATGGAATCCAATTTCTTAGACATGGCTTCTACTTGTGCAGATAGTAGAGTAATAGCGTCAAGATCGTACTTACCTGGTGTCTTCTGTGGCGTTGATCTTTCGCTTGACCATTGGTAGTGATTAAGTGCCATGTCTTCAATCAAATCGTATGCTTCGTCAACACTCTTATTCATCAGAGCCCCTCCAACTGCTGCATCGACTGACATCCTCGTGTTGTAAATCAACCCATTGTAGAACGTATGGACTATAAGCCACTTCTCCAGCCCATGGTGTGGGCACAGTCGGAGAAGATCCTTGAATCGTTCCCAAGCCTCATATAATGATTCACCCTCTCGTTGAGCATAAGTCGTGATTTGGTTTCGCAGATGTGCAGTCTTGCTCGGGGGAAAATATCTCGCTAGGAAGCATTGCATGAGCTGATCCCATGTTCTGATGGAACCCGAAGGTAGCGAGTGTAGCCAAGCTCTCGCCTTGTCTCTCAGTGAGAACGGGAATAACCTCAGCCTGATAGCATCCTGGGAAACCCCGTTCATCTTTAGAGTGTCGCAGTACTCTAAAAACATTGACAAGTGTAAGTTTGGCTCTTCAGTAGGTGCACCCCCAAACTGATTCTGCTGAACCATTTGCAGAAGGGATGGCTTGAGCTCAAAGTTATTCGCATCTACAGTAGGTCTGTTGATGCTCGAGTGAAGGGTCTGCGCATTGGGCGCTGCAAAATCCTTCAGAGACCTCGCATTTGCGTTTGCGTTTTCGTTTGCATCTGCGTTTGCATTCGCGTTAGCGTTTGCTTCAGCCATTGTTGCGCTTCTCAGTTCAACTCGTTTCAGTCTTTGTAATTTTCTCCTAGCACGAAAAGTTTTCTCGATTTCTGGATCTAGTTCGAAATCGATCTTACTTCGCATACAAGAGAAAAACCGAAATCCTGAAATAAAACAGAAAAATAAAAATTAAAAACGAAAAATAAAATAAATGGCTTAGTCTCACTAAAATCTGATAAAAACTAATATTGACTATTCAAATCCCCGGCAACGGCGCCAAAAACTTGATGTGCCTAAACCGCAAGCGCACGGCTTCGGTGCAGTACAAAAGATATCGTTCCCACGAGGACCGAACAATCAAGCACTAGCCTATCAATTATCAGTAATCTAAGCCTAATAAAAATACGAGATAGTTGTAAAGAAAATTAAACCAAAAGCAAGTAAATTGATTCGAGTTATATATGATTGGAAATTCCGGAATTAGGGTTCACCACGATAAATATTATCGACTCAATTATATTACCGATGAAGTTACGACCGCTACTTATGAAGGACACTATCCTATTGTACTCGCTACCTTCTGTCGAAGCATAACAATATACCCAAGCTAATTAATCAACTACTTTCGTGATGATTAGACTAAACTCAGATTCATTAATCTCTATGATAGTGTATCGATTCCTCAAAAGACCTAAAACTACTTTCGTGATTTAGGATCCTAGGTTTGAATTCTAGGGTTCTGATATAGACGTCACCTTTCAGAATTTTCACCTAATATCTATGATTATGCAAATATGTGGCCAGCAAATTCACAAGCATTAATAATCAAGAATTCAAATTATAAGCATGCGCGAAGTAATATCAACGGTTCTATAATCTATATCGATAACACATTATCGGGCTAGTCCCGATTCCAGAATAATATGAATTACTCCATAGATACGAAAGCACGATAAACAATTAATAATGTAAACATGATAAAACGACAAGAATTAAAAGAGATTAAAGAAAATAATTTCGATAAAACCCGTTGTCGAATAAAATTGTCTACAAAAATCTTGAATCTCGTCTCTCGACCTCCAATCTTACAACTCAATTCAAGAAAATAAAGTTCGAACCCTAAAATAATGTCTGGAGGGGGTATTTATACCCCAAAAGAAGAAAAAGGGCCAAAAAGACGGATCTGGGCCGCCGCACTTCAGCGCGGAGCGCTCTAGCGCTCATCCCTGTCTTCAGCGCTCAAGCGCTGAGCGCTCCAGCGCTAATCTCTGTCTTCAGCGCTTCAGCGCTGAGCGCTCCAGCGCTCGGGGCAGATTGTTTTTGCTTTCGATGTCTTCTACAAAGTTGTATATCTATGTCGTAACTTCAAAACCCCACTGATTTGGATCCAATCTAAGTTGTAGAACTCGAGTTATGATCGTTTTACCAGGACTGCGCCATTTGGTTCGGAACAAAGCGTATTTATAACTTTTGAGTCTTCAAACGTTCGAACCGGATCTTGTCCTCTTCATAAGACTTTTAGGTAATTGTCTTAGCTTTCTAACCATATAAGGATCATCAACATTGGAGGTTGGTAGCTCAAGATATGATTGTATTTCCGAACAATGTCCATGTATCTCTTTTCATACTTTTTTCGCCATTTTCTCAAAGTTAATGATTTTACCCTACAATCATGTAACAAACCTATAAACGTATATGGGGTATAAATCATGATATAAAATGATATAAAAATGACTAATTTTAGGCTAGAAAACACGTATAATTAAGGTTTATCAATATACAAATGTCAAACATCTAATTGGAATAGAAGATGGAATAATCTTTACCGCTAAAAAAAGAGGTAACAAATATGTCATTAATTTGATGTTGATCTAGATTGGATTGGGACAAATTATTAGAAAACAAATATTAAGGTCACCAGATTTTCTCATGGATTGTGATATAAACGTGACGTGATGGAAACTGACCTCTTTAATGTATATTTAGATTTAGCCACTTCAACTTTGAATAAATTTTATTTTTGATCCACAAGTTTTGAAAATTAAACTTTTGCCTCCGAAATTAAAAATATCAAATTTGCCCTGGAATAAAAGTTCTCGACGCTGCACCACCTATGTGCCGACACGTATTTATATTACAACTGCTCAACCTTAAACTACACAAGGACTTGTAGTCATTGTCCCCACCTCTCAGGGCTGGACACTGTTTTTTATCTTTTTACTGTAATTTTTTTCATAGATTTTCTATTCCAATCTCAACGTTCGAGATCCTCAAACTTCGTCTGCGGGGAGTGTTAGAATATATTATGATATAGTTTTGTATAAGATATTTCCTGATGTATAATATTTCTTTGTATTGATATTTTTCTAAGTTCACTTCAATTGTCGAGTCTTGTAACTCTATATATGTCTTTCATCATCAATAATATTATTAACGGAGTTTTATATTATTCAACATGCTACCACAGCTTTATTATTTTCAACACAGACTCGGATCCAAACTTATGAGCTTTATTATTTTGATGGCGACACTTCAAAATTAATCGACCAAGTTGCAATATTGCTTTCATAAGACTAGGTCCAAGCATTTGTACGAGGATTATGTTAGCTTTGATGGAGTAAACAAATGAGTGTTCACATTTGTTTATGGTCCCATGGCCCTTTTATGAGTTAATAAAAAGCAATTATAGACTTAATTAATCATTAATTAAACATGATTCTTTGGATAGTTCAGTGAATTTGGAGCTAACTTTAGGGGAAGATTAGAAAGATAATTAAAGACACGTCATAATCACTATTGTCTTTGCTGCTAAAAGTTTTGAGTTGTACATTTAACAAATCTTTGTCTTAAGTTGGTTCAATGTTCCAAAGTTACACTTATCTTGCCTTTTAATGTTTTAAATTTGTCTTTTGGAAATGGGGTAAAATATGGTTTCAAATTTGAATTAGAAAAAAATTAATAGTGATCATGGGATAAGTACATAAAAACCTTGTGATGTATATAGAATTAGGCACTTACTCCGCTATAAAAAAATACAATCGAAAAAATAATTAGATACTTACTTTATCCGTAGAGTGCTACTCGCATTTTGTGAGAGTGGTTGTAAATTTTTTGATTTACTTGGACAATTGCACTATCGATCTAACAACTATTGGATAATATTTAATAGATTTAAAAAAAAATCAAAATCAGAAAAAGTAAAAATTATCAAAACCTCAAAAACTATTTTTAATGGCCAATTTTTCATTCAATTGATAAAAATAAATGGACTAAAAACTCAGAAAAATAAAAGGAAAACATTAGAAAATGTGCAAATTCATACTATAAATAACAAAATGTTTTTTAGAAAATTCTGTAATATCATATTTTAAAATTAAAAAATATTTAGAATTTTGAAAATCTTAATAATAAAATTATATCTGAAAATATTTTTAAACATTAATAAACTACACTTTCATTGTAGTTTTTATTGACATAAAACCAAATTAATTGAAACTCAGAAAAACTTAAAAATTCCATAAAAATGAGAAATCGAAAAGAAAAAATTCTTGAAAATAAATAAACTTAGAAAATAAAATAAAAACGATTTTAAATTAAGAATGCAGTAATATTAAATTTGTAAAAAATCGTAATATAGTATTATAATGTTTAATTTAAATTATTTAAATTTTACATTATTAATAGATATATAAATTTATTTATAATAAACATATTTGAATTAGAATTTCCAAAAATGTAAAAATAACTTAAAAGAACTAGAAGTATTAGATTAAAATTGTGAATTAGAAGTTAATTTTCTCTACAAAATAAAAAAATCTCCAAGTTCAAATCAATTTCCCTTCTATATGATATTTTCTATTTTTCACCAAATTTAGATTTTCTGGCATAATCAGTTATGCCATACCCATAAATTGAATTTTTCTATACTTAAATTGAAAAAAGTCCTCTTTCTTATCCGAAGAAGAAACATACATACTCCTATTTAAAATACCAAAAATAAATATAATTTTCCTCTTAAAGGTGCTTCTAATTTGACCATAACATGAACTCTTGACCCTAAAAATAAAATATTTAATAGATCTTCATTCTTGAATTGACTTTCAATACTTATCAATCCAATTTGAACTTTGACTATTTCAAAATCTAATCTAATTCTTGGACAAGTACTAATGTTGGTCAACATCCATGGGCTCTTGGGATATACTTTTCACGTTGTGTATAGGTAACATGCTCTTTTGTGGATAAATAGTATTTTTGACATTGATTTATATCCATCATTTTCTTTAAATACATAATTTTTTCTTTAAATTTTACATTAGAATATCTAATTTTTGTAAAGTGTGATACAAATTTTAATCGGGGAAATAATTTGACTTAGATTATGCTCTCGATCGACTATCAATATATTGCATGATATGTACATTTTAAGTTACATCATATTTCCTTTGCATACTGCACACCAGACTAACGATATTCATAATTAGGGGTGTTCATGGTTTTTTTAGATCGTACTAAAACGACCTTCAATTCTTTCACTAATGAAGTTACGTTTTTTTTTAAACAATAGGTTTTAGTATGATCATAACCGTGTCGATTATTATGGTAATTTTTTGGTTATATTTCACATGTAAGAATGTATTCATAGCGGTATTTATGTACAATAATTTATTATATTACTTGTATCAATATAAAGTTGATTTTATAAAAAAAAATATATACTAGAAAATAAATTGTTAGTATGATATACATTTAATAAATAAAGCAAAAAATTAGACTATATACATTTACAGGTGAGGTAATTTTTAATAATAATATGGATAGTGAAGTTAGTACATGTTATTATACTTCTATGGCTTCCCTACAACTATTAACGTACCTAGTTTTAACTTAGTCCAAGTGCGTATTAATTTCATTATATTGGTAGTTTTCGAGAGCCTAACACTCGAAAAATTATAATAATAATTATAAAATATGTTAACAAAAATATAATGTTTATTACAATTTAAATATGTCAATATATGTCTTGTTAATATATCTTTATAGCAGTATTTTACTTGAATTGAATTCTCAAAAACCATCAAGAATTATCCGATTTGGATGGTCACAATTTTGACAAATTGAGATTTAGCCAACATTAAATCTCATGCTTATCGTTTTCATAGCATGTGCTTATCACATCTTAATCACGACAAATTGTACCAAACTATGATTATTGCATCAAAGGGGTTAGAGTCCACTTTCAAGTGATTTTCATATAAAGTTCTAACAATTGTTTAGGCCAAAACTAAATTCGTCAAAGTAGTAGGGCTATAATTTTTTCCCCGAAATTATAATGATTTTAGAGTTTTAATGTAATTATTTCAATAATAATCCATTAAATACGGGAAATAATTCAGTATTTAATTATATATATAGCATACAAATTTATGTTATGAATGAAGGGCTAAAAAGTACAAAAAGAGTTACTTTTTGTTGAAAATAAACACGAATAATAAATAAATTATTAACAATCTTAATAATATCCTTTAGTTTATAATTATATCACATATAAAAATGATTGTTAACCAAGACTAATATTTTGAATTTTAAATTCTACGATATTCAGTTCATACTTAATATTTAATATAATACTTGTAAATTGTAATAGATTTTTAGATCTCAAATAAATTTGTTAAAAGTAATATTTATGATAAAATTTCAAGTAATATTGTTACTAGATATACATAAATAGTGACAATAGTTTTTTTATTAGTCATAATAATTTTTTTAACGATTTGAGTTTTTAAAATATTGTCACTATTGACAATTAAAAACAACACAAACAGGGTTGACCACTATAATTATCGCCACTATTTGTATCACTACATGTTTGGACAATAATGGCAACAAGTTCCTTAATTATCACTAGTTTGAAAAGGATTATTTCTATACAAATCTTGGTATTATAAAAATGTAAAACTAATAAAGGTTTATTCCTAAAAATGTATAATTAATTATAACTTTTGAAATTAACAATTGAAATTTTATCACTAATATTATATTTTTATAAAGTATTTATACTATATATTATATTTATATTAAGTATTTCAACTAGAATTACCCAGTTCATTAAATTCAAATGCATATTTTAAACTTATCATATAATTTTGCTATTATATGGCTTCATTTTCTTAATTATTCAACAATTCAACTCTAGAATGCCCATTTTATTTTACACATTCAAACTCGAAAAAGAGACGTGTTTTGACCACTTTTGCACATTGTTATATTCATAATTTGAAAACAATAAAAAAAGTAATATTTAGAGGAGTGGAAAATATACCATTTTTCAGAGTCCATTAAACAAAAGTCAGAGCTAGACTTGGATTTAGTCAAAACTATCTTTATTAATGGGCAATTTTAATTGTTCAAAATTGAAATACTATCACTAGTTGTCCAAGGAGAAGATTATATTCTTCTTTTCTTCTATTAATTTTGTAGGATTTAATTTTGACAGTAGATTTGTATGATATTTGATCCAACGGTTAGATTAATTGTCGTATAGAGTCGAAAATTGTTTCATTGTTTTTTCATAGAAATTAAGTTAAATTGTCTATTTTTATGAAAATAGAATCGAGTCTGTTATGCTAAACAATTAATTACGAGTTTACACACACATAAAATGGTCAATTTTTATCAGATTCAATATTTTTTTACATAAAAATATTTATCTACATATAAAAACTTTAATCAGACATATTAGCTATTACATGCATGTATGTATATTTGTCCTTGATAATAAAAATATTCTCCTTGCTTTTCAACAATAAAACAATTAAAAGTAACCCTCTTTAATACAAAGAATAATATAATATAATCAAATATATAGTATACACATTATATATTGCACTTGGAAAACAATTAGGCACAATTCATGATATTTCATTTGGATAAAATTTAGGAAGATATTAGGGTCAAACCAATGAGTATCAAGTTGAACATTAACTTGAATAAATAGATTGTAGACTAGCATTAAATCTACATTATAGGGTCAAAAAAAATGATGTTAATTGTACTTAAATGAATCAAATCGAGCCAATAGTTGTTCAAGTTTGAACTACAATTGAACTTCAAAAATTATGTTCAAACTTAATTTAATTGTTAATCAAGTCAGCCTCAAAAGAGCTTTAATCGAGCCAAACACGAATCGAGCTAAAATAGTTTCATTATTTTGTACATATTTATTATTTTTACTAATCGGCCCGAACTTCAAAACTTATCGAACACAAAAATGTTGTTCTAGTTTGTTTTTATAGGTTACCACACTGAACTCGAATGAGATTTTATCGATCAAACTCAAATCAAATATCCAGTAACTTAATTCGATTTTGATTCCTAATCATCCTACTAAAAGTCTAAAAAACAACTATCAAGTTGCTAAAGATGGGATATAATTGTGGTCTAGACTAAAACCCACAAGTTGAACTGCAAGTTACAAAGATCTAAACCCAAAGCCCACTTGCTAATAGCTCTACACCGTCTTATTAACCCAAAACCCAGATCAAATTTTGGTAAATCAAATCAAAATAGCACTCATTTTTTATCTTATATATATATATATGTATATATGTATATCATCATCATCAAATTAGGTTAGGACACAGAGTAAAGAGAGACAAAGACAAAGAACATTAACCGACATTCCCTTGGGAGGTTCGAAAGGTCAGTCGCAGGTTCATTCATGTATGTGTCATAAACACACACACACACACACACAGAGAGAGTCAAATAGAACACCATATTCCTTTTTGTCCAAATTCAGTTTTCCCACGATTCTAATACTATTTTTTGCACTGTTCCTTTGACGGCACTGCCACAAGACTCGTCTTCTATTTTTATTCTCTTTTCATCTACTTATATAAGTATTTTAATTAAACCCAAATTCAAAGGATCCAATTCTGAAAAATTATAACCCATTTTCCAGTTGATTTTTGCATGTAATTTTTGGAGAAACAATTGTAATAAGGGTCTGTGTAGTTCAAAATCAAGTCTTGGTTTCTTAAAGGTGGCGAAAGAACGTGATAGCGACGAGTATGCCAGGTTTCTGGCCACCGGAAATACACAAACCACCACCGCCACCACCACTTCCTCCGCCGGAGCCGTAGCTACTGATCCTATTCCGATGCAGTATTTCGATATGCAACAAGAACTATATCAACCGGATTATTTACTGTCTGCCGTGGTGGCGCCACCGGCCCTGTCCGGGCAGCGGCACGGTGCCGGTGCTACGCCGCCGTATGGTGGTGGTGGGAATTTTAATCTTGCCTCAGCCGTTGATTCACCTTCTTCAGCTTACTCATCGTCGAGCTCTGGGTCGTGGGTTGGCCAGAAAAGGCCACGTGAGCAAGATGATACTGAGTTGACTCAGAGGCTTTATCGCAGATTTGGAGATTCTTCTTCATCTGTTAAAGCTGGTAATTAATAATTTCGAATTTTATAATTATTATTTCCTTCAAAATATAGATACGCTGTTTTGTATATTCATCTTTTTTGGTTTTTTTAATTGATTTGTTTGAGTATTAATTGATAATTCTTCGATCAAGATAAGCATTTGAATAATTCTGGATCCATTCTATTTCTAATTTTAGTTTACTTTTACTTCTTTTATACGGATTTTTCTAAATTTAGTATAATTGCGTGCGTTAGCAAGCTATGGCCTATGAACAGTGTATTTCATTAAATTACCCTTTTTTTTTTATTAATTTAGGGGGTCCATTAATTTGTTTTCCAATTTCTATTTTAACCATTAATTAAAGTTGTAATTAAAATCTAATTTTAATTGATCGTACATTCGTACTATTCATCGATTAATTTGTTTATAAATTTTCAGAGCCAGAGGCCGAAACAAGTATTCCAACACCAAGCACCACCACTGCGCCACCGCCGTCCGCCGAACCGCCGCCGCAACCGGAATCCTCCTCCACCGCCTCCCACGAAGAAACCGGAGAAAGAAGAAGAAGATACAGAGGAGTACGACAAAGACCCTGGGGCAAATGGGCAGCCGAAATAAGGGACCCACACAAAGCTGCCCGAGTTTGGCTCGGCACCTTCGACACCGCCGAAGCCGCCGCCCGAGCCTACGACGAGGCGGCGCTCCGCTTCCGAGGCAACCGCGCGAAACTCAACTTCCCGGAAAATGTCAGAATCTTGCCGCCACCTCAGCCCGCTGCCGCCTCTCTTCCTCCGCAACCCGCCGCCGCCCCGCCGCCGCAGTTCTTCCAATCCACCGCCAGAGATTATTGGGAATATTCGCAGCTGCTTCAAAGTAGAGATTTTCCGGCACAACAATCTCCACCAAATCTGTTTCAGAATATGTTATTTGCATCATCATTAGCTGGTTTGTATTCATCATCATCTCCTTCACAAACCTCTTTATTCTCTAGTGGCCAAACTATACATTTCGCACCAGAAGGAAGTAATCAACAAACCCAAGGTGGCGGCGGCGGCGGCGGCAGCACAACCGCCACCACCACCACCACCACTTCAGATTTTCCGGGACCACCGTGGCATTCCGGCCAGTATCCGCCCTCTTCCTCCTCGTAATTTCATTTTTTGTTTTTTTTGTTGATAAGATTATAAGAAATTAGAAAATAAATACAATTAATCATACTTTCTTTGCATTATTTGATTAATACAGTTTTTTGAATAATAAAAAAAATTATACTTTTTTTGTTGGTTTCGAATATTTGTGTACTTTGTACTTGCACGTAGGTTAGGCACTATAATTGAGATATATTCCATATTCAATGTTTTGTCATCATTATTTGAAAGTTACAGAAAAAACAAAACAAGGATTTAGGTTTTTTGGTGATGTGATTTAATGAAAATCTATGATATTTAATTTTAATATATCGATGTGACATGTATTAAATATTTTTTAAAAATGGAGTAGTTTTCATAATTTACTCTTATATAAATATTAAATATCACACATTTGTAAATATAATATAAGACTTTTTATTTAGTGTATCTTATATCTCAATGTCAAAATTAGAAACCCATAATATCAAGTTGTCTCTTCATCTCCTTACCAAGTTTGCATCTCATAAGTCATAACTTGTAATAATTTACTAATAATTTAATCTTTAACCTATGGTTTTAGATTGAGTTTAGAATTGTTTACCGACTTAATGCATGCGTGTTAATGAGGATCAAGTTGTTAATTATAATATTCATCCATCAACTCATTGTGCATAGATATTAGAGTTACGTATGCATTAATTTAATCATATCTAATTTGTAAGAGGTCTTATTAAAAGCTTCTAGAAGTAAATTTTTTAGATCTCGACTCATTGTAAAATTAGTGCATTTATTTTTCTATGAAAATGATGTTTAAATCTTAATTAATTTTTACATGAAGCATATACAATTGTTTGACCCAATAATTGTCTTGTTTAACCAAGATTTTTGGATTAGACAAGGCTTCATAATTCGATTATGACGGGCTAAAGTATATATATATATATATTTTTTTTTTTATGACAAGAGAATCCGCAGCCGCTATCGTTAGGTGCGCACTGGGTAAACTCCGCTCTTGTGTAATAGCCTGCAAACCACACAAGAGAGGTAAATCAGCCTAGGTTGCCCATAGCTGACAGACTCACAGTAAAGAAGGCAAATATGCATTCCCTCATCAGGATTCGAACTCGTGATCAAGGCCACAACATTCACATGCCCTTACCAACTCTACCGGGAGCGTAGAAGAAACAAAATTTGGAATTTTCTATAGTTTTATGATTTTATCTTAGTCCAATCAAAGTAAATAACGTAAATAAAAGGAGTACATTTTAGTGTGGTTATAAGATAACTATGGAAATTTGTCAATTTAACATGACATGGCGAGGATGAGGCTACACAATTTTGTCATTTTCCATCATTTTCTCTTTTATTTACTCTCTTGTTTTAGTGTTTGAATTTTTCATGAGATTTTTATTTTAAATCATGTTCATTTTTATATTTTAGATTGGTAATTTTTTGACATATGTTATTTAATAAAATATAAATATTTTGACACGTACCAAAGATATATCTATTTAAAATAGAAAATGAAATCTTGATATATCTATTTAAAATAGAAAATGAAACAAAGATTTGAAACATAAAATGAAAGCCCATTTTTTTGGTAATCTCTACGGCATTAATCATCGTCTTATTATTGTGCTTTAAATTTGTACAATAAAAATTAATATTAATGATAAAGATCGAATTAATGAAATAATATTAAAGTTATAACTAGATGTACAAAATGAGTTAATATGATTTTTTTTTTTGCTTTGCCACTATTATTTATAAATGACGAGAACCATTTCTAAGTTGTAATGAACGACAGTCAGTGACATATATTTAGTAACGACTTAATAACAAACGAATATGACCCTTGTAGTAAATTACTATAGTGGTAACTGATAACAATTTTCTTGCCTCTAATTATTATAAGCATCGATTAATTTAAATTTCTTGACATTGTTAAATTTTTTAACATTATTTTGTGACAAAACATAAATGCTTATTACTTAATGTATTGAATATTTGAATCACTAACAATTTTAATATTGTTACTTGAAATCTTATCACCATCCTATTCTACTTTTCTTTTAAGTGGATTGTATTGCATTTTTTTTAACATATACATATATAAGTTAGGCATATAATTTTTTTTAATATTAAAGATAAGATTAAACAATATAAGGAACATCTTAATTCTTATATCACTTACAAGTCACGTTTTTTCTATGGGTCGGCATTTTGGCAATATTCTTCAACTCATTTATAGTTATACAATTCAAGTTTTCATCTTCAATTGAATAAGCCAATCTTGGCTACAGAATATATTTTATTAACAAAAAAAAAAAGAGTTTGTTATCTCTCATGATCACAATTATATTTTGTCCCCACAATCATATTATATTATCGTGATAATATATTTATAATATGAAAATCTTGAGCTGAAAATTACATACAAGAGATGATGAAATATCGATTATTAATGACTGTATATGTTCAATTATAGTTTCTCCTCTATAAATTACTTGCTTGTAGGGTAGTAATTCAATATTTAAGTGACTTTTTCATGTGTAATGATATGAAATTAGAAAAAGAATTCATAATTAAAAGAAATAAAAATATAATTTTAAAGACAAAAAATAAGCCAAATGTCGTTTTCTCTTCTAGAATAATTGGTGATTCCTAACTCCTAAGCCTAAAATAAAGGGTAAACAAGTGTCATATACTAGAAGGGACTTTAAAAGTTATACAAAATTGCTCTAATGATTAAATAAATTAGCTCTTTCTCGAGATGACACACAAAAGAATCATAAAATTAAAAAAATCACATGTTAAAACTTATAATAGTTCCTTTTATTCTTTGCACACCACTTTTTATATATTATATTTGGTACCTAAAAGCTCAATTTGTCTTATAATCTTTCTTACTTTCTATAGGTTTGGTGTCAACTTCTACGTGCCCAATATAAAAAATCATTTAATGTTTATGTTAATAATTTTTTTATATTTTTAAATATAAATAATGAGTCTCAAAATTTATCGAGTATCACTTAATCTAATAAATAATTGCATCATTTATGTTCCTATTTTAATTAATGCATATCGCTATAATATTTAGATTAACAAGTCAAGCTTAAAATACGGAAAAAAGTTTATTTGCTTGAGCTCTTTTATTATTTTAACTAAAATATCTAAATATGCTCTACAAAAATTTGGTTATGCTTAAAATATGAGTTTCCCCGACCAGAATTAGGCTTACGCAAAAGACATTAATAAAGTGTTCAAACCTTACATTACCGAAACCTGTTCAGATGCAATGTATCCATGCCTTAATAGATATTATAATATTTGCAAATTAACTAATAATATCTAACTAGAACTATTATCTATAAATTTAATAAAACGTTTAACAAATAATGTCTCATATATTTTAATATATATAAAGACAAAAAAGAAGTGCATCATAGAAGACCAAGAGGGTGTTTGGCTAAGCTTATAAGCTCTTTTAAACATCTGAGCTTATAAGTTCATGCAAAGTGTTTGGATAATTTTTCTTAATAAGAGCTTATAAGACCAAAAAATAAAAAATAAAAAATAAGTTAGCCAAACCACCTTATTTCAAAATCTTAAATTTTGGATGTTACTTATATTTTTAAAAGACACAAATAACATAGTTAATTTTCTCATTTCCAATAATATATTTCTCCGAAAATATTTATTTTTGTTATTGCACAAATTCTCTCGTATAACATTTGAAAACATTTTATAAGTCAATAGACTTATTTTATCCAAACACTTAAGAGCTTATTTTTTAAATAGATCAAACATCTTATAAGCTCTTAAAACATCTTATAAGGTGCAAGAACTTATAAGATGTTTTAAATAAGCTTAGCCAAACACCCTCTAAGTTTCTTTCTTAGTATTGAGGTTTACGTCTCAAAGAAGAAGAAGACATCAAATTTTAAGATATATATATATATATATATATATGAGTGAGTGTAAATGAGTTAAATCGAATCAATGCATAATTGTTCAATTTTGTTGGAACTATAATTGCGCTTTGTAAATTGTGTGAATCTGATTTGATTGTTAATCGAGTTGAGATCAAACGAACTTTAATTGAGCAGAACACGAATCGAACTCCAGTAATTTAATTATTTTGCACATATTTTTTTGTTACTTTTACAAATCAAATCAAGCTTGAACCGAGCTTTAAAATTATCAAATATAAAAAAATTACTCAAACTTAGTTTGCTAAATTTTATCAATCAAAATCAAATCAAGTATTGAATAATTTAGTCCCATTAATAGAACTATTTGGGCAGGGTGACCCATGTCCAACAACCCATTTAGGTTACATGTCGGCAGGAGAATCTTCTGGACCACATATATTTTTGTACTTGTTTAAATTTGCACACGTGTTTTTTATTATTTTTTTTTTGGCATATTTTCTATTCCATTTTGGAGTAGTGTGATTTATTTGTTGGCACTCTTCGAGGCTCGAGTCATCATATTTCTCTTTGGTTGTTTACTTGTTTTACCTACCAAATTTGGGAAAGAATCGAATATTACATTTGCAGAGAAATTCTTATAATTCTGGTTTGTAAGTTATTATAAATCTTATGTTGATTTAACTATTTTATTTGATTTATAGATTATTATACAAAAAGATATATGCATATTATTAAATCAGCGGCTGTAAATTTCTATCATCATTTAAAAAGAATATTCCAACAATATTCAATTTTACATTACAATGCAAGAGAGTTTTAAATAATTACAAATATTAGCATTAATATTCTAACTACTCAGAGATACCATTTCATTTCCTAATCATAGTATATTATACTATCTCCATTCCAAAATGGACTCCACTTTTTTATTTTCGTCTCTTCTAACAAATTGATTATAATTTATTGTTTTAACATTGTAATAAGTAAGATATGTATACGGCAATAAGGGTCTGTTTGGATGACTGTTTTTAAAGTGTGTTTTTGTTTTTGCAAAATAAAAATATAAAAAAGGCGTTTGGCTGGCTTGTTCTCACTTTCTGTTTTTGAAAAACAAAACTCCAAAATCTGATATTTTGCAAAACAGGTTTTACCTGTTTTTAAGTTTTACAGAACACTTTTACACTCCAAACTAAAAAAACATAGAACTTAAATCCCTCATTAAAAAATATATATTTTCTCTGTCCTAATTTCACTCATCCTCGCATCAAAACACTCTTACTCGCAAAATGTTCCCGATTTTTTTGCTCTTTAGAATAGTCAACCAAACAGGATTTCAAAATTATTTATACTGCAAAATTGTTTTGATAAAACTGTTCTACAAAACTATTTCGCAAAACATCAAAAACAAAAACAATCCAAACAGACCCTTACTTTTATTTTTTGCAATTTTGTTGATTATTAATATTTTGCTCTGGGCGCACGATAGAGGCTATCATACGCACAAATCCACCATGGCGAGGAAACGGGGGAAACCAACAGTGGTGATACCAGAGAGTCCATCTTCGGTGAGCCAAGGTGAAGGGGGTGGGAACTCCACCCCTGCAGAGGGACAAGTGGAGCGACCTAATGAGGTGGAGTTTGCGAAAAGCAAAGGGGTTTCTGCACTCAAAGAAGGTAACGTTCTGGCCGAGGGGGGAAGTAGTGGCAAGAATACTGAGAAGACTGAGAATAACCAGGAGAAAGGGGAGACGGGGGATAGGGAGCAGCTTCGAACACAATGGAAAGAACTTTTTGTGGGTAATCGTGAAGGCACAAGTGTGCTTAAACTGGAAAAAATACACAGCGATGGGGAGGAAATTTTTGTGACTAAAGATGAGTTTGAACCAGAGATTCAATACTGGAATTTCTCGTTGTTCGCGTATGTGTTAGGGCAGGAGATTCCGCTTCAGGCGATGGTGAATTTCTTGCGTATGAGATGGAAAGGTCTGAAAATGCCACAAGTGGTCCGGTATGAGAAAGGGTTTATTCTTCGATTTGAAAGTCGGGAGGAGATGCATGCCGCACAACAGAGGGGGACGCAATTCTTTTATTCTAAACCGGTGATAATGCAACAGTGGAGAGGGGAGCAGGGGGAGTACGAAGAGATAACGAAGGTTCCGACATGGATACAACTACCTAACCTTCCGCTGGGACTGTGGAGTGCTACAACTCTAAGTAAAATGGTAAGCAAAATTGGGGAACCAATCCAGACGGATGTTATGACAGCAAAAAAACTGCGGATAGATTATGCCAGAGTATTAGTTAAAGTAGAACTGGGAAGTGATTTGCCTCGGGAGATTAAAGTTAAGATGGAGGGGAAGGAGTCAGTGTGGACGCAGCAAATTCGGTATGAATGGTTGCCGATTCGCTGCCAGAGATGCCAGAAATGGGGGCACAGAGAAGGGGACTGTACACAGACAATTATACAAAGGCCAGAAATGAAACAACAACGAGGTGAAGAGGTTGTACAAACAAAAGTGGACACAGGGAAAGATACAAAGAAAGAGACACCAAAGCTGCCAGGGGATGAGGGGCCGAATGAATCACTAAAAGGGAAAGAAAAGGTGACTGAATGGCAGGAGGTGAGTAAAAGTAGACAACGAAAGGGTCCAGGATGGGCTGAGAGGGCTAATACGGAGGAAGTTCAACACGCACTTGGTAATTTGTTTCAGGTATTAAGTCAGGTGGGAAGTGGAGTGGAGGAGGGTAGAACGACAATTCACCAACCCCCATCTTTATGAATATAGGGGCATGGAATATACGGGGGCTGGGCACAAATGCTAAACAACTTGCTGTCAAGCATTTGTGCCACGAGCAGAGGTTAGATGTGATTGCAATTATTGAAACTAGAGTGAGAGCACAAAAGTTTGCAAAGGTTAGGAAAATGTTTGGGGAGGAATGGGAGGTAATAAACAATTATATCAAAGCTGCTAATGGAAGAATTTGGATGTTATGGAAGAAACAAAAGGTAAGGTGTCAAGTTAAGGTGGTAACGGATCAGATGGTGACATGTCATATGAAGTGTGGAAAGTTTGAGTTTGTACTTTCAATTGTGTATGGGTTGAACGATGAACGGGGACGAGCCACACTATGGCAAAGTATTTCTGATCTTAATATTCAGCTACCTTGGGTCCTGATGGGCGACTGGAATGCCACGCTTGAGAGTGAGGAGAAGCTACTTTCTGATGGTAGCTTTGTCGGAGGGAATGGTGAGATGAGTAAATGTTTTGAGGAGGTTGGTCTCTCTGACTTACCGTATGTAGGGAATTTGTATACATGGTGTAACAATCAGGAGAAGGAATCTAGAATGTATTGCAAGCTTGATAGAGTGATTGCAAATGGGGAATGGTATCATAAGATGGAGGATTATGTGGTGAAGTTCTTGGACAAGGGCATATCGGACCATTGCCCGATGGTCCTGTCATTGCAAGAGAGGAAAACGGGGCTGACTCCTTTCAAATACTTAAATGGATGGCGACATCACCCAAGGTTTGGGGAATTGGTTAGGGCGGCGTGGCAACAACCTCAAAAGGGATGTAAAATGTTCAGAGTGGTTCAAAGAGGGAAGCAAGTTAAGACAATGCTTAGGGAGATGCACAAAGGACGATATACGGACATTGCGGTTCAAGTTGATCAGGTTCGGGAGAAGCTAGAGCAGATTAGGCAGGGGCTGATTGGAAAACCATTTGATAGCATCCTAATGGAGGAGGAAATGACACAATGTATGGAGTTAAAGCACCTGATGAAGATGGAGCATGAATTCCTGAAGCAAAAGGCCAAAGTGGAATTTTATACCGAAGGCGATGAATGTTCGAAATTCTTCTTTGCCAGGATTAGGGCAAGGAGAGCTGAAAGAAATATTCTGACTTTACAGAGTTGCCGGGGGGATAACCTAACAGATAAAGAGGATATCCGAAGTGAAATCCTTGAGTATTACAAACAACTGTTGGGATATGAGGGCCAAGTGCTTGATCAAGAGTTAGATGGCGGCATTGTAAGTGAGGGATATACACTTGATCAGGAGGACTGCAACGAGTTAATGACTCATGTGACAGAGAAGGAAATTAAGGAAGCGATGTTCTCAATCCATGAGGATAAAAGCCCAGGCATTGACGGATTCACTTCAGGTTTTTACAAGGCTGCGTGGCAGGTGGTTGGGAAGGATACTACTGACGCAATACAAGATTTTTTTGAGAAACGGAGGATGCTAAAAGAAATAAACCACACTTTGCTACATCTTATTCCCAAAGGTAAGGCTCCAAAGACAGTGATGGACTTCAGGCCGATAGCCTGTTGCACGGTGATCTACAAAACTATATCAAAGATTATATGTTCTAGACTTAAAAAGGTGTTACCTAAATTGATAGACCAAGCCCAAGGAGCATTTGTAAAAGGCAGGTCGATAGTGGAAAATGTGATTTTATGCCATGAGTTAGTGAAGGGTTACAATAGGAAAGGTGTGTCCCCCAGGGCAGTCCTTAAGGTCGATATTCGTAAGGCGTATGATACAGTGGATTGGGACTTCTTGCAGAAGGTACTGTTGGCCTATGGGTTCCCTCGAGAATTTGTTGAAATCATCATGTTGTGTGTTACAACTGTTCGGTTCTCCTTCATGTTGCAAGGTGAGGTTTTTGGGAATATTGTGGGGAAAAGAGGACTGAGGCAGGGTGATCCTATGTCCCCGCTCCTCTTTGTGCTTGTTATGGACTATCTTACACGTAGCTTTCGCACATTACATCGGGATGGAAAATTTAAATTTCATCCAAAATGTAAGAAAGTGGGGCTTATTAACATGTGTTTCGCGGACGATTTGATGATGTTTAGTAAAGGGGATATACAATCTCTCCAGCAAGTCAGAGAAGTTTTCGATAAGTTCTCAAGGGTATCGGGTCTCCAAGCTAACCTGGAGAAAAGTCAGCTGATATGTGGGGGTGTGAATGACGAAGAGAAACAAGGTATATTGAAGGAGATTGGGGTTGTTGAAGGCTGCCTCCCAATGAGATACTTGGGAGTTCCGCTTATCCCATCGAGATTGACAATTCGAAATTGCCAGCCACTTATCGATAGGATTCTTAGTAGAATTAAATCATGGACAGTGCGGTTTTTATCTTTTGCAGGGAGAGCCATGTTAATTAGAGCAGTGTTGTTCGGGGTGCAAATGTACTGGGCCCAAATCTTTCCAATTCCAATCACTGTGATTCACGAGATTGAAAGAATGTGTAGGGTGTTTTTATGGAAAGGAAAGGCAGAGGGGGGCTACCAAGCTGCCGTTAAATGGGAAACAATCTGTGGACCTAAAGAAGAAGGAGGGCTGGGTATTATATCCTTGGCCATATGGAACATGGCTGCTATTTTCAAACAGATTTGGCATATAGCACAGAAGAAGGATTCATTGTGGATTCGATGGATTGATGCATATTATTTGAAAGGACAATCTATTTGGGTGGTACAAGGGAAAGAAACAGATTCTTGGCTTTGGAAGAGAATGTTGGCTATCAGAACATCATTCATTGACGCGGTTGATGTGATGCAGAATGTTCGGAAAATGGGTAGGTTTTCTATTCACAGTGCTTATGAACATGGTTTGGAGCATCAGGAAGAGGTAAGCTGGAAAAAAATCGTATGGGGAAAGGGTCCTATCGCAAGACATAGATTCATTGTTTGGTTAGCTGCTCATAACAAACTGAAAACTAGGGATCGGCTATGTGGTTGGATGATGAATATTGATGAGGACTGCCTGCTGTGCGCGGAGGAAAAAGAATCTCGGGATCACCTATTTTTCTCTTGCCCGTTTTCATTATACGTCCTGAGAAGTGGTTGGGGGAAACTGGGATTGAATTGTACCAAAAAAAGGTGGGACGAGGTGCTGGACTGGGTAAAGAAGGTTACGACGGGGAGGTCTCGGCTTAGTGCAACTAAAAGGGCTCTTTTCCATTCATTGGTGTATCATCTGTGGGGGGAAAGAAACGGGCGGCTATTTGGACAAAAGAGGAAGACGGCAAAAGATATCTGTGAGCAAAGCTGGGAAGTTATACAATGTAAATTTGGTAGTCTTAATTCTTAGGCTAATGAGCTTTGTTTGGTGAGTTAAGGTTGTACAGTTTGTTTGACAAAAATGAAATACAAAACACGCTTACGTTTCCAAAAAAAAAAAAAAAATATATTTGGTATTTATTAAATTGTCATTTCTTTATGGGTTATTATATTTTGTTGGTTAAATATTGTTGAAGAAAATGTAAACTATTGCTTTGTCTCAGGTATGACTCGGCCCAAATCCTATTTTTGAGCTTGGAGCCCATGTATTTAAGCCCAACCTAATGGGCCTTATTGAGTACTAGCATCATATTATGGGCCTTAAAGACTATTTGATTTAAGGGCTTGTTCGGTGACTTTGGTCCTTGAAAAAAACCCCAAAAGTCTCCAAATCATGAAATTTTACTTTCATTAACTTTATTAAAAACGATAAGTTCAAAGCTCGATCAATTCTAGTTCGGGTATGATTTGAATTGCGTAAAATTAAATTTACTCTATAAATGTGACCTAATGCCCAAAAACTGTGAAACTATGATGCACGGATACTCCGAAAAATCGTCCCGTGCAGTATTGGATACGTATCGAATACGAATACGGGTAGGATACGGGGTGGATATGTGTCGGATACGTTTTTGAAGTATCCGAAAATAAAAAAAATAAAAAAAATAAGGATACGGTATCGGATACGAAAAATAGGAGTATCCGGTACGTTTTGGATACGGCTGTGTTTTTTTTTTTAATTATTATTTAATACTTTTTGGTCAAATTTTTTTTTTTTTTTTTGTAATGAATTTCCTTAAAAACTATAAATTAAAAACATAATTTAATAAAAAAAATCATAATTAATTGGAAAGATATTTAAATTAGAAACGAGAAACCCTTATTTCACCTTTTGATATTTATTCATTGCAATATTTTTTTCAGTGCAACTATGATCAAAATCCTTTTCTTTCTGTGCAACTATGATCGAATTATCTCCTTCCACCTTAATCTCTTTATGTAAATTATTTAATATTTGGGGATATTTTTATAATTTTTTTACATTTTGTTGTTATGTTGAATATGAACATTGAATAGTAAATACATCGTGTAAAATAAAATTGAAAAGTTAGTACTTCTATTTTGAGTAATTGATCGAACTACTTGATCATTTTATTGCACATATTTATGATTATTATTTTTAAAAGTTCTATATATTTAGTAATTATTACAATCAATTGATTATCAAATTCATTAATAAGGATTGTAAAATAATTCAATTTTTTTAATATATCATCGTATCCTTATCGTATCGTATCCTATAATTTTAGAAATTTTCGTATCCGTATCGTATCGTATCCGTATCCCCGTATCCGCATCCGTGCATCATAGCTGTGAAACATTTTAGGATATATGTATGGGCTTTTTTGGATATAATTAATTGAAAATTGTATAATTAAGACAAGGTGCAATGAACCCTATGATCAAAATAGTATGTAAAGATCCTTTGGTTGAACAATTTATACTCATAATTATTTTATTAACACATTTTCTAAGGCGCTTCAACTTTCAAGTAATTTCAAAACTTTAACGCTCTCATGCTCCTGCCCTATGCCACTTAAATCGTAACAACTGAATAATTACAAGAATATTAATCACAACATCATTATATCTAACATCGAATCATTATTTTTCAAATTAAAACAAGCGATGAACAAATTATCGAAATCAATTAAAATAATTTTTTTTCTTTCAAAATACTTTATTCATAAATAGAAATGACAATCAAATACAAACCACATCAACTTGACACCATCCATGGCGTTTTCATCACACACACAACAAATCTAACACATAATGCATTACAATTTACATTTTTGTGATAACACTAGCTGCATATGACCCAATTTTTTGTGCAGCATTGTTCCCATTCACAATCAACGGATCGACAATTTTTGCGGCCGCCACTGCATCAAGACACGGTTGCATGTAATCGTAACAACCAACCTGAAGATCATAAGTTGCAGTACCTTCAAATGTACTATCGGTTTCAACTTCTTTTAGGGCACTGTTATATGATGCAATAACCGTATCATAAGCCTTTGTGCACTCTACGAGGGCGTTTTTGACATTTGGGGCGATTCCAGGCTTATTGATACTTAATTTCGCGTAATTCAACAAAGTTGTCACGCTTGAAGTTCCCGATTTAAGGATATTTATTGCTGCATCGTTTAGATTTTTCGATGATGTTACTTGTGGTATTGCTTGTAAGAATTGGACACAAAATTTGGGGTCCGATGTGCCGGAGCAAAATTTTCCGACCGTGAAATCTGTGGGCTTAGCCGATGCAATTGAGAATAGAATGGTGGACATGAAAAGGGTAGTGAAAATTGAAGACGCCATTCTTGATGCAGGAATGGAATCTCAATTACCTTTGTATGCCCGATGATGAAAAGTATACTCGAAAGTCGTTTATTTATAGAGTAATTATTAAATAATGAATATGTATTGTCTCTATTTTTTAGGAAAATAGAGGGTGGATATGTTGGTGAAGAAAATAAGGGGTGGAAATTATACCGATTTATATGCACAATCCTAGCTATATTTGAAATGAATGGTTATCATATTATTACTCTTAGCCCCACATATGTATATAATATATATATATATATATGACAAATGTATTTCGTTTCATTTTATATTTAATGAGGACATCTGTGACATGTTTATATTTAGGTGAAATATATTTCTAATCATTACATTAATGTATTACATCCACCTAATTAAAGAGTTATTAGAAACACTCGAATTTTCATATCATTCTTCTATAATGACAAAAATGTCCTTCATTATATAATATGATTTTTTTTAAAAACAATTTATTTAGTTTAAATATGTTGAAAACAATTATCCCACAAAATCTAGAAACACAAATAAGGATAATATGAAGAATATTATTGACTTTAAAATTGTAACATTGTGACCTCATTAATAAGAAATGATTTTAGTTCTACTATATAAATTAATTGAAATAAAATATACTCTAATTCTTTTTAGTTTACTTGGTGAAATATTAGCACCTGTAAATGCTAAAAAATCTGAAAACATCTTACATCAAATCTGTGTATTGATAATGTAATCAACAATTTTATTTCTTAATGTTTCTTCTGTCCTTTTAATTGGATTTGGATAATATTGACTCTTGAAAACAAAAATTGGGGCTTTTATTCATTATTTTCTTGATAATTATATGTTTCAAATTATTTCAAGATATTATTTAGTGAATCGATACTTTCAAATTAAGTTAAAAACAAATAAAAGATCAAAGAGTGATAATTAACATAATTTAAATAACTTAACATATAGTTTCATATTCTCCAATTTTTTAAAGATCGATCGAAAACAAAAACATAAACAACGATAAACGAACCCTATATATAACTAATCAACTTTTCATCACATCAATAATTTAAATCATAAAATGCTACACCCATATATCGGAAAATCACACGTTACACGATTTGGATTTCTAGGGTTGATTTTCTAAATACGATCGAGAATTTCCGAGGCGGACAATCCAAATATAGGGACAACTTTATTACCAATCAAAATTATTTCATCTCTAATTTTTTTAGAGGCCACAACACTAATACATGGATCGATATAATCCGTGCTAGCTAGTAAAAGATCATAAGTCGCCGTATCATATGCTTTGTCGTCTTTAACTTCACTTATTGCACCCTTAAACGACATAACAATCGATTTGTACGATGATTTGCATGTTTGTAGGGCACCCTTCAAATTTGGGTCGATCCCGGGTTTATTGAGACTATTTTGTATGTATTTATACGTATTTGTTGTATTTGATACACCTAATTCCATAATAGCAATTGATAGGTTTAACAAAGTTTTTGCAGATATTAATGAACGTTGTGATTGAAGAATTTGGATACATACTTTGGCGTCGATATTTCTACCGGTTTTAGTGCAAGCTTCTTGTATCCATGAAGATGAAGGGTTTTTAGCAATAGTAACAATATTTTGTGTTGAAATTAGAAACAAAATGGCTAACATGAAAAGGGTTTTAGGAATTGAAATAATTGAATAAGCCATTGATAATTATACCTTAGGCTAAGGATTGAGGGCTCTTTTTATAGAATTTTCATGTATTCAATTTCATATAATTAAGAAAATTTGCATATAATTTAGTAAATATAATTCTAGTGATGGATAATCTTGATTATGCAATTTCTTATAATGATTGACTAGATTACAGTTATAACTCAATGTGCATGAAATCAATACCTAAAACAAAAATACTTTAAAAGGAAAAAAAATCAAATGCTATTAATTGGTATAATCTCACTATATGTAGAGGATATACATTATATGAATATTTTGAAAAAGCAAATAAATAAGTCAACCATACTTTAATTATAAATGTTTTTTAATATAAAAATGATTTAGAGAAGTGACTGGTCTTTTGACTTTCTTAAGTGGTGCTAAATTGATTTTGGAGATTTTAAATGTTCTAAAATAGTTAGATATGTGTCACTTTTTAAATCCACAATAAAAATACTTACAATATGTCTATAGATCTAAGATATTGACCAATTTGATAAAAATTGCACTCTTTTGTCGGAATAATTTTCTATATATATTATATAAGTATATAATATATTACAATAGAATCACATTAATTAATATGAGATTAACAATGAATCATTGTGGGCTCTTTTGCACATGTTTGGGCTTAGTATCATATACATGAGCCCAATACTTCTAACTTTTGTGAATGGGTCTCTTTGAGAACTTCTAAAAGCCCAGCCCAGTTCTAACGGGTCTTATTTTGGCCTCAGAAACAAACCATCTTTTGTCAAGGGCTTGTTTGGCCAACGTAATTCAAATTACCGAAATTGGATTTTATTAATTTCAATATTAAAAAAAGGGCAGCATTAAAACTCGAATAATTCTCTCCTCTAGATGAAAAAGGAAATTAGAGAAAATTCTATTGAAATTTTCCCTCTAAAAATATTTAATCACTAAATATAATTTAAATAATCAGAAAATAGTGAATTTAATAAAAATATTAATTTAATAACCCCTTAGATGTGTACCACACCAAACTTGGCACAACACAACATAAACGGATTAATTCATAAAACAAACGTAATTTGAACGACAAAAAATAATTCCCCCAAAAATAATCCTTCCTTGAAATAATTTCCAAGTGATACTTCAATCCAGCTGCTGTAATTTCAATTCCAAACCCTAAATCAGTTCTACAAGAATTTTGTTTGTTGTATACATGTAGTATAGTGTGAAATTATGGGTTTTTTCAAGAGAATAGCTGGATTGCTAGGGTTTGCAAGAGAAGAAGACCACCACCAGCAGCAGCAAGACGGCGGCGTTCTACCGCCGTTCGCGTCTGCGTCGCAGGTGCCAGGTCAGCATCGGAAAGGCTTTAGTGTTCCTGTTCAAGTCCCCGTCGATCGGGCCCCACAGGCGCCGTTGCTCGTGTTCTGCGATGCTGGTGATGGTGGAATTCAGGTCTGTTTTAATTTTGTTGAAGCACTTCTTAAATTGTTTAGTGTTTTTTGTTTGTTGAAGTTACTAGTTTGGTTTTGGTTGATTGAGTTGAAGTTTTGGTCTTTTTGTTTGTGTGAGGTTCTGATTGAAGTTATTAGATTTTAGTGATACTAATGAGAGCATAGGTTTAGTTTTCAAGATCTGACGAGTAAGGATTGGATGTGTAGAATCTGAGATACTATTTTGCTTGTCAAGATGATAAATGTGAGATTGTAATGGGAAATTGCATTAGGTGGATGGGAGCTGATGGTTTGCTTAAATTCAGGGGCCATTTCCTGAATGTAATGTTTACGATGTGGTGAAGTCATTGTTAGCTACAGTCTTGAACATGGAAAAAGTTAATTAGAGTTTAAGAATAAATGATCATGTTAATTAGAATCATGCAATGGACACTGTTCTTTTCAAAGTAGTAACCACATCAATTCTTTCAGCTTGGTGCCAGAGTTGAGGAATTGAGTATGTTTATTGCTTTAATTGTTTATTTTAGTTGCTTAATGAGGGGTATAGAATATAGATAAGAATTGGGGTCTTAGGGTCATAAAATGTGATAACCGGGGAAAGCTTTGAATGTTAGAATGAATCAATCTCAATAAAGAACCTACTTAGTGTGTGTATTCAGCTGATAAGGTCATTTGGGGAGGGTCTGTTAAGAGATGTTCATACTATTTATATACAAGTTCACTTCCATATTATGTATATGTGTCACTAAGGAAAATATATGAACTGGAAAGAAAGCAGCCAAATATGTACCTAGCTCCGCTAATCTGTTGTAAATTGCAAATCACTTTCTTATCTTTTAGCCTTTATTTGGTATTGTTATCCTCACTTTGAGTGATATCTTTGGTGTACACATCTTTTATTTTCTGTTGTTCCTAATTGCACAGGGCTTGAAATGGTATTCAAGACGCCTTAGAATAGATGAAGATGGGGATGTTGCCGATGAGTTTCTTGATGAGGTTATACCAGATACATCAACGAGTCTAGAAGGGCATGATAAACCATTGCCAACATTTCAAGTTAAGTACAGCACTAAACCTGCTAAAGTGAGAAACCTGGCCCTTTTACCTAATGGTAGAATTCAACATCTTGTGGAGTGGCAAGGAAGGCTGGAATGGGTTTAAATGAAGCATCAGTTATTTTTCCACACGGGTTTTCATTGTACTGAACAACGGTAAAAAGAGTATTCGTCTTCAATATTGTCATGTATGATTAGTTTTCTTTCATTTTTGGAGGAAAAAAGGAAGTGAAAAATGAAAAGACGGTGCCCCAAAATTGTACCTTAACCTCCTAAATATTTATTGTACACTGACCATTAATAGTTGAGAATTAATCTTTTATGTGTTTTGTTATTTGTTTCTTTGCTTGTGTTACCTTTATGAGTGATTTTGAGGGAGTCCCTAACTCCATTTTCCAGGACAATCACAACAATTTGTACCTGAAATTTGGAATTCTGGGATTTTCTAAAACATTACTTTAGGTTGTGTTTGGATTGAAGGATTTGAAAGCACTAAATTTCAAAATTTATTAACAAATTTATTGAGTTTGCTAACTCCATTTGAGTTTGCTTTGATGATTTCAAGTTACATTGAATCCAAGAACTCATTTGTAAGCCGTTTTTTCAATCGAGGTGTATTTGGGTTTCAAGTCCATCTGATTTACAGTCCTCTGGGATTCTTGCTCCAAATCTATCAATCCAAACACAACCTTACATTTACTAGGTTTGCTATCAATTAGTGTCATCCAACTGGTGACATATATGTATCCAATGAATAGAACATAGTATCCAACAAACACTTTCCTAAACCCTTATTGCAACTTTTTGATAAATATTTACCAAGAAACATGATCGTTTTCCTCATTTTTCTTTTCAGTGGGTAGGGAGGGGAATCTATAAAATAAATGAAATATAAGTCATAATGTAAATTTATCCAAAAAATGAAAATCACAATGTAAAAACTTCTTGAGCTCCATTAATCCCACACCTACAACAAGACAAGAAAACAAATAAAAGTAACATAATAACACACAGAAACTCCTTCACATCCATTATTCCCCAAAAAGAGTATGTAAAATACACCAATGCAAATTAAGATCATAAAATGCCCCAATATAAATTTAGATTTAAAAACTACACCAATGTAAATTATATTGAAATCAGATTAAGTAAATACCTTCTCAGATCTATGCAAAAGTTAATTACATAAAGAATAATACATACCAGTTCATCCAACCACATGACTTCACATGCCAATAGTGAGCTCAGGTCAAATTTGAGGGAAAATACAAAAGCAAGAAAGAAGACAATTTTCCCCAACACAATCACACTGAGCTTACTCTTAATGCTTCCATAATATCATGAAAAGAAATAGACTAAAATGGAACCAAGAACAACCCCAGTAAAACCAGAAGCATAAATTAATTCTAACATAAAAAAGTTTTTAAGTAAAAACTTATGCTCACTGGTATCCTTCTTTCGGGGTGTGAAAGCTTCCTTCAGTTGCAATTTCCCAACTTGAGTGCCTCGTCTCTGATTGCCCAACTGGGGCCCGTCTATCAGACCCGAGAACAGAATCAGCTTCAGATGAATTATGATGTGGCACATCACTCCCTCTACTACGAATATCAGCTTCAATATCTTCAATATTATGACGTTGTGAGATTTTCAAGAGATCACCACCAATGTCTAAATCATCTTCAACTTTCATGCGACGATCATCACCCTTATTATTATTATTATCCCATGCTGACTCAGCATCCCGGGTGGTGGGCATTGGAGGTCTTTGGTGCTCCTCTTGTACAAAAGCTCGGAAGTTGTTCTTTGAAGGCTTCACCTTTGTGCAAAATACTTCGAGGAAATTGTTTAAACAACCACGATCGTAGGCATTGATTCTGTTATCAGCTCTGTAACGGAAATTCTCGTAGGTTGTCTGCAAAAGGACGACCGTAAATGGTAACTTGTATTAATAAGATACAATGAACCCCAGATCTGATGAAATAGGATGAACAGAGAAAGTTATTAAAAATGATTTCCATGGAATTGGTTATTTCCTTTTATTCTCTGGTTAATACAAAACCTATATATTCAAACATCACGTGATAGATGGCGACAATTTAACTTTGTCATTAAACGACATCATTACTTCAATAAATGCTACGTGCCAATGCATTGTAATTCATGGAAATAATGAGGAGCATCTAAATTGTTCTAATTATTGAACTTACTATAGACTTATGTGCACGTTGCTTTACAAACACATCCGGAAAAGATATACACATGCACCAAACAAGGTCTTGATGTTTATCATGCTATATAATAAGCAATATAACCCAAAAAATCAAAAATCAGAAAACCAACCTGAAAAGAATAAAAAGCTGACCTGATTCGTGCTTATTAGATAGAGGTGAAATCCAGTGAGTCCACCAACAAACCATAAGGATATAAAACAATAGGTCATCAAAACAACCGATGCAGGAGATTCTTTCATTGCCTTCCATACAGTGCCGTGATGATTATCCATCAGAATTTTGATGTACAGAGCAGATATTGCAAACACATAGATGCAAAGAAGTGTCGCCGAAGAAACAAAACAAAAGAAATAACGGTAATTCCGCTGCACATTCAAGAGAATATAAAGAACAACAGAGTAACCAGTTAGGGTCGTAAGAAAGTAATAAAAGAAGCTATAAACACCCCCCACCCTCCCACCCACCCAAAAAAATGGAAAGTAAAAGAAAACTTACGAATTCTGTAACTTTCCCAAACTAAGACTGTTTCCTAAATTGGATTTCCCCACCAAAAGTACCCTCTCAGTTAAAGCAATGATGTGACAAAGTATACTCTCGAGGACTACTTTTGAGGTCAATATTTTACTGATATTGAAAATTTTCATTTTTCAACTTCCACAAACTCCTTACACTTAACTCAGGGCGTATGCTAAAAGGAAAAAGAACGGAGGAGAACAAAAAAAAGACAAGTGATAGTCTACTATGAAACATCATACCATTCCTATACACTGGCCCACCCAAGGGCAGTGATGATCAAATCGCTCCACACAATTGTTGCAGATAGAGCAGTGTGAGCAACGAGGGGGACGATATAGCATACAAGTATCACAATATTTAACTCTGACAGGCAGACCATTCACCATTACTTCTTTAGTTCGAGGGAATTGGAGACTCGGTGTCTGACGTCCACCAACCTCCACTGATGCTGAAGAGTCATAACGAAGTTCTTCTTCTGGTGGGTGTGCGTTTCGAGGCACAATTCCTGGATCTTGAGCTGAAGTACGAAGCAGCAGTACCAACACCTATCGAAATTAAGTCAAAAGGGATACTGTAAAACTTGCAATACTACATCTCAATCCTCTGTGGAAAAAAAAAACTTAAATAGAGGAAATGACATATTCATATAAAAGACAAGGGATATAAATGAGCAGGATGAGGAATGCAAAAAAATTCCCGTACTTGAATTGCTAAATTAGCACGTGTGCACTATCCAAATTAATTAGAAAAGAGACATACATAAAATTAGATGCTATCCAAACTAGCATCATGTGTATGCTTATGTGGATAGCTCTTAGACTCGTTGAGCTTATTTTTTTTCTACATAGGCTATCATATGTATTTATTTTTAACTATAAACCGACATATTATGTACATTCAATGGAATTATGTAGTTGATAAAACATGTGGAAAAAACCGTAATGTAGATATGCAAAAAATTTACGTCGTTGAATTATTTTTAAAGTTCAAGTGCAAAAATATTTGATTATTTTGACATGAGCATATTATATGAAACAATCCCAAAATATAAATTGGTGCAACAATTTACAATAATTATTTTGAATTCAATTTGCATATAACAGTCGTGCTCTCAAATCCACTCACAC
The DNA here is from genome assembly GCA_963669365.1 of Verbascum thapsus. NCBI lineage: Eukaryota > Viridiplantae > Streptophyta > Magnoliopsida > Lamiales > Scrophulariaceae > Verbascum > Verbascum thapsus. The sequence continues at coordinate 1,681,952 of OY770107.1, forward strand.
ACTTCATCTAAATTTGGATTAATATAACCTCGAATTCATGTTATGGCAGTTAACAATTTGATCTGTATTCAAATCACCATACCGTTTTTCCATATTTAAATGTTTTTATACTTATGATAGTTGTCCGTAACCATCTCCTAGACTTTGTTATATTATATTTGTCCATCACTTTTTTTTATATTTAAACATAAAAGAAATATATACTTATCCCTGCGCTGGCAAGTGCTAAAACTAGTGGAGGAAGTATATCTGAAACTGCTTATGCAAAGGAGTGAAACAACCAGGATTGCACGAAAAAGACACAGACAAGCATTTAACAGGGAGACGTAAGTGGATTCTGAACCTTAAGTGAAGCGCTAACTACACTCTACATGAACAATTATGATAACTTTTGTTCTAAACTATGCCTTCCCCAACAGTTAATCCTCGAATACAAGTAGTTCAGGAAATGCATAAAAGGAAATTTACACACGTGTCATCAGTTCATCCAAATAAATGACAGTTAACTAATAATAAAAGTTTGTAGAAAGTCTTACGCCCTTATAGAATGATTAAGGATGTCACAAACAGAAAAGCACGAATGTGCATGCATTATCAACACAATTTAGAGCAGTGTCCTAATAGTTACTCAAAAATCGTGGGAGAAAGGATTATAGAAACTAACATAAACAGTGAAGAAAATAGCAACTATCAGAATTGCATATCCTGCATTGTAGGATGAAAACTCATGTCGAAGATGTCTTGCAACAAAAATACAGAAGATAATGACTGGGACGATGATTAATAATAAGGTGACAAGCAGTGATCTCGCATCAGGGCCAAAAATCAATCTCCCACCTATGAAAAATATCTGCAAAAGATACATGTTATAAATATCATGTATAAAATTATCAACATTATAGAAGAGCACCATAAGTTTTACTAAAATACAAATTAGCTAGATATGTGGATCATTTCAAATTTCAAATTTTATAGTTGCTATTTGGGAAAGATAATATACATAGAATTATATCTGATTTTTACTAAAAATCCAAGTCAAAACGATAAACAGAATTGACATTATTGCTTCTCTGATGCATAAATTACGAAAAGAGTATGTCTTCTCTTTTTCTCCCAGCCGAAAAAGAAAGAAGCAGTTCCAAACCCTAAGGTCACATTTAAAAACAAATAAGGACATATAAATCTTCTATACTAAGCATAAGCCTAGAATAAGCACAACGAAAGTGAACTAAGCTACGTCCAAAATTCATTGACACTAATAAACACAATAATAAACTTTTAACAATAAACAACATCAACCCATCAAGCTAAATTCACACCATAAGAAAAACACACAAAATTTAAGCAGAATAAAACGTAAAATTATATAAAAAAAAACTCACATTGTTGCCCTTCCAAGCTTCGTGCACGCGCTTAGCCATTCAGCAAAAAGTACTAAACAAGAAGAAAAAAAAAGGAACAAAACGACGTCGCTGTTGTCAGCTAAGCTGGAAACCAATCCAATACTTTGAACTTGCAGAGGATGTTCATTTTTGGAGGAATTAAATGGTAACTTGCTGTTTTGGTAATGATAATTAGATTAAGGAAGTGAAATTTAATTAGAAAATTGTGAGATTGGGGTTTTAGGGATTTTGAATGTGTAGAATTGGGGGGAGGAAGAGAGCTCTTTAGCCCTTTTTATTTGAACTAAAATACCAAAAAAAAAGTATAACATTACTAGTTTCTCTCTCCACGTCACTACATATATAATGACGTAATAATATTATATTATGAGAAATTATTTATACTTAAAGGAAAATATTTTCTAGTTGAATTTTATCAGCTTTACTATTATGAAATTAATTTTGTAACTCCAAATATAACTAGTAAAATTTACTCACAATTATTTTTAATAAGTTTGAGCTGAATAGAGGATGACGAATAATTATTTAAATTGTGTATATTTTTATAAATAAATAAAAAAGGTAAACAGAGTTGGTCTCTACACAAATTTATATAAAAAAGGACATATAATAAATAATCGAACTATTAAATTGGCCCAATCATAGTATTAAGTTCTGAGGAATACAATTCCAAAATGGCTTCATCATTTTATAATATAAATATAAATAGTATATTTATAGCTACATAAGTCAAAGAAGTTATAATTTATATAAGCCTATCACATGAAATTAACATGCTAGTCATCATGAATTAAAAGACTTAAATATACATTAAGATAAACTATTGGTAAAAGGATTAAATAGGCATTGACATGCATAAACTTGTAAAATAATGCAATAAAATAAAAAAAAATTATGGGCCAAAAAAATGTAATTTAGAGGCTATTCCTTTCTTTCTTTTTCAATTTTCGAAACAAAGAAAAGGCCCTTCTTTTGACTGGACCAAGGCCCTTTTGCCACCTTTAATTTTTCAATTTAGAATATGCTCTGTTTTGAATTAGGTTGGTTTTAAACTACCCCAATATTTAATAACCTTTATATATGTACTAAAAACTTAGAATGGTGGGTAATTTATAGTTTTTCAGTATAAGTTAAACAAAATATAATCTTAGTAAAGTTTCAGAGATTTTATTTCAAATAGTATAATATTTATTTAATGTATGTCACTTATATATATAAAGCATTTCCTCAAATATACAAATAACGTGAACTTTATACATTTTATATATGAATAACTAAAATAAGAGCTCAAATACAATTGCAGAAAATCGATAATCTAGTACAAGTTCCGAAAAAAAAAAAAAAAATTTATTTTGAAACAAAATTGAGATATCTAATATAAGTACAAAAAAAATAATTAAAATATGTCTTAAATTCAAGGATATTTTTATTTGTTTTACAGAAATTAGCAACCGTTGACTCAAGGCCCCAGTCTAAACTGCAGCAGATAAAGAATCTCCAAGTCTTCTTCCTCTTTGAATAATAAACCTCCATCATCCGTTAATGGCGGCTCCCCATGATCTTATTCCTCTCTCTTTCATCAGTCAAAACATTCATTCCTTCTTCTCTTCTCTCTCTAAAACTTTTATCACTCTATTTCAATCCCTTTCTCTCTCTCTATATCTATATGTACACAATATATATATATATATATATCATGAATCAAACTCTTCAAGCAATTCTCGCAGCCACCGCCAGTTTCTTCGTCGTCACCTTAATCTTCGCCATAATCGTCATCATCTGCAAAGCCTGCTCCAAACGACGCCGTACCAACCGCTCCGTTTCTCCGGGTCGGGTCCAGAATCGGGCCCCGCCGAAGACTAATACTTCATCCGGGCTTTCTTCTATATCCATAGGTGAGAGCTTCAGTTTTGACCCGGCCCTAAACCATATTTCCATGCAGGAGCTCATTGATGTGACCCGGAATTTTTCACCGGATCTTATAATCGGCGACGGAAGTTTTGGGCTTGTGTACAAGGCCCAACTCAAATCCGGCCCAATCGTCGCGGTTAAAAAGCTCTCACCCGATGCGTTTCAGGGCTTACGTGAGTTTCGGGCCGAGATGGAGACTCTTGGTAAGATTCGACACGATAATATCGTTAAGATACTCGGGTATTGTGCAACGGGTCTGGATCGGGTCCTCATTTATGAGTTTGTTGAGAAGGGTAGTCTTGACCAATGGCTTTACGACACGTCATCCGAGGAGGATTACGATGACGTGGAATTAAGGTTGCCCTTGTCTTGGCAAACTAGGATGAAGATTGTTAAGGGTGTGGCAAAAGGCCTTGCTTACATGCACAATCTGGATACACCGATAATTCACAGAGATATCAAAGCCAGTAATGTTTTACTGGACGCAGATTTCGAGGCCCATATTGCAGATTTCGGATTGGCTAGGCGGGTTGAGTGGGCCCACTCACACGTGTCGACCCAGGTGGCGGGGACGATGGGCTACATGCCCCCCGAGTACATACATGGTGCAACAAAGGCAACAGTGATGGGCGATGTTTACAGTTTCGGAGTACTGATGCTGGAAATTATTACTGGCAGAAGACCGAGTTTTCCATTCCAGGGCGAGGATGGGAGGGAAGTTAGGTTAATGGAATGGATCAACAAAATGGTGAATGAAAAAAGGTATATGGAAATGGTGGATGCTAGTATTTCTAAGGATGATTTAATGGAAAGTATGGTTGTGGAGATTTTCAAGATTGGGGTGAAGTGTGGTGATGAAAAATGGAAAGATAGGCCTACTATGAGGGAAATTGTTGAGGAGTTAGATAAGATTGTGACATGAAATTGCAAGTAGGTGTAAATATGTTGGATTTGGTTGTACCATTATATTTGTTGGATTTCTAGTAATTCGTTTGTATTTTAATTTGCTCAATTTGGATCTATTATCGATTTTGGCAAATTTTGAGGAACAACAAATAGTTGAGAAATGCATAATTTGATATTTGTTATTTATGTCTACTATAGTAAAAAAAATCTTATTATATTAAATGATGGTAAAAAATCGACCATTTTCAATGCAGCAAAATCAATTTAAGGCCCAATAAACATCAAGGCCCAATCAATATCACTTGTTTTAATGCAAGCTGCAAAACCAACACTCAAGGCCCAATCTGTAAACGTATTTAATGTTTTTTCTTAATATCTTTTTGTAAAATTAATAGTATTTCTTTTTTATTATTATTATTATTATTTAATAGAAGGTAAATTACAATTATCCATTTTTTTAAATAGCACAGCCAAACACGTCCCTAGATTACCTGTCCAACACACACAGAAAAACAAAATACAGCTAAAATTAGTCAAGCATGGAAGCCGAATCAGATCCAAAATCATCCTAACCGTTGAGAGCTGGCCAGTCGCAATCAAAGCGCCGTCGTGATTGAACTCGCCGTCGCCTGAATCTTATTTCCAGATCTTTTTTTGCCGAATGATGAAATGAAATATCAATTGAATAGTTTTCACGTAAATCGTTTAAATGGGATTGAATTTTCTGAGTTTCGCTTCAGTTGTTCTGTTTGTTAGTAATTTTTGCTTCGTTTTTGGAAAATCTAATGGCACCGAGCGTGATGTTATCACACCAATCAATCAAGATCTTTACCATACCAGGTTTTTTTTTCTTATTTGCAGAAAAGGCATTACTTTGCGTGATTTTATATCTATTTGCTGTTGCAGTGCAATTTTTATTATTAATTATCCGACATTGACTGTGTTTGAATTAATCATGGGGAAACACGCAATGAATGGTGGTTTGACCGTGGACCGGCTTAGATTTGATTTTTGTACCTTTCTTGTGTTAGACTGATACATTCACTATTAGTTATTACTTAGCAAATTCGTTATGAATGTTTCTTCTGTTCTGATCTTATAATTCCAAACGAACAGGAATGCTATTAAGTTTGAATTTTTTGTCAACTTGAGATTGAAGCTAAAAGTTATTTAAGGGTTGTTGGTGTGAAGTAATCATGAAAAACATTGAGGGCATTTGGCTAAACTTATTTAAGCAGCTTATATCTTATACGTCTGATACGATGTTTCTGGAGCTTATAAGTTTATTCTTATCTTAAGAATAAGCTCCTTAAGTGCTCGGATAGCACAAGAACACGGAGTTTATCATATGTTAATATGACAATTCTGTAATTAATGTGGTTGAAAGTAAGGAAGCTTTGGTAGATCTTAAGAGTAATTGGGACCTTGTGAGCTTTTAAGATTCTAATTATCTTATCTGGTGTTTATAGGAAATTATCTAAAACGTTTACTAATAAATTTGTAACATCCTGTAAGCTCTTAAGCAATAAGTAACTTATAAGATGTTTTAAGAAGCTTATAAGCTAACCAAAGTAGCACTTTTATCTATTGGAACTATATAGCCGTTGATACTTGCATATGAAACCACTTTTATGTTTCCCCCAACTTTTTTGTCATGTATTTTAACATAAATTGTGTATCATGAAGGAATAAGTTGCATCACAGTGTCATATAACTTTCTTTGAGCAAATATGTTCATCTGCAATATCATTGTCTAAGTTATCCAATATAACAATAACTATTATAATTGGTTTTTAAATTCTTCACAGTGGAGCTTTGCTGGAAGAAGTCGAATCATTGGTTCATCGTCACCCAGATAAACTCACAGTGAGTATCATGTTCTTTATTCTTTCGAATTCATACTTTGGTCTATGCAATTTCTAGATATCTTTTAATAATTTACATGTTATTTTATCAGATTGAGAAAGTTTCTAGTAAGAATAAAGGCTATGAGGCAGAGATGACTATAGTTACTTATTGCCGGAATAGGAAAGAGAGTGATAACAAGGCAAAACTTAGGATTCTGCTTGTAAGTATTTCTCTTTTAGCTTTGTTGCATCATCCGCATTTTGAAAGCGTTTTGTAATTCTTTTTCTTCATTTTGCTATATGGATAAAAGAAAACGGTAATGGATTTAATTCGATGCCGGACTTTTTATATTTCAGGTTACAGTACTGGTGTTTTTATGACAAGACCCTGTCTTAAATTGGAATAGTGTGTGAAAATTCTCAGGTTGGTTGTGTTTTTGACAGATGATTCCTTGTATTCCAGACTTTTGGACAGCATGGAAGGGAGCTCATTACGACTGAGTTGGCGCTGCGGCTTCTTTCCATTTTAAGTGAAGAGGAGTTTTTACCCAACGTGGATCGGGTTACTCTAAATCAGACACTTGATAGGCTTGTCATAAAGGTAACTTTTTTGTTAATGGTTATTTCTTGAATCTTTCTATGTTCATAAATATGCAGACAAGGATTGCCATGATTTTATATTGTCTTCCAAACTATCATAATAGTAGTGTTGAATATCATATTATGTTGAGAATGGTGAACAGAGAAGAAAAGAACAGATCATCATACATGGTTTGGTCACTTGGTCTACCTCAAAGAAACAAAGTACACAGGCTACATCTTATTCATTCTCTCTTAATATGACATTGCAATGACAACCTAATTTACATAGGTGAATTACACATGTAAAAGAATAACAGATTGAGGAAATCACTCCGAAATTAAGAATGTAATATTTTGCTGTGATCTTCCCATTATATCATTGAACCTAGTCATGATTGCTAAAAAGTAAAAATAATAGGAAGGTATGCACAAGCATATCTTGAAATTTCAGCATCAATGGTGTTGTCATTTATTTTATCCTTTCCTTGCACATTTATACACAAAATGTGAGTAGAGTTTGGATCCCATGTTCACACTCAAAAACTAAGAAAAGAAAAAGGAATCTTAATTGTTAAAAGTAATATAATGATTCGATTTGGAGGGAGTAGCTTTAACTTTATGAAATAATGCTTCTCACAATCTCACTATGCTTTTGAACACCTATTTGCAGGTTGTACCAGTGGAAAACCTGAATGGACGCAAACGTGTTGAAGATGGCGAGCTTTGTGAGAGAAGAAACGGTCTCACAATTATTCTTGCTGGTTTTGTTGTAAATATAAAATTGGTTTTGCTTAGAACACAATATCCTCAAAGTTTGAGTTTCTTGCAGGAAGAGGAGTTGATCTCAACCGGAATTGGGCTGTAGATTGGGGCAAAAAGGAGAAGGTGTGTAAGCGTTTATATTTGGTCAAAAAAACTTTATGCTGTGTGATTTTCTCCCTTTTTTCTTTTTCCTTCATAAACCCATGATAATGAAAGGTGTTGCCTTTGTTAGCATACCATAACTGATGGAACACTGTTTTATGTGATTTCTGTTGGTGTTTGTTTAGTTTTTGTTCATATCATATCATTATGAGCTGAAATTGTCTATTTCAGGATTACGATCCATATGAAGAAAATCCTGGGACTGCTCCTTTCAGTGAGCCTGAGACTCAAATTATGCGAAAACTGTCGGTATCATTTGAACCACATATCTGGGTTAATGTGCACTCTGGGATGGAGGTAAATCTCTATCCTCTTCTTTTCTCCTTCTTGCTGGCATTCTAATCACCTGTTAATCTGTTGGGCACTAAATGTGAAGACTTGCCCTGCTTCCTTTTACTATTCCTATTTTTACGCATGTAAATCCTTTAATGAACAGGCTGTCAACAATTTTTCTTATGGATTGCTTCATTATTTAGGCTTTGTTTATGCCGTATGATCACAAAAATACTACCCCAGACGGTATACCCTCTAAAATAATGAAGTCAATGCTTGAAGAGTTGAACCATTTTCACCTCAAAGACAAATGCTTAATTGGATCTGGTGGAGGCTCTGTTGGGTTTGTACTTCTTAAAACTAACTTTTCTTTACATTTAAAGGTTTTTCCAAACCACTATTTGTGTTCTCAATCAGAAGAAGCAAGAGAAGTCTCTGACATAGTGATGACTGGTTTACATATCATTCAATGTAATTCATTTTTACCAAACTGTTCCACAATTTTGGAAATTGCCTACTGGAGCAATTGTTTTACATTGCTCTTTAAGTCCTGATATTGTCTAGGTTAAACTTATTCTACACAACATGGTAATGTCTTTACTGATTGCATCAACTAATCCCTTCTGTCAATTTTAAACTTTTGTGTCATTTATCTGTAGGTATCTGGCCCATGGGACAGCGACAGACTATATGTATGATATAGCAAGGGTGCCCATGGCTTTTACCTTCGAGGTTTGTATGTTCCTTATTATTAACTGCATTTTCTTGTTGTTGCTTGTTTTGGCAGCTAACCTCCTTGTATGGTAACCACTCTGCAGATATATGGAGATCTTAAAGCCTCCTCGAAAGACTGTTTCAAAATGTTCAATCCTGTAGACATCACCTCCTTCAATGTATGCCAAAGATCGGTCTACACTACACTTTAATATTTTCATATTATATAGCACTGCACCTTAATATGTTCTTATTTTACACGGACAATTACATGCACTCCTCCACTTATTGGGTAATTATCTAAATCCCACTGAGGTTTTACAAATTCACAAGACGCCAATGTCAGATCTGAAAACTCAAAAAATAGGAATTGAAATTGTAATCTGTTTTTTACTAACAGAAACTGAATCGTAATATAACCTCACAGATGTTTATGTCGTTTATCCTATTATAATCATCAATATTTTCTAAACAAACTCCACTTAGAAAGTAACTACAGACTGATTTTAAGGGAGTGTCGAGAAGTACGATGTTCCCTTCGTGGGCCCCACCAAATGAGGTTGTGTCCTAAAAATCCCTTCCTTCACAATCACTCACCATGTTTGATCTTTGGCAGAGAGTTCTCAATGACTGGTCAAGCGCATTCGTCCATATGTTCAACATAGGTGTGCAGCAAATGGATGGGCTTCAATCGAAGGCAATTGCATCCAGTTTCGACAAGTGGGTGTCGATGGATGATTACCTAAATGGATATTTAATGGAAAGGAAAAATAGATACGGTAAGAAGATGGAAGTTCTTGACCTAGGAATGCAGGAGATAAGAACATATTTCAGATTGTTCTTGTTATCTTCTGTGCTATTGATGTTCATGTTTTGCTCCAGAATTTCAAAGAGCACAACAAGACCTATTGTTTCTGCTATGTCTCTCTGATGTAGTTTGGTTTTGATGAAATTTAGATTTATCTTATTCTTTTGATGGGGGGTATTTTTGTCCGCGTGTATATTATTATTGTCTAATGATATATATCGATTTGTTGAAGGGTAAGCGCCTTCTTTTTTGTACATACGGTCTTTGGAGAATCTGAGTATTGTTTGTGATCTACTACAGAAGCATAATCAGATGAGAACATTTTTCGGTTATATTTATTTTGTGGGTGTTTGATTTTGAATGACAATTGTAACTTGTATTTGACAGACACAAACTGATGCATGTAATTAAGCTCAGTTATTCTTGATTTCTCATAAGTTGTGGAAGAAGGTATATTTTGTGCTTTTCAATGTTATACATCTATATAATTTACAATTTACGCGATATTTTACATCCTCTAAAACTTTGACAAGCGATAAATGCACGTTTCAAACTGTATTTCTCTCTGCATATTTTTCTCTTTCTTTTATCGTGAACTAATTATAACTACTTATTTAATGATTAAGTATATTAAGAATTATTCTATGCATGTAAAATTCTTATGTGAATACAAATATGTTTTGGAATATTGAATTGAAAATTGAAATAGATGTAGTATTAGACTATGCACTTTGAAGTTTGAACCATGTGTGCAGATCACTAGATTGACCAAATATTTCGTGGATTGATAAATAAGATTTAGATGATTTTTTTTAAACAATTATTGTTAGGAAACCATACGTAATATTCCTTAATTCAAATATTTATGTTTGTTTTGACACACAATTAATTCGAAATATGCATGTACTTTTAACTAAATCCACTTATCCCGTTTAATGAATATTTTCTTTAGTTTAGCCCAGTAGTTTATTGGGTCCAAGATCTCATGGGCCATTAAAGGGCTTATACCAGTCCATGCTCATACCGGCCCAATTAACGAGGCATAACCGCATAACTAGAACTACCCAAATTAATTGACCCATCTGCCATAAATATGATTTTTAATTAGGTAAAAGAACATAAATAGAAAAAACAAGAGTTCTAATTGTTGAAGGAAAATCATATTTTTTTCCCGTTACATTATTTAAGTTTAAAGTTAATTATATTTATTATATTTTTACAGTTTGGTTCCATAATTTTTAAAATATTTCACATTCAATCCTTCCGTTTAGTATTTAGCTGTCAACTACATTATCAATACTTTGAACGATTTATTTTAGAATTTATGCGTTAATAAACTCACTTCTTCAAATAATTAAAAATTCTTGCTAAAATAGTGAGATTAAATATAAGAAATTTTTAAAAATAATGAGACAAAATATAAAATATGCATAATGAAGAGACTGAAATTGAAATTGAACTAATCTATAGGACTAAAAGTGCAATTTGTTATAACTTTTTAATTTATTAAACCCTTAAAACATAAAACCCCAACCCTCTTACTCTTATGTTCTCCAGGTCTTCACCTCGCCGTTGCAATATCGATTTACAGCCATGGGAGGGTCCAGATTACAAAGCAATAAAGCGCACAAAACTCGATTTGCTTCTAAATCCTCCCGCAATCTTCACAAGATATCTTCTAAAGGTCAGTGTTTTAATCCCTATTCTCGTTAAGAATTCGTTTTTTAATACTTATTTCCTTTATTTTTGTTTCAATTTTTGTTGATCTTGATTCAGATAAAACCAAGATTGCAAAACCCAATGTTGCCAAAGGAGCCAAGCAGGCTCGGCTTCAGCGTAACAAGATGGTATCTTTGATTTTGTTTATGTGAATAATTGTTTTTTACAGAGTGAATTTACTTTATCTACTCAGGATTAACTTTTTTAAGAATCGGGTTAGCTATTGACTGAAAGTTTGCTGCTTTTTAGATGAGGGAACAGAAGAGAGCAGCAATTTTGAAGGAGAAGAGGGCATCATCAGGACCGTCGAGTCCACCCCGTGTTATTGTAAGTGTTTTCTCTCTGCTTGTTAATGAAAGAAAAGGCTAGTATTGTAAGTGTTCTTACATTGTGTACACGTCATTAGGTGCTGTTTGGCCTTTCTGCTTCTGTGGACTTGAATTCACTCGAAGAAGATATTCGGGTGTTGTTGTCTGGAGGGACAAACAGTGATGGTTTTCCAGCTATTTCTTCGTCTGAGTACAAACTGAGAGCCACGGTACAGTCATAATGTCTTTAGTTTCCCTTGTAATTATGAGCATTACCGTGATGGTTATTGAGCTACTCCAGTTTTGTTTACATTATAGTCACTTGACGATGCTTCAATTAGTTTGGCATGGAACTTTTGAAACACTGTTCTTGCTATCACTTCGCTCTTTATCTTTTGCAACTTTCTATAAGTATGGGATAGATGTAGCTTTTCCTATCGTAATAATTTAACATAAACCTTAAGCGAGCATTATAAGTTTGGGATATCTATTATTTAAATGTGAAAGTTTATCAGAGTGACATAAAATGTCTGTGACAGGTCTTGAAAGCACCCCACAATGATTTGTTGACGTGCATGGAAATGGCAAAGGTACTTTCTTTGCTCTCTTCAAATTTATGGTTTGTTTATTCCACGAATCATATGTTTTATTTTTTCCTGTTGACACATTCTTTATTACAATGGACGTGTGCTGCGTGTAGGTTGCTGATTTGATTGCTTTTGTGGCATCCCCGAACTCCGTATCTGAAGCAGATGATGCTGATAATTTTATCGACTCATTTGGGTCTCAATGTCTTTCTGTGTTTAGAACGCTTGGTCTACCAAGCACTGTAGTTCTACTTCGTGTAAGTAACTTTTCCCCTGCCTCTTTTATATGCATATAATTCCCATCTTTTATTGAGAAGCTACCTAGAAGATTTGGAGTAAATCCTCTAGTATGTTTACAGGATCTACCTGATGACTTGAAAAGAAAAAATGAATTGAAGAAGATTTACGCATCCATGCTTGCTCCTGAATTTCCAGAGGATTGTAAGTTTTATCCTGCAGACAAAAAGGACGAATTACATAAGGTTTACTCTTTACCCATCATTGATTCAACTTTTTAAAATTATTTGTCAATCCATATATTTTGTCTTCGATTCTGACACTTGCAAGAGTTACTTACTTCTTTGTGGTTGTAGTTCTTTTGGCTTTTCAAGGAGCAAAGGCTTACAGTGCCTCATTGGCGAAATCAACGGTCTTACCTCATGGCTCAAAAGGTATACTGTTATTTCCGCAATTTGATCTATACTAAAATATACTGTTAATCCATAATAGAATGTACCCAAAAGGTGTAATGTTGTGCGCGAAAACAACGGTCTACCTCATGTCAATCAATATTAGAATATTCTGTTATGCACGCAATTTGATCTATACTATCTCGAAAGGGATATTCTGTTATGCCCACAATAATGTAGCCAATTTAACTCTAATTAGAAAGGGATCACTTCTCTCCGAGCTTCTAACTTGGTTCATTGACATTTGATTTGACCTCATAGATTAGCATCTATCTCTTGTGACTGCTTCTGATTTTGAGTCCCCATATGTCAAGATTTTAACACTTGTTTCTTACGAAGATTAACTGGTTCTAGGTCACTTCATTGCATATCGCGGCTTAAATTTTCAGTGTGTTGTGTCATAGGGAGTTGAGATGAATGGTTTTGATAATACATATTCTAGTAATTCGATAGATTTACATATTGCATGTGAGATTCCCAACTGTGCTATAGGAGAAACTGATTGTTTCTTGATCCAGATTGTGTAATCACAATGGTTTCACTTATTAAGCATCCACATGTAACAGGTTGATATTTTAGCTGACAATAGCAGCTCAGAAAAATGCACGCTTGTCCTTACTGGTTATCTACGTGCACACGGCCTCTCAGTGAATCAGCTGGTCAGATCTTTTGCTTTTCTTTTTTCCCGAATTTGCAGCTTTGGAGTATGTTTGGTATCTGAATGTTTCTAGATCAGGTACATATTGCTGGCGCAGGGGATTTCCAGTTGTCCAAAGTTGAACTTATCAAAGATCCGTGTCCTCTGAATGTGAAGAAAGGAGTGGACTTAATGGATTCTGAGAATGATATACAGGTATTTGGCGCGTCTTATTTAACATACTTCCTGTTGAGAATTACTTTCAAATTTAAATGGATACATCACATAAACTGACTGAATTTGCATTTGCTCTAGTTTTGTGTAGAGAAGTGTACCAATTCATATATCTAGTAAGTAATAGCGCACGAGGTTCCTATTGATCAGGAAAGATTTGTAATTGTTCCTTTGTGAACAACTCTTTGACAACATGGCAAATAAATTAATAGGGAAAGAATGAAAGAAAGAACACATATTCCTTCGATTCAAGAAAGATTTTTTAAGATAAAAATATAGCTATAAATAGAGTATTAAGTATCGCTATCTTATTTGATTGAGACTTTTGAAGGCCGGTATAAATGGATGAACGAACTTGGTTGTTAATGGACTGTGGTTCAGTAGGACCCTTTTGACTGGTCTGTAAGGAACATAGTAAACAAATCTCACCAATTAGAATTCCATCTGGAATTGCTTAGTGAACGATTCTATTTCCTAATACAGTCGATTTTTCTCTCTTTTCTTGGGGAATGAGCTATTGTTCTCTTGTATTCATCATACTATTTCTCTTAACATTCTGCAGGTTGTGAGGTGCCTTGACCCTGATCCCATGAAGCAAGAGCCTTTAGTTGTGGAAAATGTTCCTGATCTATTGGCAGGAGAACAGGTTGGCATTGTTTATCTGCATTGAACGTTGTTTTGAACTTTCATCTAATGTACTAATGCCTTGTTTTAATTCAGACATGGCCAACAGAGGCAGAAATGCTTGAAGCTGATAGAAATCATGAGCAGAAAAAAATGAAAAAGAAGAAGCTTCCTAAGGGTATATCTGAGTATCAGGTGGGACAACTCCATTCTCAAAAGTTTCTGAAAATTTTCCATTCCTATTTTTTTTAATTTATTTATCGATCAGTTTGACAATTAAGTTAGTTTTTCAACGTAAATAGCATACTTATTATTTCTGAATATTCTGCAGGCTGCATGGATTGTGGATGATTCTGACATCGACTATTCTGACAGTGATGAAGCTGAAGATGATGGTATGGTACTGGATGATGGAGATAACAGCTTTCTTGACCACAAGGTTGAGAATGGCTTTGATTTCGATGATGACCAGGGTTCGCTAAATTTGAGAGATTCCGATGAAGAATCTGAAACAGAATCTGTAATGATGGTACGTGTTTGTTACAATCAAATTCAGTGATCCCATATTCACAAACCACTGAAGAATTTGATTTCCTTTTTTTGTTATATAACCGAAAGAAATGGAATCTGCTCCACCTGATTGAAAATTTAGAAGTCTCTTTCAATCTTGAAACATCTTTCTGCCTATATCGTTTGCAATTTATTAATCTGTGTTTCTAAAGGACTGAAGTTGGCCTTCCCTTTATACTGTATACTACGAGTTGCTTGGTTTATTTTATACAGTGAGTTTACTTTGTGCTACAGGAAGGTGAAAACTTAACTAAAGAGCAGATAGCTGATCAGATTCAAAAAATCAAAGAAGAACATGCTGAAGATGAGGGTACCTTTCTAAGCTTTTTAACGTTTTTTATGACACCTCTGCTTGTTTTACTCGTATTATTTTTCTAATTTTCTCCATTATGATCCAGAATTTCCCGATGAAGTGGATACACCACTAGATATTGCAGCCCGAAAAAGATTCGCGAAATATAGAGGTGTCAAGTCTTTCAGAACTTCATCGTGGGACCCAAAAGTGCGTTCTTATCTCTAATAAATTCAACCACTTTGATTTTGTCTACGAGCAATATCGTTAAACCTACTTATGATTTTGTAGGAATCTCTGCCTCTTGAATACGCTAGGATTTTTGCGTTCGATAATTTTTCAAGAACACAAAAACACGTTCTTGCAAAAGCTCGTGATATGGAACAAGAAATTGATGAATATATACCAGTTGGCTCATATACAAGGCTTTATATCAAGGACGTACCGAATGGTGTTGCATCCAAGTTATGCATGATCGCTAAGAAAATGCCTGTAATAGCGTGTGGTCTTTTGCAGCACGAGTCTAAAGTATCTGTTCTCCATTTCAGGTATAACTCATTCTAGTGCTTATATGATGTTTAGAGCTTATAAGCTCTTATAAGTAAGCTCATAAGCTTTAAGCTGTTTTAAATAAGCTCAGCCAAACACAACCTTAAGTTCCAATTTACTGACAACACTAAACTTTGTCGGTTTCCAGCATTAAGAAGCATGACACATACGATGCTCCTGTAAAAGCAAAAGAAGAACTCCTATTCCATGTTGGCTTTCGCCAGTTTATTACAAGGTAAAAAAAAAGTCCTTTTATCATTATCTCATCAAACAAAAAGTGGGATTTCGTTATGCTAATTGTATGTGTTACAGGCCAATCTTTTCTTCAGATAGTATCAATGCTAACAAGCACAAAATGGAGAGGTTTCTTCATGCAGGCAGATTTTCGGTAGCCTCGATTTACGCTCCAATTTCTTTTCTCTCTCTTCCTCTAATTGCCTTGAAGAGCCAAGGAGAAGAAAACCCGCCTGCTATTGCTGCTGTTGGTTCGTTACGAGGTGTAGACCCTGATAGGATTACTCTCAAGAGAATTATATTAACCGGGTAAGATTATGCATTTTCATTTTCTGTTAAAATGTCTCGTAAAGAAGAAATATGAATCTACTTGTAATACAACTATGGCTGTCAATGGGCGGGCGGGGAATACCTAGACCCAAACCGTACCCACGAAATACTCAACCAAAAATATATTACCCGGACCCGATGGCATACCCGACGGGTCCAAAAAAAGAAGTTACACCCGACGGGCCGGGTAGGTTTCGGGTCGGGTGTGTGTTGGAAAAAATGTCCATGGGTAAACTTCGGGTATTCTTCGCGTATAGACCCACGGGTATTTTTAAAAGATAAAATTCGGATATTTTTCGGGTAAAATACCAATGGGTAAAAATTGTACCCGGACCCGAGCTAACTAGTGTCATCGGGTTCGGGTCTGGGTCTCAGACCCTACGGGTCGGGTCTGGGTCTGGGCAATCCCCCAATCGACAAGCCTAAATACAACTTTGAAATTGTACATCTGAATAAGCAAAAGATTGTAATGTTTCCAAATTACGAATGTGATATAAATTGGAAATATGAACTAACAGATATGATGGATCTTGTGCAGTTATCCGCAGCGCGTTTCTAAAGTAAAAGCAACGGTGAGATATATGTTCCATAACCCCGAGGATGTAAAATGGTTCAAGGTATGATCATCATCACCTACTGATCGAATTAAATTCGATTTTTTTAAACCTGTTTATAGAAATATCACTTATGTGTTTTATACTTAATTTTGTTTTTTGTTGCAGCCTGTTGAGATTTTCACAAAATGCGGTCGTCGTGGTCGAATTAAGGAACCTGTTGGCACACATGGTATGCATTTCATCGGGATGGTTTATATTTTTCTCGATTTTCTCAGTATTCATTTTTATAACGGATAATTACATGCACGTCCCAATCCCTTCACTTATTGGGTAATTAGAGGTTAAAGACATCTTTTTTTACAGTGAGATTATAATATAATTTTCCTAATAAGGGAGAATATTGATAGTTTACGTTTTTTATAACTAGGGTCTATAATTTACCAGTTTCATAATCCTGTCAATGAACATACATGTGGAAAATACGACTTACTTTCTATATTGTATTGTTTTCTTTCAGGTGCAATGAAATGCATATTTAACGGTGTTCTTCAGCAGCACGACACAGTATGTATGAATTTGTTCAAACGAACATATCCCAAATGGCCTCAACAGTGGTTTCCACTACAGAGTGCGTAAGTTATACATATAAAGAGAGGGTAAAAATGGTGTTTAGTTCCAAAAGGGAATGAAGCTCTGGTTCAGATTGTATTCTTCGGCTTTAGGGGGGAAGTGAAATTTTGGTTATATATCTCTGTTTCGATTTTTAACATATTTTGATGTCCAAATCTATACATTATAGATAGGTATGGTTTGCTGTTTGTAAGCTGCAAAAATGGGGTTTCAATTATGTTATGCATATTTGAACTAATCATGGTTGTTATATGATGCAATATATTTATATAAATTTGAGTTTACTTTACTTTGTTTCCTTATAGTTTTCAGTTTTCAACAAAATGTCTCATTTTTATCTCTACTTTATGGGATTCAAAGATTGAGTTTACAATGAAATTCATAAGTATATAATGTATATTTTAAGAGTTTTTTACCTCCGGAAATTTCATAGTAATAAAAGTAAATTTCCTCTGAATATATTGGGCTTTGTGACCCAGCCAACATTATTTTCCTAAGTCATTATTTAAGCTTATATGACCATCTTCGTGGGTTATTGGGCTAGAATTTAGCCCAAAATTGAACCCACTTCACTTGGGTATCTCATGAAATTTTATTATATTCATTTGGGTCTTTATGGGCCACATTAGATCGATTTAATCAAAAATAAAAAAATCGAAAAAAAAAAAAAAAAAGCAAACAACAAATCCGATTTGTTGAGTTAGTATTATAAAGAAATCAGTTTCAAGATTTCCTTGTTCCCTACATCTATAGGACTATAGGATTGTTGAAAGTTCAAGATATTGTTTAAACTTGAATTTTGTTCTCAAAATTAGAGTGGTAAAAGGCTTGAGTGGTGAGTTCATTAGAGGGGAGGTAAAAGCCAAAGAGTGATACACGAAATGATTTTGTGCAAATTAAACGATTTTGAGGTCCAACTAATTTGGTGGGTCTGCTCGATTCGTTTTAAGGGCTGATTAGTGATTCCGATTTTGATTGAATTTCAAAATCTTACTTCCAGTATCAAAATAATTAGATTAGATCACGATGATATCATGTTTACATAAACATGACATCATCATTTACGACTCAATATTCAATTCCATAAAGAGTGTATAATTAAATAAAAAATCATGTTGGTACGAATTAAAAAAAAAAAATCAGCATGCTATTTGTCAATTATTACAAAAAGAATTAAATAGGAACAAACAAACCCTTCCAAAGCTCTCCAAATGCCACTTTTTCCTAACAAAGTCAGTTTGCCAACTTACTACACCTGACATACCCTACCCTACCCTACTCACCCCACCTCAGCCCAGAAATAGATAATAAAAAATACAATTAACTAAATAATAAACACGTAGTAATTAATCAAATTTATTACCTGATTAGAAGTGTAATAATACAGACAATATTGAGAATAAAATATATTTCAAGAAGGTCTTAGAAGAAAATACTGTATTTGAACTGCAAGTTGGTGAAATGATGTTGAAAAAACAGCACTATAGGTCAATGTGTCAGTCTCAATTTTCAAAGCAAATTTGATTAATTATTTGCTAAACAACATAATTATTACATTAGCAAAGTCGTGTTTGATTCTAATGAAATGGGAAATTTAAAAAATTAAATTAAAACCCTTTATTGAGTATTTTATGGCTCACCTACCTTATGTACAAGGACTATATTCCTTATCCGGATTATGAAATAGGATTCATTTTTAATTATTTTAGTTATATTATATTAGAAAAGAGAACTATGTAGGGGACTAAAAAGTCATACCAACCAACTTTGTACTAATGGCGTCATGTTTTAATAATTAATATATAATTTTCAAGCCAAACATATTGTGGTTAGGGGGAAATTAATTTTTTATACAATAAGTATTGTATATCTAAAATAATGTAAAAATATTTCGTCGATAAGATAAATCATATATACATGTTATAGTATGAAATAATATACATCTTTATATTTGATATCAAATATATATAATTCTTTTATATTACCTTGTTTCTCCCCATTACGCTCTTCATTATTTTTCCTAAATAACTTACAAATAAATTAACGGTGCGTTTGGATCAATGGATTTGGATTTGAAGAGTGGATTTGGAGGAAGAATTTCAAATGACACCATTGAAATCCACCGTAGTTGTGGAGAAAAGAGCTTAAAACGAATGGCGAGAGATTTGAAATCCATCATCATCCAAACGAACATAAATGGATTTGTCGATAAATTTGAAATCCATGGATTTCAAATTACTCGATCCAAACACACTATAATATAAGAGATATATATATTCTTTTGGATTTTCCCTCTTTTCCCCAACATTCCCATTATCTCTCTTTAAATTTCTTGAATCAAACATAACTTTGGCCAAAATGATAATGAAAAATAAAAACTTTATCTCGAAAAAATCTAATACCATTCCTTTAAGTTTCAAAATTATATTGCTAGATGATTATATTCAATACCAACATGAACACAAATCACAATTATACCACAAATCCAAAAAAACATCTTATAATTCGAGATAGAAACAACATAGTATATATTATTCATACATCATTTCATCACTTGAACAATAATACAAATAACTCAAAACAAATTTCAAATTCTTGATCACAACCCTTAATCTAAAACTAAATAAAAATTTCAAATTCATCACTAATTATTCAAACTAACAATGGCCTAATCCAACGGACTAGGATCGACTATCGCAAGATCCTTAAGCTCGTCAATATCATCAAACGCTTCGATATTCTTCTCATCAAGTGTCAACCACGCTTCTATTCCATCTCCTTTTCGAGTGTCCATTAACCAAAGTACATTTATAAACGGCCATTCTACATCACTACCCCCGTCACATTTACTCATCCAAACGGGCTTTCCCCACCCGAAATCGATACCATAAAGCCCGAAATTACACCAACTCGATATCGCCAAATAATCCGCATCCTCGGGAAATTCTTTCCACGTTTCTTGGAGATTCTTACAGTACCCCGAAAACCCTTCTTTTCCCTGCATTTTTCTTACAAAATCTTCATCAACTTTTGTTATTGCATTTCTAACTTTTATGACAAGTTTTTTCAACTGTTGAGGATCGTTTTCGTTGTTATCTGATGACGCAGGGACCAACCAAACGAAATTGCCGAATGAATTATCACTGAATTTGGGTTCAGATTTTCTTCTCATGTTAACTCCATGAGTGACCAATGAAACTGGTACATGGGTATTATTCTCAGGCCTGGATTTTTTACCAGCAATCATGAAACACTGCCAGATGAAAGCTGAAACAGTTTCGACTCTCGTGGGGATTGAATCCAGGCCGTTGGATGAAGCTAGCTTGGATCGAAGGGCTGATATCGAAGATCCATCGAAAACGTACCGTCTCATCACTGTTTTTCCGAACTTGAAATACTGTTTCATGGCTGAAAACAAATGGGATTCCCTTTGCATGGCTTCGTTCTGAGGGAAAAAAGATTGAGCCATATAATCCGGGTCGGGTTTTTCCATGGCGCCCCGAGTGTTTGTACCCCATGCTTTCATGAAAGTACCTAGGGTTACCCCGTCAACAACTTTATGTAAGAAGAGTGAACCAATTGCAATGCCACCACATGCAAAGTAGTTTATCTGGATCATGGTGATATAGGATCCGGGTCCGGGTTCATCCCACTTGAGCTCACTCGGGATGTGGGCCCGACAGGCTAACGGGTCGGGTTTTTTCAGGAAATCCGATAAACGACCCGTGAATTTGGCTACTACGAAAAGTACCCCTTCGTCGTTACAGTCGACGGATAACTTGTCTTTGATTCTCCCCGCTAACGGGTAGAATCCGGTTAGGGTTTCGGAGAGCGATTTTTTTAGGGTTTGTGTGGTTCGAGAAATAAAATTAGGGTTTAACGAGAAATTATCGTCTCGATTAGGGTAATATAAGACTAGAGGAACAAATATTGGTGGAACAATTTGATCAAGTAAAGAATGCTTGTGGGTTTTGTGATGGTTAGGTGTTGGTGAAGAAGGCTTTACATGTTCTTTTGAAATTATTTGTGGCTCCATTTTCATTTTTATTGATAGAGAATTTTTCAAAGGCTCAAAATGTTATTGAGATTGCAAGTACTCATAGAGGTTTATGATCTTCTATTTATAAGTTGGAGGTAGGTAGAGAAATTATAGGGGGTTAGGTGAAGTTTTATTTAATTAAAGATGAAAGTTATGTGTCTATTCATTCATCTTTATAATGAATTATAATTTTCATGATCACTAGAAAAAAAAATGGATGAAAAGAGGATAGTGGGCATAACTTGCTTTCATGGCCACTTATTGGAAAGCAATGACTTTAAGGAAAGGATTAGTACAAATTCAATTTTTAATAAATACAAGAACGTGATAAGACTTAATGATGAATTAAATAATTCTAAGATCGCAACAACCTCCTTCGTTTGGCCATTAGAGTTATATATATATATTTTTTTTTATGACAGGGAATCTGCAGCCGCTACCGTTAGGTGCGCACTGGGTAAACCCCGCTCTTGTGTAATAGCCTGCAAACCACACAAGAGAGGTAAACCACACATTAGAGTTATTTTTAATTTCATATGTTCATTCTAATAAAAAACTAAAAAACTTATTTTATAAATAAAATTCAATGTATCATAAACTCTTAATGTTTACAAGAATTTACAGCATATATTAAATAAACTTAAACAAGACTTCTTGTTTATAATACAAGCATAAATTCGTTTTTGGGGTCCAAAGCATGTAAATAGAGTACAAATAGGAAAAAAGAAATTAAGGGGTTATATTCTATTTAAGTCAGAACCCACTTGAGAGACTTATGAAAAAAGAAAAGAAATAAAATTTATGTTGAAGATTTTAAACATGTGAGAATTTATTTGTAAGTGACATCCATTTGAGACTTGCAGTAAAGGACAGAAATAAAATGTATCCAATGGAGACTTTAAAACATGCGAAATTCAGTACTAAGTGACAGAACAATCATTAAATCAACAAATCATTTTATAAATTTGGAAACATTTTCAACGTTTCAGAAATATAGATAAATTAAAATAAGATAGTGGCTAAGTTCATCAAAGTGGAAAATCATAAAAAGATGAAAAGTTTATCCACTTAGTAATCACTTCTGATTGTTTTTATCTATTTTTGTTTATGTTTTTAAGTTAGAATTTTGAAAATTTCTCGGGAATGGCGTACCATCGAAATTCGTGTGAAAATGATAGGTGTTTGTTTATGTTTTTAGAATTAGATTGAAAATTGTAATGTGTCAAATCAATGATGATTGGTTGATGTTTAATGATTGAATTAGTTGTTTTTTTAATGAATTTAAATAAATAAATATATATATGAACGTGTAAAATAATGTATATATTAATTGTAATTAATGAGTGTATAAAATGATTGATGTGTTGATTGATAGGTAGTTAGTATTGGAGATTGAAAAAGTAGAGTTGAAAAAAGGAAATTGAGATGAAAATTTGGTGTGTTAAGTAGATTTAAGATTTTGTGATTTGAAATCTTAAAATTGAATTTCAAAAACATAAACAAACATAGGCGGACCTAAGCCCTAATTTTCTTGTTTATTGTAGGCTTGATCTAGTGGTGTGAATAAATTTATTATTTTAACATTTTGGTAAGTTGCATTGATCAAGATTTAATGAAAACAATATATTGGGTCAAGAAAAATCATTTTATTGGTAACAACTGGTTTCACATGACCTACTCTTTCATTCATCAAAATCCAAGGAAATGAACTCTACTATTTCTTGTTACTAATATGTCAAAACTATTTTTCATGAACAAATTTGTTTAATTATAAACAAGTCAAATGGGTGAGTGAAAAGCCACTATTAGGCATTTTAATGTTAGAATTTGATGTATGTGTTTTAAAATAGAAATATACATTTTCATGTATTCCAACACCAATATATATATATATATATATATTAAGGAGTTTTAGCTACTGTATCTTAATTTACAATCAGATAAATAGGACAAAACATTTTGCCAATTTATGCCAAATTAGATTTCAAGGATTGTCCACAATCAATCTTTGAGTAGTTAAAAAGCCCATTTTCGAGTCTGGACCCATACAACTAGTATCATAAAGCCCATTTCGTGTCTGGACCTATAATTTACTTGTCTAATTTTACTAGTATCATAAAGCCCATTTCGTGTCTGGACCTATCTAAATGTGGGCACAACAACCCAAGTAAAATTAGAGCCCATATTCAAATTTAATTTGAATTTTGTGATCCAAATACTTAAAAATGAAATTTGAAATCATAAACAAAAAATGACAGCAATTAGGGTAGAAACCCTTAATAAACTTGTCAATCCATTACTGTTGCTTCCAATTACATATAAATATGGGGAATAAATGGGCAAAATAACAGTTTTAATTGCACTAAAACAAAGATGTGGTTTGGTTACATTACTACTGGCCTAAATATTCTCACCTGGGGGAAGCTCTGCAGGCTTTGGTGGAGTACCAAGTACCCGTTCCATATCAAAACGAACTTCAATATTTCGAATACTATAACCGACCACCATAAGCCAATAAAGTAGCTTGGCAAGTTCGGGGGCGCTCGTCTCAGTCACACTAGTCTGCAAAACACAAAATATTAACAATTTAACAACCCTTTTGCAAGTGAAAATGATTTATCTAAGATCAACAGTCTTGTATAATGCGGATTTTGAACTTTAAACTTCTTCAAACAATATGTCAAAATGAATACATTAACTGATGGCTTTCTTCAGAGTTTACCTTCATAAGGCTAGGATCAGAGACAGCCAATAGGCGTTTTATGAATGTGTTCATTGCCACCACGACATCCTCCCCAGCGCTGCTTGTTAGGTCCTGAGTGACATTTAAATTTAGGAACATTGCATCTGCCTCACGATAGTGTTTCTATTAAATATTAAAGAGTAAAATTGACAATTGTGTATAACTTCAAAGACACAAATGAAGCAAACAAAAAAATTGCCCACTAAACCCCTTAACCACTTATCGTTGCCAATAAACCAAAGCTACCATTCAACAATTAGCTACCATAGTATAGTGAGATAATGAATCATTGCCCCCTCCCCTCTTGTTCATTTTTATTTATATTACCTTTCCTATTGTAATAATTTTTGTAGCCCATATGAGCCAAAAATGTTTAAGTTGCTCCTGGAAACGAAAGTGCAGTGAGACTTCTTACCTTGATATTTTGAGGCTCAAGAGATTTTAGATATTCCAACAATTCGTTTTGCCCATTTGCAGATTTTCTTGCCACTTGACGGTTAAGTTCCTCAATTTCTGCTTCAAGTAACTCGATGTATTTGACTGCTTCAATTGATTCTGGGCCTGAGATGTTGTTCCACCTTATCACTTCACCTGTCACCTTTTTCTGTGTACCTGGTGCATAATCTGGCACATCCTACACCATCATATTTATTGTATAGTCAAAACCAGATGTATGTCTCTAAATAAGAGGCCATGCATAATCCAGCCCATCAACACCACCATTTGTATAATCAAAACCAGATGTATTCTTTTAACTAAAGGGAATTTAACAATACACAAAAAATGTAATGATCCATGAAAACAGTATTTCATCAGAGAAAAGAACAAATATGATCATTTACATCATGTATATTCTGCTACATATCATGTAAAAAAATACTGATTGCAGGAAGAACGAGCAAAAAGAACTCACTTTTTTCTCTTGTGGTTCAGGAAGAGCAACTTGTTCCAAGCTTTGTTGCAATTCCATCCGATATTGAGCATTCCTAAACATATATCCAGTCATCAACACACTATACATTAGCTGCGCCAGATTTTCAGCAACCTGGAACGAAACAAATGAATTCTAATGTCATAACGCACTCCTTAGGCATTTTAGACTTGATTAAACACATGTACTTTGGAACTTTAAAATTGCAACATATAAACTTACTGTGGTAACGGTCACAGCAAAAAATTGTGGAGGTAGTGTTCCGATCATATTTGTCACTGTTTGGCGCATTGCATCAACTACCTACAGTGGAATCATTAAAGTAGAAGTTATGTAAAAGAAGAATCATCACACTATGAAGCAATAAACGGACAGCAAGAGTTAAAATTCTGGTAGTTAGGATGAGACTTCGTTTAACCACAATAACAGCTAGGAATGAACCAAAGGTAACTTTCTTTATATCTGTATTTTGCGTGGAAAATAGTTGCCATCCATAATTTTATAGTCCTACATCTAACAACATAGTCTTAAGGCTACAAGGCTAACCAAACTACGCAATTTGAGATTGATCATTAAAACGAGTTTGAGCTTGGCTCTTTAACATTGTAAACCAAGGTTGAAAAAATTTTCTGTCTTTGATAAGTTTTGAACCTTAGTTCAATCACAGACTCGATTAGTAAAAATAATAAAATATGTACAAAGAATGAAGCTACTGAAAGTTGAACCGTGTTTGGATCGATTAAAGCTCGTTAAAACAAGCTTATACACAAATATTGAAGCTCGATAATAGTTCAAAATTGTTTGAGCAACAACTTGTACTGCTCTAACTCATTTAAAGCCTTACAAAAATCAATGAAGCATTTTCACAAACACTAACAGCAAAACCAGAAAAATGCAAAGAACAAAAAAATTAGTCGTTACAGATTACCGGCTGAGGCGCTCTTTTGACAAACAACTCCATAAATTCAGGCTTTACATTCTGCACATACTCCAGTAGAATTTCTCTTCTGCTCTTAGGCTACTCGTTAATACCAAATAAATCAGCAAAACGATTAATCCAATATAACAAAAAAATCACTAATTTCGAACCATAAACCTTTATACACGACAATTAAACAAGAAAAAGTAAAGTGAATCTTACCAGAGTGCCATTGGGGGGCTTAGAATCACCTCCATTAGGTGAACTTTTATTGTCATTTTCACTGGCTCGGATTACTGCCAATCTTCCTCTGTAATTAGGTAAATTTCTCGGAAATCGAAGCGAATGGGGTGAGGGAACGTAAAACGTCGTCGTAGAGGAAGAAGAATGTGGAGAAGAAACAGATTGTGGTGATGGTGATAAGAGCAACGACGGAAACTTCACTGACAAAGACGACATTTCAAATAATTGTAAATCCGTAGAGAAAAATATTTTCCCCGTTTATAATTACACTTGTATACAATATATATATGGGTTTGAATTATTTAACAATTAATAAACCTACAATAAATACAAGTTTCATAAAATTTCACATAACTGATAATTAAATTATATTCATAAGTACAAATTTAATACTCATAGATCAAGACATTACACATCTTTTACACTGATCAAGTCAAATATTCGTTCAGATGCTTCCAAAGACTGAGCTCGTATAATAGCTGCCTACGTACCACGCAAAGGGGATCAAGTCTGACGTAGTTCTATGATATCGTGTATAGATTGTATTAGTAGCTCGTAGGTTTGGAATTATCCGCCTCCACAAGGATGATTATTAGTCATATTTATAGATTTCAAACCAACTGTTCATGACCTGACTTGTAACCTATATATCGACTGCCACTTGTCGTTAAACTGGTGGCTAAGGATTATTATATCAATTTATGTTGTTGGGCTAGGCTTCCTTATATGATGTGTTCTCTATTCATGGGCCCAATTACACAGCTCGTATCCGACAACTAGCTCGTATTGTATCATATATCCAACTAGGATGATTTTACAGGTATCTTTCTCCTCGTATATAGAGAGCACGTAAATGTATCAGAGAGCACGTAAATACCTCGTATCATACACCAAATAACATTCATCATCATGTGCCTCAATTTTACTATAAAGGGTTCTTTTATCTCTTTCTAAACTTTTTAGCTTCACTTTTGATTTATAAAAAAAAATGAAGTAACTTATGTTGAAAATATAAAATATATATAAGAAAACATTTGTTTGTCGGGTCGGGTCGGGTCGGATCGGCGGTTTGGTTAGTTCAAACTTGAAACTTACCGAATCAGCCCAAAGAAATGTCACTTGATTGGTTATTGGGCCCAGCCCACTAATCCACCCAACCAAATGAAGCCTTATGGACCAGATTATCTTGTGTATTGGCGGCAGTCCAATTTTTTTATGGACTCAGCTATTGGCCCAAGCTACATATATGCTTGCTTTATAATTTGAATATATTTTGAAAAATGTATTTACTATTAAATTTTTTTATTATTTCTTCTTGAATATAAGAACAATAATGTTATTGACAAAAAGCAAATAGTTGAAGATTTGTGCTTCTAAAAAAAATAGAATTGTAAACATAATTCTTTTACTTTTACATTTATGTTTAGCACAAACTATTCTTTTAAACTTTTAGTTCTCATTTATAAACTATCCTTGATGCCATATGAACTTGACAATTGAATCACATTAGGTCCTCAATTCAAGAAGTATGATACATCTATCAAACTATGCAGGAACTATTATTTGCATATTTTAAAGGGTTTATTTATTCAAGTGGAGTGTGTATAGTTAAATGGAAAAAAAAAATGAGACTTATTTTAGATAAAAAATATGAATTGCTGTTGAATGAGAATCCGTAATTTCAATACAAGGCACAATATAAATCATGCGTGTAATTGAAATGCTCAATTTACTCTGTTACCACTATATATATATATATAGGAGAACATTACTGAATTAAACTCGCCAAGATCAAAAGATTACGTCAATTCATTCACAAAATTAAGAGATGTAAAAAAAATTAAGTCATAATATAATGAAGTACCTAACTGCTATTTTTTTGGGATAAAGTAAATAATTTTTATACTAAATCGAGTGTAATGGTCTTAATGTTTATTTTCACATATATTTTGTGTAGTCTCTCACACACTTATGAAATAGATAAGCAAAAAAAAAAATGAAAAATTAACTTTAACATTCTTCTTAATCAGTGTCCAACATAGCCTTACCCAAAACGAAAAGAATCTTCCCCCCACCTCTAATTAGTAATTACACACTGAACCTTAATCTCAGCCATTAATATTTTACCCCCACATCCATGATCCACCGTCTATATGTTCATAACAGAGTATCATAGTACTTGTCGTTACTTCAAAATGGTCCAAATGTAAAACTCCAAAATAGGAATTAGGAAAATGATTGTTCCCTCCATTTTCCCTCAATTATAACACTTTTTATTTGTGCCCTCTTTTTCCGTTCAATCAATCGCCGCCTTCTGCCACTCCTACATGGCCTATCCCCGGCGGCGCCAACAGTACCATCGCCGCCTTCTTCCAGTCATCGCCGCCGCAATCCTCTTACTATTCGTTTTCATCTCTTTCCTCGCGCCTTCGCCTACTAACCACGATCAACTACACCACGCCATTGTAAATCTAATTTCAGCTTAAACGCGTTTTATTTATCTTCGAGTTTTTGATTAGTGATTTGTGTTTTTTATCGATTCAGTGAGGATGTGGTATTGAATTTAATGTTGTTCTGTTGTAGATGGATACTGACGGCGGTGATGCGAATGAAGGAGCGGTGTTTCGTGTTCCGGTGAGGTGTTTATTACTGTGTTTGTATATGT
The DNA here is from genome assembly GCA_963669365.1 of Verbascum thapsus. Taxonomy (NCBI): domain Eukaryota; kingdom Viridiplantae; phylum Streptophyta; class Magnoliopsida; order Lamiales; family Scrophulariaceae; genus Verbascum; species Verbascum thapsus. Next base: position 1,710,820 of record OY770107.1, read on the forward strand.
TTTTTAGGATTGTTTTTTGTTTGATATTGTTGTACAGAAATGATGTTTGATTGGATCTGAGATTCGTGCTAAATGTGATGTTTATTGGATAATGAGATCTAGAACAGTGGAGGAGTGCATCATCGAGATCTTTGGAGTTCTGAGAATGCGAGATACTACTATGGTTGTAGCAATGCCAGCGATAATTTTGCAGGTGTGTAACCTTAATGTTGGATTTTATTGATTAATATATGTTTAGCTTGCATGTTGATGATGTTATACTCTTGTGTTTGTTTGTTTGTTTTGAAAATTTGTTTCTGATTCTTCAGATTCCATGTTTGAACATAGATTAATTAGTGATCTGTGTGATTAACAGAAGCTGCTGCTGTAACGCAACCTAACCGTTACTTGGCTATTGCAACCAGTGGAGGCTTAAATCAGCAACGAACTGGGGTATCAATTCTCAGCTCACGTTTTCCGCATTTGGTCACTACGGACTAATTTTTGATGTTCTTTAGTAATCTATCAACCTACTAAAAGTGAACAGTTTATTATCTTGATCGCTTGATGTGAGTGGTTAATAGAAGGAAATAGTTATTTAAGTAAAAAGTATTGAACTGGAACTTAAGAACTGGTAGCATCTAATCAATCTTTTATACAGATTTATCCGTACATATATTAGTTTGAAATTTGTTACTGCAAGAAAGAGTAAGTTGACACATCTTATAGGTGGCAGTAAGATTATTCCCCACTACATGTTAACCTTTCATTTGCTAATGACCAGTGGTAGGGATGCTCTTTGTAGAAATTATGATTTGAGTTCTGAAATTTCCTTGTCGGTATAAATATTTTCTTTCAAACTGTCTAGTCAACTCCTAATACCTGTGATGTGTCGTGACCCTAATCATGGTATCATTCTACCATAAATGGCTATCTAATATTTCTCCAACATGTTATGTAGAGACATTCATGTGGATGATAATTTGATAAAATGGATCTTGTCCTGTATTTCAAAACGGCCTCATAACTGGTAACTTTTAAAAGTATTTCTGTCACAACCATAATCAGCAAAGACTTGGCCTGCAGTGCTTCTTTGTGGTTGCTTCTCGAATTAAGTTTCCTTTGAGCTAAATAGTTGAATATTGCATGACCTAAATGGTTTTGCTATGTGCTAATCGTTTGTATTATCAATGCATCAAACTAATCTGGAGTATAACGCTATGTGCTGAAATTAATCATTATTGCTCATTCTCTGCAGATCACTGATGCTGTCGTTGCTGCTCGTATTTTGAATGCCACTCTTGTTGTCCCAAAATTGGATGCAAAGTCTTTCTGGAAGGATGCTAGGTAATGTATCGATGCAAGTTTTTACAAAGTTCTTACACTTGTATTGCTTCTTTCTGGCCATTAAGCTTTGGTCTCTTTCGCAGCAACTTTTCAGAGATCTTCAATGTTGATTGGTTTATATCATATCTTGCAAAAGATGTACAAATCATAGAAGAGCTCCCACTGAAGAGTGCTCAAATATGGAATCCGTACAGAATGCGTGTCCCAAGAAAGTGCAATGAACGTTGCTATATTAATCGTTTATTACCTGTACTTTTGAAGAAGCATGTAAGTCAATGGGTTGCTTTAACATTATTCTCACTTACTTTTGTTTCAGCCTTATACTCCCTCCAATGATAATTTTTCCCATTTCATAGGACTTGTAATGGATTTGCTTTATTTTTTTATGACCCCGTATCTCTTATACTCATAAGATGATAAAATTGATGATATGGTAAAACAAGTGCAGACAGTACTTGTCTCATTCTATGGCATCTGTAGGTGCCAACTCTTAATTTATATTGCCAATAATTGTTATAGCACTCAAATGCCATGGGATGTTGGTCCATGCAAACAAGAGAGTAAATAACCTCTAGGTGCACTTTCAGGATTAATGATAAAGTTCATGTTGAAATAAATTATCAGTGCTGGCCTGCTGGGGTCACCACTTTGTTCTTAATGGGTCAGATAATAAACTTTCATATTGGAGCCTCAAGTACCAAATGCATCCTTTTGCCGCCTTGCTGCCATTACTTGGCGCATAATATGCGTAACTGAATGATACATTATTGTTGTAAATATTGCAAAATAGGCTTTAAGTTTATTCAGAGATCAATGACGACCTTCTAATGCTTCTTATGCAGCCATTTTGGTACTTCTATTTGTGGCATACAACACAGGAAATTATCTCAAATTCTATTTTGCTTTAACTAGTCTCAGCATTGTGCATGATTTATTGAAATTCATCAGTATAAACGTCGAATCTACTGTATTTAGCATATTGTTTTCCTGTTTCCAGTAATGAATGTTGCTTTTCGTGTCACAGGCTGTTCAATTGACCAAATTCGACTACAGACTTTCAAATAGGTTGACCACGGATCTACAAAAGCTTAGGTGCAGAGTTAATTATCACGCTTTGAAGTTCACTGATCCGATCCTTGAAATGGGTGCGGAATTGGTGCGAAGAATGAGGATGAGGAGTAAGCATTACATCGCCCTTCACCTAAGGTACCTACCTTCAGTTTCTTATACTAATTTCAAGTTTATTGCCTGACTTCTCTTTCACTTTCTCAACCAACATATTATCACTGCCTTGGACATATTTGATTTCTATTGAGTATTTCCCTGGAACCAATCTGTACCTTTGTGGTCTTGTTTATCGACATCTTTTTTCATTCTTTTGGACACACATGACTTGAAATTGGCATTTTTTGGGATATGACATTTGTTTTTCATCTATTGACTTTTGTATATCTACTTCTGCAGTATACTTAATGCTATTTTTTGCATTTAATGAATTATCTATAACTTCTTTGTGTTGCATTCCGGTACATTATTGATTGTCCTGATTGAAATAAAGATGTGGGGTTATTGTTTATGTATCTCTGTTAATCGCTTATAGGTTTGAACCAGATATGCTTGCATTCTCAGGATGTTACTACGGTGGAGGAGAAAAAGAGAGGAGGGACTTGGGTAAAATACAGCGGAGGTGGAAAACTTTACATGTAATGCTTCATATGCTACTTTTTAGGAGCACAATGTTTCTAGACCTGAATAAGGATTTAATAATGACACACATACACAGTTGACAAGCAATGCTCCGGCCATTTTTTTTGGGATAAGATACTTCTTTTTTTCATGAGGATGGTGTCATACTGTTCTGTAGTATACTGCTGTTAAGACGTTGAGTTATTGGAGAAAAAATACATGTGGAGTTATATTCAGGTAGATTTGTAACTAGCAGGATGTAGTTAGATGCTGAAATTCTCATCTGTGAGCTATTCTGTCCAGTATATTGAAATACATTCACATGATATGATCATTTTTTAGCTATGTCCTTTTGTAGGTAGAAACACAGAGGCATTTTGTATTTCCATTTTTGGTTTTAATAGGAAATACGAAGATTATTAAAGATTTGTTGATTGAATGTACAGAAGAACAATCCAGATAGGGAGAGGAGGCAAGGAAGGTGCCCTCTTACGCCTGAAGAAGTTGGTCTTCTGCTAAGAGCACTTGGGTACGACAGACAAACCCATATTTATGTGGCGTCTGGAGAAGTATATGGAGGGGAAGAGACATTGGCCCCCTTAAAGGCTCTTTTTCCCAACTTCTATTCGAAAGATACCATAGCTAGCCAAGAGGAATTGGGACCTTTCTCTGCATTTTCTTCTCGAATGGCTGCACTGGATTTTATAGTGTGTGATGAAAGTGATGTATTTGTTACAAATAACAATGGAAACATGGCAAAAATTTTAGCAGGACGAAGGTATGTATATTTCTTGTTCGATCAATTCTTAATATGACTACTTGGAAGGAAATTCTTGTGCAAACCCAGATTGATTTAAACATAGTTATTCATGAAGTGATTAATTAAACTCGCCATGTAAATTCGTGTACTCTTAAGGAAAGTGAGTTGGGTTCTCCATATGGGGCCTGGTTAAGAATTTTCCTTCACTGAATTATTAGACTATGTTTGGGTCCATGAATCTAAGAGAATACTTAATCTCTCTCAATATCTCTCAATTCAAAAATCCAGGATTTGAATTGGTAATTACAAAAGAATGTCAAACTAAATTTGAAAAAAATGTGTTTTTGGTTGAAAATGGTTTATTGTACATTGTGGTTCTGAAAATAGAGAATTGTCAACAGAAGTGACTAACAGGTTCTTTGCTCTGTATTGCAGGAGATACTTTGGGCACAAACCAACAATCCGCCCTAATACTAAAAAACTGTACAAACTTTTTTTAAGCCGAGATAACATGACTTGGGAAGAATTTGCCCCAAGAGTTCGTAAATTTCAGAAGGGTTTTATGGGAGAACCAAAGGAGGTAAGGGCAGGTAGGGGAGTTTTTCATGAAAATCCAGCTTCCTGCATTTGTGAAAATCCCGAGACGCAAAGAACACAAAAAACCGGTAAAACTAAAAAGGACGCTGACGTGGTATTTGAAGATCAAAACACAAACGATGAACCGGAATGGTCTGAAGATGAAGACGATCCAAGTAGTCAGCATAATGAAACAACCTCGGAATATGATGCTTTGTTGTCTGAGGAGCCAGAGTTGGATGAGTTACTTTCTGACTGATAATAATAGCTACTTAGGATCTCCAAATACTTTTAAATGGCTGCAAAATTTGGAACTTAACGGCAAATTAATATTCAGACTTGAAGCTCCGTTAAGATAAAATTCTGGCCATGTCCCTCACGTGGGAAAATTGAGTTGTTAATGAACGACAAAAATCGAGGGGATGGAGCCCAGAATGTTGGTAAGAAGTATGGCAACAACTTTTTTGTTTGGAGAATTAGTGAGCTTATTAAGTCTGTCTTGTACATAATGCTGGATCTTCTTTCTTGTTCGTTTTTTAAGTTAATTAGATTGTTTTCAGGTAGATTTGTCTTTGATCATAGAGTAAGGATGGAGCAGAGTTTAGATGGAAATCATGTTTTTGGTGGATATTGTAAATTATCTTGTTAATTTTAGATTGTAATAGCAGAGTTTCGACATATTTGAGGTCTTTTAAATTGTCGAATTTAACAATTTTCTTCCGCTGATCGAGTTCTAGTGCAATTATTTATGATTGAAACAATTGGTGTATTTGAAAAGAATCAGCAAATAACCTCAAAATAAGGATAATTTTACGTTGGACATAGTGTAATAAAATCCATTAAATCATAGTAGACTGCACGATCACCATGACCAATGATATCGTAGATTGTATGATCACCGGAATTTGCTGTTTTATGCATCTGGATTGGGCCGTTACTTAGTTAATGGATTGGCCCAAAACTATGATCCAAATCAAAATTCACTGATATTAATTCTGGCCTTTCAGGGCCCAGTCAACTCCCAGTTTGTTATTCAAGTTTGCTTTCAGTTTTAGTAGCTATGTTTCTTTTTTGCAGAAAACTTCACAACTTAGCTTGCTTACTGCAGTTTTCTGAGATTAAAGCACTCATTTGAGCCGTAAGAATACCGCAATGCAAGGTGGATCCACTGGCGTTGGCTATGGTCTCAAGTATCAGGTCAGTTTTTCTGAATCTCCTGCAAATTGCAACCATTAACCCTAATTAACGTGAAAAAACTGAGAATCTGAAGTGATTTTGATCACATCACAACAGGCGAGATGCATTTCGGATGTTAAAGCAGATATGGATCACACTAGCTTCCTCACTGGCACTCTCAGCCTCAAAGAAGAAAACGAGGTGGTTTTGAATTACGGTTGAGATCATTTTAACTGAATTTGGTGTGTAGTTGTTTGATCTGAGTGTAATGTGGATTTTCAACAGGTGCATTTGATAAGGCTTTCGTCTGGCGGTACTGAATTGATCTGCGAGGGTTTATTTTCGCATCCGAATGAAATTTGGGATCTCGCTTCTTGTCCTTTTGATCAACGACTTTTCTCCACTGTCTTCTCTTCTGGTGATTTTCTAAATCTGCAGTTCATATTTTCAGATAGTTATTTTTCTCATTGCATCTTAGTTATTTCATGGTGTAATGTAGTTAGGCTGAAAAGCGAACGAGGTAATTAAATTTTGGCTGGAGATAATTGCTAAACAAACTTGTCGATTCAATCTCAAACACCATTTATCACTAATTTTCTAGGCTTGCTCAAGCTCGACATGAAATTGTTACGCTAAATAGTCAGCTTAAACACAACTGTTGTTGTTTCTTGGCTCGACTCGATTTACACATACCTGTACATGCAATTGTTCTTGTTTGACCTTTTCATCTTTTGTTAATGCAAAAGCGGAGTTGCTACTTGTAATATTTTAAACAACTGTTAGAATGTGTATTCTAGGTTTACTGACTGGGTACTTTACCTTCCCCCAACCAGAAATAGAATAATAACTATAAATGGAAGCTTACTTCTTTCAGTTCTATTAGGATTGCTATTGTAGTTGCATGTCAATAATCAATATAATATCACATTTTTTTGTTTGTTGTGATTCCTTAAGGGGAAACATATGGGGCAGCAGTATGGCAAATACCTGAGTTGTATGGCCAACTGAGTTCGCCACAGTTGGAGAATGTTGCTTCTCTGGATGCGCACACTGGAAAAATTAGATGGTGAGCTCATTTTTTAATGGATAAACTGTGAGATTGACCTGAATTAAAGCACGGCTTTTATTCCTTTCTTATTGAGGATGTTGGTTATCAAAAAAGAAACAAACTTGTTGTCTAATTTGGATTCAATTGCATGCTTTCCTATCTCACAAATAACTCCTCATGCATTGCCGAGTAATTATCCTTTCCAAATTTACTACAATAGTGTTCAATCTCGTAGGAAGCTTCATCGTTAATTGTATATGCTTTGACTGCCCTCAGGTTCTGTAAAATCAACTCTCTCTAGAGAGAGGAAGTTATATTCCACAACAGTTTCCTTTTTCAAGCAATTCTAATATGCTAGTATACTGAATAATATTGCCTGCTCTTTGTAGTGTACTCTGGTGGCCTTCTGGAAGGCATGACAAGTTGGTTAGTATTGATCAGCAGAATCTCTTTCTGTGGAGCTTAGATACTTCAAAGAAGACTGCTCAGGTATAGGTTCCCTGGGGAAATGATTGAGTTGCTTTAAGAATGTTTATATCACAACGTTTAAGGAGCACTTGTATTGGATCTAACCAAGTAGTTACTCTAAACTAGTTTTGTTGGTAACTTACTTATTTGGAAGCACAAAAAATGGGTTATGTTGTGTTTTATCCATTTGATCATTTCTTAATTTGAAATTGATGGTATAGGCTATAATTTTTTGTTAACGGGTTTTTTGCTTTATATTAATTTATTAGCTCCAGCTTCCAACCTGCAGACTTGTACATTTAATTTTATCTGGACTCGAACATGTATTGAATCCATCGATTTGCATATACACACACTTATTTATACTTGTAATGCTGTGAAAGCCACCTCTAACTAATTAAGGCCTCCCTTTGCCAAAAAATATATTCTGAGGCCTTTTTTTCCCCCCATAATTTTGTCCTTTTTGGTGGAATAGGAATACTGCTGGACTGCGACAGTATCAACTTGTTAAGTAATAATCATGTCATCAGTTTTCTCAGTTAATTAATTTCATGGTCAATTTCTGAGTCATTATCTCATCATGGTTGTATGTGATTGTGAAACTTAAGGTTCTTATCCTACGTAAGCTATTCTCTTCTTGCTATGAATTATCTGTTTGTGAATTTAACAAATTTAAATATCTCATTTCATTCAAAATTTTCTGGTTTTCAAAGGCTAAATTCTGTTCCTTTCCATTTCTGTTAGTGTCAACGTTTCTCTGGTAATAATTACTAGGAGAGAATTCCATGAACTTTGTCAAACGCATTAGCAAGTTTCTTTGTGTTTTTTTCTTTTTTAATCCATATTCATTAAAAATCCATCATCCATTATTATTGAACTTAAATATCTGTATGCTATAGGCCCATTTTCTAACTTCTATTTGTTTCAGTGTTTGCTCTGTCTTGCCTTGTAACTGAAGTAAAATATCAGTATGCAATAGGCCTGATTTCTTTCTTAAATTTGTTCCAATATCTCATATTGATGTGTTCGACATGTGATGAAATTTAGCCTTAGTCATTAACATAATCACCGTTGTTACTTTTGCGTTCTTTATGCTAATTCTTATTCAGATATATGCTGTGTAATGCAGGTACTATCACAAGAATCAGCTGGCATGCTTCATTATTTAACAGGTGGAGCATGGGATCCTCACGACTTCAACTCTGTTTCTTTAACATGTGATTCATCAGTTCAACTTTGGGATTTGAGGACAATGAAGTATGTTAACTTTAATCCATGTACCGACATATCACTTTTAGTAGTAAATTACATGTAACTTGTATCATAATAATTAAGTTGAACAATTTTTGGAGTGTTTATAGCTGGGTTCTCTAATCTAGCTACTACCTGAATTTTTCTTGCCATTTTTGCTCTTTCCATTTTGGGTATGCTCACTGTCAAACTACTACTAAGTATGCTTTCCAAACCATACAGAACAATTTTCTACTTGTTTTCCAGAAGCTTTGGCTACCCCCAAGGTTGCTGAGAATATATAGTTAATAATTTGTTTGCTCTTTAGTACATCAACACTTTAAAATGAGCATAACGGCTTTATTTATGGTCATAAAAATTAATAACTCATATGCTTGCAGGAAGACTGATTCGATTGAGCAAGCCCATGTCCGCAGTGTAGACTATGATATCAAAAAGAGGTACACACTTGTAAGTATGCTGCGAACTAATGTGACTGGTCTCCCAATCCTAAATGTGTATTTGAAGGTTGTTTTGCACTATTGAGAAATTTAGGGTTAATATCAAATATAGCTAGTACCTATTACAGTTCTTGTGAATTTAATCTCACCATTAAACCGCATGAATTTTTCTCAATTACTTCGGTTCTGATTGTCTTTTTGAGTTTCAAAACATAGCAGTTGGAATAGCATGTGCCCGAACATGTCCAAGCCTAGTATACCGTAGATAAAATGTTTGTGTTCCTTCTTACATTCATCAGTTAGCTGGAATGCACCTCCCCCTGTTCAAGATATGAATTTGTGAACATTGCTTGAGATTTCTCAGGTAACTGCTGAAGATGAGTCTGGCATACATATATGGGACCTTAGAAAGCTTAAGTTTCCAGTTGCAGATCTTCCAGGGCATTCACACTGGTAAATTTTTAGAACACTTCATTAATTTGAGAACTTAAGTCAGTTCTTTAAATTATTCATCAGATTGCTGAAGTATTTATGAATACTGATATTGTTGATAGGACATGGACTGTTAAATGTAATCCTGAGTATGACGGCTTGATTCTGGTAATATTTCCCTACCTTGCTCCTTCTCCTATTCTCACCCCTCTCCTATTTTTGAACAAAGCCTTTTCATCTTACACTCCTTCACATTTTCTGGAAACTTAATTGTGCAAAATTATATTGATCCATCATCCATGTGATACAGACTGATTACCAAAAAAAGAGTATGTGAGCTTTGTTTCTTTTGTAGTCATGGTATTTTGCTGATGACGCATAAGCTTTTGTAGAGTGCTGGAACTGACCCAGCTGTCAATTTGTGGTTGGCCTCTCCTCCTAACCATAATGAGTTAGCATCAGAGAGGTCATCAATTAATTTCAGTAGTTGTTAATTAGTTACTTTAATGTCATTATTAAAACGTGATAAAACGTGATGTTAACTATATTTATTTTCATGATAGCTTGGTGGAGCCACCGACTCGGATGGCAGACCCATTGCTCTATTCGTACACTGACTATGAAGACAGTGTTTATGGTAACTAACTAAACCTCTGATTCTCTTACAGCTATAGCATTGAAATCAACCTGACTGTTTTCACCTTGATTCAGATCTCGCTTGGAGTTCTCGTGAGCCCTGGATATTTGCATCACTCTCTTATGATGGAAGGGTAAGATTTCTAATCTTGTACACGTTAATGAATGAATGGTTTGTACACTCCTATGCGTCTAAAATTTCAGTTTAACTGTGAAGATTAATTAATTTGATAACACGACTTAAATAAATGTAAATTGATCGATATTTGCATTTCTTTTTGGTCATTGAGAGCTGCTTATTGATTGTTATATGTTCTATCTTGTTTCTTGAGTTTTGTTGCCATAACTTACATTCTGTTTGCACAGGTTGTTGTGGAATCAATTAAACCTCATCTTCCAAGAAAATGAAACTGACAGATGTACCTGGTGCAAATTTCTAAACCCAATCACTCTTTATTTATCATCTCATTGTTATCTCAGATAATTAATATTCTTGGTAACGTTATTTTGCTGCGACCGATCATAGTATGAGGAGTTTCTTTGAACTTGGTTGCAATGTATCATCTGCATTAGTCCATTTGTAAGATGCATTTTTCTTTTGCAAATATAACTTCTCTTATTTCGTGTTCCCCAGTGGCATATATTAGTCATTGGGGAAGAATATTGTTTTGTATTCATTGAGTTCATGGTCTGAATATAGTTGTTAGTCATTTATAATTGGACATTATTTTTGAGAAAATCACAATAGTTTATAACGATATATTCGATTTGGATGATTATCAAATTTCGTTGTAATTATAATTTATAATTATCCGTGTATTATATTGGGACTCAGAATCTAATAAGCTCTTAAGAATACTTGGGTTTTTGGATTTGAGTTTAAGAGGTAGAGAAAGGTAGAAAGTTTAGTGGCCCAGAAATTGTGTGGCTTATTTGGTTGTTAATAATCTTGGACACATTGAAGAGATTACTATCACAGGTTCAAACAGAAGAATTGACTTACCAAAAAATGTGGAAATTTTTGGGTCTCCAAATGGATAAGAGAGTGAAAAGTGACCTTAAGCTTATCCTAATGCACAGTGTATAAAATTTAAAGATGAGTCACTTTTTTGTGTTTCCTAGTTCTAAGGCATAATATATCTATAGTTGAATATCCACGTGGCGTTTCAATACACCAAGAACGCCTCGTTGGATGCAGCATGACACGTAAGTTTCCACAACTTTTCAACTTAGCCTAGATCTTGTCGAATCATTAAAATCACCAGGTGCTGACACGTGGAATACAAATTAAGTGGGTCCCAGCTCGATTACATTGAGACTAACGCTAATTTTTTAATAGATAGAGTCAAATGAAATCGATACTATAGATCATTGGAGGAGGATGGGAGATTAAGTAGGTCCCAGTGTAATCGAGATCAACGGAAAATTTTGTAACAAGTCAAAATCGATATATTATAGATCATTGGATGATGAGTGTTTTGATAAAACACTTCTTGTTATCATATATGTTGGATTATGGCACAATCGATTTCATTGGATTCAATCTATAATCCAATCTATTGTAGAATTATCCGAGATTATCTTATTTCAAATAATAATGTAAAATTATCATTTTAGAAGATGAGATTTTTTTATTTATTTTTTGAATGATGAGGAAAACCCGCAGCCGTTACTGTTAGGTGAGCACCGGGTAAACTTCGCTATTGGATAATAGCCTGCAAACAAGTGCAATAACAATTATATTAAATAAGTGCATCAACGAGATGAGATTATTTTGACAAGGGACTTTATACAACTTTTCTTTCTTCTCTTTGTGTGTGAATTCAAATAAGTGCATCAATAATTATATTCTTGGCGTGACTAAATTCTAAAAATCCACTCATTTTGATTTTAATCATAAAAATATCAATGTGGATAAATGTTCCATTCAAACTATTCCTATTACTTATTTATCAAATCAATCATTCCAAACCCAACTCAAAACTCTATATTTATAGAATTTAAGTTTCAATCTGCACACAATATGTATATATAGGGCCAAATCACTTGGCAAATCATTGAGTTATTATAGATAAAACACGTTGTATTAAATTAATAAATAGATTCTACCAATTTAAGTAATAAAAAACCATGCAAATCAAAAAGCACGTGAACACAATAAATAAATCTCGATAAGGAGACATACGGCTGTTTTCTTGTCTTAATTTCCAACTACAAATGTTTTGCTAATGCAATATTTTAGTTACCTTCCAATTTACGTTGTTTCTTCTTCCAAAAACTTTGTTATTTTAGTAACAAAAACACCAACAATCATCAAGCACCAACCCCTGTTTCCATCATATCCCCATGTGCCATTTAATACTGTTTTAGAATAATATATATATATATATATATATATATATATATATAATTATCACAATTTGTCTTTTTACTCTACCTAGTTTTGTTTGATGGTTATACAAAATTCAGTATAGAATTATATTTGATCTTTATTCTGGTTGATTAAAATGCATTAATGCTGCCCATTCCGGGTTTAATTGTAATAAATCGATTTGGAATTTTTTAGATTGCGGTAGGTTATGAGTTCAATTTTTTTTACGTGCGTTTAAAATCTATTGGGAAGAAAAATAAAGTGGCAATTGAGGTTTATATTCATGTGCGACTTTTTTATATCATAAAAAGTTTGCGTTTCTAGTTTTATCTTTAACCTTTCGAGTAATAATTGAGTCCAGTGAACTCGATTCGGATAGATTAGTATAAAATAATAAAAATATTTACAAAATAATTAAATTACTCAAACTCGACTCAATTAAAAACTTGTTTGAATTCGGTTCAATTAACATTTACATCTAGCTCAAAACACAATTTTATAAGTTTAATTATAATTCGAATAATCTTAAACAGTAATTTGTGAGATTCGAGTTATTTGCACCTTTACTCGCCTGATTACATAGCAACAACAACCTCCCCCCAAACCAACGACTAAGAGAAAGACACGTGGCAAAATCAGACTGGAGGTTGAAATTCAAAAATAGAAAGTGTGGGTCCCACAAACGCCTTTCCCATTCCTTAGCTGAGCTCACGTGTCTGAGTTAAATCCCCTATCACCACCAATTTCACTTCACACTCATATTTATATGTAGACTAGTCACCCTACCCCCACCCCACCCCACCCCACCCTCCTATATATACAATAGATATATATTATATATATATATATATATATATATATTCTTGCTTCGCAGATCAGAGTATAACTCAGCAGCACCAACACGATTGCTTCCGGTTTTCTCTCCTCCAATGCCTGCATTTTCCCTTCACTCTACTGCCTAATAATCATCGAAGCTAGGGTTTTTCTGTTTCATTCCGCTGATTAATCAAATTGATGCGAGATAATCAAATATTTGGGGAATGGCGGTAGCGAGGGGGTTTACGACGCCGTTTAGTGTGAGATTTCTGAGAAGAGCTGATCCAACGTCGTTGAGTAGCAAAAATGGTGTGGTTTTGGAGATAGGGAGGAAGAAAAGACGGCTATTGGGGGGAAATGAACTTGTGGTCAAGTGTTGCTGCTCTGGTGCGGGTAAAAGCGCTGAGAAGTGTGAGGAACGGCTTTTCGACCATCAAAAAGGTCGGCATAATTATCGAGCTCGATCACCTGTTATGCCCTTCGCTTCTCCTCCTCCTAAGTAAGAACTCTCCTTTTTCCTTTTCATTAGTTTTTCTTAGTAATTGAATGCAACATTTTACTACTGCTGCTGCTGTTATTGGAGTAAAGGTAGTTATGAGTGGAATGGGAACGTATTGGGTTTTAAACTCTTCTTTTTGGGGATTAAAGTGAAAAGTTGTGTAGATATTTAATAGGACCTTTTTTAGTGAAAATTAAAAAGAGATTTACTTGGGACATACCTGTTGCAAATCTAACTCAGACTCCACTTTATCTTTCTCTTACTTGAACAAAAGCTGAAAAGTTTAACACTGCTGATTGGCATTTGGATTGTAATTTTTCATCTGTTTAGAAGAAGATTACTGATTACATTATGACAGTATGTGATAAATTATAGTTTGTGAGGATACTTTGGATATTGCAGGTCTCGTTCTGTTTCCAAACAAGAAAAGTTCTTCTCACGGTGCACCCCAAGAAATTTGGGTCCTCAGTCCCGCGATTCTCCCCCTAAACGAGGTGATGCATCTTTATGTTGCGATGCTTGCTTCACAATATAAGATCTTTTTCATTCTTTATATTAGAATTATTTGAGCTGCATCATTTTATTGTAGATTCATATAATAATGGTAGTCATTGGCTTGTTGTATACTTCTGATGTAACATGTCATGCTTATGCTCCATTCCATGTAGACACTGGCATCGCAAATGAGAAAGACTGGGGCATTAGCTTGTTAAATGAGAATGTCAATGAATCTGGCACCAATGAAGATGGTAGTACTTGGTATCGTGAAAGTGGAGAAGATCTTGGAGATAATGGTTACAGATGTAGATGGACGAGAATGGGTGGTCAGAGTCAAGATGGAACTTCAGAATGGAAAGAAACGGTATATACACATTATATATGGTGTTTTTTAATGCATTGTTGACTTGGAAGTCTATCTGAATGTAGAGAAGTTCAATATGAGCCAATTCACAGAAAATTTAAGGCTTTGCGTACTGTTTTTTCTCCATTGACATGGAACAACTGTCTTATTTGTGAAATTCATGATCAGGGTCAAGATGTAAATATATTTTATTCTGTTATTTTTAATTTTTAGTCTCGAAAGCATAAGTAAGAACTCTTGGCTGGGGTTGATTACCATGAAGTGCAAATGATGATTCTTTTCCCTTTCATTCTTAGCTGTGGTTGATCTTATATGAAAAAAAAAACATCAATAACACGATACTAATATGAAATTCACATGATATGAAAAACAAGGCTATGTGCATGTTGTGAGTTCTGCTCACTTAAAATAATGAAGAGCTTATTTAGACAGCACCAGTCCAAGCGAATTTTCAGGTGAATAAGTAACTTCTGTTATTTGAGATTTACTCTTTGTTATGAAGATGCGGCTAAATAATTTGTATTAATTGTTATGACCTTATCAAGTATCATCCCAGGTGGATGCTTTAACTGGATTTATTGATCTACTTGACAGTGGTGGGAGAAAAGTGATTGGACTGGATACAAAGAGCTAGGTAATGGAACTCACGAGGTGCTTTTCAGTTTTTGATACGTAATTCTTCCATGACTGCTTATTTATTGATTATAACATGGCAGGTGTAGAAAAATCTGGCAAAAATGCAGAAGGTGACTCGTGGTGGGAAACATGGCGCGAAGTTCTTCACCAGGATGAATGGAGGTTATAGCTTTGACCCTTTTCCCTTGTGCTTTTTACTATCTTAGGAAGCTAAAAAGCATTTACATTTTTCAATTATCTTATACAGTTTCTCATCCTCATTATTCAAAGCAATTATTAAACTGCAGTAATCTAGCTAGGATAGAAAGAAGTGCACAGAAACAAGCAAAATCAGGAACTGAAAATGCTGGGTGGTACGAAAATTGGTAAGGAAGCAACATGTGTGACAAATTTAAAAAAACGTCTCGTTCATGTAAATTAAATCCTATTGTTTATTCAGGTGGGAGAAATATGATGCGAAAGGCTGGACTGAGAAAGGTGCACATAAATATGGTAGACTGAATGAACAATCATGGTGGGAGAAGTGGGGAGAGAATTATGATGGAAGAGGATCAGTCCTGAAATGGTATTTTTCTCCATATTATTTTCCCTTCTTGATTTCCTTTATTAAACTAATTGCCTAGTTACTTACGTACAAAATGGGTAACTGAATTGGATTTCTTACGTACAAAATGGGTATTGAAACAGTGATGTGCTGGAATGTCAGGCTTATCGATTCATTCTATTGCTTATAGATGTTTTATTTTCTTTCTATAGGACTGATAAATGGGCTGAGACTGAACTTGGAACTAAATGGGGAGACAAGTGGGAAGAAAAGTTTTTTTCTGGCATTGGCTCACGGCAAGGGGAGACATGGCATGTATCACCCAGTGGTGAAAGTATGTCATAATTCTTTTTGTACAACAGTTTAGAATCTAAATCATCTCCTTATTCTTAATTGATCGGAATTTGCCAAAAATATTTAATGTCATTCCGATGGGTGATGCAATTTTACCTATGTCTTATGCTTCATATGAAATCTGGAAATGTAACAGTTAGAACCTACTGGATTTTCATTTGTACTTACATAAACCATGTTAAGTGCTAGTGTAAGCATCTACTGAAGAAATTACTCATAAATGTCCTGAATACAACCTTAATGCGAAACATAAGAGCTGATGATAGTTTTAATTTTATCAACCGTATATATGGTTCTAATTTTCTTTTTATCTAGTTACTCCATGCTGGTTTGAATAAAGCTGTTCTTCGACCAAATATCTTGCGATAAATTGTTTTGATTTGATCCACTGAGATGATGGGTGATTGCTCTTGTTGTCCTCTCTAAGATATTATGTTAATACTGATATATTATTTGAAGCTTTTTGAGTTTGAATGTGTGCTTCATTTTGATTGTCAGAAGTTACATGTTATTTTTATTTATAGTTTATTTAACATCTAGGAAAGCATTTACCTCTTTATAATCTTGCAAATGGCTTGCATTTTTGGTCTTGGTCCAGTTTCATATTTTTTCACAACTAATCATCATTCCATGAAAATTTATAGGATGGTCAAGGACATGGGGAGAAGAGCACTTCGGAAATGGGTACGTGGTGAACAACAAGCCTATTTGGTAACAAGCTTTTCCCATGATTTAATACAAATGACTGATATTTTTGGTTCACAATTTTCCCAAAACTAACATCCAAAAATCATCCATGTTAAGCAACTTTGCATCTTCCACTTTCTCCCTCGACAGTAATACAAAACATGCACTTTAGACTAACCCAAACATCACTTTCCCTTGGAGTGGTGAAAACTGACAATCCATGTTCTTCTATACGACAGCAAAGTGCACAAATATGGCAAAAGTACAACCGGTGAAAGCTGGGATATTGTAGTCGATGAAGAAACATACTATGAGTAAGTACCCAACTGTCTTCACAAGTATATTTAACTGCTTTTTTCGCCTTATATATTGAAAAAATTCAACTTTTCGATTGAAGGGCTGAGCCACACTATGGATGGGCAGATGTTGTTGGTGATTCATCACAGCTATTGTCGATTGAGCCCCGAGAAAGACCTCCAGGTGTATTCCCAAATCTTGATTTTAGATCATCTGTATTGCCCACAAAAGAAGATCCACCCGATTCTTCCTCACAGATAAGTTAATTGTTTGGTTTAGGAGAATATTGCTATGTTTATCTGTCATTTTATTCATTCTTTTGATATTTTTCTGCATTTAGTTTAAGTTGGACATTGTAGCCATTTGTTTGGACAATTTTTTTAAGTACTTAGTGAATGGTTGAGGCCCTCACAGTTGCTCCTGTCACTATTTTTTGGGTTTATTTTGGACTAATAAATCATGATGAAATGAGTAATTTTGATTGGTTAATCTCTAATTAATACTTATGATTGGATTGATTATGTATATTATTATTTGTTTAATTGTGAGTTTTGTACAATAGTGTCCTGCGCCTTGGTAATATCTCTTATTGATGACATTTATGAAAGAGTAGATTTTGGCCAAATTGGATTTAATAGATTACATTTGATACGGGAACGAGCATGTATTCTTAAGAAAATGTCGATAATAACAAGGTGAAATGATAACAATAAATTCCGTATTATTATAGAGTACTAGTGTGTAACCCGTGCTACGCACGGTTTGTGTTCAATAAAAAATTGATAACAAAAGATTAACTGAATTTTAAAAGACTTGATGAGGTTGTATTCTTTTATCACAAAATTGAGATGTGGATTATAAATGCCAAAATAATGAAATATAATATTATTGTCAATATTGGCCATCTGAAATATTCATATACACATGAAACTAACAAAAAGCCATTATCATTATTCAATAAATTATATAATAAAATCATAAATAACTTAAAATAAGCTAAGCATATGTGGAGAACATAATCCTCTTTTTCAAAACCTATCCTACCAAAAAAAAAAAATGACTACAACAAATTTCACCAATAAATATTATTCGTACTAATTTAAAAACTCTAGAAGAAAAATTTATTTAGCTATCCCAACGTAAGTTTGATAGAAATTTCGAGAAAATTCTTAAAAATTATAAAATTCAGTGACACAAGTGTTCTTAATATTAAAAAAAATACATTTTAAACCCAAAGTCAAAAATTAAAAAAAAGAGATAAATAATATTACCTAATCATTCGTCATAAATGTAACAATCTCATCCACTTCAACTACATGCTCCTGGACCCCCCTTACGTCCATGCTTCTGGACATTATTTAATGTTGGAATAGATGAATATGTAATGGAAAAATGATTAATTGGAGAGGAAGAACAAATGAAACACTCATTCATAATTATACAACTGATTATGATTATCTATATTAACTAATGAAAACTTACCATCGCATCCGCTACAATAATAAACGTGATCAATAATTATTCAAATTACAATCAAGGGAATTGTTTAAGTTAATGAGCATTAATCCACTCAAGATAATTCTATTTACTATAATGACAAACAAAATTAAATTAATCAAAGTAAAGGAGTAAAATAAATCTATACAGAGGCTAGGTTGTTCATATAAAATACCAATCTTCAAATATCTTCCACCATCTGATATATCACCCCATTACTGCAAATATCATGTTTGAATACCTCTACGATCATAAACAAAGGAGTGGAAGTAGATTATCATAAATTAAAATTATGGGAGTGGAATTTTTATATAAAAGTTCCAACCCTTCAATCCAAAAAAAACCCCACTTAAAGAAGTAAAATTATAATGTAAAAGAAATGAAGAATACACAAAAGAAAAATCAAAGAAAATAGCATCAGAAAATGCGTCACCTTTTGAATAGTTTTTGAAAATCCCACTAATTATAAGAGAGCAAAGCTTGTGGAAAGAAGAAATTATGAATCTATGCCAAGTGAGAGAAAATATAATGTGCATATATTGAATTGAAAGTGGCCGTATGGAAAAGTAAAATGTGGAGATTAGATAATGATAATGGGGGAGTTGATTCTTGATTAAAGAGTGGGCAGTTAAGTTGGGAATGCGGAAGTTAATTTTTGATTTGATAGTGGGCAATTAAGTTAGAAAGGAAGTTAATAATTAATTTTATATATTAAATTAATTTAAAATTAGTAAAAATTAGAATTAAAGTTTTAGAGTTTTTTAAATGGTCAACAAAAGTAACCGACAGCCCTCAAATATATATATTAATAAATTATTAGTTAGGTTTTAAGTTTGATTTGATTGTTTTTATAAATTGCGTTTACACAACGGTTATTTAAATGCAGGATGAGTATTAAACGTTCAAATAGAATATATGTACGTGTACTCTTAATATTTTTATTTTTAAAGTGTTTTGAAAAATCAAGTGTAACATTATGGAGACGGGATGTATATATATCTTGATAGGTGTATAATATACCTATATTATAGGTATTTTATAACCAAGCTTAAAATTTGGATGCTCATTAATCCTTTGATTAATTATTGAAAGTACACGTATTTAATTTGATGTGATGTTAAATATTACGTCAAACTTAGTATAATCCGATAATACGATTGAGTTGAATAAATCAAAGTTGAATAAATAGATAGGTGGACTATAATCATTATAAATTTATAATAATTAGAAAAGAAGTGTAAAGGCCAAAAATGTCACCATATTGCATTAAGTTATTGCAAAAGATGACCAATGGTCTTGTGACTATTGTCGTGTCAGTGCTGCAATATAATTATAATTATAATTACAATTAATTATCCCCTTAATTTAATCTTAAGCTCACATGCTTTACATCACAACACCATACATTCTTCTCGATTTGCCGCCCACAATTAGTTTATTCATTCGTCTTCCATTACATCATTTCTTCAATTTATTAATTATTGACATTATAATCAATAGTGATTATATACTTGATTGAAAATGTAAAATTAGGAAAAAATGTGTAATTAGATTAAAATTGTTTTAAATATATGATTTTAGAATATTATGATCCAAATAATAAAAAAACGAGATAAGTGTGGGCATTGTGAGGATCCATAAAGCCACGTCTCAACCATCCACAATTCCACTTCCACAACTTCAAAAAAGTAAAGTAAAGTAAAATAAGTAGACAAAACTTTTTATCTTCTTTATTTACTTTGGTACTACACTACAAACACTTATTCTTCAAACCAACAAAGATTGTTGTAATTGTATTGCAAATCAATGATATCTGTATTTATTAAAATTTCATCAAATATATGTTATTTATTTTCAGAAAAAGAAGATTCTATATATTTTTCGATAAATCACACATACTCTCACATCTGCACCGAGAAATAAAATGTTACACGGAGTTAAAATACATGAAATATTTTTTTTTTTGAAATATGTAATATATACATCAAAACACACATTTTAGGCCCATAAATCAACAAAAATAAATAAATTCAAATCTTCAACCAAACCCCTACCAATTACCATAAACCATAATAGAAAGCATTCAATTAACCTTCCAAAATTTCAAAAATCCGTACTTTTGTACTCACACTGATCTACTCTCTCTCTCTCTCTCTCTCTCTCTCTATATATATATATATATATTAATATTATAATATATATATCTATCTATATATCTCTCTCTATATATACACACACGCCATATCTCTCCATATATATATATCCTTCTTCTTCACCATGGAAAAGAAGAAGAAGAGATAATCCAAACGACATAGTTTTTGTTCTTAGTTTCTGTTTGTTTAAACCCAAAAAGATGAAAAATCCAGCAAAAATCTTAACACATTTCACAAAACAAGCATCAGATCTAAACTGGAAAATCATACTTCTCATCCTTCTCTCAATCACATTCCTAACCTACATCTCCATATCCTCCACAAACACCACCCTACCTATCTCAATTTCCAGTTTTACCCCTCTCAACTCCATTTTTCACAGCCACGCCACCCCCGACCCTTCTCAGGTTCAACGAAATCGGTCCAGAATAGCGGTCTGCTTGGTCGGCGGTGCCAGGAGATTCGAGCTCACAGGACCGTCGATTATCGAGAAAATCCTGAAAGTTTACGAGGATTCAGATCTTTTTCTACACAGTCCGTTGGATTCAAACGCGTATAAACTGTTGCTATTGAATGATGCGCCGAGGGTCGCGAGCGTGAAGATATTTGAACCGAAAACTATACCCGAGACTGAGTCTGAGGTCCGAGTTTTAACCGCCGCTAATTCGCCCAACGGTATACAGGTACATAATTTTATTCAATTTTTGTTATTTGTATGTGTTAAATTAGGTTAATCATTGTTGTAATTTTTCTATGATTATGTAGTTAATTGCTTATTTTGGATATAACCTTAATCATAATACTGAGATTTATGTGACGGAGAAATTGCAATAGTAGTCCCTTAGGATATGACTGGTTGTATTTTTAGTCTCATTATTCTTAAATTTGCAAAATTCATCCTCATAAGATGGATATTTTTTTATTATAAGATCCTTTGCAAAATATTAGAAACCAGGACTTAATTGCTATAAACCCTTTCACGTGGGATTAAAATTGCAATTCTAAGTGACTGTATATTAAGATTAAATCCCATAAAAAATATAATTTTCTAGGATTATTTGTTTTAATTTAAACAACTTATTAGAAAATTAGTATTGGTGTAGAAGATAAGTATAGATTGGTGGGTTTGTTGTATCTGTCGACCAAATTTGGAAGAAACGTCACAAACTTGTAATATTGGTTTGTGTAGATTTAGCTTCTACTAAAATTTTGTTTTACCTTTTTATTTATTACGTGTTTGATTTTAATTGGTTTATGTGTTTTTTGGGCTTTTATGTACTTTTCTAGGAATATATTCAAATTTCATACGCGTTTGGTTTGAATTTGTTGGTTTTATCTATAGACTATAGGGCTTGTTTGGATGATTGTTTTTAAAGTGCGTTTTTATTTTTGCAAAACAAAAATATGAAAAAGGCGTTTGGTTGGCTTGTTCTCACTTTCTGCTTTTGAAAAACAAAACTCCAAAATCTGCTATTTTGCAAAACATGTTTTACTTGTTTTTAAGTTTTACAGAACACTTTTACACTCCAAACTAAAAAAACACACATCACTTAAACCCTCATTGAAAAAGTATATTCTTTTTCTCTCCTCATTTCACTCATCGCATCAAAACACTCCCCTTTACAAAGTTTCCCGATTTTTATTTTTTTTCAGAATAGTCAACCAAACAGGATTTCAACATTATTTATACTACAAAATTGTTTTGATAAAACTGTTCTACAAAACTATTTTGCAAAACTTCAAAAACAAAAACAATCCAAACAGACCCTAAATATATGTGTTTTTATGTTGTCTTCTTAGTTGCCTCTTTTGAATTTCTTGGCGGTTTATAATTTTCTCAGGCCTGCATTTATTGCACAAAATTAGTGGATTAATTAGTCATTAGTTTACTAAGAATTATTTCATTTATAAATTGTTTTAAGCCATTTTTGGTTTATAGTAGAGACTTTAGTTTGATTGACTTGAAAACCTAAGGTCATGTTTGTTTGTTTTTTCAAATGTAGTTTTTAAGATTTCTGGTGCGTTCTATATTTTTAATGCCTTCGAATAAGTGAGAATCACCTACTTATTTGACGTGTAGTTGGTTCATAACCTTTTGGCTTCAAATTTCTATTTGGTCATTCCAAAGCCATTTTCTGTATTTATACTTGCTTTTTAGCTTCAATTTTTTTCTTAATTGCTATTCAATGTGAAATATATAGAATCTAACAACTGGTATTGTCGCTTTAATCGTTTCATTTTCTCTAATTAGGTTACTATAGGTTAGGATTGGCATTAATCGTGAATTGATCGGACTTATCGCTATCTATAATTATCTTCAGCAAGTACTCCGATATTAATTTCATTATTTGTTTATTTCATTTGGGGTAATGAATTCAAAATTTTAACAAAACGGAGAATTTTATATTTCGAAATAAAATTATGTGGGGTCCACCATATACATATTATTATATTATCTATATATATATGAATTTATGAAATCATTGACTATATGGATTAGCTTGTTCTTTTTTTAATCTATCTGTTTAAGAGTCAACATTCTATGAATACATTATTTCAAATAAGTCAACACCACCCATAAGATTCAAACCATGCATTTATGTGATTGATACTAAGAAGTGAGAATGTTTCTTGGATTTCTTAAAACAATTCAGATGAAATTGTTTACTTAGTCATTTGACAGATTTCATTGACTAGCATAAATCTCATTTGACTCAATGGTCAATTCCACCCATGTGCATAGAATCTGATATTATTCAATTATATATCCATTTGGGTGGTATGTTTGTCATTTCACATCCAAACCCTTCTCCCTCCTTGCAGGGCTTGTTGCAATATTTCAACTTGGTAGAAGGATGTCTAACAATGATACAAGCACATCAAGAAAAGAACAACTTCACTTATGATTGGATTATACGAACAAGAGTCGACGGATATTGGGCCGACCCGTTAGGGCCCGAAAACTTCATCCCGGGTCGATATATGGTCCCACCGGGTTCATCCTATGGCGGTCTAAATGACCGTTTTGGAGTCGGTGACTATAACACCTCAATTGTAGCACTTTCGAGACTCTCCTTAATTTCTCAACTCGACTCGGCTGGGTTGACTCAGCTCAACTCAGAGGCCGCTTATAAGGCCCAATTCACCACCCAAAAGGTCCAAGTCGTAACTAAACGTCTCCCATTTTGTATAGTAACGGACCGTAAATACGATTTTCCTCCGGCCCATTTTGGAGTGCCCGTGGCCTCGTTGGCGAGCCGGGGCCCACTTAGTGGCGCTAAATGCAGGCCTTGTAAGCCCATTTGTACCGGGCCTTGTGTTGGGCCTGTCATGAATAGGCTCTATAAAGGATGGAGCTGGACTGAGTGGGCTAATAACACTTTGGACCTTTGTGATGCACATAGTGATTGGGAAAATGGGTGGGAAAAGTTATTTGATAATGTGGCTGGAAAAAAATTGGCCTCTGCAAGAAAGAAAATTCGGGCTTTGAATGTGGATCAGTGCATAAATGGGTTTGAAAAGTTGAAGAATAAGACGGCCCATTATGATGGGCCTGGATCAGATAGAATTTGTGGGCTGGGCTTGAAGTCAAGGTGATGGAGTTAGGGAGATATATGTAAAGGGCTTTTTGGCTATAGGGGTTTTCTTTTTCTTTTTTGATTTTTATTCTTTTTTTTTTGGGGGTACTTTTTTTACATAGGAACATAGTACTTTTCTATATAAATGATATTTTCTGCCACATTTTACTACAGACTTTATTAAACAATAAATACAAATTTTTTTTCGATATTTTGACGCCTATAATCGCATTTTATGTGGAATTTATTTATTTTTGTCAGAATTTCTTTAAAATTATCTAAAATTTTAGGAGATTTTTTTAAGAAAATTATGATGACATGCTAACCAGCAATATTTTTTGAATATTTTTTACTTTGAATTACAATCTTTGGGTAAAACTTGGCATCCAAATGAGGCCTCGAAATAAAGACACACCATTATATTTTTCTTCAATGAACAATAAAATGGTGATTATTTGATTGGGTTTGAGCTATAGTACCTATATGGTTCGTTAGAGTTTAGAATTTAAAAGTATGAATTTTAAGTTCATTAATAAATCCATTGAATTTATTTGGATAATGTTAAATTATGGTGTAGTGAAATATGGATCATGGGAAAAATGGTCGTATCTTCATAGATATGGCTCGTATGAGTCAAGAGTCGTAACCATCGATTATTGCATAGAGATTGTAGATGTAATGTAAATTTGCAGTATACTACTAAATTCGTGTGTCTATCAAGTTCTGGGTCAATATCACTCCAGCCACAGATGTGGAACACATTTATGATAGCCCCGCATATGTCATTTTGTCATTCGTACAACATGTTAATCTTATAACTAGAACTGCTCACAGCTCTAGTATTTCAAAGAAATGGATATTGTAATTTACCTTCTATTAAATAATAATTAAAAAAATAAATTATATTAATTTTACAATATAAAGAAAAAATATTAAATACGTTTATAAACCACACAGTATTCAGATAGCATGGATTGGGCCTTGAGTGTTGGTTTTGCAGCTTGCATCAAAACAACTAAACAAGTGATATTTGTTGGGCCTTAATATTTATTGGGCCTTAAATTGATTTTGCTGCAATAGAAAATACATTGTGTTAAATTGGTAAAGGAGATGATAGAGAGAGTTCATGTTTGGGGAAAATTTTATTATTGAATAATCTGATTTACAAGATGATAAGAACCCTTTTATATACTAGGGTATAAAGCCCAACTAAGATCTAATAGAACATAGGCCCAATAGATACAAAAACTATACGGCCTCATAAATAAACTAGCCCAACACATATACAAACTCAATACTGTACATTGATACACAAAAGTTTAAAGCGCGTGAAGATTCTATGAAAGTGGAAATTGAGTCCTACTAGGAAAAGGAATCTCAACACCCATAACTATATATACCCCGGCCTCACATTGATTTTGCTTTCTACCATGATCAGAATTCAGAGCTCGTGTTCTTGTTGGTTATCGCGGGTATGTATTTTCTTTTTTATCTTCATGCTTCGCTTTATCCCGTTCTTCGTTTAATTCATGATCGCTTTTCATTTCGTGTTCGTGTTGGTTATCTCGGGTATGTATTTTCTTTTGTATCTTCATGCTTTCGCCTCAATTTTATTCCGTTCTCCGTTTGATTCATGATCGCTTTTCGTTTTCGGTGAATTTTGTTTTGCAAGATTTGGTGTTTTTTCGGCGATCGTGTAGTGAAATTAGGGTTTATGGTTTAAATTAATTATAGGTGCCACAATCAGTTGATAACATGATTCTTGAAAGAATTAGGGTTTCAACTTTTTTGATTTTGTTTTGCAAGATTTGGTGTTTTTTTGGCGATCGTGTAGTGAAATTAGGGTTTATGGTTTAAATTAATTCTAGGTGCCACAATCAGTTGATAACATGATTCTTGAAAGAATTAGGGTTTCAACTTTTTTGTGCGTTGTTATTGATCAGTTAGGATTAATTGTAATTATTGTTATGGTTAAGATATCTCCATGTTTTATCCTCTCGTCCATGTTTGTAATTCTATTAAAGTAGGAATTGAGTCCAACTAGGAGAAGGAATCTCAACACCCATATATATATATACATATATATATATGTATATATATATATCCCAGGCCTCACATTGATTCTTTTTTACCATCAATCTATGATCAGTGCTCGTGTTCTTGTTTGTTATTGCATGTATGTATTCGCTTTTTTATATTCATGCTTCGCCTCAATTTTTTGGTTCTTTGTTGAATTCTTGATCGCTTTTCATTTTCAGTGAATTTTGTTTTGCAAGATTTGGTGTTTTTTCGGCAATCCTGTAGTGAAATTAGGGTTTATGGTTTAAATTAATTCTAGGTACCACAATCAATTGATAACATGATTCTTGAAAAATTAGGGTTTCAACTTTTTTGTGCGTTGTTAATGATCATTTAGGTTTTTAATTATTGTTATGGTTAAGAGATCTCCATGTTTTATCCTCTCTTCTATTTACAGAATTATGGTTAAATTGCAGGTGAATAGATAAACCCTTGGTATGTTATAAAAATGGCCCCAGTTATGGCTTGTGCAGTTTTGTAGTCTGGATTTCTTTATTATGCTTGTCTTGACCATCGATCTGGATCGCATAACTCTGAAGCAAATAAGAGGCAATCATTGATTTGATTTATTATCTAACTGCTAAATGGATGTTGCTAATGGATGACCGTTGCTGGACTGAAGATGATTTGATTTTTATGCGGAATTGGATGTATTTATTTTTGGATGACTTATGGTAATGAAACAATTTAAAAACTGATTCTTTTGCAAATGGATCGCCATTGCTGGATCGAGGATGGCTAGATTTTTATGCAGATTTGGATGAAGTTATTTATCGACAACCTATGGTAATGAAATTGTATCAAAATTGATTCCTTTGCAGATGGAAGAATGTTGCTGGACTGAGGATGCCTCGAATTCTGTGGGAATTCGATCTATTGTGACTTGTGTTAATGAAACGACATAAATTTGATTTCTTTGCTAATGGATGACCGTTGCTGGACTGAGGATGGGATGACCGTTGCTGGACTGAGGATGGGATGACCGTTGCTGGACTGAGGACTTGGATGACCGTTGCTGGACTGAGGACTTGGATGACCGTTGCTGGACTTAGGACTTGGATGACCGTTGCTGGACTGAGGATGGGATGACCGTTGCTGGACTGAGGATGGGATGACCGTTGCTGGACTTAGGACTTGGATGACCGTTGCTGGACTTAGGATTTGGATGACCGTTGCTGGACTGAGGACTTGGATGACCGTTGCTGGACTGAGGATGGGATGACCCTTGCTGGACTGAGGACTTGGATGCATTTAGTTTTCGAAGACCTATGGTAATATTCATACATCTCCCACCTCTTACATATAACCCCCTCTCGCCCAAAATCGTGTTTGTGTTCTTGATTGTTCTCTCTTGGTAATCAGGTATGTAATTGTTGTTAAGGTTAGATTCTATTTCCAATGACCTACTGTAAAGATTGTCTGACCTGAAGAGAGTTTCTCCTGATTCCATGGAAGTGCAACACATTTGTCTTCGTTGAAGAAGACAGACTTCATGGAGAATAAAAGGGTTTAGCAGCAAATGATACCTTTAAAGTGGCACATGGATGTATTTATTTTTCGATGACCTGTGGAGATTAAATGGTCCAGAATTGAATCATTTGCTAATGGATGACCATTGATGGACAGAGGATGGTTAGATTTATACACTGAAGTGGATAATATTTATTTTCCAATGACCTATGGTAAAGATCTGTCTGACCTGAAGAGACTGAAGAGAGTTTCTCCTGATTCCATGGAAGTGCAACACATTTGTCTTCGTATTGTTTTGGTGGATTTGACAAACTAATTTAGCTACATATTTATATCCTGGAAATTTCATTTCCACTTGGGCAGTTGTGGCTTATTCCTGTTGCTGGAAAACTTCATTGGCGAAATATTGAGCACAAGGTTTTAGAGATGGGCAAGAAAAATTGCGGCCACCAGCAACCCCTTCCCTGTTGCGTGTATAAATACGATATATATGTGGGTGTGTGGTGTGCATGTGTGTAAAGTCCGTGTGTTTGTTTTCAAGTGTGGATATACATTATATATATGTGCGCGTGTGTGTGTGAATGCTTGTGTGTTTGTTTCTGCTTTTGATTAGTGTGTGGAATATGCTTGTGTGCATGCTTGAGTTGATTGTGTCCGCATGTACGTATACATATATATATGTATGTGTGTGTGTGTGTATGTGTGTGTAAAATCTGTGTTTGTTTATGTGTGTGGATATACATTTATATGTGTGTGTTCGTGTGAATATGCTCGTGTGTGCATTTCTGCGTGTGGATATACACATATGTACACGCGCGTGTCTGAACATGCTTGTGTGTGTGTGAGTTGAGTTTACTTGTATATATATGCATATATTTATATATATATGTGTCTGTGTGTGTGGTGTGCCTAAAGTGTGGATATACATTTATATATACGCGCTTGTGTATGTGAATATGCTTGTGTGTTTGTTTCTGCATGGATGTGTGTGTGTGAATGAATATGCTTGGGTATGAGCCTGAGTTGATTAGGTTTGTGTGTATATATAGAGCCTGAGTTGATTAGGTTTGCGTGTATATATACACATATATATACTTGTGGTGTGCATATGTGTGTAAAATCTGTGTTTGTTTATGCGTATGGATGCATATATATATATATATATATGTGTGTGTGTGTGTGTGTGTGTCTGTATACACATTTGTGTGTTTCTGTGTGTGCGACTGTGAACATGCTTGCGTGTGTGTGCGTGAGTTGATTGTGTCTGCATGTATATATGCATATTTCTATATATATATGTGGGTATGTCTGTGTGTGTAGTGTGCCTAAAGTCTTTTTATTTATGCGTGCGGATATACATATATACGCATGAATATGTAATTTTGTGCGGGTATGTGAGATGTTGTGTGCATGTATATATACATATGTATATATATATATCTTTTTGTGTGAGAGTGGGTGTGTGTATGGGTGTGGTTCTGTTGAAGAAGAAAGACTCCATGGAGAATAAAAGGGTTTACCTGCAAATGATTATCTTAGGAAGTATTTTATGGTTTTCGGGCTTGTTTTCTTTGTATTTCACTATGAGGATTGTCGGTGGTGGTGGTGGTGCATTCATTGAGACGTGTATCTAGCTGCTTTTATTTTTATGGTTGGTTTAGTATATATACTCTAGTGTCAAATTATATTCAGGAAGTTTTTGAGTTTACTCGATAGTATTGTAACCAAACTGTACAAAATGGATCTTCTTGTAATCTATAGTGACTTAGTTGGATAGGTCTAATATTATTGTAGATCTTTTACATTAGATTCTTTGATATTGATTTGTTTTCGGATCGAGTAAAAAAAAATCGAACATCCTTTGTGTATCATCAAGTTGTTCCCATTTGAGTCTTGGCTTTGTTGGTGGTGCATTTATTTAGCATCCTTTGCATTTATTCCTAATTCGTATTTCTCGTATTCAGTATGAATCTCACATTTGTTCCTTAGAATCGTAGTCCATTTTATATTCTTTATATGGTTACTGTCATTGCAGATGTGGTTGTATGGTTACTATCATTTAGATCTAAGCTGACTGAGATAGTGATTTGGAAGTCTATGGTGAAATGTTACTTTGTCACAGGATATCTTATTCATTTGTTCAAACGTTTTTTAGTGTGTTGGTTGAGATGTTATGTATTTCCTTTGTTGTTGGAACCGTTTAATGTTGTATTCGAACTTGGTTCTCAATGTTTTTCATTACTGAGAAGTGACATGTTATGAACATTATTTTGTTGTTCTTGTTTTTGGATGATACTAGTGAAGTGTGCATTTAGTTGGCTGCTCTGTTTGTGTTGTTGTAGTTGAATATAGGAAAAACTCGTGTAACTCCGCCTGTGTTTGCTTAACACAGCCGGTCCCAAGCCCGGTTCAAGGAGGAGGGCCGAGAGAATATATTGTGGGTTTAGGAATTTTGTTGTCAAAGCTATGCACATCCGAATGTTTGTACTTAGATTTTGGGTTGAAAAAAATCAACCTAAATAACAATATGAATCAGAAGAGAATAAAATAAACCTAAATCGCAATATGAATGAGAAGAACGATACGATGAACCAACATAAATTAGATGCATTTAATCAATATGAACTACGATTAGAGTTGACCCTCAAGAAAAGTATATACATAGCTTCACTTGGGATCCTCTAAGTGCAGTCTATAATCTTTAAACGAACCAGTTAGGCTTTTATAACTTGCATCATTTATGCCAATCTACTATGAATTGCGGAGACTTAAATTGTCTCTCTTTATTCATTTAAATTAATATTGTTATGTAACTACACACGAATTGCCTTTTCATGGTGAGTATTGGACAAGAAGACGACCAGCTATTAACGTTTCATATGTGCCAACAAAAGATGCTGATAAAATGGATCTTGTACATCTCACTTTTGATGCTCACGACTTTCCGAGTTCCTATATTATTGAATGTTAATACTCTATCAATACTTGTGTTTATAGATTTAATCGATACAAACTTATTAAATCAATTTAAAATTGCTGCAAAAATTCCTAATGTTTCACTATAATGCAGCTGAGATCTGAATGATTGAGTTTTAATCAGCTAGCATTTTTAAATATGTTCTAACTATGATAAGGCTGGTGTGTTGCTAATCTACAGACAATGAAACGTTATGTAACATGATAATTAAGTTCATAAAAAATAGTCTTGTTCTTCATTGATTAATTAGTAATTATCACGAATTATTGGATGAAGAAAATTAAGGTCAAGCGGTAAAAATTATCGAGCCGTGTTTCACTGATATGAACGCATCGAAAAAAGAGAAGTAATTGTGTAGATATAGAGATAGAGCAATAGAATTTGTGTTGAAGATTCGTATATTGTATTCATTTTTGTGTATCATTTACATAAGTGTACAACTTTAGCCATATAGATTAATGGCTAATAACATTAAGAAGAGAAACTCTAGTTTTGATTAAACTCCTAAATAAAGATTCTAATCCCTCTTCGACTTCTTGTATATCGAATGAGCACAAATTGTCGATCTCTGAATGTACTTTGCCGGTCTGAGTGAACTTGGAAATAATCGACCAACTTTTTTGCTTCGATTTTTCTTTTTCCCCAGATACAAGTGTCAATACAGATTTCAAAATCGAGAAATCAAGGCCCTCGGTTTCTTTCAGCATCATCCCGGATTCAACGGTTGGGATTGATGTAGAACTTTTGTTCAAATTCTTGATGCACTTTTTGACCATTTTATTGATCTTATTTCTCGAGGCAACATAGGCTTTGATGTCGTCACCTCTATTTCTCCTGATAGATGATTCAAGATCTTGAACTGATTCCTTTGTTAAACAGACAACTTCTCTTGAAAATTCACAAAGATCCACGATTCTAATAGATCCCTCGAGCAACTCGTTTATCCATACTTGACCTTGTTCGTTCGAGAGGTCTTGTTGGATCGAGGGCATTTGAATCATATTATTAATGCTTTCATGCAGATTTTTAAGGGTCGATAAGTTTGTGCATATTGAAGCAGCAGATGTTGATGTGGCTTCTGAGGCCCTTAACCTGCGTAAATGATCTTCAACATCACTTACAACGGGATGAGATTGAGATGGAAAACTGTTTGATCGAGAATGGAAGTTAGCCATTTTTTACTATTGGAAAAGATGGAATCCTTTTTAAGGATGAATGTAGAAAATGTATTGAAAAGAGATGTTAAATGGTTTGAGTCCATCTCTTTGATATCAGCTTATATATAGGAAGATGCACAAAGGAAACAAAAATAATATATTCCAGCTATAAATGTCTCAAAAACTGCAGAAAAATGAAATGAATATTAGGCCACGAGTTACATGTCCCCCGGATCTTGAATAATTCAATATGAAATACTCGATTAATTGCTGATCTTGAAACATTAGGAATCTTGATCCAATTTAAAATAAGCCACTCATTAATAAGCTCATGTCAAATTAAAACATGGAAATTAAAAAATGAACTAAAACTAGGCTGGAGTGTTTATTAT
Organism: Verbascum thapsus; assembly: GCA_963669365.1. Classification (NCBI taxonomy): domain Eukaryota; kingdom Viridiplantae; phylum Streptophyta; class Magnoliopsida; order Lamiales; family Scrophulariaceae; genus Verbascum; species Verbascum thapsus. Next base: position 1,742,988 of record OY770107.1, read on the forward strand.
CTTCAGACAATGAAGAGAATATTAAGGCGCACACGAGTATAACTAAACGTGTTTTGACGTGGATTTTGCTCGAAATATGTAGCCCTCCAGGGTGTTTAATAACCAGTGATCATTAAGATCATGGAGATTAGTGATTGTTTCTTCATTAATTTATCAGTCACTATCACAAAAAAAATGATAAATATATTAATCATATCTCAATTACTAATATTTTTAGGATGACTATTGATACAACGTATAAATACACAATACATGAAAGACGGGCCCGAACTATACAATAATGGGCCATATACGTATACTCTAACAGAAACGATAAAATATTATGTATTCAAATTATTTCTCATTAATTCATTAAAATTCGTTCTGTAATTGCACGTGTATTCCTTGTCATGGTGAGTATTCGACAAGAAGACGACCAGATATTAATATTTCATATGCACCTATAAAAGATGCATATAATATGGATCTTGCATATCTCAAAATTTGATGCTCACAACTTTCAAGTTTCATTAATATAATTTGACACCATATACAGAATTATTTAATACAAATACTTGTCTACAAGTTTATATTTTTTTTCCCTTGTCTGTAAGATCAGATAAACTCCAGGCTAGCACCATAATCTTTTATTTCCTAGTTCTTAATTAGCAGACAGTTGACATAGGAAAATTAATGAATCAGCTGCATGAGTATTAGTAATAATAATGTAATTATTTCTGTATGATTGAGTTTTTTCATATTTAGTTGTTCGAGATCCCGGGGACATAGAACTCGTGCACATATCTGGAAAATATTATTTTTGTTTTCTTTATTCATCTTCCTATATATAAACTGATGCCAAAGAGATAACTTCATCATTCAACATATTTCTCAAAGCACAAATTGTATATTCAATCTTAAAGACTTCATTTTTCCAATAGTAAAAATGGCAAACTTCCATTCTCGATCAAACAGTTTTCCATCTCAATCTCATCCCGTTGTAAGTGACGTTGGAGATCATTTATGCAGATTAAGGGCCTCAGAAGGCACATCAACTTCTGCAGCTTCAATATGCACAAACTTATCGACCCTTAAAAATCTGCACGAAAGCATCAATAATATGATTCAAATGCCCTCAATCCAACAAGACCTCTCGAACGAACAAGGTCAAGTTTGGATTAACGAGTTGCTCGAGGGATCTCTTAGGCTCGTGGATCTTTGTGAATTTTCAAGAGAAATTGTCTGTTTAACAAAGGAATCAGTTCAAGATCTTGAATCATCTATCAGGAGAAATAGAGGTGACGACATCAAAGCCTATGTTGCCTCGAGAAATAAGATCAATAAGATGGTCAAAAAGTACATCAAGAATTTGAACAAAAGATCTACATCAATCCCAGACGTTGAATTCGGGATGATGTTGAAAGAAACCGAGGGCCTTGATTTCTCGATCCTGAAGTCTGTATTGACACTTGTATCTGGGGAAAAAGAAAAATCGAAGCAAAAAAGTTGGTCGATTATTTCCAAGTTCACTCAGACCAGCAAAGTACATTCAGATATCGACAATTTGTGCTCATTCGATATACAAGAAGTCGAAGAGGGATTAGAATCCTTATTTAGGAGTTTAATCAAAACAAGAGTTTCTCTTCTTAATGTTTTCAGCCATTAACCTATTTGGCTATAGTTGTACACTTATGTAAATGACAAATACAAAATGAATACAATATACAAATCTTCAACATATCTCTATTGCTCTAATTTATTATTACTATTATTTTCTAATAGTTTTAGTTTCATGCTCAAGAATATGGCATTGTAGTGATAGGCTGTCAATATACTAGTTGTTCTTAATTATTAGTATTTCAATAGGAAATATCAAGTGGCAGCTAAAGCATGATTGTGATAATAATTAAGCAACTTTTTTTCCAAGGATAATATAAAGGGTGATTGTGATAATACTGAAAGAAAACAAGGCCTTTGATTTCTCAATCAATTGAAGGATGGAAAATTTCAAGCAGTGACCATAATCTCTCTGAAAAAATATGATAATATGATTCAGTAATAACAATATAGATATATTTCACAGTTTTTTGCTGCAACAGTGTGAACACTATATGATGATTTCTAGATTTAGCTTGTCAGGATTTACTTGTTCTTATTCATTGATCGATATTCGATAAGAATGTAATAATATTAAAGAAAATGATAGTTCATTCTCACTACTACCTGTTTCTGAGTTCTGGCTAAATCATCATTATTGAATCTAAGATATAGTTAGTCTAAGATGGAAATTAATTTTTGGAAGATCAATATACTACCTAAGTTGTTTTTCTTCCCATATTTGTAAGCTAAAATATAGAAGTTGATTACCAAAATCATCCGATATTCTAGTTTTAAGTTTGTTAGCAAGAAAAGCTATTAGTCAGAAATTTGTTTGGAACAAAAATAACTTCAAATCATAAACTAAAGATCATCATAATTAAACAGATAAGTAATTGTAGACAGAGATATAAACAAATATCGGAATTCGTATATTGTATTCATTTTTGTGTGTCATTTACATAACTGTACAACTCTAGCCATATAGATTAATGGCTGAAAACATTAAGAAGAGAAACTCTTGTTTTGATTAAACTCCTAAATAAGGATTCTAATCCCTCTTCGACTTCTTGAATATCGAACGAGCACATGTTGTCTATCTCTGATTGTACTTTGCTTTGAGTGAACTTGGAAACAATTGACCAATTACTTTGCTTTTTTCCACATGTAAGTGTCAATACAGACTTCAGGATCGAGAAAACGAGGCCTTCGATTTCTTTCAACATCATACCAAATTCAATATTTGGTAGTGATTTAGAATTTTTGTTGAAGCTCTTCAAATTCTTCATGTACTTGTTCACCATTTTACTGATATTCTTTCTTGAGGCCACGTAAGCTTTGAGGTCAGTTTCACCTTTATTTCTCCTGATAGACGATTCTAGATTTTGAACTGATTCCTTTGTTAAACAAATAACTTCTCTTGAGAATTCACAGAGATCTACGAGCTTGAGAGATCCCTCAAGCAACTCGTTGATCCAGATTTGGCTTTGTTCGTGGGACAAAGCTTGTTGGATCGAAGGCATTTGAATCATATTGTTTATGCCCTCGTGCAATTCTCTTAGGCTAGCCAAGTTTGTGCATACAGAACTTGTTGATGTTGATGTGGCTTCTGAGGCCCTTAGCCTGCGTAAATGATCTTCAACATCGTTTACTAAAGGGTGAGATTGAGACGGGAAACTGTTTGATCGAGAATGGAAGTTAGCCATTTTTAGTATTGGATAAAATGAATTCTTAAAGGATGAATATGTATACAACTTGTAGTTGAAGAGAAGATGTTGAATGGTTGAGGTTCTCTCTTTGGCACAAGTTATATATATGGAGATGGAGAAAGAATATATTACAGCTATATTGTCTCGTTACAGCTCAAATTTGAGATGAATTTGAATGTGCACGAGTTCAATGTTCCCGGATATTAAACAATTGAATCAGAAAAAATTAATAATACAGATCTCAGCTGCATTATAGTTATTGATCTTGAAACATTAGGAATCTTTGCAGCAACCTAATTGATTTAATAAGATGGTAGTACATACGAGTTGTATTGATTATAGCTACTCATTAATGAGCCCAAGTCAAATGTTTCCCAACTGTGAAGAATGGGAATAAAAGATTATTAGTGCTAGAGTCGAGGTTCGTTGATCTTACAGACAGGAATAAGATACAAACAAGTGTGTACGTGTATTTATACTCAATAATTCTGCATAAGGTGTCGAAAATGAGATGTACAAGATCAGCATTTTATGTAGGCACATATGCAATATTAATAGCTTGTCTCCTTCTTGTCTAATACTCACCATGACAAGGCAATCGTGTGCCATTTACAGCATGATATTTAATGAATAATAATGACAAAAACATAATAGTATTTATATCTGTCCCTTCTGTTCATCTTCCCGTATAAAGCTAAGTAGATTATTTTCCTAGAGTTAAAACTGTTTCATCATAGAATCAAATAGTTTGTCATGGAAATCTCTCCCCTTATTGAAGATTTTCAAGACCGTTTGAGCAGGTCGTGGGACCCACATCATCATCATCCGTTTGTCTATCAGATTTGCATGAAAGCATCAATGATATTATACATCTATCTTCTGTTAAACAAGAGCTTCAGCATAAACAAATCAAACAGTGGATTGTTGTGGAATTGGAAAGGATGTTATAGGACTGTAAAGGATTCTGTTCAAAGAACTCTGAATCGGACTAGAGGCAAAGCTGTCATGTTACATTGCATTATGCCATCAAAAAGACTATTTCCAAAATGATCAAAAGGTGCATTATAAAAAATACGAAGGGTCCTAACAATTTCGAGATGGGATTCGTTTGAAATCAACAGGTCAATCTGATTGAGTGTTTGAAATCAAAGTAGTATTGTTTATCCGGGCTATAATAGTTGAAGTCGATCCTTGGCCATATATAGAGTCTTTGGTCAAAAGACGTTAGGGCAAAAGAAGAAGCTATTGAAGAAATGCTAATAACGTCATGGCATTGACCAAGATCTTAGTACTATCAAGAGAACATTAGGAGAAGCTGATACAAAGGAAATCAAAGAAGATTACAATCTTTTGAAAAGCGTCGAAAATGGATATAAAGGAAATTGAAGAACATTGAAAGCTTTCAAAAGCGTCGAAGAATGGATACAAGGAAATTGAAGAAGATTACAAGCGTAGAAAATCTTTGTTCTTGTCTAGTTTAAGTCAATTATTGACTCTGCTGTCTTTGGACGACGAGATGTAAGAACAATATAAGAAGCTTTTGAAGAATTACATGGACCAGGATTCTAATAACTTTACGAGAACATTGAGAGAGTCTGAGGCAACATGTCTCGGTCCTGAAATCCGTGTTCATGTTGGTTTTTGGGACACAATCAAGCTCAAAGACAATAAGCTGTTCACTGGTTTCGGTACATATTGAGATATATCATGAAAATGAAAGTTAAGGGCTATAAAGCCTTTAATGCTGTTCGATGCCAGAGTTCTTGAATCAATTGAAATCGTGGAAACGGACATTCAGGAATTCAAATAAGGATTAGAAGATTTCTTTCGGGAATTTAGTCAAAGATTGTATCTTTTTTCTTCAAAAAATACTCATTTTTTGAGAATTTGGCAACATATTATACTTGCAGTCTATATATACTCCATGTGTAGCAAATACCATGTGGAATTTCCTATATGTAATCAGCCTCAAATGACCATGGAATACGATCAAGAACATTAATTATTAAATATGGGCGATTATACTTGATTCAGTTTCTATCAGCAATAGGCCTAAGAAGTACAACAACATATTGAAACTTTTCTCTGTCACTTCATCCTGATCAAATTATACATTTACTTTAATTTCGATGAAAGGAAATTGCTTAATTATAGTTTAATAGTAAAACTATTACTAATTGAGATATGATCAATGATATATTATTTTTGTGCTGTGCTGTCAAGATTCCATTTGTTAAATTAATGGCAAAACAACCATGATATTAATAAGAACTAGTAATTAACTCCCTGGAGGACTGCATATTTCTAGCAAAAGCCACGTCAAAACACGTTTAGTTATACTCGTGTGCGCCTTAATATTTTCTTCATTGTCCGAAGATAAGAAACCCTCCAGCCTAGCTAGTTATTGACTATAAAATACACGCGTACTTGTTTGTATCTTATACGCTGTCTGTAAGATCAAAACACCTCGACGCTGGAACTAATAATCTTTTATTCCCATTCTTCACATTTGGGAAACATTTGACATGGGCTCATTAATGAGTAGCTATAATCAATACAACTTGTGTATATATATATGGTTGCTGCAAAGATTCCTAATGTTTCAAGATCAATAACTATAATGCAGCTGAGATCTGTATTATTATTTTTTTCTGATTCAATTGTTTAATATCCGGGAACATTGAACTCGTGCACATTCAAATTCATCTTGAATTTAAGCTGTAATGAGACAATATAGCTGTAATATATTCTTTCTCCATCTCCCGGGATAAATGCAGTTTTCATCCCTCAAGTTACATGCAATCGCAAAATCAGTCCTCCATCTTCTGCGCACATCAATTTAGTACCTCAACTTACCACTTTTTGACACAATTGGTCCCTGCCGTCAATTTACCGTCCAACTCTAACGGTTCGAGCATGTGCCGCGCACGTGACAAGCAGATTTGGGGGAAAATCGCATATGACCTGATTTCAGCTTCATTTTTCTTCAATTAGGGTTTAAGTCGGGAAAAATACATAATCGCAATTCCTCTCATTCTTCCAAGAGAACCCTAATCCATATCCGAAAATCAAACATGATTTCAATTGCTTCGTGATTTCTGTTCATCCCGAGTTCGAAACTTTGTGATTTCTGCAATTCGTAATTTTTGTTCACCCCGAATTCGAAACTTTTGTAATTTCTTCAATTGCTTTGTGATTTTGTAAAGAAACCAGAATTAGAGCACTGATTATAGTTCTTGAAACATGTTTTTTTTACAGCTTGTAAAACAGGGCTGTTGTTTGCTTTGTGATTTTGTCATGCAATCGGAGTTTTGGATTTCACTTGTTAATGGTGAGGCTGTATTTGGCCATATTAATGTCTGAGTAATTGTTCGGCAGATTTGATGTTGAAGATCGCTAAGATCAACTACTTCTCGTACTTTTCGATTTTTCTTGCTGCCTTTAGGCCTTCCTCTCTTCACCTCGGTCGATTTTCGGTATTTCTTCTTGTTTACGGGTTCGTCTTCATTTTTGTCTGATATATCCTCCTCACAGTGGGAATCGGGAGATGGGTCGTAGAATCTGGGATTCATTTTCGGACATAAGAATGATTTATCGTATTTTGGATCTGTCTGTTCATCTTCCTCAGTGTATCCACCTGCTGCCCAGTGTTTATTACTTGGCCCACCAAAACCCTCGTCATTTTCGCCACGATCTCGAGTTTTTCTTCCTTCAGAATTGTTTTGCTCATGCGGATTATCCTTACCATGATTCACAAATCCATTCGAATCGTTTCCAAGTTCTTGAATCAGCCCACTATTAGCATTCGAATCAAATACCTGATCAGCTTCGAAAAAACGATCGAAAACCCAGCACCACAGGTTTGATTCCTCCAAAAAAAAAAAAAAAAAGAGAGTTTGGTTAATGCAAGCTACAATACATAATCTGTTAAAAAGTAAAATTATTAAAACTATATGATGTTGTCAAGGATCGAACCCAGGGCACCCAAGTGATAGGTGGATATACTTACCACTATACTGCAATGACTTTGTTGACACATCTTATTTGAGAAAAATTAAGTCTAAAATAGATTTTCCCCCAAATCTACTTGTCACGTGCGCGGCACATGCTCGAACCGTTAGAGTTGGACGGTAAATTGACGGCAGGGACCAATTGTGTCAAAAAGTGGTAAGTTGAGGTACTAAATTGACGTGCGCGAAACATGAATGACTAATTTTGCGATTGCATGTAACTGGAGGGACGAAAACTGTATTTATCCCCCATCTCCCTATATATAACTAGTGCCAAAGAAAGAACCTCAACCATTCAACATCTTCTCTCAAACTACAAGTTGTATATATATATATATTCATCCTTAAAGACTTCATCTTTTCCAATAATAAAAATGGCTAACTTTCATTCTCGATCAAACAGTTTTCCATCTCAATCTCATCCTTTGGTAAACGACGTTGAAGATCATTTGCGCAGGCTAAGGACCTCAGAACCCACATCAACATCAACAAGTTCTCTATGCACAAACTTGGCTAGCCTAAGAGAGTTGCACGAGGGCATAAACAATATGATTCAAATGCCTTCTATCCAACAAGCTTTGTCCCACGAACAAAGCCAAATCTGGATCAACGAGTTGGTCGAGGGATCTCTCAAGCTTGTAGATCTCTGTGAATTCTCAAGAGAAGTTGTGTGTTTAACAAAGGAATCAGTTCAAAATCTTGAATCATCCATAAGGAGAAATAAAAGCGAAACTGACCTCAAAACTTATGTGGCGTCAAGAAAGAATATCACTAAAATGGTGAACAAGTACATGAAGAATTTGAAGAGCTTCAACAAAAATTCTAAGTCAATCCCAAATATTGAATTTGGGATGATGTTGAAAGAAACCGAGGGCCTTGTTTTCTCGATCTTGAAGTCTGCATTGACACTTACATCCGGAGAAAAGGAAAAATCAAAGCAAATTAGTTGGTCAATTCTTTCGAAGTTCACTCAAACCAGCAAAGTACATTCAGATATCGACGACTTGAGCTCATTCGATATACAAGAAGTCGAAGAGGGATTAGAATCCTTATTTAGGAGTTTAATCAAAACTAGAGTTTCTCTTCTTAATGTTATCAGCCATTAACCTATATGGCTAGAGTTGTACACTTATGTAAATGATACACTAAAATGAATACAATATACGAGTCTTTAACACAAATTCTATTGCCCTATCTCTATATCTACACAATTACTTCTCTGTTTTCGATGCGTTCATATCAGTGAAACATGGCTTGATAATTTTTACCCTTTGACCTTAATTTTCTCCATCCAATAATTTTGTGATAATTGATCATTTTTTAGTGCTAGGCTGTCAACTTAACCCTTATCATTACTAATTAATCAATGAATAACAAGACTATTTTTATGAACTTAATTATCATGTTATATGCGTTTCATTGTCTGTAGATTAGCAACACACCAGCCTTATCATAGTTAGGACCGTGGATTAAATACAAATTTCGCAGAAAAATATAATCGAGTGCATCTAACTTATGTTGGTTCATTGTATAGTTCTTCTCATTCATACTGTGATTTAGGTTTAGTTTATTCTCTTCTGATTCATTTTGTTATTTAGGTTGATTTTTTTCAACCCGAAATCTAAGTACAAACATTCTGATGTGCTTAGCTATGACAACAAAATTCCTAAACCCACAGTATATTCTCTCGGCCCTCCTCCTTGAACCGGGCTTGGGACCGGCTGTGTTAAGCAAACTTGCAACACAGGCGGAGTTACACGAGTTTTTCCTATATTCAACTACTACAACACAAACAGAGCAGCCAACTAAATGTACATGCACACTTCACTAGTATCATCCAAAAACAACAACAACAAAATAATGTTCATAACATGTCACTTCTCAGTAATGAAAAACATTGAGAACCAAGTTCGAATACAACATTAAACGGTTCCAACAACATACAGAACCATGGATATTGACAAAGGAAATACATAACATCTCAACCAACACACTAAAAAACGTTTGGACAAATGAATAAGATATCCTGTGCCAAAGTAACGTTTCACCATACAACCACATCTGCAATGACAGTAACCAACCATATACAGAATATAAAACGGACTACGATTCTAAGGAACAAATGTGAGATTCATACAGAATATGAGAAATACGAATCAGGAGCATCTAGTCACAAAGTAAGGTTTCACCTGATGACATCCAAACCACAGTCAACTTAGATCTAATTTACCCAACAATGCTAAATAAATAAATCACCAACAAAGCCGAGACTCAAATGGGAACTTGACGATACACAAAGGATATTCGATCTCGATCCTAAAAGAATTCGATATAAAAGAATCTAAGGAAAAAATTCTAGGATACAAAAAGTCTACAACAACGTAATTGCATTAAGCTTGAAGTCCGAGGAATCAATTTTACTAGAAAGTCGTTAATTATTAAATGCGAACTAACCAGCATTTTAAATACGGTATCTAGTATATGATCACATACCAGAGTTCTTCATCTGTCCACCTACAAGTCTACAATCAACGATAACCATAATACGATAAACAAAATAGAATCTAAAATAGGGAGATCCCTAACCTTAACAACAATTCTATACCTAATTACCAAACGGCATTCTTAATGAATAAGTAATACTTTGTAAAGTTTAGTGATATATAAAGTATAATAAACCACAAGTATAATTTATCCGTAGATAATTCACCACAAAGAATCTTAAACAACAAGATCAAAAGCCAAGTACAGGTCTAATAAGCAACAGAACAAATCACATACTCTCAAATATACACACGACTGTGTTCCTGAAAGAAATATATAACTCTCAGAGTACAATCATCCACAGTATGCAAAACTAACCAGCAAACAAGTGTCAAAACAGGGAAATAATAAGCCTTTCACCATTCAAACTAGGATTTCCAAATCAATTCAAAATATGAAAACATAAGCCTGAGAGACATTGCAAAACAAATAGAGGGCCTCAATCGATTCGTATACCTTATTAACGAATAGGGTGAAGTTATTATCATCAATATATTTCATTACAAGCTGCAAAAACTCATGTGCATAACCTCAGCACAAATGGCTAAAAGCAATAAAAACAACAGCCAGCCAACCAATCAATTCACCTGTAAATCAAATGTACCACAAACACAAGCACTATTCACACAGCTGATTTCCTCATTAGCCTAAAGAAACATTTATCATCATGTTTCAGTTTCACCATAATAACTATCCAGATCAAACACACAATCAATCACACCCTACTAATTGAAAATTCAACTCACATTAATCGTTTCATGAACAGCAGTAGGGACATCGCTCGAGCCCGTTTTCGTTTCATGTATATGTATATGCATATGCATATATGTATACATATATATATACATATGTATATATATGTATCTGTATATATATGTATATATATATATATACATATAGTATATATATATATATGTGTATATATATGTATCTGTATATATATATATATATATATGTGTATATATATGTATCTGTATATATATATATATATATATCTATATGTATACATATCTATATGTATATAGATATATATACATATGTCTATATATATATATGTATATATATACACACACGTATATATATATATATGTGTATATGTATAAATACACGCAGACACAATCAACTCACGCATGCACACAAGCGTATTCACACACACGCATAAACAAACACAGATTTTACACACACACACACAAATACACATATATATGTATACATACACACGGACACAATCAACTCAAGCATGCACACAAGCATATTCACACAAACTACTTAAAAGCAGAAACAAACACACAAGCATATTCACACACACACACATAAATGTATATACACACTAAAAAACAAACACACAGACTTTACGCACAAGCACACCACACACACATACATATCGTATTTATACACGCAACAGGGAAGGGGTTGCTGATGGCTGCCAATTTTTCTTGCTCCATCTCTAACCCTTCTGCTCAAGATTTCGCCAATGAAGTTTTCCAGCAACAGGAATTAGCCACAACTAAGCGAGTGGAAATGAAATTTGCAGGATATAAATATGTAGTTTGTCAAATCCACCAGAAATACGAAGACAAATGTGTTGCACTTCCATGGAATCAGGAGAAACTCTCTTCAGTCTCTGTCCATCAATGGTCATCCATTAGCAAATGATTCAATTCTTGACCATTTAATCTCCATAGGTCATCGAAAAATAAATACATCCATGTGCCACTTTAAAGGTCTCAAGTGCAATCTGATACAAAACTTGAACGTCATGATTATCATTTGTTGCTAAACCCTTTTATTCTCCATGTAGTCTGTCTTCTTCAACGAAGACAAATGTGTTGCACTTCCATGGAATCAGGAGAAACTCTCTTCAGGTCAGATAAATCTTTACAATAGGTCATTGGAAATAGAATCTATTCTTAACAACAATTCCAGACCTGATTACCAAGAGAGAACAATCAAGAAAACAAACACGATTTTGGGCGAGAGGGGGTTATATGTAGGAGGTGGGAGATGTATGAATATTACCATAGGTCTTCGAAAAATAAATGCATCCAAGTCCTCAGTCCAGCAACGGTCATCCAAGTCCTAAGTCCAGCAACGGTCATCCAAGTCCTAAGTCCAGCAACGGTCATCCAAGTCCTCAGTCCAGCAACGGTCATCCAAGTCCTCAGTCCAGCAGCGGTCATCCAAGTCCTCAGTCCAGCAGCGGTCATCCAAGTCCTCAGTCCAGCAACGGTCATCCAAGTCCTAAGTCCAGCAACGGTCATCCAAGTCCTAAGTCCAGCAACGGTCATCCAAGTCCTAAGTCCAGCAACGGTCATCCCATCCTCAGTCCAGCAACGGTCATCCCATCCTCAGTCCAGCAACGGTCATCCAAGTCCTCAGTCCAGCAAGGGTCATCCCATCCTCAGTCCAGCAATGGTCATCCATTAGCAAAGAAATCAAATTTATGTCGTTTCATTACCACAAGTCACAATATATCGAATTCCCATAGAATTCGAGGCATCCTCAGTCCAGCAACAGTCTTCCATTTGCAAAGGAATCAATTTTGATACAATTTCATTACCATAGGTTGTCGATAAATAACTTCATCCAAATCTGCACAAAAATCTAGCCATCCTCGATCCAGCAAAGGCCATCCATTTGCAAAAGAATCAGTTTTTAAATTGTTTCATTACCATAAGTCATCCAAAAATAAATACATCTAATTCTGCATAAAAATCTAATCATCTTCAGTCCAGCAACGGTCATCCATTAGCAACATCCATTTAGCAGTTAGATAATAAATCAAATCAATGATCGCCTCTTATTTGCTTCAGAGCTATGAGATCCAGATCGATGGTCAAGACAAGCATAATAAAGAAATCATGACTACAAAACTGCACAAGCCATAACTGGGGCCATTTTTATTGCATACCAAGGGTTTATATATCTATTCACCTGCAATTTAACCATAATTCGGTAAATAGAAGAGAGGATAAAACATGGAGATCTCTTAACCATAACAATAATTACAAACCTAACTGATCATTAACAACGCACAAAAAAGTTGAAACCCTAATTCTTTCAAGAATCATGTTATCAATTGATTGTGGTACCTAGAATTAATTTAAACCATAAACCCTAATTTCACTACACAATTGCCGAAAAAACACCAAATCTTGCTAAACAAAATTCACCGAAAATGAAAAGCGATCAAGAATTCCACAAAGAAAGGAAAAAATTGAGGCGAAGCATGAATATAAAAAAGCGAATACATACATGCGATAACAAACAAGAACACGAGCACTAATCATAGATTGATGGTAAAAAAGAATCAATGTGAGGCCGGGGATATATATATATATATATATATATATATATATATATATATATATGGGTGTGAGATTCCTTCTCCTAGTTGGACTGACTTTAATAGACTTACAAACATGGACGAGAGGATAAAACATGGAGATCTCTTAACCATAACAATAATTACAATCCTAACTGATCATTAACAACGCACAAAAAAGTTGAAACCCTAATTCTTTCAAGAATCATGTTATCAACTGATTGTGGCGCCTAGAATTAATTTAAACCATAAACCCTAATTTCAATACACGATCGCCGAAAAAACACCAAATCTTGCAAAACAAAATTCACCGAAAACGAAAAGCGATCAAGAATTAAACGAACGGAATAAAATTGAGGCGAAAGCATGAAGATACAAAAGAAATACATACCCGCGATAACCAACACGAACACGAAATGAAAAGCGATCAAGAATTAAACGAAGAACGGAATAAAGCGAAGCATGAAGATAAAAAAGAAAATACATACCCGAGATAACCAACAAGAACACGAGCTCTGAATTCTGATCATGGTAGAAAGCAAAATCAATGTGAGGCCGGGTATATATAGTTATGGGTGTTGAGAATCCTTTTCCTAGTAGGACTCAATTTCCACTTTCATAGAATCTTCACGCGCTTTAGACTTTTGTGTATCAATGTATTTTCTATTGCAGCAAAATCAATTTAAGGCCCAATAAATATTAAGGCCCAACAAATATCACTTGTTTAGTGCAAGATGCAAAACCAACACTCAAAGCCCAATCCATGCTATCTGAATACTGTGTGGTTTATAAACGCATTTAATGTTTTTTCTTAATATTGTAAAATTAAAAGAATTTCTTTTTTTAATTATTATTTAATAGAAGGTAAATTACAATATCCATTTTTTTACAATACTAGAGCCAATAGAAGCTTTTTCTCTTTGTGCAGTTCTAATTATAAAATTAACATGTTGTGCGAATAACAAAATCATATATGCGGGGCCACCATATATGTGTTCCACATTTGTGGTTGGAGTGATATTTGACTGATAGACACACGAGTTTAGTAGTATACTGCAAATTTACATTACATCTACAATCTCTATGCAATAATTGATGGTTACGACTCTTGACTCATACGAGCCATATCGTATGAAGATACGACCATTTTTCCCATGATCTACAGACAATGAAGATAGTATGATACTATGATATACATGCAGTTGACTTCGACAAATCATGCTTTAACATGATAGTTTTGGATCATAAGAAATGGTCTATTTGTCCATTGATTAATTGTAATAATCCAAGTTGAAAGTTGACAGCCTAGCACTAATAAATAATTAATTATAACAAATTACGTTTCGTAGGGGAAAAAACGAAGTTCAAGTGGTAAAATGTCGATCCATAATGTACCGATACGAAGAAGAAAAAGCAATAGAGATATGTTGAAGATTTGTATACTGTATTCATTTTGTATATGTCATTTACATTAGTGTACAACTATAGCCATATAGGTTAATGGCTGATAACATTAAGAAGAGAAACTCTTGTTTTGATTAAACTCCTAAATAATGATTCTAATCCCTCTTCGACTTCTTGTATATCGAAGGAGCACAAGTCGTCGATATCTGAATGTACTTTGCTGGTTTGAGTGAACTTTGAAAGAATTGACCAATTACTTTCCTTCGATTTTTCCTTTTCTCCGGATGTAAGTATCAAAGCAGATTTCAGGATCGAGAAAACGAGCCCTTCAGTTTCTTTCACCATCATCCCAAATTCACTATTTGGGATTGACTTAGAATTTTTGTTGAAGCTCTTCAAATTCTTCATGTACTTGTTCACCATTTTAGTGACATTCTTTCTTGAGGCCACATAAGTTTTGAGGTCGGTTTCGCCTTTATTTCTCCTGATAGACGATTCTAGATTTTGAACTGATTCCTTTGTTAAACACATAACTTCTCTTGAAAATTCACATAGATCTACGAGTTTCAGAGATCCCTCGAGCAACTCGTTGATCCAGATTTGGCTTTGTTCGTTTGAGAGGGCTTGTTGGATCGAAGGCATTTGAATCATATTGTTTATGCCCTCGTGCAATTCTCTTAGGCTAGCCAAGTTTGTGCATAGAGAACTCGTTGATGTTGATGTGGCTTCTGAGGCCCTTAGCCTGCGCAAATGATCTTCAACGTCGTTTACTAAAGGATGAGATTGAGATGGGAAACTGTTTGATCGAGAATGAAAGTTAGCCATTTGTTCTATTCGAAAAAAATGAAGTCTTTTGAGGATGAATATATATACAACTTGTAGTTTGAGAGAAGATGTTGAATGGTTGAGGTTCTCTCTTTGGCACAAGCTATATATATGGAGATGGAGAAAGAATATATTACAGCTATACATTGTTTCATTACAGCTTAAGCTTGAGATGAATTTGAATGTGCACGAGTTCAATGTTCCCGGATCTTAAACAATTAAATCAATAATACCGATCTCAGATGCATTATAGTTATTGATCTTGAAACATTAGGAATCTTTGCAGCAACCAAATTGATTTAAATAAGATGGTATAATTAAATATGTATACAAGTTGTATTGATTATAGCTACTCATTAATGTGACCATGTCAAATGTTTCCCAACTGTGAAGAATGGGAATAAAAGATTATTAGTTCTAGCCTCGTTTTTTCCTTATCTTCAGACAATGAAGAAAATATTAAGGCGCACACGAGTATAACTAAACGTATTTTCATGTGGTTTTGCTAGAAATATGCAGTCCAGTGAGTTACTTACTAGTTCTTATTAAGATCATGGTTGTTTAGCCACTAATTTAAAAATCACCACCTAAAATGAAAATGAAAACAAATGGAATCTTGACAGCACATCACAAAAAATATAAACTATTGATCATATCTCAATTAGTAATAGTTTTATTAATCAAACTATAATTAAGCAATTTCCTTTCATTGAAATTAAGGTAAATGTATACTTTATGTTACTTTAGAGTTCAATATGTTGTACTTCTTAGGCCTATTTGATATGAATAATATTAGCAATATTATATTTCCTTTTATATCTTTTTATATTATAGAATGTTTCCTTTTTATTAGGATTCGAATCTGATAGCTTTCCTTTTTATCAAGATTCGAATCTGATTGCTTTCCTTTTATTAGGTTTCCTTTTTGTTTTAGAAGTTGCCCTAGTTAGCAAAGTTTTATTTTAATAGGAAAGTAGATTTGGAAAGATATCAATTTTAATTGATATCCTTGTTTTATTAGGTTTCTTTTTATTTGGTAAGTTTAGTTAGTAAGTTTTTATTTTTAGTAGGAATTAGATTTTGGAAAATATCCTTTTCTATAGGATTTTTACCAAAATTAAGTTTATTGTTTTGCCTATAAATAGGCTACGTTTTTATTAATAAAGTAGAGAATATTTTTGATTAAAATCCGTGAGTTTATTCTCTCGTCGTTCTTTAAGAACTTTTGAACTTATCGGATTTCATATCCGTGGCGTTCGTTCCCGACTTATCAAACGATTTTCCATCTCGTTTGTGGCGTCATCATAACTTCGTTCTGAGGTTCGTCTTCATTGACTTCATCGGGTTGAGGTTTTCATACCAAGGTTCATTGTCGCAATCGAATTCGGGTTAAAGATATCCATTCATCAATCAACTCGTGCGCAAACGCTGATCTTGGGAAAATTCCGCAATGAATCAATCCGTCATGGAAAGATTCTCATCAAGTGGTATCAGAGCTACGTTTGCCACGTAGTTTCTGGAAAGCCCTACCGGCAGTTATCTTTTATTTGAAGTAGAAGTCTTTTATTTCAAATAGAAAGTATCTTTATTTTTCTTAGTTTATTTTTTATTTTTTTTTCTAGTTTTTTGGATTCTATCCAATTCTTTTTTATTATCTAGTTAATTTTCGTACCTGAAGGTCAAAAAAAAATTCAAAAAAAAAAATTCGAAAAAAAAAACATATTTCAAAAAAAAAAAAAAGTCGAAAAAAAAATTGAAAAAAAAATTCGAAAAAAAAAAAATAAAAAAAAAACGAAAAAAAAAATTTGAAAAAAATTCGAAATTATTTGAAGAGGAACTTTAAAATGTCGAAGGAAAGTTTTCCTCAATATGTAATAGGAGAAGTTGACTTTAAGTTCATCTTTGATGGGCTAAAGGCTGAGATGAGAAGGTTGATAAAAATTGAAGAGAAGCGCATCGAGGAGAGGATCGATCGGTATGAGCGCCAACTCAAGAGAAGGGATAGTTTTCGCTCAAAATCACAAGCTTTGGAACATGCTTGGGAACATGCTTCGGAACGTGCTTGGGAAGCATACCAATGGAAAAAGAATGAGTGGCAAGCCAAACAAAAATCAAAGATGGAGCATAAACAAGAGACAAGCCACCATAAAAACCAAAACGATGAACCAAAGATGGAGCACAAAGAAGAGATGAACCACCATAACAACCAAGACGATAAAGGTCCCGACCCTGATGAGATTCCATCATTGGAGGATTCCAGTGAGGGGTGTATATGTAATGATGCATTGACTTTGGTTTCGAAAAGAACATTGAGCGAACATGTGAAGGTGGTTGACGATAAGGTAAGTAATGTGACTATCGATGATGATAATTGCCCAAATATCGCTAACACATCTACCGTGGAAAAATTAGACATATTTGTTTTGGAGCAACCTGAACCATGCAAACTACAATGGATCAATGATAGTGGTGAGACAAAAGTGAATGAACAAGTGATTGTTGCACTAACACCTCAACAAGTTTATGAAGATCAAGTGAGGGTAAAGAAAAAGAGTGAGCGAAAGCATGTGGCTGGACAAAATTTCAATGGTGATCATGTTCAATTTCAACAACGCATCGACGATACTGCATACAAATAACGCTTTGGATTTGAGGACAAATCCCTTTCAAGAGGAGGGGAATGATATGAATAATATTAGCAATATTATATTTCCTTTTATGTCTTTTTATATTATAGAATGTTTCCTTTTTATTAGGATTCGAATCTGATAGCTTTCCTTTTTATCAAGATTCGAATCTGATTGCTTTCCTTTTATTAGGTTTCTTTTTTGTTTTAGAAGTTGCCCTAGTTAGCAAAGTTTTATTTTAATAGGAAAGTAGATTTGGAAAGATATCAATTTTAATTGATATCCTTGTTTTATTAGGTTTCTTTTTATTTGGTAAGTTTAGTTAGTAAGTTTTTATTTTTAGTAGGAATTAGATTTTGGAAAATATCCTTTTCTATAGGATTTTTACCAAAATTAAGTTTATTGTTTTGCCTATAAATAGGCTACGTTTTCATTAATAAAGTAGAGAATATTTTTGATTAAAATCCGTGAGTTTATTCTCTCGTCGTTCTTTAAGAACTTTTGAACTTATCGGATTTCATATCCGTGGCGTTCGTTCCCGACTTATCAAACGATTTTCCATCTCGTTTGTGGCGTCATCATAACTTCGTTCTGAGGTTCGTCTTCATTGACTTCATCGAGTTGAGGTTTTCATACCAAGGTTCGTTGTCGCAATCGAATTCGGGTTAAAGATATCCATTCATCAATCAACTCGTGCGCAAACGCTGATCTTGGGAAAATTCCGCAATGAATCAATCCGTCATGGAAAGATTCTCATCACTATTGCTAGTAGAAACTATAATCGTCCATATTGGTCGACTAATGTTCTTGATCGTATCCCATGATCATTTGAAGCTGATAACATATAGGAAGTTGATTATAAATAGGAAATTTGCTATATATGGAGTATATATAGACTGCAAATATGTATTATACAAGACCATGGTGTTGCCAAATTCTCAAAAATGAGTACAAACCAAAATAGACTTAGTGGCTAAGAACTTTAATTAAGATGAAAAAAAATACGATCTTTGACTAAATTCCTGATAGAAATCTTCTAATCCTTCTTCGAACTCCTTAATGTTCATTTCCACGATTTTCGACGCTTTTCAACTGATTCAAAAGCTTGTAATCTTCTTCAATTTCCTTTTAATCCATTTTCGACTCTTTTCAACTGATTAAAGATTGTAATTTTTCACTTTCCTTTGTATCAGCTTCTCCTGATGGTCTTATTATCCTAGTCGATGTGATGGAGTTATTACCACCTCTTCAACAGCTTATTCTTTTGTCCTAACGTCTTCGCTGAACAAAGACTCTATGACCAAGGATCGACTTCAACTATTATAGCCCACTCTTTTATCCTCTGAGATTGGACAAAAGATAGATGTATAATATCATTTGATGCTTTCATGCAAATCTGATAGACAAATGGATGATGATGATGTGGGTCCCACGACCTGCTCAAACGGTCTTGAAAATCTTCAATAAGGGGAGAGATTTCCATGACAAACTATTTGATTCTATGATGAAACAGTTTTAACTCTAGGAAAATAATCTACTTAGGTGATGAAGCTTTATACGGGCAGATGAACAGAAGGGACAGATATATATATATATATATATATATATATATATATATATATATATATTATTATGTTTTTGTCATTATTATTCATTAAATATCATGCTGTAAATACACACGATTGCCTTGTCATGGTGAGTATTGGACAAGGAGACAAGCTACTAATATTGCATATGTACCTACAAAAAATGCTGATAAAATGGATCTTGTACATCTCACTTTTGACACCTTATGCAGAATTATTGAGTATAAAATACACACATATACACCTGTTTGTATCTTTTATTCACCTTCTTCACATTTGGGAAACATTTGACATGGGCTCATTAATGAGTAGCTATAATCAATACAACTTGTATCAATATTTAATTATACCATCTTATTTAAATCAATTTGGTTGCTGCAAAGATTCCTAATGTTTCAAGATCAATAACTATAATGCATCTGAGATCGGTATTATTGATTTAATTGTTTAAGATCCGGGAACATTGAACTCGTGCACATTCAAATTCATCTCAAGCTTAAGCTGTAATGAAACAATGTAGCTGTAATATATTCTTTCTCCATCTCCATATATATAACTTGTGCCAAAGAGAGAACCTCAACCATTCAACATCTTCTCTCAAACTACAAGTTGTATATATATTCATCCTCAAAAGACTTCATTTTTTTCGAATAGAACAAATGGCTAACTTTCATTCTCGATCAAACAGTTTCCCATCTCAATCTCATCCTTTAGTAAACGACGTTGAAGATCATTTGCGCAGGCTAAGGGCCTCAGAAGCCACATCAACATCAACAAGTTCTCTATGCACAAATTTGGCTAGCCTAAGAGAATTGCACGAGGGCATAAACAATATGATTCAAATGCCTTCAATCCAACAAGACCTCTCAAACGAACAAAGCCAAATCTGGATCAACGAGTTGCTTGAGGGATCTCTCAAGCTTGTTGATCTCTGTGAATTTTCAAGAGAAGTTATGTGTTTAACAAAGGAATCAGTTCAAAATCTAGAATCGTCTATCAGGAGAAATAAAGGCGAAACCGACCTCAAAGCTTATGTGGCCTCAAGAAAGAATATAAGTAAAATGGTGAACAAGTACATGAAGAATTTGAAGAGCTTCAATAAAAATTCTAAATCACTCCCAAATATTGAATTTGGGATGATGTTGAAAGAAACTGAGGGCCTCGTTTTCTCGATCCTGAAGTCCGCATTGACACTTACATCCGGCGAAAAGCAAAGTAATTGGTCAATTCTTTCCAAGTTTACTCAAAGCAAAGTACATTCAGATATCGACGACTTGAGCTCATTCGAGATCCAAGAAGTCGAAGAGGGATTAGAATCCTTATTTAGGAGTTTAATCAAAACAAGAGTTTCACTTCTTAATGTTATCAGCCATTAACCTATTTGGCTATAGTTGTACACTTATGTAAATGATACACAAAAATGAATACAATATACGAATCTTCAACATATCTCTATTGCTCTATCTTTTTATCTACATTTGCTTCTCTTTTTTTTCTTCGTATCAATGAACTATGGATCGATACTTTACCAGTTGACCTTCGCCCCCTCCCCCCCCCCCCAAAAAAAAAAACGTAATATATTACAATTAATCATTTATTACTGCTAGGCTGTCAAGTTTCAGCTTGTTATTGATTATTACAATTAATCAATTAACAAGAAGACCATTTCTTGTGATCCAAAACTATCATGTTACAGCATGATTTGTCGATGTCAACTGCATGTATATCATATTATCTTCATTGTCTGTAGATCAACCTTATCACAATTAACATATATTTCAAAATACAAGTTGATAATTAGTGTGAGTTGTATTACCAATCATATGTAATTTTGCTTCACATTCTTTGCTGTCAAGGTTTCATCACTGGCCTTATCATAAATCGTAACCCGGGTCATGATAAATCGATACGGTTACTAAGGTTAACACGATCTCGATCCCTTAGTTCTATAGATATAGGAACCTTCTGTAATCACACAAGATTGTTATATCCTTTGTGCTGATGAATCCAGTTGTATTTTTTTCAGACTATATTGCACTAGTATGAAAGAAAAAACTTGTAGTATCATCATATTTGTGAAATATTCAAATTCCATTTAAAAAATATACATGTACCCAGCAACTGAAATGGCTGTTAGAGGAATAATAAAGAAAAGGAGAATGAAAATAATTTAATGAACATAAATTAAAAGGTTGTAAATTGAGAATAAAAATATAAGGAGCCGTACGCCGTCTGTGGGAATCGAACCCACGACCACATGGTTAAAAGCCATGCGCTCTACCAGCTGAGCTAAGACGGCTTGCTCCTTCAGTTTGACAGTCTTTTAAAAATAAGTGAAGTTTCAAACAGACATAAAAGCACATGTGGGCAGGATATGAAAAGATATACTTGCAAAACAGGATTTGCTATAGAAAATTCTATCTGATCGACTAATATTACGTGATAAAACTTGCATGTTTTTGAGTTATAAGCTCATGTAGAAATAAATCTTCCCCGTGTATATACTTACTTTCACCAGTGAACAACATCAAAATCATGTTTGGACCTCAATAAAGTAAAATTTATAAGGAAATTGGCTAATCATATTCAAAGATACAAACATAATTCGTCCTCCTCATAAATTAACAATGGATTTGTCCTCTAAGGTAATGACAAACTTAACTATAACTAAAGTAATGAGCAAGTAAAATGGAACAATGACTCGCCTTGCAACTCTAAGTGACGAGGTAATGGAGATGAATCATTTGGATAAATGTAGCTTATCAAGATTTTATTGGCTATAATTTCTTGGTTAGGCAAGAAAGAAATCTGAGGCATTTAACAAGAAATTTACCCCGGTACCACGAAAATATTTTCAATATGGTGAAAGAGAGGCTACTAAGGCTCTAAACATTAAAGAGTCTTGTGCACGGTGGGTTTAAGAAGAATTTGGTGAATAGCTTGATAGCGTTTTAAGTGTAGTTTGATATTTTGTCTTATATTTTAGGTTTGTGGTGGTGATTTATAAGTTGTGAAAATAAATGTGTATAAGTATCAGTTCGATAGCGAAGGTTTATGAGGCGTACGAATGTTTTTAATACCAACTGATCAGCATCAAATAGAACTTGCTAAATCAATATTTAGGTCGGCTTAATGTGTGATACATTTCACACACTTATTTAGATTAATACTTTTGTGTTATTCGTCTAAACTTGTAGGATCGCCTACTCAGATTGGTATAGTCTCCCCATTCAGTAGCAGTGACCAGGGTCTATCTTGATCAATTTTTTTTCTTCTATATTTTACTCTTTTTAATGAAAATTAATTTTTTTTAAATCTTAAGTAGGTAGATAAAATTTGCTTAACGAGGAAAAAATGATTTTCTTGTATAGGGGATATATTGCATTAAATTCTTCAATATGGACTTTGCATTATTAAATCTAGGAATGCATGAGAGGGGTAATTAAGTAAACTAGTAAAGTACACATTTCTTTGCATTGGCTCAACAAAGTTTAGGGTAAAAACATAATTTCAGGAATCTGGAGGGCCATTTTGAAAATAAGAAGAAAAAAAGCTTAATAGAGCTAATTAAATCACGAAAATATCGTCAAAAGCGTGGTGTAAAGTGTAAACAAGTCCCTCGTCAATCAACCTTATCCAGAACCTTCCTTCATCACGATCCAATCACAGCCGTCCGATTATTCAGCCCAACTATTAGTTGTATAATACAAGTCAATTTACTTACCCAAAAACCCTTATATCATTTGACTCTTATCTGACCGTCGAAATATCCGCCAACTACTCATTTACAGCCGTTGGATCATCTGACCCCGTCAATAAATAATCGTAATAGCTCTTTATTTCAGCTGCGTAATCTTATGAATGGCTTTGTCGTCTCTGTAATAGCTTCTCCTATCCCCTCCTCTTTTTCTCAGATCTACCTTTTGTTACTCCTCCTATAGCTTTTCGGCCTTCAAATTTGATTAGATCATGAGACGATCTACGTTTTGGTTATGGATTTTAAGATTTTCTTTCGGAAGCTGATTTTCAGCTGGTTTAATTGGCTGTTCAGCTGAGTTTTGTATGGTTACCTGCGGATTAATAAGCAATGGTTGGATCAACGATGCTCGATAGATCTGTTTCAGTGTATTTGAGAGGCGATGGAGGTGACTTATTGATCTAGTTTTGGTTTGGTTTGGTTTGTTTTTCTATCATTGTTTTATTTCTAAAATTTGAGTTTATATTTTGTCATACCGATTGATTAATCCTATCGTATGTATTTGGTCGTAATAGATCCAGTCCTGGTGCTGTCCTTCGAAGATTGAGCTAATGATGATTGTTCCAGAAATTATTTGCTCTCTGAAGGCGTGAAATATAGGATCCTGATCTCGTGGGTACGATTATACACGATCCTGGTGGTTTGTGTAATTTAACATTCGTAGTTATTATTTATATTTCTTATTGCATATTTTCAATTTTCGTTCGTGTGAGTAGAAAGAACAGAAAAATAGTGGGAAAAAACATGTAAAAAAAGAGTGAGCGATGTTTGTCTGTCTTATACGACCTTTGCCATGATGGGTGCGCTCGCATGGCAGGTCCCCCCTTAATAAAATTTTATATTTTTTTTTCGAGGAGAGAGGCACGGGGATTTGCCTGGCTCTCTCCTCTGTGTGCGGTGTTGCTTTTCCTCGTTTTCCTGTTGCGTTCCTATCTCCTTACCCACACCACAAGGCTTCAATTCACAGCAATCGTTCACATCTGTTTGGTATTGAATGGGTTGTGGGAGTGCATCAGCATTAATCTGATTTCAATTCACAATCCATTCGAGACCATAGAATATCAAATCATGTGGATGCTAAGTCTTCGAGCAAGCAATCATGAGGAATATATGATGTGTACCATCAACTATGCCAGAGGTATAACTTAACACTTCTCCCCCGCGTCTCTTTTATCATTTCTGAATTAAGGTACAAATTAACATTCAATACCGTGTCTCAGAACCAAGGTACAATTCAATATTCTTTCCTGTTATCATTTACCGTCTCTCAATTTATTAATATATACTAGTACCGTAACATTATGATTGGTATTTTAATTCTCATATATTAATATTACTGTAATCATCTTATCTGAGCAAGCACAACCACCGTATTATAAATTGAATTAATAAGGCTTAGATAATATCATGAATCCAGTCATCTTCAGAGCATCTTTCATATGAACAGCATAATCCAACTATGCAAGCCAACTAACATTGACAGTCTCCAATCAAGGTATCATGTTTACAACTATTTAAATTGTGTCCCTTCAATCGATTTTCATGATTGAATTATTCTCCAGTATTTGAGCATGGCATATTTTGCCTATACCACAATCCTGTTATTTACTGAACATTTTGCACTATTTATTATTGGTCTTTCGGCTGTCTTCTTTGGAGCAATGATTTAAAAGACTGCAAATGTATTGAGTTATGTTTATCTGATTTTGTAATTTGTCTGGTCAAGAAGAATTCTACTGTATTGTCTTGTTTAGTTGAAGGATTTCTGTAATAGAGATATTCTATTTCGGCAATACGGCATTCTTTGGGGTTTTGCTTATACACTAGCTTATGGCTGTCTGGATGAAGAGGTTGCTGAGGCGTGAAATGGTATTTCTTAATTTGCTTGGTGGTGTTCCTCCCTGTGGATGAAGGACTGCTCAGTTACAGTTGTTTTTGGATGACAGCTGATTCTGTGGAGAGATGAATCAATGATTGTTGTGAGCTGTTGCTATTGCCTTTTGTCCCTCATGCATATCAAGGTTTTCAATTGCATAGAATTGCACAAGAATTTTTATTTAGCTGTTGCTATATAATCCTTCACCCCCTTTTGGATTTTGATCAATTTTTATATGCAATTAAAAAACGGTGCACCTTTTGGGTCGTGTCAAGTAAGCCTCAACTGATTGAGGTTGTGCTCTGCAGTAAACATCTTCTTAGTTATTAGTGATAATGAGTTACATTTGATTGTGATCTTTAGACTTATCTTTGTTTGGTGTGGACTTCTTCTGATTAATTTACCAGAAAGTTGCTTAATGTGAATGCCTTAACCTTAATTAGGACATCTTTTACTTGTGTATATTATATAAGTTCTGATGTTATGGATACCTGTTCTTGTTTACGGTTTTTTGCTGAAGTGATGGGGTAGCCAGAAATTGTATTATCTTGGTGGATCTGTGTCTTGGGAGCAGCTTTAATTTTGTAGAAATCAATTGCAGTTATTAGACATGCTTCCGGGGGAATGCTGCTGAAGCCGATGTCATGGGATGTGTATCGGATTATCTTTCATGGATTTCGATATCGAAACCTACTCTACCCTATTGGATTTCAGGTTGCAAATACCTTTTTAACATCTTATGCAAATTTTGGAAATTATTTTTTTGACAGCTGAATATCATATTTCTGTGATGCAGAGGATTTATTGTTTATTTATTTTTGTTCTAATGATTTACAGGAGCTTATTGATTTATATTGCTGGCGTTAATAATTTTAAAGTGTTGTTAGGAGTAGATATTGGATTTTATAAATGATAATTCCTAAAGGGATGAAGTTCCAATGTATTAATAGATTCAAAACCATATAACCTTTTACGTTCAAAACAAACTTGTGGGGTGGTAGGGTTTCATTTGCTCAAGTGGATTCTTTTTTATATTATATATTTTTTTCAACTGTGAATTAGGCTATGCTGTTTTCAGAAATTTTAAGATCACATGTTTTGCTAAATTTCTGTTATTTTTTGAGGGAAAATCATTTGTGATCCTCTAAAATAAATTTTGTATTGAATTAGTCTGAAAATATTCTTTCTTTCTCAAAATTTATACCAAACTTTTCATTTGAAATAACACACGTTAATATTATCTACTTTCAGATCTGATATATTTTCAGTACCAATTTTTTCTACTTTTTTGTTATATTTTCAAAATTTCAAAAGAAATTTTTATTGTTAAATTTATGGTAATTGTGGAAGTTTATATTTAAAATCATGATTGGTACAAAATTTTAAACTATTTAAGTTTGACATTTAAATATCTGCATTAGTAGTTTGAGGTCTGTAAAGTCCAAATTCTTGTAAACGTAAAATGCCAAGACTTTTGAAAAAATAGGTAGAATGGCTCTTCTGGATCAATAGTTAAATTTATGGGTTTAATTTTTTCTATTTTTTATTCATCGAATATACATGAATAATAAGCGTACATTAGGCAATTTGTCTAAACTAAACTACTTGGGGTTATGTACTTAACTTGTAAGTAAAGCGTTATTTTTCTTGGAGAAATTTAGTTTATAGAAAAATTGAGTTTAAATTAAACTTGGTTGAAAAAAGTAATATAAATCGCTTAAAGTTGATGATTAACACATAAAAAGATATAATAGGCTGGTTTTAGTAATTCTGTATATACTTATGTTAGAGATATAAAATACACTTACTCTGGTAGTGGGTTATACTGTTTATGCCATTACGTCAATATAATAAATGGGAAAGCCAGTTTGGTGGTTTTGTATATGGATCCATAGCTCAAAAGGGAGAGTGCTCAACTGCTTTCATGCTTTGAGAGGATGGTGGTTCAACTCCACCTGGGTTCCTTTTTTTACTTTCTATTCTTCTCATAGATACTACTTTACTCTCAATCTTACATTTGAAAACATTAAAAAATATTGCAAGTTTTAAGGGAAAAAGTCAATGGTTATGTATTATGCCCTACATAATTATCATCATAATTTCAATTGTTTACATAGTTTTGACCAAATTGTACTATCAACCACTATTATAGTTTTAAATTGGTTTTGTTGACAGAGTTGTTTTACATGTTACTCTATGTTTATATACAAAAAAGGTTGAACTTTTGCAAGTGTATTGTACCCATAGACTTTTTGTTTATAACGTTGGATGCTATTTCATTAAGTATGAGCTATTTAGTAGTTGCACATATATTTTAAATTTTTTATTAACTTTTCTTGCTAGGCATATCCTTTATCTCTTTAAAAACCCACTGTTGGGTTAGTTGAATGATTTAAGAGAAACCCAACTATTTGAATCATGGAAATGAGGACACTTTGTTCATAAAATAAATTAAATGTAAAAAGCTTTTGAGATAAAAAAAACAAGCACTTTTAGTGTGGGGATCATGGAGATGAGGATATACTTTGTTTACATTCTAAATGCAAATAAAATAAGTGATGTAATTGATTTTGATTTTTGTAATCCTATCTCATATGTTATTAGGCTATGTACATCAGCAGGGGGAAATGGGTGAGAAGGATTTAATAGGTAGGGAATTTGGTAGGCAAAATTAGGGGAAATGGGTGGGGAAATGGGTGAGAAGGATTTAATAGGTAGGGAACTTGGTAGGCAAAATTTGGGAAAGTGAAAAATTCACTTCAAGGAATTTGGTAGGGAAATAAAAGTCAGCCAATGGGATGCTGCCTTGTGTCCCAACTTTATTTTGTTTTCCTCTTTTTTTTTAAATCGTTTTTTTAGTATTAATTATGCAAAATTAATTTTTTATTTTTTACCATTATTTTTCTTTTTTCAAGCTCTATAAATAGAGCCTAAGTTTGTGTCATTTGAACACCAATTTTTTTTCGAGGTTTTTACTCTATATTTTCATTTCAATTTGTTCAATAGTGTACTTTATTTATCTTTTTATTAATATTTTCTTGTACGTTTTCAATAATTTCAAAATTAATATTTTATAAAAAATAAATATTTTAAATATTTAATTAATGAATATAACTATAAAATTAATTATTAAAATTAGTGATATGGATGAAAGAGAAAGTAAAAAAACTTTAATTGACTAGCTGACGTGGAATTGAAAGGAATGTGATAGGGAATGTGGTAGGGAATCTGATGTGGCATGAAAGAGAAAGTGAAAATTTGACTCATAGCCTTAAGGGGAAAATCTATCACGGTCCCGGTCCACTTTTAGCCACACATTTGAACAAATGGGGGTGGTTTTCACATGGGTGGGTGGAAAACACCACCCCTTTTTGTCCAAATGTGTGGACTATCTTGGCCCGGACAATGGTCCAGACCAAGATAGATTTTCCCTATTATTAAATAATAAAAGTTGTGCTATCCATGATGCAAGTATGTAACTCGTGGCTGGCTTTTATCGAAGATGGATGACGACTTTGATTAGCATTTTTCTAGAAAATCACTTTTGCTATTTGGCCCGGGGGACTAACTTTAATATTTTTTTATACGCATTGAGCTCAACAAATGTTACATCATTTTCAAATGAATTTTTATAATACATACATTTAAAAAAAATGAATTTTTATACTACATACATTTCAAAAAAAATAAACATAAACATGAACGAAAAGCTTTTTAAAATTTGGAGTCGAGATTCAAATTGATTTTCCTACATAATTTAATAACTATTGCATTTTTAATATTTTGATTTATGCTATGTTATGTGTGAGTGATGCATAATATTGAATATATATATTGTGATATTTAATATGATTCGATTTGAATTTTTTCAATAACAAATTAAAATATAAATTAATGCACTTGATGATTAAATTTTGAAGGAAATTTTGATAAGACCAAACATGACTTTCTAAAAAATCACAAAAGGCAATGTAAAAATCTTGTAACAATAAGATTAAAATTTAATAAAAGACCAAAATATATGGGACTAAAAATGCAATAATTTCTTAAAACACACCACATACGTCCTAAAAAGAAAAAAAAAATCTGATTGCAGAAATTATTGCGTTTATATTATAATACTTAGATTGTAGTAATTATTACGTTATAATATTATATATTATATATATATATATATATTTACACACATCAGTTCCTTCACTTGTGGAACTCATTCCCTCTGCGCAAAAGATACACAAAATATCTGCATTCCTTTCTCGTGATTGATTTCAGGTGATTCATTTTTGCTCCTTTTCTGATAATTACTTATTTGTTATACATGCAGTTGGTGTTCTTGTTGCTGTAATTATATCGATTCGAATATGGAAAGTTGAATTTTCTCTTCTGGATTGAGCTTTGTTGCCGATCTGTTTTGGTTTGATTTCAAGGCTTCTAGATCTTCATCGACGAACCTCAGTTTTAGGTTGATTGTTGGTGAACTGAATTTTGACTATGTTGTGACTTATGCTGAAGTTCATGTCAGTCAAAGTTCTGATCTCTGTGGATAGTTGATAACTGAAACTTCTTTGAGAATCGAGAAAAAATGAAACATGAAAAGATTTAGAACGAGCTACCGATTTATATTTAGTTTTTCAGCTTCATTTTTTATTTTCGGATTAGGAATTGGGAAGTGGCTTCAGTCTGAGAATAAAATTGCTTTTCAATTTGTGTTTTTGATTTATCTCTTCTGCAATTAGTTTCCTTTTTAACCTTTTTCCTTCTGGTGTGTGCGTTTGAACTGTTACTCTGGAAGGGAAAAAAAGACTTGCCTGATTGAGTTGTGTGAACTTAGCCTCAAAATTGCCAAAATTTTGAAAAACCGAAAGAATAATGTCTAGCTGCTAGAAAACGATTCATCACTCTAGGAATATGGAGCATAGAGTTAATGGATTTATATACAATAAGTTGGTTGATTATAAAGAGTAGGCACTTTTTATGTTTACAAGCAACTGAGCAGTGCTATATAATATACTACTTGGTTTATCTCCTCCATAATATACCTGGTTGTCTGATTTTTCAGGTTTAGTTTGAATTTTGTGCTAATGTAATTTTACAATTTTGTGTGTTAGATAAGAGCAGTTTTCAGAGAACACTAGCCAATATCATGTTTCGCCGCAAGAATAATTCCTCGCATGATGATGAGAGTGTTGAGTTGCAGCATGCTCGCAAGGTAACAATAAAGTCAGTTCTTAACTAAAATATGTGTATATTATAATATTAAGCCACTGAAACAGAAGGGGATGTTAAACTTGCAAAACCGTAATCTTCTCTACTAGGAACCAATTGTGTGAATAATAAGTGTAATTATGTTGGTATCAAATTCCATTCAAAATCTCCAAACTCTTCTCTGATCAATACTTTAGAAGATATGATTAAAATTTTATTGCAGATCAATGAGCTTAGAGCTTCTCTTGGGCCACTGTCCGACCGCAGTCTACACTATTGCACTGATGCATGTTTGAAGAGATATCTTGAAGCCCGGAACTGGAACGTAGAAAAATCAAAGAAAATGTTGGAAGAGACACTCAGATGGAGGTCAAGCTTTAAACCTGAAGAAATCCGCTGGGTAAAGACATGCAAAATTATATTTATACAACTGTATAAAAGGCATTGGTAACAAAACAATTATTCTTCCAAGTTCCTTTGATTTTATATTTCAATTAACTTCCTAAATTACGTTGATTGCTAGAATGAAGTTGCGGTTGAAGGTGAGACTGGAAAGGCATTCAGAGCAAATTTCCATGATCGTCAAGGTAGAACTGTTCTTATACTAAAACCAGGACTGCAGGTAATGAAGCTTGACTAACTATATAAGATTTTAATTTTCCTTCTCTTAAGATAAAGGGGTTGTTTAATTTTGCCACGTACTATTTCAGAATACGACGTCAATAGATAATCAGATTAAACACCTGGTGTATCTTATTGAGAATGCCATACTTAATCTTCCGCAAGGTCAGGAACAAATGGCATGGTTGATAGACTTTACAGGATGGTCTTTAAGCACCAATGTTCCCATCAAATCTGCTCGAGATACTAGCCATATTTTACAAAATCATTACCCTGAGAGACTAGCAGTAGCTTTCCTGTACAACCCTCCACGCATATTTGAAGCTTTTTGGAAGGTTTGTCTTGTTATCATCGTTTCTTCTTCTAATTGCCCGTGTATAAAATGTCTCAAGTCAACTAACTACACTACACTACACTACACACTTATCTTGGACTTTCCAATTGTCATCGGCGTTTTAAAAGGCGATCTACATACGCCCCAAGCGTGCATTTTTTACACTATTGACCTAAATAACTTGTTTTCACACTTAGTTGATCTATGAATGACTATATTGCAGATTGTTAAGTACTTTCTGGACACCAAAACATTCCACAAGGTGAAATTCGTGTACCCGAAGAACAAGGATAGCGTGGAGCTCATGAGATCCTATTTTGACATGGACAATCTGCCAACTGAGTTTGGAGGCAAATCCACACTGCAGTATGATCACGAAGAGTTCTCGAGGCAAATGGGACAGGATGATGTGAAAGGTTCTAAGTTTTGGGGATTCGACAAGAACCAATCAAATGGCCGTACTGGAGCTGAGGTGGCACCCAATCCCGAGAGCCTTGCTCAACCAGTCAGCAGCTGAGTTGTCTATAATAATGGAATAACGGCGTAAGTTCAAGTTAATATTAACAGAATTCTAGCAGCTGTACTATTATGACATTATAATATACATGTATTTACAATATAAATTATGGTAATTTCTCAAACCTTAATTTGTTTACTGTAGCCAGAGTATCGCAAGGGTATTACTGTAATTTACCCTAAAATAATACAACTAGATTAATAGAAATTCCCTGTATCACAGATAAAAACATGTTTTTTTACAGAGGGTGAGAGTCAAAAACAGATTTTGCAGGGGATACCACTATTTCCCACCACTCATTTTCTTATAAACAATAACATGCATCAGAACTATCCCAAAATATATAGAAAACTAAAACGATTTATATGAAGTTTTTCGTATTTTTATCTCATTTTCTCAAGAAACAAAGTTCAATTGTGTTATGTAATAACCAAGAGAATTGCAAATTTGCAATCAATCAACTTTGCACTCAAAACCACACATGCTAACAAATCCTCGGTTTCTAAACTGGGATTAAACGAAAGATGAAGGTGATTTTAACGACTAAATAAGGCGTCTTTTAAAGGTTCCGGTTGTGGTCTGGTAAGTACGGACCAACAAACCGACTCCAATTCCAATCCCGAGGCAAATGCCGAGACCTATTCCAACACCTACCCTAACCCCAGCATTGAACCACGAAAGCTCCCCATCTTCGCCTTCTATATACTCTGTACGTCTCCAGTATAAACTGTCATAATCTTCGTCACTTTCAGGTTTATAATTTCTGTATTCTGCAACCTGAAATGAAAAAAAAAAAACGCAATTTTTTAGATTTTGTAAACTAAAGTATTTACGGATGTAAACAATTTCTAGGAAAAATGATAACCCTCATTCATTGTGGGACCCACCCGGGGTCCACTATACACTTGCACTAGTAAATATTTCGAGTCTGCCTAAGAATCACTCATTGCAAAGGGACGCCCTAGTGGCAAAGTGGACCCCGAAAATTGAAAATCGGACTACCTAGTTTGTGTAATAATTGCACTCATGAGATGAGATGTCAATTTTGAGTAGGATAAGGATAATACATAAGAAAACTATAAGGAATATATTATTCTTTCTTTTTAATATCTGTGCCTGCCCATACTGTCTAGGATAAGATTCTGCTAATACCCTAAGTTTCAAAATCCCAATGGATATGGGCCTTTTTGTTGCAAAGGAATGTGTTTCATGAGAGGAAACACAAAGACAGCTAGCCATTGGACGGCTAGGATCGATCGACCCTATGTCAATCTCGTGCTCATGATATTGATGATGCAATACATTGAACGTTAACTATAAACAAATCCGAGACTGATTCATAAGGTTCACAAAAAGACACTTTTACTATCGTTAGCAAAGTAAATAAATGATTTTTGGGATGTCGCCAAGTGTAAATACTTATACACCTAGCGATATCTGCACTGAATATAAGATGAAACACCAAATTGGAATAAAGAATCCAATACCTGCAAATCGTGTCCATTTGCAACATCTTCATTGGATTCATAAGCATCGTTTTCGGGAATCGAATAAAGCGCCCCGTTTTTATGCTTCTTGCGGTGATTAATTTGCAAAGTTTTGGTTAATATAATTGGAATCCCCGAGAAGCAACCCGCCACGTAAACTTCTATAGTAGGTGACGAAGATTCACATCCCGTGACTTGTTTCCCTTTCAAAAATCCCGAGCCCGCATTAATAACCGACCCACAATTCATACTCCATTTCTTGGCCATGTTATTGGATTCCCCGATAAAACCATTACTACCCGACATTTCTAAAACCCCCGAGATCACAAGGTCCTCTTTATCAAACACCTCGAATTTAACACTTCCCGTTAACCTTATACTATCCGTGCTAACAAAAGTAGCCTCTTCAGATTTCTTATCGACACGGTCTCGTCTTAGAATGGACGATATTCCTTCTGAATCCACTGCACATCTTAAACCGTTTTTTTCGAGGAGTGTGTTTGGGCTCAAAGGGATGTGATTGAGTGTTAAACATTCTGGGGTCGAAATCGAATCATCGACCATCAAATTGCTGATTCTTACATAGAACACTCTAATATCGAACCATGAAAACGAGAATCTGCCTGATGATTGGTATGAAGGATGTCTGATAATTTGTAGGCCTGGATCGGTCATATTACCGTTGCTATGCGATTCGTATATATTCTCCATCTCTCAGGAAGAACCCTGATTTTCATAAACAAGAAAAATCAACTTTTAGAAAGAATATGAAAAAATCTGTGTCAAAAGAGCCAACAATGTAGAAGAATGATACCTGATAGAAAGGAATTATATGAAAACCCGAAAATGCAAACTTATGAATCATTACAGACATTTTTCATATTGTTGAAAATGTGTATGAGAAATGTGAGCTGAATGTTATCAGATTGTAAGAAAACCTGATGTTTTGGAACTGAAGGCCTTGAGACAAGGAAAGGGTAAGAGAGGATGATAACTAAAAAGGCCTATTGTCCAAAAAAAGGAGAGGGTCTCAAGAGTAATAACAATTTACATCTACTACAAGATCAGTCAAAACTAAAGCCAAGTAGGAGATTTTACCCCTGAAAAATAGAACAGAATTTATGAATAAAATATGAAGAAAAAATATTAAAAAAGACAAAAAATATTACATTTTCAGTATGTTTAAGAAGTGCAATCAATTATTCATACAAATACTAAAACCAAATGATTTTACATGACTGATGATAAAAGCCAGAAAATTTGAAACAATTTGTAAAAAACTTACCAAAAAGATGCCCTCCACTTTAATTATTCGAACAAAATAATAAAAAAATATTTTCTGGGCTGTCTGAAAATCACTATCTTGTTTCTTCAAACAAACAATTTCCAAAAAATGGAATCTAAGTAAGTGGTGATCTCTCGGATCGCTTTCCTGCTGCAAGATTGGAACTTTTGCTCTGTTGTTGTATCAACAATACGCATAACAGATAAAAAACAAAATAAGGTGTTCTAAATTTTCGATTCACTCGTCAGCTAAGCATTTGCTGTCAAGAAATTCCAGATAATATGACTAAGTTCGAGGGGTTATATATATATATATATATATACATATATATATGCAGCTCAATAAATATCTTGTAATGCTTTGTGGGTTGTTGACTATTTTAAAACAATCACATACGGAAGCTTATGGGACTTGACATATATATATATATATATGTATGTGTGTTTATATGTGTACATTTAATGTTGAATGGATGTGTTTTGGATCTGAGTTAAATTATTTTTTAAAAGTTTATTTAAATCATTATTAAATCTTAAAATTATATTTAATTTTGGTTCAAATGTGAATGTAGTCAAATTCAAATAAGATCAATTGAGTTGAAAACGAATCAAATTCAAGTAATTAAATTTATTTTTACATTCCTATAAAATTTTATCTAATCGAGGTTGCAAATTAATATGATAGTTATCCAAAATTAATTTAATATATATAGTAAAGTTCAAACTAAATTTTTTCAAAATCAATTACGAGATCGAGTAATATTTTTTTAATCTCATATATATATATAAGTTGTTGGCATGTGAAAATATTGATGGAAATTGGGTGTGAGATTGAGGGTTGACCTTATCCACATTGGATTAGCCGATACGAGGTCTGTGTCAGTGTGGCTTTCATTACACTGAAAAATGATTTCCTTTAATTGTTCGGCTTAGCAAAAATTGAAGATTCTTTTTGTTCTGCAAAAATGGATCTTCCTTATTAGTTTGTAGATTCAGCTAATTTGATTTTTGACCCAATCAAATTCTTACAAGTGTCAAGAAGCCAAGATTATTTGTATTAAACAATGGTATTTTGTATATATATATATATAATATATATATATATATATATTAAAAAAAAGAATCTGTATAGATAATGAATCAAATTCAGACCACAGATTTTAGTAGCAAGGTCATGTATAGGCTTAGGATGGTTTATCACTTTATTGTCCACAAAACTATCAAATTATTGGTATTGAACACCCTTAAATTATGAATAATTGCAGAATGCCCCATGAAATTGAATCAATTGGCAAAATGCCCTTCAATTATTATTTCAATTGCATAATGCACCTTCGAGTATTTTTGGATGAATCTCATGTTTGAGAAGAAAATGATTATTAGCCAAAACTCCATTTCCTCTAATGAATACGTTCATGTGAACCAGACATTGTTTGAAGGAGAAATATCGTCATTTTCACTATCATTTTCCCGTTTTTCTTTTTTCGCATTTCAAAAAAGTTAAATTTTGATCGGTTTATTGTAAAATCTTTAAAATATCACTCTCTTAATGAGTGTTCATTTTGGTTTTACTAGTAGAGTCGTATCAAAGTTTTGGTTAATTGAAAATTAGATTAGGAAAAAGTCAGTCATAATCAAACCATTTGGGGTTTAGTTCGGTTAAAACCAAATCGGTTCAATTAATTTCAAACTAAAATTCTAACCAAAAAAGAATTTTACTAGATTTATTTTGTATTTCGGACTATTTCCATCAACCTAAAATCTGTATAGTAACACTTATAATCATCAAAACTTAGATATTTTCCATACATTGCATAATGACACCTATTTTATGTCTAGTATTATATATTAACCCCAATTTTTCGGTTCGATTTCGGTTAACCGACCACCACAATCGAAATCAAACCAGATTTCTGTTAACCGACCACCACAATCGAAATCAAACCAAAAATCATTTTTTTCAAATGAAACTGAACCGATTTTGGCTCAATTTCAATTCGAACCAATATCTTCGATTTTGGATCAATTATCTATCCGTGAATAACATGTGTCACAAGTAGTCAGACAATACCAATGAAAACTGAAAACCCTGCCCCACAATAACCTAACCCCAAGTGAAAAACCAGCAAAATCAAAACCCCACATATCCATTTAACACAAATTTCATTCTCCAAACCCAATAAATGAGCAAAAATAAATTCAATCTTCATATAAATTTTAACCATGGTTAGATACACAGCCTCAGCCACCCAAAAATTATTTTTCATTTATATTTCAACCTCATTTTCCTTTTCTTCCCTTCTGTCTTTTTCCCTGTCTAAACCTAAGCACTAGACAGAGATAAACAAAGTAGATAAAGTGTTCTTTGGAAATAAATAAGTGGTATTAGACTTTAGAAAAGAAAGACAGCCTGTGCTTACTGGCTTATAATACTTCTATTAATCAACTTTTCATTTTTTTCCCAACAGAAGTTGATAATATTGAGCTGGAAGTTGCATAATTGTTAGCTTTTTTGGCTGATTAATATATATATATATATAAGGTCTTATATATTGTATAATTTAGAATAATAAAGCTTCAATATTTCAGCAAAAAAAGCCATTCATTTTAGTTGCTTTATTATTACATTTATGTTATATAGTTGGTGAAGAATGGTTTAGACTAGATGGGGAAGCAGGCAGTGAAGAAGACAAAGGAGTTATCAGTAACAATAGCAGAATCATCATCAGCAGAACCACAAATTACTCCAAGGAAAAGAGGTAGACCTCGAAAAATCATCAGAAAAAAGGAGGAAAAAGAACAAAGTGCACAGGATTTTGAAGAAAATAATTCAAAGAGAGTTAAAAACAGTGAAGAACAAGGAGATAGGGAGAAAAAACTTGAAGAAATAAAAGAAGAAGATAAAGAGTTATCCATACAGCAGCAGCCTAGAAGAAGTAGGAGAAAAAGTAAGCCCAGCTGAAATTTTAATTTTTCTTCATTTTTTGGGTTTGGAGAAAATAAATTCCATCAAAATTTGATCTTCTTTTTAACATTAAGAGGGTATTTTCTTGTGTTTTTAATTTTTCTCTTTATGGGATGAATTTTTTTCAAGTGTACAAATTAGAAATGGAATTCGAAAATCGTTCTCTAAGTCAAAATCATAGCACAAACTATGTCGAACTAATTCGAAATCAAGGACTTGCAATAATCATTTACACAGCAGGCAAAATGCTATGTAAATATCAAAAGATAAGACACTGAGCAATCTATTACACCAACAATTTGCACTCATGTTTTTTTCGACATTCTACATATGCTACACATGGAAAGAGGAAATATCAAGTTTTGTGGTCCTCTAAAGCAGTGCGCCAAATATCTTTAAAGAGTGACACTTCAATGGTTTAACCTTGTAATTCAAAACCAGAAATGTAAACGTCTAGATGCACGAAATGAACAAGAGAGTTCTGCATATTGTCAAAAAAATTCTCTATAGATTCATCTTCTCATCTTTGGTAAAGACAATTGAGCGAAAATGTGCCACTATGTATTAGCAAATTACAAGAAAGCTATGACATAGAATGACAATATACATTAACAACTTTGACATCAAAACTATGCAGTTCCTCTGGAACTAACAAACAGAAACAAATACGAAACAATTATTCCATAATTTATAATCATCCAAACAAAAAAACAGAAAGGGAATCAAAATTCAGTATGGTAAAAACTGTTAGCCATTTGAACCAATAAAAAGGCTCTTGTCTATCCTGAATTGAAAACATACCTGCTCAGTTTGTTGACTTATGATGGCGGCGTTCTTTTCTAAAACGCACTTGCTCTGGATCGAACCCACCTTCTTCTGCTCCATAGACTGCCCATGATGGTGTGGGGGCCATGTAATCCTTACTGCTAAAAGGTTCTCCAGCCGACACCTTTCCAAAAAAAAAAACATACGGTAAATTACATAAACACACCAATACGAGATTCTAGTTACAAAAAACACCCAATATCTGAGAAATTACAACGCCCCCTTCTTAGTAAAAGTATATTACAATTTCACCATGTCAGTGAAAACCAGATTACAACACTACCCCTGCTTTTATAAGTACCCTGACAGGCCTTGAGATGGGGTGTCTTAGTAATTTGCAAAACCTCAAGGGGCTCATGGTAATTTACCCAATAAGTAAGGGGCTGCATGTGTAATTATTCCTAATACATAAGAAAGTTTACATACCAAGTCGTGGAACTTGTCATAATCTATCCATGTAAACCATTGGCCATCAACTTTAAATTTCTCAACTTTAGCCAGAAGAACACAACACGAGTGGACGTGCTCACAAGCAACCTCATAAGCCCCGTTGCTCTTTTGAGCCAAGGCTTCTGAAAACTCTTTTACATCAGTATGCCAGGGCACATTCTCCATTGTTAACTTTGAAGTCGCTGAACTGTGACAGAGTTTTCCATGTGAAATCAGAGCATAAAAGAAAAGGGCAAAAAAAATAGAAACAGGATAGAACTTACGATCCACAGTATGTCACCCCTTTGATTTCAATAAAATCGGGACTCCCAATGTCAAAGAGGTTAAAATAGGCATCTATATCCTCTGTATTCCATCCCTTGACCAGTGTCAAGCGATATACGGTTCGCTGTTGCTTGTCCCTAAGAGCTTTCAATGAATCCTGACATAATTTGGAGATCTCGTGAATTAGACATGCTGGGGCAAAGTAAGGGCAACATGAAGCAGTTCTATGAAGAAATTTCTTCTTCCTGTTTTAGGGACAATGTTTTAGGTCATTTTGTTTTAGGTCCAATTTTTAAATCTTAAGCTCGGTCTTCAGGCCTTACTACCTTCCCTATTGTAGGGAAGGAGGTTTTCCAGGGTAGTAATCATGCACCAAATGGAAAGAAAAGCTAATTATTCACAAGAGTAGGAATCGAGGGAATATTTTATACATTCTTTTTCCATTCTCTTCAGTTATTTTCTAAAAAAAGTTTGAAAAAATTATGATAAGATTGTTTCTATCTTCCGAGTTTTTATCAACCTTCAAAAATAGGTCAGGTAGGTCTGCAATTGTCTAAACCTACACAAACCAGTATGATAAATTTACTAGAAAATGTTTCAGGAAAGCTACTTACAACAAACCGCTCCCAAAAGTCCCCAAAAAGTGGTCTATCAATTGCCTTCAAGCTATCCTTTGTTGCAGCATCCACACTAACATACAACTGCATGATCCAAAATAAAGTTGGGTTAGAACTCATACTCCAAACTTCCCCTCACAACATGCTATGCACAAGCACTAATTGACAACATAATACGAAAAAAAAAAAAAAGCAGACCTGTGTGATAGGTTTTAGCAACTTAATCTTGTCAGGAAACTGCGCATTTGTCACGAGAAAAGTTGAGATTCGCCTTCGGTGTAGCTCATCTATGAGAGAATTGATCTCGGGGTACATGATAGGTTCACCAACAAGTGACAAGGCACAATGTCTAGGAGAAAGACCCTCTGCTAAACGTTCCGCTTTTACCCCTGTGGACATACGAAGCAAGAGCAGAAAAAATAATAATTATAAGGAAAACATCGAATTATTATTAATCATCTCCTTGAGCCATACAACTTAAGGGTGAAGATGAAGTTAAGAGCATTGAACAACAGAGAAATGTCAAAATGAATGGAGAGAACACTGTAGAAGGTATTTCTAAAATCATGTAAGTTGTTACTAATTCTATATACAATTGATAATTTGATAGACTTCATCATAAAGAAAAATAAAGCAACACAATGAAATTTGCTCCATCAAACCACTCCCATGTCTAATGATGATATAAAGATCCATTTCTAGAATATTTTTGTTTTTAAGAAGCCTGATTGTTCCCTTCATAGAGTTCCCAGCATAGAAAGCTATTCCAATTCACAAAAGTAATGTGAAGTGCAACAGTTCTGCCACGTATAAATAACTTCAACATATATTGCACGGTACTGTCCACAACAGCACATATATGTTATAACTCTGTTTCTTATCTATCTGCGGCAGTTTCAGTCAAGGGAAGCATGTAGCCTACTCTTAACACTGATATCTAGAAATGGCGATCTTAATGTTTAAAACAATTAAAACACAAACTTATCAAAACCTACCTGGAACTCCTTTCATTTGGCGTATCATTTTGGTATGAAGATTGATCGCAGTGTCAACTATCACCAATGGATCATCCATCTTCCACTGCCAGCTTTTCCCAACGGGATTTGTGTGATGCCTCCAACAGAAAACACATTTGTTTGCACATGCTAAGCTTGGGGTTGCCTCCATGCACCTAGAAAATGTAAGAAATTCAGGTTAACACTTCAGAAGACAACTCTTTTCAAAATATTAGACGTCAACGCCCTATAATGGATTATCATTGGCACTAGTACATGATCCATCAAAATGCCACGTACTTTATTCCATTAATTTTAGAAAGAGCCAAGCATAGGACTATTTTCTTTTTCTGAGGAAAAGTGATACTATAGTATATCAATTAATTCAAGAACTCAAGAAATCATAACACCAAATATATTCATAGATTATAAAGCAGTAAC
The DNA here is from genome assembly GCA_963669365.1 of Verbascum thapsus. Classification (NCBI taxonomy): domain Eukaryota; kingdom Viridiplantae; phylum Streptophyta; class Magnoliopsida; order Lamiales; family Scrophulariaceae; genus Verbascum; species Verbascum thapsus. The sequence goes on from OY770107.1 coordinate 1,784,231, forward strand.
TTTGACAGTTGATAAAAATGGACCATACGAGGAAAGTCTGCATTAGTACAGATAAATATTTCCATCGTTAATTAGACCTTCCAAGCAAGAAAACTATACCTGTGACTCTCAATACCATAAAATGAGTGCTTATAACATCCTCCACGCCCTCTAAGCTGAGCCTTGGTCCATCTACAAAGTTTAACCCCACTATGAGAGCCAATGACTTTGTACCCCTGCCAGGAATGTCAGCTCGTTAAGCAAACTGCAAATGAAATATAAGTATGATGCGTGGGACAACCCACAGATTATAAAGAATTTGACAAGAAAGGTGATTAAGTTGCCTCACTTATAAGTCCTCTCATCTTGAGTATGAATTATGTAATCATCGAAATGATCAAATACTCTATACAACCAGAAGTGTGATGAAATAATTTATTGATCCAATTCTAGGAATTTAGTGAAATCCAAGGAAGAATCAATGAAAAGATGAGATGCAGAAATCCATCAGATGTAAATAACAGAGAACTACAGGCTTCCTAGACATTCTATAGCAAATGACAGGAATCCAAAGTACACTGTCCAAAGACAAAATGCAGCTAATCACAAATCCACATATACAGTTAAATGCTTAGTTTTCGATATTTATAAGCATCCCAACAGATAGTGTTCTAGACTTATAGTATAGCAATGATCACTATTAAACAGAAACAAATCAAAGTAAATAAATAGTTAACAACGGGTCTTACTTTATTCCTAACTTGAGCAAAACTCACTGAAATAGAAAATATATATACACATACATATACATTATCAACAGAATGTTTCAAGTTCATTAAAATTAGTCAATTTCAAAGAACTACACCTGCTTTTCTAAATTCGCCCGTATCACAGGCGTCACCATTTCTTTCTTCCCATTCAATATATCCACATTCACTTTCCCATTAGCCTTAGCTTCTGCGACGGATTTTCTCGAAGGCCCTTTTCCCGCAATGTCCTCGAGATCAACAATACCAGACTCACCTTCATTCTCCTCATCCTCTTCCTCACTAAACTCCTCTTCACCTTCACTTTCACTAATAACCCCACAATCCTCAACATAACTCCCATTCTCTCCCAAATTACCCTTCAAAACCCCAACAACCTTCTTACTCCACCCATCAAACACCTCATCCAAATCCCCTTCATCCACATCCCCCTCCCCCATCTCCACCACCTCACTTGCCCCGAGCTTCCGCAATTTGACCGAAATGCCCCTCCCAACAGCATTATACCTCTCCCCATAAGCCTTGCTCCCGACCCCAAAAACCCCAAACTTACAATCCTTCAACACGAGCGCCCCAACCCTAAAGTCCTCAGCACTCTCTTCCAACCAATTGACCAAAAACCCCCCATTTTCAGGTGGGCCACCGTTCTCCCAAGTAGAAGCAACAATTATAACTAGGGCTTCTTTGCATAAGTCCTCAGGCTCATAATCTTTCGGATCAATAATATCAAATGGAAGATTATTGAGGGTTAAGAGATCGTACAGGCGCTGTGCCAGGTTTTTGGAGGTGTTAGTTTGGGATAGGAAGAATAGTTTGCCTCTTTTGGGGGAATCAGGGTTAGGGTTTTGGAAATAGGGGATTGTGAGGGTTTGACGGAGGCGAGTGAGGAGACGGCGGTGTCGGTGGCGGGACTTGTACAGGAAGTAGAGGGTGGCGGTGGCGGAGATGAGGGTGATGATAGTGAGACGCGTCGGGGGCAGGGGCGGGGACATGGTTGGAATTTGGTTCAACGGCGAGGGGTGTTTTGGGGTATGAAGAGAAAATGAAGTGTGCCATTGAAGTGACTGTTAGAGCCGAGGGTTTTGTTAGGGGTTTGCCTTTGCCGTTTGACGTTTTCTATCGGGTCGTGAAGCACGCTTTTACACCTTTTATAAAGTTTCTAATCTCACGCTTTTACACCTTTTTTACCTCACTTGATTTAATAAGAAGTAATTGTAATTAATTGATCTTAGTAGATTTGATATAAGAATAATTAAATGCTGGTATATAATATTATTTTTGGTATAATTTATTTAAAGATTAGTATAATTTGCAAAGGACGAGATATCTCTTCCTTCATGCATTTGGTTAAAACGTTACCATTATGATTGTTAAGAAATAAATTGGTACTTAGATGTACACGTTTCACCAATCCATCAATTTAAATAGGAGATAGAGCAAGGATTTGTAATAAAATTATATTCGTGTTCCTAATGTACTTATTCTATAATTGTATGATACTATATCCACATGTCTGTATTTTGTATTTGTGCATCATAAACAACAAAATAAAATTATTCAACATTAATAATCGTACTTATAATTTCATACAACTCATAACTTTGTAATAGAATTAAAAGGACGTAATTTATATTCTACTTCTTTTCTTGTATTATGATGCACTAAGAATAATAGTAACAATAATGACAATCTAAAGATGGTAATATTATTAAAATACAAAAAAAAATCATTTTTATTCAAAAATTGGAAATATTTTTTTAGTACATATGGGCTCTGTTAGAATAGACCAGATAGTAATGAACTTACATGGTGGAAACTCGTTATATACAAATATCAAGCTTGAATGGTACAAATTACAAATGACATATGAAAAACAACTTGATAACCACACATTCTAATATCACTATTATCAATTGATTGATGCAGGAAAAGTAATGGAGTAGTACATAAGACCTTTTAAGGCATATTTCATAACTTTCCTTTGTATTTATTTATCATTCTGTTTATTTTTTTATTTTAAATTTTAATCAGGGTATTTTGGTCATGCGTTAGGCTTCAAGGTTTTCTCAATGTCATTGAGAGACCAATTTCAATAGAGTCAATTCCTCATCATCAGAGTGTTGATAAAATACCCACTGTAAAGTGAATCTTCTGAAATGGTATATTTTATCAAAACACCCTCATCAGTAGATGGAGAACTGACTCTATTGAAACCGATATCTCATAAAATTTCTCGTTTCTCGTTGTTCAGAGGTACAGGTATACCCCTGAACACGAGGGGGGATTTGTAATTGTGACAATCTCCCCTATGGAGATGTGATTTACAAAATAAAAAAGAAAAATTGTAAACCATAGCTTAAACCATGCACGTGGGAACCACCATGAACAAGACATATGCTTAACCATGCACGTGGGAACCACCATTGTCCATGACCCTATTTTGCCAACTAGTGTTAAAAACTCAAAAGAGAGGGGAAAAAAGGGCATTTTATAGGATATGAATTGGTGGTCATTTGGTAATCGTGGACTGTCTCATTACCTTCTCTTTTCCCCCTTCAAACAAAAAAAAATATATACCTGAGCACCTTTCCTAAACGTTGATTCTATGTGTGGCTCTCTTTTCTTATCTCTACCAAACAATCTCTGCCCACTATATAGTTTGTCAATCTATCTCTTCATATTTATTCACTCAAAAAAAAAATGTCGAATCAAGAAAACGAACCTTGGCCAGAACTAGAATTACCTGAGTTGCTAAATGATGAAAGTGTTAAAGCTCTTCATGCAGCCATTGAGAGTGATTGGGATATGGCACGTCGATCAGCTTGTCAAACTGCAGCTGGAAGGGCTCTGTGGAAGCAAGTGATACATGACCCGTTGGCTGAGCTGTTTGCAGGCGAAACATACCTGAAAAGCATTTATGAAAAGATTAAGAAAGATAAGATTAATAAAGCGAGGGAGATTTCGGGGGTGATTCTTGCTGTAAGAACCCTTTGGTTCGATACGAAACTTGAAATGGCTCTGAGTTCGTTCGTCGGTGGAGGAGCACAAGTGGTTCTGCTAGGTGCAGGTATGTGAAGATTCATAACAGTTCATTAAATATGATCATGCATTTCGATAACGAGATGTTATTCTGTCATTAAAACATATGAATTAGTTTACAAAAACACTTTTCTTTTCATATTTGAATCATGAAGCACAGAATTGGAAGAACATGGGATAAGATAATATGAAAATTAATCCAGATAGGTACCTGTCAAATCAAGGACCATCAAATAAGATAGGAGGTTGAGTTCATCAATGTCATGGGGCCATATTGTGTTAACAAATGACAGCCAATGGTGTCAACTTATCAAATGTCACCCCTGAGGATAAAATATGTTCTGCATAACAAGTATTTCAGGAAAAACTTATATTGGATACTGTCATTTGTTTTCATAAATGGCATACCAGATATATACAAAAATTAAAAAGAGAGTATACAGAATTATTTAAGTGATAGTTACTGCCCATTCCAGAAGAACTGGGAAAAGAATAAGAAAATAATTTCACACATTTTCTCACACACAACAGATTAAGAATTTCTAAAAGGTAGATATTTTGACAAATAAAATCTAAAGCAACCTTTCATTGGAAACACATTTTTCAACACCTAGATAAAATACTGGCTTATCTTTTCCTCTTTTAAGGCCTGTCCACATACCAGTATAGTGTGAAATACTTCTAGGCTCTAGCATTCACTCTTACATGTATAAAACTGAGTACAGAAGTGTCTGATGTTCATTAGATGCATCATGGCCTTCATTGGCAAGAGATATGGTTACAAAGCATATCCTACGGAGTTAGTCAAAAAATGCCTTTCTTGTACTATAGTTATTTATCTATACAACTTAGAAAAACTCAAAAACATGAATAATAGTTATTCCTACAGAAGTCTGCAAGAATTCAAATGTCTATAACAATCTCTGTTTATTTAGATAGATAGAGATGAAACTAAAATATTAGTGTTAAACCAAGATCATAAAAGTAAAAGATAACAAATCAAGATTTAAAAGGAAGCTATTGTTTACTTGCAGGGATGGATGCAAGAGCATACAGGCTAAAATGCTTAAACGAAAGCAGTGTATTCGAGGTTGATTTTCCAGAGGTTCTGCATGCAAAAGCCACTATTCTAGACGCAGCAGTAAATTCAAACGACGAAAATCATCACCCAATCCTGAAAGCAAAATCATTGAGTAGAGTGGCAGCTGACCTGACAGAAGATGACTGGCTTGAAAAGCTCCAAATATCAGGATTTGAGCCAAAGAAGAGTACAGTTTGGATTTTGGAGGGAATTATCTACTATCTCTCACACTTCCATGCCATGAAAGTACTTAACAGTATAGCAGAGAAATGCAATCTTACCAACACAGTGCTCGTAGCAGACTTCATGAACAAACAAGCAACAACATTATCAAACTCCACCTATCATTTCTACTGTGATTGGCCAGATCAGCTACTGCCATCACTAGGGTTTTCGGATGTTAAGCTTTCGCAGATTGGTGACCCTGATGCCCATTTTGGACTGTTGCAAGATCCACTAAATTTGTTCAACAAATTACGCAACTTGCCTAGATCAATTCAAACTCAACCAGATGATGGGACGCCATGCTGTCGCTTGTATTTGTTGCAGGCTTCTGGTTCGCCCAATCAAACCATTTCATGAGGCCAAGTTGCGGATGATACATTTGCTGTATACCAAAATCACTTTTACGGTATAGATATAGGTATTATTTCTTGTTAGTGACATTTACAGGTTTCCTAAATAAGATAAATTGCAGAAGGAACAAAACAATATAGAGCCTTTAGGCTGGATCACATAATAAAGTTAAATGACAGCAAATCCCCACAGTTCGAAACTCCATCAGAAGGTCCATGTGCTCACATTTTCTGCATGTGATCATTTTTTTCTCTATCAAGAATTTTGCAAGACAATTGTAAGCTGTAAGTTCTTTCGCATTATACAAATTGATGGGAAATATTATTGATGGTACAGCCCCCACACCCCCTCCAAAAAGAAAGAAAGAAAATGAAAGGGAATAGATATTCGCACTCCGAATTTTATTAATAGTGCTCCAACTTAACTTTATTTGCAACCTGTTTATCAAAATACCCTTTCACCTAGTTTTCAATAATGTCCCATTTTGGACTTCACTTCTTCCCTGTGGACATTCTTGCAGCCTTTTACAATTTCATAGACGAAGGCCTAATGAATAAATGAAAATCATAGAAAAATAATTATGTTTCGAAAGATAAACAGAAATTATATTCAGAATCACAAAACCAAACCATCACTCTATTTAAGGGTCTGCTCCTTTTGCCAAAAATATCATTCTTCTTTGTTAAAAAAATCTACCTTTAGTTCTTTCAGTTCAAGAACCCCAATTGCTTATTATGGGTTGTGAAGATATTTTTAAGCATCATTCAGCTGACTCTAACACCAGAGGCTACCATTGTCCTGTACCACTCCATAGAAGATACCAACTGATGCTCCCTAGTTCCAGTCACTCACTTCAGTGTCAGGCTTTCCTCCATTATTTCTTCATCTAATGCTTTTCTGATGCACCAATATTTTTTCATATGATGTTTAAATTGGCAGAAAATGTAGTATGAAAGGGGAAAACATCTGGACACAGTTCATTAAATCTTAGTGATTTGATGAGACCAAATGGATGGATGGATCACAAAAGGAAGGAGATAGGGGTTGGTTGTCGGTCGGAAAAGACTATTCAAAATTGAAAAAACAAGGTCATGAGACAGGAAGAGTAAGTGGGGAAAGCAGCATTTCCATCAATAAATGAAAAATTGTAGAAAATTGAAGAGTGGATATCATCTACCGAAAATGATAGAAAATGATGCAAGCAAACAATTTTGCATATATGATAGAAAATGATGCAAGCAAATTTGAAACCTCATTTTTGCATTACATGATCAAGACAATTTCATCGTGTAAATTTGTCTATAGTCATCTATAAATACACAAAGCTACTCAACATTTTGTTTGATAGGAAAAATAGGGCAAAAGAATGATACTTAACAATGGTAGTGAAAAATGTTTACAATGATCACAATTCACACCTACTTCACATTTCGTTTCTACATTTATCCATAGAAGTGATTGTTAGAACCTTTTCGCCTGAATTGAAGTGATCAAACTTGAAGGCATTCCTTGATACCCTGTTCGAAGTTGTTCAGTGAAGATATTGTATCTTTAAGTGCATCTGCAACTCTTTCCCTGCAGCAAAGAGGCATGTAAAACAGATTTGTACTAAAAAACAGCATATGCAGTATCTGATGAATAATCAAGAATTCTCCATTAGTTAATCATTTTGAATACTATTAACGAAGAATGATATACATTATCATGGCATCTACTTCCCATACCTGTTTGAAGTAAGTGGAACACCTCCTTCCCTTGCCATGTCATTAAGGGAAGAAAACGATCTGCAATTAATTTGAGGCAAGAAACACGTTATGGAATAATCTGTCGTTACCATCTTTTTAACATGCAGTTCACAAGTCTCTCCCCGTAAAGGGCAGTCAAATGACTAAGAGTATCCTATAGCAACAGCAAGCTAGATACATCAATCAGTCAATGCACACATACCTTATAAGATCACTGAGCTTGGCTTCAGCTTCCAACTTGATTGGATCTCGATCGTCAAGCAAAGAAGCCGCGTTTTTCACAATCAAACGGAATGTACAAACCTAAAAGTTAGAGTTCAGACATCAGATAGCAAACCGTTCAAAGACCATTAGATAAAGTGATAAACAAATAACTTTTTGTCTTTCTTAGCTTGTCTCAGATTTCCACCACTAATCAGTAAATTGATTCACAACCTCTGGAGTTAAAAACTCTAACAAACCATACATTACAACAGACAGAGATATAATGCCAAGAACATTGATCTAACGGTGAAATGTACTTATGTATACAGTTGCATCGGTAAGTATTTAGTCCTTAGAATGGCAAACCAATTGCTACTGGAAGAAGAAGTGGAGAGCTTAAGTACTGGGTGATGTTACCTCAACTCCAGTGTTGGCTTGGAACTCAACCAGTGAATTCCTGTCCCGAGGGACACAATCCCGGGCGGCAGACACTAACAACTTCTGAACTTCTTCCAAGTCATTTTCACCAATCTCAGCTTCAGTTTTCACTACATATCACGAGTACATCATAGTCACAAAATTAAGTTAAAAAGAAGAAGCATCATGAAACTCATATGAAGACACAAGAGAGAGAGAGAGAGAGAGAGAGAGAGAGAGAGAGAGAGAGAGAACTTAGTATTAATTACATCAAAATCACAAAATTAAGTGAAAGGAGAAAGTATTATGAAACAGAGAGAGTAGTTACTAAGCAAGAGGTAGGCAGATTGAAGAATGTTGCGAGAGGCATCAACAGGAGCTAACAGAAATTTGGCAGACTTCTTCTTCTGCTCTTTCAGCCATTCCTTTGGTCCTGCTAATCACATTTTCAACAACAAAAGATATATAGATAAGTTAAATTAGGTTGCTACGGAACGGAGAGATTAGAGAAAGGTGAATACAGATGCCGATGGAGAATGCGGAGGCGAGAGGTGGTTGTAGGAAAGGAATGGCTATGATTGACGACAGCAAAACGGCTGCGTTACGGCGGGAGATTGTGTAATTGATTTCGGAGGATAACAAGCGTTGAGGAGATTGATGTGCTGGTTGTGGTAGTGAATTTGGGGGTAATAGAGAAGCGGCGGCGGAAGGGGTGGAGATCATGGACATGGTGGTGGAGCTGGTGGTGTTTTGTGGCTTATGGTTAAAGATATGCTGCAGCTCTGCTGGCTTTTCTTTAAAAAAGAAAAAAAAAAAAAGTGTGAAAAATAATGGAGATGCGGGGGATCGAACCCCGTGCCTCTCGCATGCAAAGCGAGCGCTCTACCATTTGAGCTACATCCCCAGTTAATAAGATTTCGTGAAGATTAATTAATGTTTAAAAACATTAAGATGAAATTTATATAAAAAAGGATTAATCAGTTGGAAGCCACTCTTTTATCAGAGCCAGGTTTCGATCCTGGGACCTGTGGGTTATGGGCCCACCACGCTTCCGCTGCGCCACTCTGATTTTGTTGATAGTTGTGCTCAAGAATATTATTTAATTAAAAGGTATTTATAGTCACAATAGTTCCTCTCTTTTAGCTTATTTATAGACTCAATTTCAATTTAGTTCTTTTGAAGCTTTTAGTAACTATATTTTAACTTAAGTAGTATATCACTTTCAAATCTATTGTATAACATTGAATTAAATGTTCTTGGTGAAAAGACAAATACAACTACTATTTCAATACTGGTTTTTTCCTTAAGAAAGTTAGACTTGATCCTTAAGAAAGGTACGTAGGCAGCTTGGGTCGAACCCCGAGTGCAGTCTATAATCTATCTTACGGCTGGGTCGTACTTAGTGGCTCGGCTTGACCTAGCTCGTTTATTTCGACTTAGATCAAGTAGTATATCACTTTCAAATCTATTGTATAACATTGAATTAAATGTTCTTGGTGAAAAGACAAATACAACTACTATTTCAATACTGGTTTTTTCCTTAAGAAAGTTAGACTTGATCCTTAAGAAAGGTACGTAGGCAGCTTGGGTCGAACCCCGAGTGCAGTCTATAATCTATCTTACGGCTGGGTCGTACTTAGTGGCTCGGCTTGACCTAGCTCGTTTATTTCGACTTAGATCAAGTAGTATATCACTTTCAAATCTATTGTATAACATTGAATTAAATGTTCTTGGTGAAAAGACAAATACAACTACTATTTCAATACTGGTTTTTTCCTTCTCAAAATGTACAATGAATTAAAGGCAATGTTATAGATCATTGTTTAGGTTTGTCTAATATCATTTTTCACCAATTTTAATTTTATTTAAAATTAATGCCATCTATTTATTTTGATGGAATTGTTAAATCAAGACGCTCTAGATTTAAAAAAATGAAAAAGAGATTGTTTAAAAAGGACAATATAACGTATTTTGTACATATTATTAATTAAGAACCCTTTTGGCTTCTAAGTTAGAAAGCCACGATGTGTAAATGCATGTAAAAGTGCAATAAATCTTATAGTATCTACCATTACAAGATTATATCTAATCCAATTTAATAAATATAATTACTAATTTATCAAACTAAAAAGTAACATTCAACTTAGTCTCGCACATCTTATATTTAAGCTAGCATCCACACCCAATATCTTATATTTAATAGTGATGTTCAGTCCATAGAATTTATAGAAGAACAAAGTTGAAGATTTCATATTAGAAATGAAAAAAAAAAAGTATCTATATTAGAGAACTATTGAATCAATCTTGAACAATATGAAAGTAATTTTCAAAGTTTTGTTTTGAAATCGCCAAATAAGCAAAGTAAATATATTTTATATGATCATATCATTTTATTAAGATACCCAATATATTTTATTTGATTTATAAAATATTGATAAGTACAGTTTTTTATATATAATTTTAGTAATTCAACAAGATGAATATTTTTCATTGAATCAATTCTTATATAAAATATCAACCAATCAAATTGAAAATATATGATTTATAATCATCATTCTCATTTATAATCCAAATCAAACAAGTTTTTATTAATAAATATCTCAATTTCGCTCAATTTCATATAATAAGAAGATAACAATTAACAAGCCATATATAACTTGTGACTTGTGAGTATTTGAGAAATTAAGAGCCCAACCAGACAGTTATGGAGCAAAAGATTCTATTGGCCCAATGTTTGCCTACAGACAGGATTCTATTGGGCTCAAATCAAACATTTGAGATTCTTTTCTCTTGCCCCCAACATTTTTGTAGTGACGAATAAATTTGAGAATCTCGGTTTAAAATAAATATATTCGAGAATCTCTGTTTAAAAACAAATAAATTCGAGAATCAAATACAGAATAAAACAGGATAAGTACCAATTATAAACAAATAAAAACGTGATAAGTAAATTTAATATTATTTTCTTAATTTTAAAATGAAAACAATATTTCAGGCACCAATTTTGCCCGTTGTCCCCATCAATCTCCCAAATTTGGCTAAAATACGCCCCCGGCGTAATCCACTCTCCTCTTCTTCTTATTTGTCACCCCAAAAGCCGTCAGTTTCTTAATTCAAAAATCATAAACATATATATTAAACAAAACTCTGAAAAAGTAAAAATAAATAAATAAAAGATCATCTCACATTTCACACGCGCCACCACCGTTAAAATAGCACCACCACTCTCTGCCGTCACGTGGCGAGAATTCGTTCGCCAGTTGATGAAGAATTCGAATTTGATTCCTTTATTGTTTTGGAAATTCGCATAAAAGCACAAACTGAGAGGTGAGGGTATATGGATATTAGAGAACAAATTGAGAGGTGAATATATGTATATTTATATATATTAAATGCTGGCAGTGGAGTTTTGGCGGAAGGAAGTGGTGGTATCTGGTACGGTTATTCGTGTTCGCAATTGGTGCTTCTTGAAATTCCTTGAAACTCATGATGCCTATATAACTCCGAAATGCGTATCGCCAAGGGGCGCTCACTCTCACTTTGCATCTCACTAATTTCGTTTGCCTCACATTCGCAATTTTCTTCGAGGTTCTTGCATTTTCATTCCGGAGTTTTGTCGTATTCGATTTGGAATCAGCTTTTGAGGAAGGTGAATCGTAACAGAGGTTTGTATTATTTGCTAGATAGATCTTCAATTTTCATTACACACTCTACAGATATACGACTTTCTTATGTGGATTTTTAGATTTGCATGTTGCTGTCTGTCTTGATTCTCATGATGCATGATGGATACCTCTGCTTCTCAATCAAGGACTTCATATCGAAAGAAATGATGCATGGAAGTGGAAATCTTTATTGGGATTGTCAGGGGACTTTTGATCTTCCATGCCTTACGTTTGACTTTTTTGAACTGGGGTGATTGAAAGCATATTCATTTTTTATTGTTAGGAATGAAATAATAATGTACTTTTTATGCTTGATTGATTTAAAATTGCATTATTTCATAGAGTTTTTATGTGCTGCAATCTAAGACGAAGGGTCATTTAAGAATTTAGGTCTGCATTATAATGAAAATGGTCGGTATTTCTCTTAAGCAATGTAACTGTCCTATTGTACTTTTGTCATTGGTGAAATATGTTTCTAAACAATCTTAATAGATCCCCTCGATTGGGATTTAATTTTCCTGTATCCATAAGGTCATACAGTCTTCTAATCGTTCCTTTATAAAATTTTGGATTATGCCTAGAAATGTCTACCCATAAATAAAGGCAATTCATCAGCTAATGAAGTTAGTCCAATAGCGTGTAGGTTGTCTTTCTTCTTCTTCTTCTTCTTATTGAAAATATGTAGTGATATTTCATTGGTGGGCAGGTATGCCTTCTACTATTGGTTTGCTTATTATGTTCTTGGTTTGAGTTGAAAATTATAATGCTTTGTCAATGGATTTCCAATGTTTATGTTTTTCAGCCTGACATAACCTCTAAGTTATCTAGTCAATAGTGAGAAAGTATTTATAAGATATGCACTAGTAGGTTCTGAATGTGAAATTTGTTCTGATGTTTCTGTTCTTGGTGAAATACATAATTTGCTTTATTGTTAGTGTAGTAGCAAAATTAACTTGAGCATGTAAAGCTCTCGTCAAGAACTGCAGTCTATACATATTACACATGCAGCATATATTTTCAAAAGTTAATAGCCGTTGGACTCTATTTGTACTGCTTTTACTGATTTGTCTATCATTCTTAGACTATATAAATCGATGAATTCTGGGTGGTCTTATTTTTTTCTTTTGGATATTGTTTATGTGGGTGGACCACTGGGGTTTGTTTTCAACTCTAGTTTTAATTACTATCTGCTTTATATTATTGAACAGAGCCAGGTAATATTCAACTTCAGACCAGTAATATTATGGACAGTAAACTTTTGCATTTGGAGAGGTCTAATGGCAGCAACTGCGAGAAGTATCCTTATGTATGGTCATCTCCAGAAGGAGGACAAAAGATTGAAATAGGAAAACAAATCTTTTGCAACAGATCTCTAAACATGAGGAACATCGTTGCTGTTGGGTTCGATATGGATTATACTTTGGCACAGTACAAATCAGAGACTTTTGAGTCACTTGCCTATGAAGGCACAATCAGAAAGTTGGTAAATGATTTAGGCTACCCTAAACAGGTTTGTCTTTTCTCATTTGCGTGATCCTAAACTTTTCAAGTAGTAGAGGTTTGGGATATGAGCAATTGATTCGGTAGTACTAATTATGAGTAGAAGTATCTAGGAGTTGAGCCAGTAGCCGAATCAATTTCTACTAATTGCATCTTTCAGGAATTTGAATCCACCAGCCTCTACTCAAAGAGATGTATAAAAAACATAAAAGAATTTTGATTTCGCGGGAATGTTAATTGCTTTTTGTTTCTGAATCTGAGCATCTTTAGCATTTTAACTTCACCGACTTCCATGCAGTTGTTGGGGTGGTCGTTTGATTGGAATTACATGGTTAGAGGACTCGTTCTGGATAAAAAAAGAGGCAATATATTGAAGGTTTGTGTTGCTCAATAACAAGCATGATGGATCTTTAACGTATATTGATAAATATCATTCTACCTTTTGTTTTTCCTAATTGGATTCTGGATTCATATATGTGTAAATTTGTTCAATTTTGTTGTATGATTCACAGATGGATCGACACAAGTATGTAAAAGTGGCTTACCATGGATTCAGAGAACTGTCGAAAGAAGACAAAGTTGCCACATATGGGAGTACATTGATTCGGGAGGCATTTGACGAGCCTGAATATGCCCTCATCGATACCCTTTTCTCTCTTGCTGAAGCTTACTTATTTGCACAACTTGTTGATTTCAAGGATAACAATCCGGGAAAAATTCTAGCAGAGTAAGAAATTACTATAAATTTTTCTTAAGCATTTGATGTTGTAGATAGTTCTCTTTCTTCTCTTAGTCACACAGTGCTGTAATAGATTGCCTATTTGCACAATTTGTTGACTAAAATGATAGCAATCGAACAGAAGTTCCAGCAGCATAACATTTTGAAGTAATATTTAAACTAAGACCACGTTCTCTTTGTATTTTCAATTATGTTTGACGTAGTCAATTTGGAGCTTCTCCTTTTCATTCTTCCTTTTGTGCATTTTGAACAAGAAAAACATTTTAGGAATGAATATTTATTATGATTTTTCCTATTTTAGTTGTCAAGCATTTTATCCCCCCTAGACGTGTGCTTCGATACTAACACAAATTTATAGTATACTGTTATGACTTATTACGAGGAACTGCAGTTTACTTGAGAAAAATAATTAGTGCATATATCTGCAAGCAAACTCTTTCTTAGGTGTATTAGCCATAGGTTTGGTTTCATATTTATTTTTGTGTGATATGGAAGAATATACTGCAAACTTTACTTGTGAGGAGGATATTGCCTGAGTTCTTTAAATTAAATGCCTAGGAGAAAATCGATGGAAACCTTTGCAAGCGGTTTCTACAATAGACATTAAAGAAATTTAGAGACCATGATAATAAATATTTTGTAATAAATAATTTAAAAGTTGTCGATTCTAAAATGTCAAACTTTTTGTGGCCTTTTGAGTATCATATAATATAATGCATTGTTAGCATGACTGAGTGCAGAATTATATTTGAAGAGAGGCAATTATCAAGTTAAAATGATCTATTTCCTATGCTGAAGATGAATATATCTTCAAACTTGTTCACACAACCTTTTGTTATGATTGAAGTCAAATTTGTACTCATGCTTGCCACTTGATAATGTTGCAGCTACTCTCGTATGTACAAAGATGTTCGAGCTGCAGTTGATTTGTGCCATCGTGATGGGACATTAAAGAAAATGGTTGCAATAGATCCTGAAAGGTATTCAAAAAACTATGCAATTGCTTTCAAAATGGTACTTGGCAGAAGGTGCTAGATCCCACTGAGTTATTAGCACCAAGTCTTTACTACTTTTATTGTAAAATATCTTCTGTAGTGTTCTATGATACAAATTCAAGACCTTTTTCATCTTGAAGCATTTTTCCTCTCAATATATATATACATGTATATACACATACACACACAAAATTTGAGCTTCTTTGATGCCTAGAACAGGCTACATGTGGAAATTGTCCTCGACTCTTATGCAAGGTTTCTCAATGCCACCATATTTAATGATCCTATTTATTTAATTTCATGGTTATTTCATCTATGCAGTTAATTAAATATTTCTGAATGTTAAATAAAATAAATGCCAGATATTAATGAAATTAGCTTGTATCAAATCTTATTTAAGATAATTTAAATACGATGCGAGTGAGTCGGGTTGTTGAAATTACATATTAGTATGATTCCAATGGCTTTGATAATTTAAATTAGAGAAGTGGAAATTAATTAGCTGAATTCTATTGTAAATCGTATCATGTCTTGTGCATTATTCCATAATAGTCATGGACAGAAACTGCTCTGAGCAAGAACTTTGGCTTTATAACAAATTGTTTGTAGCTAAAATTCTTTTCAAGTTACCTTGTTCAGGTTTTTTGTCTATATATATGTGTGTGTGTGTGCGTGCGTGCTTGTGTACATGAATGAATATTGTTTGGTAAACCCTTTTGTATGATTAAATAATATTTATACTTGGATCATTTATTGGAAGTTGTATCTTTAACTCGAATTAATAAGAAGAACCAATTTTTTTTGTAACTGGTAACTTACTCATTTTGCTATCTTGTCAGATATATTAATGAGGACTCCACAATCATTCCCATGCTAAAGATGCTTAGAGACTCTGGACGCGCTACATTTCTGGTGACCAACAGGTAATGATACCCTGTGGCAAATGTTGTTTGTGACATTATTCCGTTGAACAAGTCATATTTGCATTGAATCATTTGTACATTTATGTATCATTTTTATTCTCAAGTTCATGATTTTTTAAAATTTAAAATATGTGATATGTATCTGAAATTGTCATCCAATATCATTTTATCTTGAATTCTAATTAAGACCTATTGTTTCTTTTGCAGCCTTTGGGATTATACAAATATTGTAATGAACTTTCTCTGTGGGGCTAGAGTGGATGGTTCCTCTGCTTTGAGTTTTGATTGGCTTCAGTATTTCGATGTAGTTATTACTGGCAGGTCATAAACTTTTCTTGATACTTGAAAGTGTTTGATAACAATGATTATGTGCTGATTTTTCTGTTTTAGTTATAAATGAGCATAATTCAAGAGAACAATTAGACATGTGAGGGCACACCGTTTGTTGGTCTTGATGTTCTGGTGTCACTATAAATACTAACATGCCCTGAAATATTTTGAGATATATTTTGCGTTCATCCTTTTTTGGAATGACTTGAGTGGATATTTAAGGTGGCGGTTGGTGCGGGGTGGGGGTATTTTGGCATGTGAGCGCACACTGTTTGTTGGTCGTCATGTTCTGGCATCACTATACATACTAACATGTCCTGAAATATTTTGAGATATATTTACTGTTCATCCTTTTTTGGAATGATTGAGTGGTACTGTAAGGTGGCGTTTGGGGTGGGGGTTATTTTGCCATGCTTGATTACTTTATTGGACTTACTCTAGTTGTCAAATGTAATTTTATCGAGGGAAGAATATCATATGATTCAAGCGTGTTTATAGCATTGGTCATATTATATGCCTAACCCTCCAAAATTTCTATTGAACCCTCTGGCGACCGATAAATGAACTAATTATTCATTTGGCTATTCTGTGGACAAACCTTCTGATAATTACATGTTATCACTCCCTTTAAACAGTGCAAAACCCGGTTTTTTCCATGACGAAAACCGGGCTAGTCTTTTTGAGGTTGATCCTGAGTCAGGAATGCTTCTTAATACGGATAATGGAACTCCTATGCCCCAGGTTAGTTTACACCTTCACTGTCTTTTTCAAATTGGGACATTGTACACTGCTCTTCTGCAATTTTAGTTGACTTATCTCTTGTTGATGAACCAGGTAGATGCTTCTCTAAGGTTGCCATTGAAGAGCCTAGACAAAAGTTGCCGGGTTTTCCAGGTATATCTATACACTGCAATTAACATCTATCCATGAACAAAGTGAAAGAAGAAATGAAAGACTCATGGTTTATGCTTTATCTTCTGATAGTTGGTTTATGCTTTATATTCTGATTGTTGGTTTAGGCTTTATCTTCTGATTGTTTATCTTCAGTTGATTCCTCTCATTATTTTGATCGCCTTTCAACATTTTCAGGGAGGAAATGTTGGCCATCTGCATAAATTACTGTCAATAGAGTCAAGCTCCCAGGTATTCTTTGTCCTGATTAACAATGCTCCTAGTCCCTTTTTCTGTTTTATCTGTTTAGGTGAAATTTATCTAATTAGAGTGGATTGTCCAAAGTACAAGTGCAATTGAAATACTTGTGTACAAATGAAAGCAGAAGACCACATGTGGCGCTTTTTAAAAATTGTGAGCCAAGTTACTAACTCAATTTATGGAGTAAACTTATATGGAACATGTCTCTAGGATGTGAAGGGGATGGAAGGTTCAAGGATCTTACTTGAGGTCCCCCCTTCTTGTATGAGGAAAATGAGGTTGGTATATTGTGGAAGTTGTTAGCTTTTGGGCCTCTGCAAGATCTCTCTTAGAAAAGTAACTATCTTCACAAACATTCCAAGAATGCCTTAACTATCTTCTGAAGACTAAATTTGTGGACTTGGAATCACTTTCGATGAATTGTGCATGTCCTGAAATGTGAAATTGGGAGAGTAGGGGGTAAAGAACTGTTGTATTGTGGCCCTTGAGTCATATTATTGTGGACTTGGAACCACTTTCAATTTACTACAGTACATTTTTTTTTCTATTTTCTTGCAGCAGTTGACATCTTACTTTTAGGTACTTTACGTTGGAGATCACATCTATGGAGATATTCTGCGTAGTAAAAAAGTTTTAGGTATGTCCTGAGAATCTTTATTGTAGCATATTTTATGTTGTTTCCCATACATTAATTTTCAAGTTAGCGCTACATTTGCTTTGTAGTCTAGAATGTTTCAAAAAGAAAATTTTAGATCAAATTATGCATGGCTTTGATGGGCATTTTTGCTTGAACCTTGATGGTTTCTGATTCATTTTGTTCATCTAAAGCAGGATTTTAGTTCAAATGATGTGTGGCAACCACCATTCTTTAGCTTTTAGAGTCCAGTTATTATTGAAAGTGATCCATAATTGTATTTATAGTTATCATGTTCCGGAAACTGAGAAATTGCTTATAGTAACCTGAAGCATATCGCAAGTTGGTATCAGTAGAACTAAACAGGAACGGAGTTTTGAACAATTTGCATTCTTCTTTCACTCAACTGATTGACCTCAGATAATTATGGTGTTCTATCATAATACTATCATATCTCTATTACGAAAGCCATCGTTTGATCTTCTGATTCCGATGTATGTCTGAAATTTGATTCAAGATCACCTTTTTTTATAGGTTGGAGAACAATGCTTGTTGTTCCGGAGCTTGAGAAGGAACTGGAACTTCTCTGGAAATTAAGGGATACCCGCAAGGTATATCCAACTTTTTGCTACATACATTCTCCTAAATTCTTGTCTAATTCATGATATCCATATATTCTGCAGCAACTTCAATTAATGAGAAACGAGCGTGATCACATTGAAGACAAGACACATCATCTGAAGTGGTCTCTCAGGTAACTGTCCACCTTTTATAATAGTCTTACTGCAAATATCTTTGCTAGCTGAAATATATTTACACTTGTCATGGTCATTCTTGCATGCACACTATCAAGAAATTGGGAGTTTAGTAATAACAAAGACACTTTCTTATTTTATGTAAAATTCTTACCAAATGATAGAAGTTTTTACGTCTCAAAGCAAGTTTGCGCTAGCATTTATCACATTCTGGTGATGTACCTTTCCCTTTGCTATCTATAATCAGGTTTGATGATGCGGAAGTTTTGAACAAGGAAGAGGGACAAGCTGAAATTGATAAACTGGAGGTTGGTTTAATTTTCTGAGATAATTTTATCGCGTAATCAATTCATTACATTTTGGAATATTCTTCTTGTATTAATCCAAGCCAAGATTATGAAAACATGTTTCTTGAATACAAACTATTACCATTTCAGTCTCAGCAGGAGCGTTTGCGTCTGACTCATCAACAGGCACAGCGAGAATTTCATCAAACGGTAAGAAATGCTCGGGATTCTTTTCAGACTATTAACGGACAATAACGATGCTTTAAGACATTAATCATTTTTCGTTTTCGAGCTCTAATAATCTAAAGCTTATGTATATACAGTTCCACAAGGTTTGGGGACAGCTGATGAAAACTGGCTACCAAAATTCCCGCTTTGCTCATCAGGTAAGAACGAAACATTAATGAAACTGTTTTTATAAGGATTGTTGGATTTTTCGAGTTTTCGAAATTTATCTATTTTCACTTTTTTTGCGATTATTCAGGTGGAGAGATTTGCTTGCCTTTATACTAGCCAAGTGTCGAATTTGAGCCTGTACTCCCCAGACAAATACTACAGGCCAACTGAAGATTTCATGCCCCATGAACTAGATATACTTAGTTTGTAGAATCACATTGTCTATCATGTGTGCATTTTAATGAAGCTTATGGATTGTTGTTTTTCTTACTAGAAAGAAGGAAATCAAGTTGTTTGGTAGTAACTATTGTTGAATAATAATCTCCCTTTCAAATTGTAAAATCATTAGTCATATGATATGCAGTTTGAGTTAGAATCGACGTTTTACATTATACTTAATATGATCTATGTTGTTCATAAATTGTAATGTCCGAATTTTAGGTTAAATTATATTTAGATTATTTTTATTTGATTTTGTGACAAGGATGACTTACCAGAAGATTAAAAGGATATTATGAGTTAGGTGTACAAGAACAATGTAAATGTATTCATTTTCTGCATGGCTATTCTAATTAATATTGGTGCCACAATTGGTGAATTGAATAATTGAGTAATGCTGTATACCACCGTTTTCATATCACCGATTTTTCACCTCCCCTTGATTTAGAAAGTGTGAGTATATTGAATTCAATTGAATTAATTAAATCTAAATGATTATTTACTAATAATAGAAAGAGTGAAAAATCGGTGGTATGAAAACGGTGGTATATATCATTACTCTTGAATAATTTGTGGAGCGAGAAAAATGTGAATCTATTTACTTTATTGTTTGTTCTTAAGCTTTCACTTATCACCTCATTTATTTGTAATAATTTGTTAATCTATAAGTTAGAAAGGATTATGTTCTTTTATAACATTAGACAACTATATGTATGATTAATTTATTGTTTTTAAACACTACAAAATTTATCAACTCTTTTACCATTTCTTATATCAAGTTCTTTATTTTTCTTGCATGTTGTTGGCTAGTTTGATGATGATTTATTGCAATTTTAAATTTTATTATATACTAGCCTAAAAAGTTATACGTGCCAAGTTTCATATATATATATATATATATATATATTCGATGTTCTTTTCTGTATAAAAATGTCATATGACGTGGTGATTAATTTCATACGATCAATTCAAATATGATGAAAAAGGAACTTTATCTCCAATTTTCCCTTTCTATCTCATTCCCTTTAATATATTCCATCCTAAAAATGGTACGACTAATAGTTTCTTGATAAATGCAAAAATTATTCACTTGGCCGTCACAATAGTCCATAAAAAAGTTCTAAAATAAGTGGAGATTTATAGTTTAGACCCATCAAATTATTCACTTATAATTCACATAGGTAGTGTTTGGTTGGGGTTTATAGGGGTGATATATTAATTATCAAACCTAATTTTAAGTTTGGTTCAACAAGGTCGGCCCATGATACGTAACAAGCCCGATATTTAATCACCTCATATTTAGGATAGTAGATACCACCAGGTAGGTGGTATCCACTATCACAAGATTATATCCAACCTATTTTGAAAAGTAAAATTACGAATTTACCCCTCACATTTAACCTAATTTCTATTTTGTTATATTCCTTAAAAACCTATCATTGAATCAATCTTAAAAATATGGAATTAAACTTCAAACTTTGGTATTAAAATCATCAAATAAGCAAAGTAAATATGTTTTATATAATTATATTATTTTATTAAGATACTCAAAATATTTTTATTTGATGTATAAAATATATTCCATATTTTTAAGTATAATTTTTTATATATATGATTTTGATAATTTAACTTGAATAATAGGATAAGAAAAGTAAATATATTTTTTATAATCATGTTATTTTATCAAGATACTCAAAATATTTTTATTTGATTAGGATAAGAGAAGTAAATATATTTTATATAATTATGTTATTTTATCAAGATATTAAAAATATTTTTATTTGATTATAAAATATATTCCATATGTTTAAGTATAATTTTATATAAATGATTTTTATAATTCACCATAAGTAAAATAAATATATTTTATATATATATGATTTTGATAATTCAACATCAACAATAGGGGTATTTTAGACTTTTTCATTGTATCACTCCTTATATATAATGTCAACCAAACAACTTAAATATATATCATCTAGGATATCACTCTCATTTATAATCCTAACCAAACAAGTTTTTGGCAATAAATCTCTCAATTTCTCTCATAACTATCAAGCATAATATTATCATGTTCAATCACATGATACCAACCAAACGATACCATAAAGAATGAATTATATATGATATATAACTTCTTAGATACATTATACTTGTAATAAATCAAACAAAATTTAAAGATTTTTTTTCCCGTATAGCTAACTCGAATCAATTCTTTTTTGCAGTAAGCTAAACACATTACCATGCAAATCTCTCCTAAATCACAACACCAAATCAAACTTAAAATTTTCCAATGATTAGACTGAAGAATATAATCCACAAAAAGAATACAATTTGGACCCCTTCGAATATATATATATATATATATATATTTGATCCCGCATCAAATATAATATTTGTTTTAGTTAAGGCTACAGATTCTTGATTCTTATCATATCATTGAATCTGTGGTGCTTTTTGATGAAGAATCTGTTCAAACAAATACCTTTCAACAAGATCCCAAATTCAAGTTGCAGTCCATGGCCATGGAGCTAGGGTCTTAAAGGTCATGACGAAGAAATAGCAACCAATAAAAATAAAATATTACTCGATATCTACGTGGACTAGATGCTTATCGGGATCACGATAAGAATTCGAGATATATACTTGGATGGACTTTCACCTCAGAGAATAAATTTTTGATCGATTTTTTTTTTTTAAAAGTTTTACTATGTTATGTTCGAATTTCGTGGATTAGATATTTGTAGATATTGCAATTAAGTCAAGGTGATGAAATGTGTGAAATACACAAATATGAGATCTAGCTATACGCATAATAATATCTAATTATAGAGCTTTGAATCTTATTTATATGTAAGAGAATATACACACTAATAATAACAATTATTGAATGTTAAATAATTCGATATTATTGTGATTATAGTCATACGCAATAATAAGAATTCATAAATATGAATCTTATATGTTACATATATTTTTTTAAATATACTTTTATTTACACATAGACACACAAAGACATGGATTTTGAGTACCTTTGGAACTTTATGTTGCACTAGAAAAAGATTAAGTTCAATTTTATGCCTTTTTGAAACATGATCACGAATGAAATATTATTAGCAATGATGGTGTTACAAACATATATAATTCTGCTGTCTCTAAATTTATTATTTTACTTTCAAGTTCCTAAGTGTAATCCCACGTGACAAATACTTCAAATCTAGAAGAAAAGAACAAGCCATCGAAATAAGAATATTTCAATTTGTTTATTATAAAAATTAACACTTTTGTTATTATATACAGTATAATGTATGTACTTTCAGCATATGTACGGACAGATCTTTATAGTACAAGGTTTTGCAAAACAATAATAGAAAAAAACATTGAGAGTACAAAAATTCAGAAATGCAGAAAATGTCACGTTTAAGATTAGCTCTTTAAATACACCAAAAATATCTTGGTCAGTTTTGATTGTTTCCCAATAAATCACAATTAATAAAATATGAGTTTCAAAATTTAAATATATTAATATATGTATTTTTAACACATAAAATACTCCTGAAATAGAGGTGCTTTTTTATCCCTAATGCATAGAAGCACACACCTATTTGTCTGTTGGAAACATGAGAAATCAAGTGACTTGTCTCTGAACTTTTTTTAATCAAATTTTAAAAATTAAAAGATATTTATACCTAATCAAACATAAAACTTATATTCAAGATTATTTATTATATTAAATAAATCAATCTTTTAATATTATCTCTACATATTTTCACCACTTTAATACATGCATTCCCACGTTTTCACAACCCTAAAAACGAGCAACTTTCCATTTTTCACAAAAAAAAAAAAAAAACTGTGGATTTTCTCACCAGCTGTTTAATCTTATCTCTACACATATTTTCTCATACTTTTTCACAAGAAAAATCACCCCCCCCACCCCACCCCACCCTCCCTCAATGCTATATATACAGCAAATATTAATCCCATTTTTCATTCAAAACAAAATATTTCATATCAGTTATATATATATATATATGTATATATATATATATAAGTTTAAATATCATTACAAAATGGGTTCAAATTCAGTGTGGACAGCGAAGCAAAACAAGCTGTTTGAAGATGCATTGGCAGTTTACGACAAGGATACGCCGGACAGGTGGCAGAATCTGGCGAGGGCAGTGGGAGGGAAAAGTGTGGACGAGATTAAACGCCATTATCAGAAGCTGGTTGAAGATATTGAGCACATTGAATCTGGAAGAGTGCCATTGCCTGACTATAAATCTTATGAAGATAATAATAAAAATAATAAAAATAATGGGAAATCACACATTATTATGGATGATCAAGAGCAAAGGTAATTAAAGCGGATCAATTTTTTTCCTTTTATTCTATTTTATATTTTAACATTTTTTCAGACGAATAGGCAAAATATTAGTGAGTATTCAATCACATACAATATATATATATGACTCTTTTAAGGAATAATACGATATTTTATCAAAAAAAGAATAGTATTTTTCACGTGATTTTACTATTTTGATTTGTACTATTCAAAAATATTATTTTTAATGAAATAGTGAACCATAAACGACTGTTAAATGTTATCTTTTTTAAAAGCAATGTATGTAATGAAATTCCAGCGAATATTCCGTTGGAAAATGCTAAACGTATAAAATTTCATAAAAACTTGAAAAATGTCTAAAAATAAATAAGTTTTGATAAAATAGTGTAAAAATCAGTGTAGTTTGGAAGAAAAAAAAATGCAAGAAAATAAGATTAATTTACAAAAACTCGAAAAGTTTGCATGAGTTAATATTATTACCGCTAAATAGAAAAGATATCTTTTTATAAGATAAGAAAGGAAATAATACGCTCGATTAAATCCAATGGTACTCGTGTCTATATTTTTCGTACAGACTTGTATGAAAGAGATAAACATTGAATACAATGTCGAATTAATGGGTTTCGTATAGCACATAATTTAGGAAGATATAAATGTTTTTACACAAAATATTTTGGATTTTCTATTTTCAAAATCTTGAAATTAATTATTCCTTTTTTTTGTTGACAGGTTCAATTTTCTAAAGCTCCATTAATGAAAGAGAAACCTCATGGATCCATCTGAGAAGTGAACATATCTGCAGATATAAATCATGGACAAGTTAAAGTTACTTAATTATGTTTTTCTTTTTGTCATTTTAATTCTACATGTTAATTCAAATTTTCAATAAAATATTTATATTCGACTAATATATTTTCTTGTTACGAGTTCCATAATTTTATCTTATATATTTTATGGATTAAATTTTCTCATTCTAGGGAAATTTTGTTGCTTCTACTTTTTCCATACAAAAACATATATCTTTTCTTAATAATGAAAATTAATCAAAATGCTCGACCAATTGCATTTGTACCTAAAATTTAATCTCTTTCAGATAGGATCTAAAGGCTAGGAATTTAATTCAATCAAATAACTTTTTAAGTAATTAATTAAAATTAAAATAATTTGATTTCACAGGCCCAAACCCAAGTCAACAACCATAGTCCAAGTCCAAATCCGTGTTTGAGTCTACCGGTAAAAATGGAGTCCAAGCCCATTAGAAGGCCCAATTAGCTAGACTATATTTACACTCACTTCACATCGCACTTTAATAACTAATCTCATTCGTTATATATTTAAATTGAGAAATTTAAAATACTAAACATATCTACTTATGACATAAATAAATATTATTCAATAATATTATGCATCCCGAATAGGTATAATGTTTAAATTTCAGATATTCAAGTGATACCATGTGCCTTCTTTATTGTTTGGTTCATCATACTTCATAGAGTTTTTATTTTATTTTCAAGTATATGATAGGAAAATAAAGGTAAAAATTTAAAACACAAAATCTCAAATTTATTGGTTGTATATAAAAAATAGCAAAAAATTGAAAAAAAAAAAAAATAGTTGAAGCTACAATTAGATAGAATGAATGAATTCAGTATACAATAGACATTTTATTATTGTTAAATTTAATCAAACATAATTGTTAAATATAGAAGACCTCAAGCATACCCACACTTTTGGTGCTTTATTTATATTTTTTTCAAAAATAAAAATTCGCCAAATTATAAAAAAACAAAAAGGATAATAAAAGAAATTCAATATTACGAAAATGCCCTCTGACCCCGAGGAAAAATACGATAATCAGGACCTCGAGGAAGAAAAAAATCTCATCTGAAGGATTGCTGGATTTCCTCTAGAGTCTTTCCTTTCGTCTCAGGCACCGAAATTGCCACAAATGCCACTGTCAAAACGCACATTACCGTGTAAAGAGTAAACGTTCCTGTTAACACGCACGAAAAAACTCATTAGATAGGAAGGTTAAAAATGTCATTTCCCAGGTATCACATATCAGACGGTCATGATTATGCTACGTTAATACATGATCTCATTACAATCATTTATATGAAAACCTTAAACAAAACAAACAAACAAAAAAACCTTGCTCCCTAAATGTAGATTAACAATTTTTCGTACTAACTTTCGTCTAACGAGTGTTTTTAATGGATATTGTTTTCGGGTTATTCAAATCATCGTCTAAATACACCATTTTTATTCTCCAAAATTGCATAAATTTCGTTTTTACTAGCGTTTAAAGAGAATGTAACGAAAAAAGACGCAAAAATGAAGAACATATATATAGTGTCGATCGGATTGTACAAACCTCCGCTGCTCCAAGCCAGCAGCAATGGTGCTGTCATAGTAATAACCCATGAGCAAAACCAGTTCAGCAAAGTCGCTACACTTCCGGCTAAGCCTTTGATTTTAGTCGGAAGAATCTAATACACAAGATATAGGGGCAAATGTGTCATTTAACATCAACCCGACAAAATCCTATCAAATCGAAATCGAAAGTATGACAATAGCTACCAACGGAGTATATTCTTGGCAGTACCGAGACATTTTGTCTATTGATAGTAGGGGCTTGGGCTGTTCACGAGTCGAGCTCAAGCCCAGTTGGGCCAAAAATCTAGACTCGAGCCCATAATATTTTTTTTATAAAAATATTTTTTTAATTAAAATATATTATTAATTTTATATTTATATTTAAATATATTAATTAAAAAATATTTTTTTATTCTAGCTCGAGTGACCAACAAGCATTTCTGGGCTCAATCTCGGCTTAATTGAAAAGCTCGGCTCATTAGGTTCGACTCAAGCTATTTTCATGAGTTGGCTTGACTCGTGAACACCCGGGGCTCACAGGTCGGCCCCACACAACAAAAGGACAAGATGTCGTTGTAGGTGGTGCTAGTATATGTACGACTAATTTAACACGTTTTAGAGAATAGACGAGAAGAAGAAAAACATTACCTCGGACATTATTAACCAGGGAATGGGCCCCATCCCAAGCGAAAACGAGACAATCATGCACTAAAAATCGAAAAAAAATTAAAAAAATCGATTGAACAAAGTAGAAAACTCGTTCAAATGAAAAGCTCGTGACTCAGTCTTAAACTCGGGTAGTGTAAAAAGACGTACCACCACCCCGACAGCTGATAGAGTTCCCAATATGCCATACAACGAAGAATCCTCTGCTACGAGACCCTTTGAATAGTTTTGAATTTCGAACGTATCAAAAAGTGGTATAATATTAGGAATCGAAGTATAAAAATTACGAAGAATTTCTATTATCTAATAGGATTCGAATAAAAATACTCGTTTTTCGCATTATTACCTTTAGATAGAATGCCACGGCTACAACTAAGAGACTTATAGCCATGCCAGACGAGGACACCTGCAAAACGTATACGTAAGTAAAGGTAAAATTTATATTAATAAATCTTAGACCTTAAACAGAATTTATTATATTTCTGTAACTTACAATTAGTAGAATCCTACGCCCCGTTTTGTCGACCAACCATGTAGAAACGGCAGTAGCAATGACCTAAATGATGACCACATAATCATAAGAATTTAGAGAAAAAATAACAATTTTTCACAAAATTGAAAAAATATAAATTATTGAGTCCATTTTTCGAAGCTCAACCTGAATAACGCCTACTCCAACTGTTGCAGCATTGCTCGATGATATTCCTGTCCAATACGAGGTTACTATATAAATATCCCTTCTATTGAAACCAAAAATATTCGAAATAAACGAAACCAAATGGGAAAAAAAGAAAAAAATACTAACCAGCAGATTCAAATATTGTAGTGGAGTAAAATATAACCCCATTAGCCCCCGATAGCTGCTGGAGCATAAGTAAACCAATTCCTATCTGCACGACAAATGACGATAAAAAAAAAACGCATTTAGTAATGCCATTTTCAACGAAAAATTTTCATATGAAAATTATTGAAAAATTACGCACCATTAGAGGTAGCCAATATCTTTTCAACTTGAGATCTGCAAAGCGTATTGCTGCTCGTCTTCTGGTTGAAGCTACAGACCCCTGCAACCCCCGAGAAACAGTTTTTTTATATATATATATATATTTTTTTTATCTTTTTCGAAGATTTATAAGAAAGTGGGAAAAAAATTACCTTTATTTCGTTTACTTCAAGGGTAATATCAGTGTCGAATCCACGAAGAACTTGAAGAGAAGCTTCAAAATCATCTGTCATACCCATCTTAGCCTATTTTTTTTCATGTACGAGATATATGTTAGTTCGTTTATTTGAGTTAATTATAATTTAGAAATTAGAAAGGAAAAAAACCCGTTATACCAGCCATCGAGGAGATTCAGGAATGAAGAAGAGGCCAGGTATCAGTATTAAACAAGGCAATATTCCTGTGAATGGCAAAAGGTGAAAAAAAAAATCATGCCTTTAACTAAATGAACAAATCTGTAATATGTTTTCTAACATAATTACAAGAATAACTAATTGCAATTAGTGACAATTAGTTCTATGATCCATTATCATAAATTGAAAAAAGATCAAATTATGTGGTCATAATCTACCATAAATAGATATTTAAAGTCACAATTCTTACAGGGATTACCTAGAACTGCAAGAACTCTCCAACTGACAAACAATCCCAGTAGATAAGATAGCAATATCCCGATCGTTACAGATAGCTAAATCATATAATAAAGAACAATTCAGCATATCTTTTTAAAGAAAAAAATAGATATAATAAAGACAAAATAGTACACTCAGTAAACCTGATTAACAGAGCCTAAACCTCCTCTCAGATTTTGAGGCGCTATTTCGGCTATATATACAGGCACCTATATCAAATTAGAAAAGGGAAATAAAAGTTAAAAAAAAAATATATATATATATATATATATATATAGCATTTTCAGAGCTAAAATAATTACAACAAAGTACTTTACGCACCGTGTAAGAGATTATACCCACACCAAATCCTTCGAGTAGTCTTCCCATGTAAAGAAACGAAAAATCCTAAAATAAACGAAAAGGAATGATAAAGATTAAAACTTTATCCAGTTTTTACTAAAAGTGAGACTTGTATCATTTTTTTAAACTAGGAAACTCACTTTGGCAAATGATATTGCAAGCCAACCAATAATATTCGGTATGGCAGCAATCATCAACGACTGCAATTTAACAAAAGTAATCAAACTTATGATTTAAATACAAAATTACGAAATGAATATATATATATATATGAGTAAATAAAGCAACTTTATACCCCCTTTCGACCAATGTACTCAGAAATCTGACCACTAGCTATTGCTCCAACCATAGCTCCCACGTTAGATAAAGAACCAAATAATGAAAACTGTTGCAATGATTTTAGTCATTATATGAAAATTAAGAAATGATTAATACAATCATGAGTTGATGATAAGAAATAGATTATTATTACTAACCTGCGAGACTGTGAGATTGAGATCTCTAGAAATAGCAGCTTGTGTTGGTGAAGAGTAACCGCACTACATGACAACAAAAATAGACCATTAATTTAGCTCATAGTTCAAAGCATATATCTTCAAGCATAATTCAAATAAATAGCCTCAAATCACATATAGCTACTAGAGAACATAATGTACCTTCATCACTATCCAAAACAAGTTCCATTATTCAAGAAATTTATGTCAGCCATGATAAAGTTCGATTTTTTAATTCCCGTTTAGTTTGTATGATATGTTCACATAGAAATGAAGATAGCATAATCCTACATTTAGAGTTTAGAACTTGGCCTCAACATTTGAATAGGCAAAATCTACTTCGATATTTATACATGTATTCTCCTACACAAAGCCTCAACTACCATACCCTTTTAGGACTCATAAGCTGCTAATAAACTGTATCAATCAAGTAGGGTAACTCAAAGTTCAGCATTAATTCCAAATCAACCTCAAAATTACAAACAATTATCTCAATTCAACCATAAATCAATCCTAGTAAATTAACTTGTTTTTATAACACAATCCCAACTAGTACCATACAAGAGTTACAATTTTCGTGCTCAAGTTCATTCATTTCAACTTTTTGCAACTTCACTCAAGTTCAACATTTATTTCAAACAATTAGGCAACTTCAAGTTCAGCAATAACCCTAAATCCAGATCAAAACATCACTTATCTCAAACTAAAGCATAAAATCAAACACAACAGAATCCCAATAAGTACCCTACAAGAGTCCCAAACTTTGCTCAAGTTCGAAATTCATTTCAACCTCTGGCAATAAAACAGTATACAATCAATAAGAAAAAAAAAGGGCTCAATTAAAAGAGAAGCAGTAGAGTAGAGTACAGTGAAACCAAACTGGATAGGACCCAAAGCTACAATCATGACACAAGCCAATACTGAGATAGAACTATCCCTAATGCCTTGAGAAGAGCCCATCAAACTAGATTGCCTTGAACCCATCCTATACCAACTTCCAGTATGCAGAAATGGCTTCCTTAGATCCCCCTTCCCATCTTCTCCTCCTTCACTAAAACTCATCTTTCTTTTTGCTTTCTAAACACAAAAAAAATCAAAACCCAGTTCTGAAAATTGATTCTTGATGGTTTTTAACAAAAGGGGTGGTGTTAATTTGGTTTATTTGTAGTTGTAGTTGAGATTTATGGAAGAAAAAAGAGTTCGGAAATGATGATAAAAGATTATTGGCCCAAAAGATCGCGTCACTGTTAGCATGGAATGTATAATATGAGGTAATTTTGTGTTGGCAGCTATGAATATGTAGAGCCCCACTCGACCGCTGAAAGAGACAACTGTTTTTGGAGCTTCGTATTGGATTTTTATTTTGTATGGGATATTTCTCATTTGACAGCATGATTTGGTTAAGGAAGATGAAGTTCTTATCAAAAGAATAGATATATTGCAAAATTCTAATTGGAGCTTAAGAAAGGTGATAATTGGGGCTTCCCGATTTGGAATCTCCATTGATCTTCACCCACCGACCCACGTATATATATATATATATATATGATGGTGAAGAATATTTGGAAAGATTTTAATTTGATTCGATTTTAAGTAATTTATAATTTTTCTGCAAAAAAGATTGTGTTTTAGAAGCTGGTGATGGACATAACTATAGACAATCTTCTATTTTAGCTTATTTTTTATCAGTATTTTCTTTTTGTAAGAATTCGAAATATAATCATTTAATTCAAACAAGAAAAGATGGTGTAAGTTTAGCTTTTTTCCCCCTCAGTTTGCAAATAGCGCTTATAAACTATATATAGTGAGTAAATTATATTTATTGCATGGTTAGAATCAACTATATATATTATGCATGAATAATTTTAAATGAAAGAATCCTAAATTGTCACAATTGTAATTGCTATCTTTATATTTGGAGTAATTCAAAGTATATTCATGCTAACAAAAGTATTAATTCGGGTTTGTAGGGCAGTATATCCCCTCCATCTAAATTTTTTTTAAAATGTAAGTTGGAATTTTAAATATCCTTAATTTCACTTTTCATTGCATAAATTTAACTATTTATAATTGAAAATCCACATTTCATTAATTACTTCTTTATCACCTTATAGTTACAAATTTGTTCGTTTCATCTTGTGTTTCGAGTCACATATGCACACCAAATATATAAATATTCTACAAATATATAAAAATGACAAAATTTCAATGTTTATTAGGACTTTGGGCCTTTTTCTTGGGCCTTGAAATATAATTCAATTTGGGCTTCGAGTTGTGAGGGCCAGCACAAGTACTATATTTCATATATTAAATATAATTTATATTATTATTATGATGAAGTAAAGGAAGTCTAGTATTTGGAATTTGCATAAACATGACCATAGAGGCTGTTAAGGTCTATTAAAAGTTCGATTGTTCGGTTCACTTCTATTTAAGTTGTGACTAATTACGAAGAGAGCGGAATATTCAAATGAATTTGTTAAATTTTGTAACTCGAATAAATAAGCTTGATTCCAATAATTTAAACATCTCTGTAATATTTTATAGTAACATAACTAATTTATTATTTTTCGATAATTAATAATTATAGTAAGATTTATATGGTGACTAGTTAAGCTAGAAGGACCCAAAATTTTAGAAAGATAAGGTCTTGAGTACCATGTCCAATGGGTGGAATAAATCATACCTTGATCTTATGTTAAGAACTAAATCTTTATTTGGAGTTTTTTCATTGATATATATTTTATAAAAAGAATACTATCCTTTAATCTTAAATACTAAAATATTTTATGTAATCCTTTCAGTTTAAGATATGTAAATTAACAACAAATTGGCCTCTAGTTTAATATTCCTTAGTTGTAAAAACCAGTAAAAATGTAGCTGGTGGATATATGCTAGGATTATCCAGTGTCATTAGCATCGATATTAACGAATTAAACATATAAATAACACCAAATTAGCTAATTATTTAAACAAATCTAAGTGGGATATTCATGGAATATTTGTTAATCATTTCATAAAAAAATTACATATTGTGTAAAAGACAAATACAAAACGCTTAAGCTTCTATCATAGTTCATTAATCTTATTACACTATAAAATGATCATTGCAATATACTTGTCTACTAAGTAAAAAGAAACATGAAGTATGAGAATTATGACCTTTATTTCCCAGACCAGCCAGTTGTTGATCTCTATCTCCCAATATGGGCCACTCTACCGGGCTTCCGCCACAAGCCCGCATTCATTTGGGCCGAGGATGGCCCGGCCCGATACCACGACTCGTCGTATCTAACTTACGAGCAACTAAACATCTCGGTGCAATCCATTTCTTCAAAACTATTACTATCACTAAAACGGGGCGACATTGTCGTGATTTTATGCGCCCCGGGCCTTGAGCTTGTTGAGATCATATTCGCTTGCCAACGGGCTGGGCTTGTAGCCGTTCCAACGACCCCTCCACACCCTTCATTTTCAAACGACAATCACCACCATCTTATTAGGATTCTTACCCAAACGAAGCCCAAGGCTGCTTTAGCCGCACGCGGTTACATAAACCGCCTTAGAGAATATATATCCTCCTCGAGCAATAACGGGCTTTCTGGGCTTCTACAAACGGTAAAATGGATTCCAACGGAGGAGCTAAATGGACCCAATGGGCCCAACAGGCCCAATGTACGATTTAACATATCCCATTACAACGGGTGCAAATCGAACGATTTATACTTAATCCAATACACATCGGGTGCAACGGGGATCCCTAAGCCGGTCCTAGTGACCGCCGGTGCAGCCGCGCACAATGTAAGAGTAGCAAGAAAGGCTTATGATCTACACCCAAATAGTGTCATAGTTTCATGGCTACCTCAATACCATGATTGTGGCCTTATGTTTCTATTACTAACCGTTGTCTCGGGTGCAACATGCGTGCTAACGTCCCCCAACTCGTTCGTGAACCGTCCTAGGTTGTGGCTCGAGTTGATCACCGAGTACAAGGCCACTTGCTCGGCCGTCCCATCTTTTGCGTTGCCACTCGTCGTTAGGCGTGGGGGAGTGGATAAAGGGATCTCACCTATAAACCTAGGGAGCATGAAGAACCTTATAATCATCAATGAGCCAATTTACAAGGCCTCGATCGATGAATTTGTCAAAGTTTTCGGGCCTTTCGGGCTCAAGCCCTCGAGTATCTCTCCATCTTATGGCTTGGCTGAGAATTGCACATTTGTTTCCACATCATGGAGAAGTGGAATTGATGGCCATTTGCCACTTCACAATAATCTCTTGCCTAGTGCAAAACTACCTTCTTCTAGAGAAGAATCAATAGAGATGGATATTGAAATTTGGATTGTTAATGAAGAAACTCATGAGCTTGTTCTTGATGGAATTGAAGGAGAGATATGGATTTCATCACCGAGCAACGCCTCGGGATACCTCGATCACCCTTCCTTAACCCGAGAAATATTCAATGCAAGGGTTAGAAACAACGTGGCGGGATGTTTTGTCCGAACGGGTGATAGAGGCGTAGTCATAGGACAAGATCGGTATTTATATGTAACGGGTCGGGTTTCAAACATCATTAAACGGGCCGATGGTCGAGAAATTCACCCTCATTACATTGAGACGTCGGCTTATAAGAGCTCCCCACGGATGCTTAGACCGGGTTGTCTTGCATCGTTCGAGGCCTTTGGGACTATAGTTGTTGTTGCAGAGTTGCTGAACGCCGAAACAGAACATAAGATTTTGAGGAAAATATGTGAAGGGATTAGAAGTGTTGTGTTTGATGAAGAGAAAATTGAAGTTGGATTAGTGGCTCTTGTGAAGAGTAAGAGTGTTCCCAAGACTACCTCAGGGAAAATACAAAGATGGGCAGCTAAGGCTAAATTGGAAAGAGGTGAAATGAATGTTGTAATGAAATTGGAGTTTGGAGATTATGGTTGCAATTCAGAATTGTTTGGTACAACACAAATAAGACATGAGAACACTACAAATCATCTTCCTATGTTATCTTCTTTGTAAGGAGTGAAGAAAAAAATTTGCATTAAAGTGTGACTTTTTGGGGCCGATTATCAATGGAGTCGGTTCATTATGTATCGATATTTTGTGAATTATAATGTAACTTACCTACATGTAGTTTAAGTACTCTTTAAACTATTATGAAGTTATAAGCGCTTAATTAAGAGAAACATTATGTGATTATGATGGAATCTTTTGGTATGTTTGTTGTAAGGCCTTTTATGTTGATGGATGTATACGAGGATAAGGATATTATAATTAAAGATGTGTTTGGCGCGTTTTGAATTATTTATGCAATTCGAATTTAATCATATATTTCAAACTATTCATTTTTTCAAATATATTCGGGTTTTATATCAAGTTAGTTTTTAGGCC
Organism: Verbascum thapsus; assembly: GCA_963669365.1. Classification (NCBI taxonomy): domain Eukaryota; kingdom Viridiplantae; phylum Streptophyta; class Magnoliopsida; order Lamiales; family Scrophulariaceae; genus Verbascum; species Verbascum thapsus. Next base: position 1,818,877 of record OY770107.1, read on the forward strand.
AACCCCTTTTCATTTTTATTTATTTTCTTTAATTATTATTATTATTTTCTAAGTTGTAGGATTTTTTTTAAAAGTTTGTTGGTAAAGAGATTTGAATCCTCGACCTCAATAATAACACCATAAAATTTTACCAACCACGCTACCCTTTATTTAGAAATAAAAGTAATAAACATATATTTATTATATAATAATAAAAATAATATATAAAAAATGAAGTGGGCCGAATTGGCCCACCGTTCTTAAGGGCCAGCTTCTCAAGGCTCATCCCCTTAAGGCCCTTATGTCTAATAGGCTTTGCCGGCCCATTATCCATGGGCCTGCTTAACGCCTTTACTCGCAACCCTCTACATCCCAATTATATGTTTAATAGTACATTGAAAATTTATTGGACTCAATCTGATATATTATAATATTTAATAATCATTGAATTTATTGGACTCAATCTGTTATATTATTATACCCTCTACATCCCAGTTATATGTTTAATAGTACATTGAAAATTTATTGGACTCAATCTGATATATTATAATATTTAATAATCATTGAATTTATTGGACTCAATCTGTTATATTATTATCTAACGGGTAACATAATTGGATCAAAATAGATGTCGAATTTGTGATTAAAGATGAAGAAAATTGGATCTAGTGTTAAAAGTGAAGTAAATAGGGTAGAAATAGTAGCAAGTCCCAAAGAAGTATACAGTGCAGGATGACAGAAAGGTAAAGACAATGCTTGGGGAAAAAGCATGGGAGGGAGCCCCCTCACATCTGCCATTCTTGCAGACCAGACCTCACACTATTTCATCACCCTTTTCTTCTACTTTTGGTAATTCAATTTTACTTGACTAATTTAGTCGAGTAATCCCGATTAAGTTATCGACTTAATAGGTCTCGTTAAATTTCGATTTTTTTAGGATTATATACTATTGCATTTGAGATAGGCCAAAATTTGTATGCACTTAGTTAAATAGGAACATGTCAAATTGTAAGTTAATTTATCTTATCATAGTATTATCTTATGTTTTGTTGATAATACAAGGTGAATTAGTTGGAGAAACAAGGAAAATTCAAAGATATAATTATGCAATGAATGCATGTTTCTTGTAAATGAGCTAATTGGACTATTTGGTATAGAATATTGTGTAATATCTACTATAGTCACAAGGGAATCATAGAGATTGTGCCACACATTTGGTAATGATTGGTCTTAGAGGTGATCCACTCGACTCGAAAATAATTCGACTCTAGTTCAAGAAAATTTGAGCTCGAGTCAAGCCGAATTCGAGCCTAAAAAACTTACTCGAAGGCTCGCAAACTTAAATAAAAAATAATATTTTATTTATTATATATAATATTTATTTATTAATGTCTAGTAAGTTATATCATAACAATAATATATGTATAATATGATATTTTATAAATATCCTAATTATATTTATATTAAATTTCACCTTTTGCAAAATAAATTTTGCACAATTTATAGGTTCCAACTCCCAAGCGTAATATTGACACATTACATGAGCAATGAGTTCTATTTAGGGATGTAAACTGAATCAAGCTGAGTCGGCTCGAGTTTGAGCCCACTTCATTATGGAAAAAACTATTTCTCAAGAGCTTTTCAATTTTTTAATATGTTATTTTTATTATTATATTAACAAATTTATATTGAATAATTAATAAAAAATAAAACTTCAAATTTTATGCCTATAATTTCAAGTTTGTGAGCCGAGCTCGCTCGAGGTTGAGTTTGAAAAAATGAATAAGCTTGAGTTTGTAATAAAACATTTGGATCGGGTTAGACCCGCAACAAAACATTTGGGTTCACACTCGGTAACTGCAAAATAAGAGCAATTTGACACTTTACACAAATTTACACCCAATGTTAAACATCAAAAGATATGTAATATATTCAATATCAATATATATATATGTATATATATAATGTGGCGAAATCTATACCTCATATTATATATAGAACCATTTTACATGCTTTACTTTGAAAAAGGTAAGTTATACATTATTACAGGGTAAAATTACCTCACATCACACGTCAAAAATCCAAAAAAAAAATAAAAATTAACCCAGATTTTAATGTACGGTTTATCCACACCCGGGATTTCTGGGTTTTTTATATCCCAAAGAATCAAAGCTCTGATGAATGATGATTTAAGCTCTAATGGCGTATAGTGGTGCTTTTATAATGGTGGATAGTTAATGTGTGTGTTGAAAAAACTAAAAAAGCTGAGCAATACGTCAAATCTGAGGCTCAGAAAGAATCACATTCATACCCCATTCATTATTCTTCTTAATTATATATACATATATATATATATATATGTGAATTAGAAATTTACAATATGAAAAAAGTGAAAAAAAGAAAAGTGAAAAATGAAAATCAAATGGTGAAAGGCAATAATGAAGGGTGAGATGGGACCAAGTGGCAGGGCGTGGGAGAGGACGAACATGACTTTGTCGGTTGTTTTTTTGTGTTCAGATCATTTCATTTCATATCTCTTCTTCCATTCTTAATCTCTTTTCATTCCCAGTTTATTACATCTCTCTCTATCTCTTTCTCTCTCCTGTTAGCTTCATTACAAGCAACCAAGCTGTCTCTTGTTGGATACTTAGTTGGCTGTTGGAACCTCTGCAACACCATTTCCCCACCACAATCTTCTTCTCAAATCTTTTATTTTTTCTCATTTTTTGGTTTCAAATTTTGCTACCCTTTTGCTTGTTTTGAAAACCCTTTTCATTTTGTTAAGATCTCTTGTTTTCTTCACATTTGTTTGAGTAATTAGGGTCTTATTTTGCAAGAAAAATGGGTTTAGGATCATGGGTTGGTGTAATTTCATGAAGATCATCATCTTTCATTACTAAAATATTTAGTGGGTCAATATTTTATTAGGGTTTTATCAAGAACTTGTGAGAATGTCGTTAAGTGGTCATGAAGACAAGGAAATGATGAGATCAATGCAAGGGTACAACAGCACACTCGAAAACCCCATAATTGAAAAACCAAGAACCCTAGACCCGAGTAGCACAGGATCCAAACCCAAACCCGCAAACCCTAAAATCCACTACCGTGAATGCCTGAAGAACCACGCCGCTAATATCGGCGGCAACGTCACCGACGGCTGCGGCGAGTTCATGCCGAGCGGCGACGACGGAACTCTGGAAGCCCTGAAATGCGCCGCCTGCAATTGCCACCGCAATTTCCACCGGAAAGAGCATCACGGCGGAGAAGCGGGGACGGCGATGGTCCACCCTCTCCACCTCCCTCCGCCGCTGCCGTCGCCGTCCATGAGCCACCACCGCGGAGGCGCTGCCCACTGGATGCAGCCGGTGAAAATGTCCTTCGGCGGCGGCGGCGGAGGTGGTGGTGGGAGCGTGGGGACTGATTCTTCGAGTGAGGAGCTGAACTTTAATCCGTTCCATTCAAACGCGGTGGCGCCGCCACCGCCGCAGTTTGCGAACAAGAAGCGGCACCGTACGAAGTTCACGGCGGAGCAGAAGGAGAAGATGCTTGAGTTCGCGGAGAAGCTAGGGTGGCGGATCCCTAGAGAGGATGACACTGAAGTTCAGAGGTTTTGTGCTGAGAATGGCGTCAAAAGACAGGTTTTCAAAGTGTGGATGCATAATAATAAGTGTACTTCTTCATCCAAGAAAAATCCCCAAGAATTTTAATCTCTCTCAATATATATATATATATATATATATGTAATTGATGCATATTTGATGAAGACTAGGGACTTGAGAAGTTTATGGAGACTTGTATTTTAAGGATAAATGTGCGATTCGGGCCGAAAAATACTTTAAGAGAAGTCAAGTGCATATCATATCATATCATATCATCTGCATTTCGAAATGTAGAATTTCGGGATTTAGAGAATGTTCTTTAATTAGTGTTGTAGATTAATGGTGTGTTTGGTAGGTTTGAGTACTTGCTAGGCATTGATTTGCGTATGCATGCTTCTACATTGTTAAGAACTTTTTTCAAATTTAATTTAAATAAATTCATGTTTTAATGTCTAATTATTTGTTGTTTGGCAATTGTTCTAGGGCAAGAAGGCTTTACTTTTAATTTCATTTTATTTTATGATTACATAATATCACTCATAATTATTGGTTACCACGTTCCTTTGAGATGAACTAGCAATTTCAAGTTCGATCCTTCATCAATCAACGTTTTGCTTGTATAAATTCGATCGATAATCTGGTAGGTATGTATACTACCAATCGGCCTATTTTACATCATTAAATGTCAATAACTCCGAGGACGAGACTAATTATTTAACAAGAAAAAACGAGCACTTATAACATATTGGTATATTGGTACTTGGGTAAGATTTAAGAAGAAAAACGAACATTAATGATATATTAATTGGCGGTATACTGGTATTTGGGTGAGATTATATCAGACTAAATCTGTTGAATCATATTCATATACTATTCGATATATGTTATATATAGAGAGGTCAGAGGTGCAATCAGAGCAAGGTGACTTGAATATCACCTCATACTTAATTGGACATCTAAACTATACTTGAAATAGTAATGTAATAGATTATATTTTAGATAATGAACTCTCAACGGCAATTTTTTATTTTTTTTTTCAAAAAATTTTAATTTCTAATTCCACTCAGGTAGGATCCTCAAATTTAATAGTGACTAAACTTAAATTGCATCGATTTTTTATAAATTATTTCATTCACATTTGAGTCTGATGTACTTAATTAATGACGAGTGTACCTCTGTGTTTTATATTGTAAAAAGTTTGAGGAATGAGACCAATTGTGTCAGATTTTTGGTCAAACTAGACCAAAATTGATAATAGATGGACAGCAGATGGATTCCGATTTTAACTATATCTAATATCAGTTACATACAAAGTATTAATTCAATATTATAAGATTATGCAATAATATCACTTTATTACAAAGTATCTAATGTATTTATGTAATACGTAATCTTGTACAGGAGTGTATACGTATTATAATATGATGCAATAATATAAATTTGTACTTATTTACGGGTTATATATGTGTTAAGACAATTACTGTATATCATTATTTTTTTTTAATCAAAATAAAAGTGGATCTCCAATGATTCATTATTTGAAATTGAGATTCTAGTTGGGTTGGTGAAATGAATTGGACATTCTCTAGGCCCATTTAGTATGACAAATAGTTCATGAAATAGTTAATATACTTAGGAAGGTATATTATTGTGCAGGTCATATTACAACTTACAACAATGTAAGTGAGGAAGTTTAGCAAGTGTTATATGAAACTTTTAAACTAATTTTTGACATGGACAACTAAATATATAAAATTAAGTATAAACACTAAGGCCTTGTTTGTTTATGTTTTCAAAATCAATTTTCAACATTTTAAATCACAAAATTCAAAATATACTTAACACACAAACTTTTCACCCAAATTCTCCTTTTTTTCAACTCTACTTCCCAATCTCCTATATAACTAACTATCAATCATATATACAACATTTCACACTTTTACCAATCAAATCAATCACTATTTCACTTTATCTTTCATACTTTACAATTTTTAATCTATATTTATCTATTTTTTATTCACATAATCATTATATACACAATTAAAATAATTATTTTATACATTATCCATCAACCTATCATTATTGATTTGACATATTTTACAACTTTCAACCTAATTTTAAAAACATAAACAAATGACTATCATTTTCACACGAATTTTCATAATACACAGTTCCGATAAAATTTCAATTTTTTACCCAAAAAACATAAACAAACATAGCCTAACGGGTTCAAATTTTTTTTTTTAGTTTTGTACTTTTTATAAACTAATTTTATTTATTTCCACTTATTTTGTGAACTATGATGGTTTTTTATATTATGCTATTTAAGCTTGTTTATTTACACTATTTTACCCGAGCTATCCGAGTTTTTACAAAAATTTTATACTTTTAATATATTGCTGCTGAATATTTGTTGGGAGTTCATTACATACATCGCATTTGATCTTTTTAATAGTAAAACTTGACTAAAGATCATTGTAAATAACTATCTTGACTATAAATAATATTCAAATAGTGTTTTTCAAAATAGTGAAACCAGAAACAAATATTAGTTTTATTGATAAATTATCATATCACTCTTTCGAAAGGTATAGATTATTCTGCCTATTTAGTTGAAAAATATTAAAATATAAGGTATGGATTATTCCTCCTGTTTATTTGAATTCAATCAAATTATTTTTAATCTCATGAATTTTACACTTTTATTTATATACTATTTCTGCCTTTTTTTACCTTTACAGTTGAACAAGTTCAATTTTCTTTTTTACACGCTAATAAAGTCAAAGACAGTGTTATAGAAAACACATTATTACTATTATACATTTCTTGGCAACATGGTACACACATTATATCTAGGACAATACTACAATTAAAGCTTGCACATAAACACTTCAAAAGTACATTTTTTTTGGGAAAGGTTTAATTCTTGGATTGTTGAACATAAAAGCGAAAAATCGTCGTTGCACGGGAATGGATCCAACGATAGTAGAGAATTTAGCCTAGAGATGTAAGTCGATTAGTGTAGCTTCAGATTCTTCATAAGCCTGTAAAAATAAATATTCAGTACTCGATTTAGTGAATATAATGAAAAATGAGAACAATAATAGTCAAAATCACAAAATAATGATAAAATATTAAGTGATAGTGTGATATATTGTTTATGTTACGGTTACATATTCGATAAAGGGTACCACAAAAGATTATTAAAACTCTAGTTTCTTTGTTTTATTTTTCTCATTATTTTATATAATCATCAATAAATTATGATTTGTTGAAGAAGATCATGTTCAATTAACGTGCAATGGCTCTAGTAACTTCTTCACAAATGTAAAATAACCTTTTCATTTTTTAATATACTAGAATAATATTATAATGTATCACCATTATCTAGAAACTACATGTCTAGTGCACAAGCCTAGGTTATGTGAATATATTTCATATAAAAATTGTTTGGATCATGTGATATATGACCTTATCGATACAACAAAGAACATAAAAAAAAATGTTGTTTCGTGTAATGAGGTAGACTAAGTTTAGGTACGAGGCCATGTGCCATGATCTAAAATTGGTAAGATTAGATTTCATGTGTTTTGTTTTAGGAATATTAATAAATTTATTAGATTTATTTACTTTAGGCACCAAAAATGGAGTCTTAGCATGCTAGAAAGGGAAACTTTTTAGTACGTTATCTATGATATATACATATATATCTATAATTCGCCTTTTAACATATATTAAGAATATAAAAAAATAATTTATATATGTAAATATATACATTTAGTTGTACCATTCTCGAGCCATATACCATTTTTTATTTTTCACCCATTTTTCATCTGCACTTAATATGATAAAATATATTTTTATTATAGTAAACATAAATTACAGGGATTATGTTAAATACATTTATTGAAGGCAACTTTTACCATATTGAGAAGAAGTGAAAAAATAGTGAATCATAACTGGTGTTATATATCATCATTCCTCTAAATATTTTTCACTTTTAATAAGTGAAAAAAAACAATTAACGTTCTTCTCATAATGTACGCAATGAAACGAAAACATCATCATATAAAAAAATGCAAGAACTAATCGATCTAAGATGATTTGACAAAAGAAAATGCAAGTATACCCAAAGCGACTATGTACGGTTTAGATCACTCAACGAAGATCGTATAAATCTCAAATTTTATACGTAAAAATTAATCATACCTTTGCTCATTGGCATATCCTCTTCCATTGGTAGTAATGGTTCTATAATTAGGTATAGGCACTTGATCATTTTCAATCTGCATAATATCCTTCACAAGTACCTCATAATGCCTTTTTACTTCCTCTATTGTTTTCCCACAAACTGCCCTAGCTATATTATGCCATCGATCGGGTGTATCCTTGTCGTAAGTAGCTAAAGCCTCTTCGAATTGCTTGTTTTGCTTCGATGTCCATGACCCGTTTCGTGATCCCATTTCTCGATAAAAGTTTATATATTTTGATATAATAAAATGTTCTTTTTGGAGCCTAAAAATGAAGGGTTTTTTTAGAAATGAGGCCTTAATGAATGAGGAATGAGTGTTTTGGTAAGAGTTTTGGTTCACAAAGTGTTTAAATAATGGTGAGAAAGGTGATGAATGGGAAGCTAGTTGAGGAATATTATTTTTTATCTTTTTGTTGGGGTGGGGGTGGGGTGGGGTGGGGGTGGGGTGAGATGTTATTCTCTTTATTTAGGGTCCAAGCATGGACTACCACAAAGAAGAGGGGAAAAGGTGGTGAAAAAGACGTGATATTATTCTCGTTTATTTAATAATTTATGTGTTATCATTTTGAAATTTTATAAATTATCGAATTATATCTTTAAGACTTAGATAACTCGAGAAATAAATGGTGGGATTTTAATAATATTGTTTACTAATACGAAGTGATGTTGTAACAAATAGATTTTTCTAATAGTGGAAGTTATGATAATTTTTTATATTAATTCAGGGTGTTTTGCATAAGGGATGTATGCATGTGTAATTTTCATTAAAAAGATAAATCGAGAACAAACTCTCAGCGGGACTTCTTGAAAAGTCATTTTCTTGTTTAACACTCATATAACTCGATAAGTAAAAGTGTGAAATTTTGATATATTGTTTACTAATAATAAGTGATATACTGATATAATAAATAGATTTTTCTGATAATGAAAATTTTGATAATTTTTCAGACTTAATTTAAGAGTGTTTTTCATAATCGAGATCTCATGCATGCATAGGAGTGTATGTATGTATGTATGCATGTGTAATTTTCATTAAAAAGAGGACAAACTTTTTGGGGGACTTATTGAAAAGTGTTTTTGTTGTCTTTGTATAAATATTATCATCAAGTGGAGTGATTACTTAAGGGATTGTTCTAACCAGCTGGTGGGGATTAGATCCTCCCAATCCCAAGCCCCCAATGAGTTAAGATAAGAGATATTCTTTCTTCTTTTATATATGTGGGATTCTTTTATCTTACCATATCATGTTTCCATCCATTGTTCTTCACTACTCTTTGATTTTACATGTCAAAATCTACATGTATAACAAGTTGCAAACTAGGTTCTAGGCTCAAAATTCTTATATTCTATTGGTTAACTTGGCATATATACTTGCTTTATAAAATCATAGTCATAGCCCAGAGGTGACAAATTGGTGATCTGGGTTCAATTTATTAATGGTTTTAAAGTAGAACCAGGCTTAAAGCAAAAACGGGAACAAGACTCGACCAAAGCCAAATCCTTCTACGTATCCTACCAAATCTAGCTCTACAGGAAAAAAAAATTGGGCACAACTTGAAATCAGTTTAGAATCAAAATAAAATCGTTAAATTGAATTGAAACATAGATTTTGAACCATCTTGCCACCCTTCCACGGAAGTTTGATTTAAAAAAAAAAAGAAATATGATTAATGGGTAATATAGTAATTTGAAATTAAAACTTCTTAATTTAATAAATTTTTAACCAGATTACCTGATCTTTTGTGAGAATCACAATAGTTGTACTTCCACCAAATATAACATAGTTTATTTTAAGATATGACCACAATCCCAGCTTATATTTTAAGCCCCCTCGAAATTCCACCTTTAAGTTACATATAAATTTCTGCATGAAAAAACTGAATTTTTTCTTCACATATATATGTATATGTGTGTATTGTCCTTGTTACTCGACAAAAGACTTGGAAACGATGATCAAAATATATTTCTTCAAATCATACTTTCAAAATTATATTTCTAATCTTAAAAATAAAATCTCCTAAAGCTTATAATAGCTTACTAAAAATCATGAAAATATTTGAGCCAAAAAATAGATTTTTTAAAAAAATATCCTACTGATTTGACAAATCATTCATTCCACTTGTTTATTAAAATATTATTTCCCCATTTTATTTCAGTATTTCCCCTTGGACTGGAACTGATTCCTCATCGCATCAAATCTTCTACTTCATCAGCATTTACTTTTGAAAATAATAATGGGATATGCTACATGTCCACATTCAAATTTTAATACTTTTTAAATTTGAAATTATACCGTACAGTACGTCCCTTAAATAAGAGCTTACTTATATTAAAACATTCAAGAAAATTGTTATTGGGTTTCGGAAACAATAGTCTATATAATTGGATCACAATATTGAAAATTCAAAAAATAATCTACAAATTTTTAAAAAGTACAAAGAAAGAAAAGAAAATCAAAAAATTATTGAAAAGTCAAAATAAAATGTAAAATTAGATCACTATGCTGATAGTAAATCACAATACAAAAAAATTAACACCTACCATAGTAAATATTTAATAGATTTATCCATCCACATTCTCAATTGACTTTACTGCATATAGAGATACTTTTACTTTACATGATGTTTTTTTCTTCTGAAAATGAAAATAGAGATTATTTTAAGCCTATGCCTATAAGTCAATGTCTATGGGCTTAGATATATTTAATATTTTAGATTAATATCTTTCCATATCTTATTGCTCATTTAGATATATGGTAATATATTATATATAGGTTAAGAATTGTTTATAGGGTAGGTTATGATAAGTTATGATATCGGTAAATTCTTTTGTAATTCTATATATAGGTTCCATTATTAATAATATTATTTACGGGGTTTTATGTTTTTCAACACTGTACATTAAAGAGAAAATTCCACCTTTTTGGACAACTAGCAATAAGCAATCCACATGCTTATGGATGGCCATGTAATAAGGTAATATTCAGGTTAATATGCTCTTAGAATCTGTATCATAATAAGACATTGCTTTGATGTTTGTAGAATCCTTATCTTTCTCCATTTCTTTCATTGAAAGTTGCATATTTGGTACAATATACACTAATTGCAATATGTCTGATAATTTGAGTGCAAAAGTCATTGAAACATTTGAATTTCACCAAAAAAGGTCATGTGGCATTTGTAGGATTGAGTATTTTGACTGAAATTGATAATTTTTGTCTTAAATTTATGTAGGAAATTTTGTCCAAAATTGACTGCTTTTGACTGAAACTATCAATTTTACCTCGTTTTTATCCAATTTTGACCGAAACTAAGTCCCCAATTTCTAATTAGTTTTTTTTTACCTAATTTTAAATGAGATTGACCATTTCGCCAATTTTTACACATTGTAGACACTGTAATTTTTGGGCCGGCCCAACCCATTTGACATCTTTAATCACACTCATAGCAAACCCAAAGGGCCCAAACTCATAAGGACTCAATTGGAGAAAGATAAACTCTACTCTATCATTATCATATGCTTTGCTCAAGTCTAGTTTAAGGGCAAATTGGCCTTCCTTTTCCCTATTTTTGTTTTTACATAATTTAAGAATCACCCACCAATGTCCAAACAGACCCTATACAGATCCGGTTATTAACCCGGTTCAGATCTGGCTGAAGGGTTCTAAATCCTAATAGGGTTTTGCATTTTTATCACTCTTAACTCTCAACACTACGAAAAATATATTTCATTTCTCGTGCTTCTTCATAAGCTCACCTGGTAATGCCCCTCCTCATTTAAGTACTTATTTAATGTTTTTTGTCTGTTAATTCTTGTGGGTTTTCGATATTGCTCTGAAAGCTGAAGGCTTTATTAGTTAGCTTTGGCTGTAACTTTAGCTTAAATTCTTGGGTTTAGTCTGTTATTTAGCTGCTCTTGATTTGTTTTGTGGGTTATTGAAACTATAAATTGTTCCAGTGTGTATTAGGGGGGAAAGTTTTTGTCTGATTTTCCTAATAAGTATTCTTTGATTTCCTTTTAATTGGTTTTAAAATTTATTATGATCCTTTTGTTGTCTAATCATAAATTTTTTTGTCTCTTCGAAAATGCAGGGAATTACATGATAGTCTAGCACTTTGATGTCTCAAGTGGCAATGTGTATTTAAGATTATTGTTGTAGTATAATCTGCTGTACTTTGACATTTTAAGTGCAGTGACTTAGATTTACCATCATATATTATCTGTTGGAATTACGTCTTTTGAGGTTACCGAGGAATATAAACATGAATTTTAGGCGCTTCCTTAGCAGGCAAACAGTTATTAAGATATCGAGAATCGGTAATAGGGGGTTGTCTTCAAACTCTTCTTCTGGTTATAGATGTCTCATAACCACTGCCACCTCCATATCCCCATCATCTTTCATCCATGGCCCTAAAACCCCGACATTCCATAAACCCTTGTGTAAATTTGTCCACACGTTCCAACAAGCTAACCTGGATGATTCATCAAGTGATTCAGTCCCTGAATCAGAAGATGATGCAGCCATGAACGAGTTCTTGTCGAGATTCGTTTGGATAATGCGTAAAAAGCTCTCTGAAGCTTATCCCGACTGTGACAAGAGCACGATTGATGGCATGCTTGTGATTATAGTGGGCAAGGTTGTGTCTGAGATGGAAAAGGGTGGCCTCGAACAAATGATCGGGGCTGCTGCATTGACGCCCTCAGATGACTTCAGTGAGGATTTGTGGAGAACAGTGTGGGAAGTTGGCAATCAGGTTTTGAACGATATGGAGAAAGAAAAGAAAAAAGAGAAGATGAAGAGTTTTCTTCAGGCTGAGGAAGTTAAGGAGATGTATAGGTTTGCTGGTGAAGTTGGTATTCGTGGGGATATGCTAAGAGAGCTTAGGTTCAAATGGGCTCGTGAAAAAATGGAGGAAGATGAGTTTTATCAGTATCTAGAAAGCCTTCGAAAAGAAAACGACCAAAAAGACGGGAAATTGAGAAGAGAAATTGTTGATGAAGGTAAAGAGAAAACTGTGTCTCTTCCAAAGAGACATGGGAAGATTAAGTACAAGATATATGGGCTTGATTTATCTGACCCAAAGTGGGCTGAGGTGGCTGATAAAATCCACAAAACCGGCGAAATTATGTGGCCTGAAGAGGCTAAGCCAGTATCTGGTAAGTGCAAACTTGTTACTGATAAGATCCTTGCATTACAAGAAGATGATGATCCTGCTCCACTTTTAAGCGAATGGATAAGCCTTCTCGAGCCAAGCAGGGTTGATTGGATCGTGTTACTTGATAGGTTGAAAGAGCGGAATTCTCGTCTATACTATAAGGTATGCTATTTTGCACTTGAGACTAATTAGAGCCATCTCTGTGTACATTCACGGGGGCGTGGATTGTGATATTGAGTTGTGTAAATATTTTAATGAGACGATTTTTCCGTATATATTTTCTATGTTTCGTATGCATACATCTAGAATTTTCAAAGTTCGATTCTTGACATGATTAACATATATCGGTATGCTTCAGGTTGCAGAGCTTGTACTTGGTGAAGATTCCTTCCAAGCAAACATACACGACTATTCAAAACTCATCGATGCTCTAGCTAGAGATAATAACTTAGAACACGCCGAAAGAATTCTCAAAAAGATGAACGAAAACGGGATTCTACCAGACGTTATCACTTTATCCATTATGGTTCACATGTACAGCGAATCAGGAAATCTCAAACGAGCAAAAGAAGCATTTGAAAGCTTAAAGTCACACGGATTTCAACCAGACATGAAGGTATATAATTCCATGATCATGGCCTATGTAAAAGCCGGCGAACCAGCAAAGGGCGAGTCTTTAATGAGAGAAATGGAAACAAGGGACATAAAGCCCACGAGAGATATATACATGGCCTTGTTTAAATCCTTCGCAAATAAAGGCATCGTTGCTGGGGCCGAGCGAATTTCCGCCTCAATGCATTTCGCCGGTTTTCAGCCAAATCTCGAAACGTGCAAATTAATGGTCGAGGCATGTGGACGGGCCCACAAAGTGGACGATGCTAGGCATCATTTCGATAACATTAAGAAACTCGGGCTTAAACCAGATGATAAATGCACTTCTATTATGATATCTGCTTATGAAAAGGGGAATCTATTGGATAAAGCCTTAAATCTTTTACTAGAGCTCGAAAAAGACGGGTTTGAGCCTGGAGTTGATACTTACACAGTTCTTGTTGATTGGTTGGGCAAATTGGAGTTAGTTGATGAAGCTGAATTTATACTAGAAAAAATTGCTGAACAAGGTGAGGCTCCTCCATTCAAGATCCATATAAGCCTTTGTGACATGTACTCTAGAGTGGGGGCCGAAAAGAAGGCACTTCAAGCTTTAGGCGTATTGGAGTCGAAAATCGAGCAAGTGGGGCCCGAAGATTTTGACAGGATTATAGGTGCACTTACGAGTGGTGGCTTTGTGCAAGATGCTCGAAGGCTACATGGGTTAATGGAATCTCGGGGATTTCAACTGTCTGAACAAAACAAGGTAGCTTTGATGTCGTCTCAAGCAGTCAGAAAGGGTAATAAAAGCGACAAAAATGTCAAATTTAATAATCAAATACCGAAGAGACGACAAATCTGAAAAAGCAAAACGATAGTAAGTTTTGTTTTGTTTTTCGTTTGTTTGGGTTCATAAAATTTGCGATTTGTTTGTAGAACTTTGAGTATATGACCTCTCGAGGTGGTGAAAATGAAATTATAATATGTTTTTACTGACAGGGGAATGAACATTATGGTAATTTTTGGACTTTTATGTCGTTTATTCATCTAGACAGTCATATTCAGAATACAATCTTCACACATATAAGAGCTTGTTTGCTTGCCTTGATTAGGCGGGTTAGATACTTTTTCACATTTAATGTGTTGTTTGCTTGCTACTAATTCAGCCCATGATTCACAATAAGCCCGGAATGTAATTTATGGATATTGAAGATATTAGATCAGGTCATAGGGTGTGAGATATGTTTTATAGATATTTGAAGTTTATGATTGCAGTTTATCCAAGTAACCAAACACATGATTGATAAACTTTTAGGATATCATGCAAGTATTATAATGCAAGCAAACAATAAACTACTACACTTTGATACATATTCTTGTAAAAAGTATCATAAGTTTACCTATCCTATCAAGATAAGCAAACGGGCCCTTAGGGGCATCACCATTAGAAACAACAATTCAAACACAAATTCGCTACTCGCAAGCTGGTTTCGTGTCGAAACTGCTTAAGCATATCGCAAAAGCCTGAAACGCAGAAACGGGATATCGATAATCCATAGTAAATATATCTTTGCCTATTTTTCCAAATTGCAGTATCACTCTATCTTGCTCTGAAGGCAGAGCATTCTGTGATTGGCGCACATTAGCCACCAGCTGAAAGTTCTTAACAGAGGCCACTGTAACTCGTCCTCGAAAGTTCAAACACCAGCATTGTAATTGCTCGTGCCATCTCGGGGTTTTGTTTTCCAAAATCAACGGTTCTTGATAATCGCCAATTGATTTGTTCTGTTTTTGCTTTCTTGCCCCTGGAGCCATTAAAGAGCACAAGGGTTCGTTTGGCGAGTGACTAAGTGTCGAAGGGGTAGGGGCAGTTCCGTCTTTTTGGATAGAAGAAACGGGAATCGTGTGCATAGTGCAATGCATTCTTCTTGGCCCTCTTGTTCGAAGAACGTTGAGCTCATAAGATACAGTGGCGACAGTGTAATTACAGAGGGGTAGTTTTGGTGAGACTTTTTTGGTCGAAATTCGTTTTGTTGACCACCCGTGAGAATGGTTAGCGGAACTGCATGGAGGGCGGCAATCATGAACGGCAAACTTGGACCCGAAAAAGTTGGACCTGAGAATCGAAAATCATGGTTTTGAGTAGAGGTGACAATTTGGGTTCATACATATATTTGGACCCAAACCAAATTAAGTTTCCAATGGGTTGGGTCCTAACATTTTAGCATTTTAGTTCCAACTGGGTTGGCTTTTAATAATATTTGGGTCCAATTGGGTCTTAAATTGGGCCCAATTTGGATCTAAATTTGGTCCAACTTATTTTCCACTTTGTGTCAATAATTTACATTTTACATTCTACAACAACTCCTTACACTACTTTGATTTATAATGGGTCCTTATTGAGAACTTATTGAGTCAATTTTGGGTCCACTTTGGGTCCAATTATAATGCATATTTTTTGACATTGGACCAACCCATTTTAAGTCCAACTCAAATGGACCCAACCCATTCAACCCAATTGCCACCCCTAGTTTTGATGAGTATATTAACGAGATAAATTCACAGACAATTTAAAGATGAATATGAGAAAAAACCTTAGTTTTCCAGCGTAATTATCGCTCGTTTTTGAGAAATCATTTGCAGCCAACGATATTAGAAAATCGGTTTTCGTGGCTTTCCTGATCCTTTTTGCTGCCAAAAGCAATTTACTTGCATCCCCTGAAAGAGCTATAATTTACAACAAACACACAACATCAAAACCCGAAATTTAAACCTCTCATAAAACACGATTAATCGATCAATAATGAATTACAGAGGATTAGATTATCATTTACCAGGGCTCAAGCCAAGATACAATCTATACGTAGATGTAGCCCTGTCCCGCCTGATAAAGCAGTGAATCGGAGATTCTCTTGAGCCCGGCTAACACATATTTATCAAGAATTAAAACTCAACTTATAAAAAAGACAATAATTAAGAATTAAGATACATTGAAAAAAGAAAATAAGCAAAATTTACCTGTTTTAATGACATTGGAAAAGTGAGTAAACCACATTGTTCAGGTGTTCTAATGACCTCTCTAGTTAAATCTCTCCAAGACTTACAAACTGCAGCACAAAAAACGACGGCCCGTCTGGCCGGCCATGTTGTCTCTTTGGCTTCTATTCTACTGATGATGTCAAGAAGCAATTCGGAGGGCAAATTCGTCCATTTACTTTGCTGCAAAAACGCGTTTGAAAACGAAGAACACGAGCCCTCGGAGTTCATATGAGAATTTGTATTGGATTGATCATAATTCTGATCAACTGGTTGTTTTAGTTTGCCATTTCTACCCTTAAAGTCTCTGAAAATTGATTTCAACGCCATTTTTTCTCGATCGATTAACTCTATAATGATCAATAAGCTGTAAAATTACCAATTTTTAGATACTATAACATGCCAATATACAGGATTTGCTTGTGTTTAACAAGCTTTTCTCATATCTCACCTGTAAAAATTGGAAACTAATATGCAGACATATTTACATTTTTAAGAGCAAAAATGAAAGGAAAAAAAAACTAAAAATAAATAAACAGAAAATTGGATGAAGTTAAATGTACCTAGTTTCCACTGCCCAATGCTTAGCGAGATCCAAAGCCTAAAATAAGGTTTTTATCACGTTTCATTGTCTCCTTCAGACACAACACATAAACACAGATACACATGAACACAAATTTATGTATATTATGGTGTATGCATGTATTTGTGCAAAAAATTGTTCGACGAAAAAGGGTCCCAAAATCTCTAGGAAAAATATTAGAAAAAAATAAAAAATTAGCCCGGCAAGTATTTCAAGAATCCCACAAATTTCACCACTTTCTTAACTCATACAACAAATTAAAATTTATGAATTTTTGTAAGAAAAAAATTGTTTCGATAAAACCCAGGATGCCGCAACGCCACCGCCACCGCCACCGCACGATGGACGAAAGCGTTTTCTCGGATTTTCCGAAGATTTATTTATGTTTTTCTCTCTTCAAAATGTTTGTGTTTGTGTGTTGTGTTTGTGTGTTTTTTAATTGCCCTTTTCATGTTCGTGAAATTTAA
Source organism: Verbascum thapsus (assembly GCA_963669365.1). Taxonomy (NCBI): domain Eukaryota; kingdom Viridiplantae; phylum Streptophyta; class Magnoliopsida; order Lamiales; family Scrophulariaceae; genus Verbascum; species Verbascum thapsus. The sequence continues at coordinate 1,836,540 of OY770107.1, forward strand.
CGGCCCCATTTCTTGTATTTTAGCAATAATTTTTGGGGAAATAGTAATGGCTCTGGATATTTAATTTTAATGGGGGAAATTAAAATTTAATGTGATGTTTTTATTTTTTCCATGTATTTACAATAGTTGTATGTATATAGAATACGCAATAATAATATCATTAATAATAATAATTCTTTGGTAATTTATTGCTTCAAAAAAATCAAAACGAATTTATTTTAGGCTAGATTTTATAGATACATATTTAGGGGCGGGTTTGGCAAAATTCGGTACCCACTCCATTTATGTTTATTGATAATACACCTAATATTTTTATAAAATTGAATATATAATACACGAGAGAATAAAATTAGAAAAGAAAAGAAATCCCGAAAATGATTTAGGGAATTCGACAAACATCAGTTATTAACCGTATAATTATATTTCATTTTGTATTTCAATTTTCTAGATACACACAATACGAAAGAGATTGTTTTAAAGTTAACACTAAATAAAAACTCTCAAATTATTACTTACATAGAAATCAACAAGAATACGACAAGCGACTATGAGACAGAGACTACATTATCAAACATATAATAGCATAATATGTAAGTTTCCTAAAGTCACAAAATTAGATGAAACATTTGATAAATGTGACATGATTTTAAGTGGAACCTAAATTAATCCATTTATTTTTTTAGCTTCACAAATTTCTTGCTTTTGGGCTGTATTGCCATTTTGGAAATGGATCAGACAATAATGTACTATTGAAAGCTGGCTCCTATTTCATATTACCTCAATTGATAGATATGATAGTTGTCATGTGTGACACCACTTATTTAACAAATGTTTCCAAAATTAATTTAAGAATGTTGACATATTATTGAAAATAATGCAAAAAAAATATTAAAAAATATACAGAGGGACAATTAATGTAGAAATTCTTATTCGATTTGGTTATAAGAGTGTCTATTACTATAAAATGAGTGTATTATGTCACTGCTAAAGAGCGAATTTGTCATTGCAACTCCACCAAAATATCGACTAAATTGAAATCTTTGTGTAAGTGTTGATTAACGAAATCAAGTTGATCAGTGAAGTTGTGACTTGATTGAAGATGTTACATAATCTCATTATTAAATGTAAGGAATATTACTAGTGAATTATTGGATCATTTTACCAACATTCGTAATACATTCCAATACAGAAGAGTTTGGGGGCGAATATTTACTTAATTTTATAGCATTCTCATCCTTGTATACTTGATAATTAGATGTATTACAAATGTTCAATAAATTATCTTTTAATTACAAAATTATAAGCACTTTACAATAATTATCTTTTAATTTAGGTCCCATCAAAAAAAAAGTAGAGGGAATTAGATAATATTGAGGGAGTTTTTGTGGTAAATAAATTGAATTATGTGACCTCAGGAGAGGTAGGTACAAGACATGTACCTAATTTTAGACCCATTTTGTGGACTAAATTATTGGGTCCTTTTACATTGTACACCAATCCTTTGCTTCAAAATTGGCTAAAGATCCATTGGTTTGGGCCTTTTTGGACCAATGAGGATAATGTTAGTGGCTTAGTGCTTATTAATTAATATGATTTTTTTTTATTTATTTTTTGAGGAATTTGATATTTTTTTTTTAGAAAAATACCTCTTCCGATCAAAGTCGTGTGTCACGTGAAAAATATATAGTGATGGAGTCTCATTCAATTTAAGATAAATTAAAATAATATATTTTGAATATGAAATATACTTAATATGTTCAACTTGTCTATATAATTATTCTGATGAGATCAAGTTTTTTCGTAATTTTTAATTAACAATGATATCTATTTTCAGAGAGCTTTCAAAGGGCTTTTTTGTTAATTATTTAGAGTTAAAATCAAATAATGTCTCGTGAAAACTTTGATCACGAGTCCACGACTTATTTATCCTACCCTTGATGGATCGTTGCTTAGGTCTTGCTTTGGACATGGGCCTAAGCATTGCTAATAACCCATTTATCATTTATAATATGTAAATATTATAATTGCTAATATCTACATTATTGTCTGATCCATTTCCAAAATGGCAATACAGTCCAAAAACATGGGCTGTTTAATTCTTTTAAATATACCTTCTTTATTTTTTTACTAATCAATGTAATAACATATTTTCCCATTTGTATAATTCTTTCCCCAAAAGAATTTGTAATTTCCCAAAAGTACACAAATAGAAGAGGAAATTTCAACTTGCCCCCTCCCTGCCCTACGCTTTCTATTTGACCCCCAAATCCCAACAACAGCGCACAATAGAGCTGGGGCAAAAAACCCATTAAAACTTCACTTCAATTTCATCAAAACAAATCGATACTTCTTCAATCTCAGAGAATCATAGTAAAAAAGACAACTTGATCGGAATGGGGAGCTTAGGAAAGGCAGTTTACACCTTAGGAAACATGATTCGAGCAACGGGTCAAGCCATGGATCGGATGGGTTACCTCCTTCAAGGGAGCTACTATATCCCAAATGAGAGTATGTCGTCGTTTCTTATTTAACCTGGAATCCAAAGTTTCTGTCTTTTTTGTTTAATTTCTGATCCGTTTGGTCAATTGAAATGGAAATTGATTTTAGGTCAGTTTGTGAATTGGGAAAAATAATTGCTTTTTTTTTTGTAATGGTGTGTCATAACTCATAGTTGTAAGTCTTATGCAATTGGAGAAACAGCTTAATTGTTTCTATTTGTTGGAGTGTATATGGTTAGATGTAGCAAAGAAATTCTTGTAGAAGAAAGTAAGGGGAAATAATTGTGAAGATTCATATGTTGACCTTGTTGCATTTGGAAGTCCATGAATTACAATGCATGGGCAATCCTTTCTTAGACATGCAAATTTTTTATTATGCTCATTGGTACCTCTTTTGTGATGAGAACTTTAAATTCCTGATATATCTTAGAACATACTTTTCTTTTTCTCATCTGACTATTAGCCTTTTGAAATGTTAATTCTAACATCATATTGTTGTGCTCTTTTATGCTCTCCATAATTGATCATGCTACATTCTTTTAAATAACTTCAGAATTTTCATTCCTTCGTTACATGTATATGTTTTTCATTCTTTTCAGTTTCTAGGCATCGGACCCTGATGAATCATTTTGAGAAATCTCCGGTGGTGGCTAAGGATGCTTTTATTGCCCCAAGTGCCTCCGTCATTGGTGATGTTCAGGTGGGACAAGGAGCATCGATATGGTATGGATCCGTCCTTCGAGGTAGGTGCTTCATTCAAAAGTCATATTGGTTGATCAACTCAATTATTTCCTTCCACTATTATGTTGAAAAATAACATAATATCTACATTCCAAGTTATCTACTTTTGTTTGATAAGCGCACAAGTGCAAACTTCAGGCATTCAAAGCATCTGCTTCAGTTATTTCCCCCCATCTCTATTTTTCAATGAAAACTTTTCAACTTAGAATTGCAGCAACGACATATATGAGTTTCTCTCCTATTTATGTATACTTTTTCTTTCAATTCATTGACATGCTCAACTTTAAAGAGTCTGATAAGTAGGATTTTATGCACTAAACTGTATGATGAAACTTAGGCTAAACAAGCATAGTGGAAGATAGCTTATTGTTGATCTACATGTTCCTGAAATATAGGCTATTTTAGCGTGTGTAAGAACATTATATATCCCACGTACATCTTATATTAAAGGTGGTCATATAGATTTGATTTAAAATTCTGAAACTAAAGAAGAAAACCACCCCAAGTATTGTGCTTAAATAATCAAGAACGCCACAGAGGAATTTTATTTTACAAAATGACACTGCAAATGCTGCCGAATACCAACCAAATTTATGTCCACCCTCAATTTAGATTAGCAAAATCAAATTAAATTAAACATTTTGTAACTTAATTTGATTAATGTACCACTTTCCTGGGTATAGGTGATGTGAATAGCATCAGTGTCGGATCTGGAACTAACATACAGGACAACTCACTGGTGCATGTGGCAAAATCTAATCTGAGCGGGAAGGTACTTCCAACTATTATTGGAAATAATGTCACCATTGGTAAGTGCTCTTCATTATCTTCCTTTCATATATTTTACATTCTAGTTAACTTTAAATTTGTCTTGGTTTCTAACTTTCTATTTTTTCAAATGTAAAATAGAATAGTACTCAATAATCATAAATGGAGTTGATTCCAATTTCCATTGCTAGTGTACTAATTTGTAATAACATTTGAATGCACAGGTCATAGTGCAGTTATACACGGGTGCACAATTGAGGATGAGGCTTTTGTTGGAATGGGAGCTATCTTGCTTGATGGTGTGGTTGTGGAGAAACATGCCATGGTTGCTGCAGGAGCCCTTGTGAGACAGAATACTAAGGTCCCGTTTGGAGAGGTACACCTTTTATTTTTTTCGTATTTCCTGATTTCAAATTGATCATCGAGAAATAGAGACATGTCCAATCTATTTACAAGTGGAGTATAGGGCTATTACGACTACCATAAAATGATGAAAAATACCCTTCTATGAAATTTGATCCACGACTCAGGGTCCTTTTGTTAGGAATATAATGCCAATGATGAAAATAATCACTCGAAAGAAAAAGCAATAAAGAATCTGACTACGTCTGGGGGCGCTGCCAAGCCAGGATATTCACTGTATATTTCGTAAATACTTGAGTTACAATGATATTGGAGCTATTTATAATACAAGATACTTAACCCTAAAAAGAAAATGATTACGTAAAGTCTAAAATACCCCTCAAAACCTGTGTGCATTGCTTCAGGCCCATAACTCAACACCTTTTACCCTTTTCCTTTGTATTAGACTCAACAATCTCAAATCAAATCTCATCTAGAGATTCTTATTAATTTCAGAGTTATAGATTACAAAAGAAATGTCCAATCTACTTATAAGTCAGTTCTAGAGCTAGAACAGTAACATAAAATGACCGAAATACCCTTCTGTAAGATTTGGAACTTGTTTATGACAGGTATGGGCAGGTAATCCAGCCAAGTTCCTCAGGAAACTAACCGACGAAGAGATTGCATTCATCTCCCAATCGGCCATCAACTATATTAACCTTGCAAAAGTGCATGCTGCTGAAAATGCCAAGTCATTTGAAGAGATTGAGTTAGAAAAGAAGCTTCGTAAGAAATTTGCACATCGTGATGAGGAGTATGATTCAATGCTCGGTGTGGTTCGTGAAATCCCACCGGAACTTGTTCTTCCAGACAACATTTTACCCGAGAAATCCCAGAAAGCTATCCAATGAGATCTTTCGGAAGCAACTTTTGTCTTCGTTTTTTGAAATTTCACTTCAAAGAGTATCTGCTTTGTGCGGATGTGTAGTAAACAAACGGTTAATCGTTTTTGTTTACGAATAAAATTCAAGGACTTGTTTTGGGGCGGATTTTTTGGCTCGGTAATGAGAATGATGTGTTGAAGCCAAACTATGCATGAAATGTGTTCCTTTCTTTGTATTTGAGATGCATATTTTCAATGAATTTGTTGGATCATGCTTCTTTTAGTTCAACACATAAGGCATTAGGACTTTTTTGAGGTTTTGCATGTGTTTTAATAGCTTTTGTGTTTGATGGATTAATAATTGTGCTTAAATCATGGGTATAAACTTTAATCACTTAAATATTTAAGAAAAATAATTTTGCATGTTGTATTTTACGAGATGATATATGGAATAGAGAAATTGGACTGCGAATGTATATATCGAAGGAACTATTGTACTTGCATTACATGTGAATATAATTTGTAATACTGAATTGAAATAGAAAATTTTAACTGCTTTTGATTACTATATAAAAATAATAATTATAATTATATCGAAACTCGACAACTTAGGGGTCAATTGGTTGGCCATTCAATCTCCCAAAAAATTATTTCATAGTAGAAAATCTCATAAAACACACATGGTTGGTATCTCAGAAAAAAAAATTTTAAAAAAATCTCTCAAAATTCATGAAAATTCCAAAAGAAATTCTTTAAAAAAAGAGAGAAAAATTATGTTCACTGTTCATGATTTGACAGTTAACATTATCGATAAAAAGGGTTTTTTCGATTATATTTCAACTCCAAAAATTAAATTAATTACATATTAGAATGTAAAATAACACAACATTCAAAATAAGATCCATTATGACTATTTTTTAATGTCTAAATCAATGAATTTGACTATAAATACATATTAACTCAAACAAATTTCTCACAACAAAAAAATATCACATCAACCATAATCATTACATATTTTTCTCTAAAAATATTTCATCTAAACTTACTTCTCAAACCATATTTCTTATACTTAATATTAAATTTTCTCATTTTTATCACCAAAAAAAATTATTTGAGATGGATATGCCATCCAATTGGGCCCTAAATATTAATGTATTTCAAGATTCGTAGTCAAATGAATCGATTGTAAGTTGAACCTAATCCATGTGAAGAAAGAAATGATTAAGTTAAATCCAGATTTATTAGGATTAAATTAATATATGAGATTCTAATGATGTGTATAGTTAATAATTTGGTGTTTCTTACTCTGAATTATTGTGAGAAATTGGAATCTTCAAAAGCATGCAAAATGCAACATGATTGGGTTTGTCTGATTTCAAATTGAAAAGCCAAAGTCATTCAGATTTCAGCCACACCCGTGATTTCAGATCACTTTTTTCTCTTGAAAATATAAAAAGAGACAATAATGGAAGTTTATATGATATTGGATTATTTTTTTAAAATAAAATCAAAAATGAAATATTTGAGAATCAAATGCACTTATTAACGTGTTGTTTTGGGAACTTATAAAATTTTGTTCCAAAAATATTATCAAAACATTTTGTAAAGCTTACCGTCACTCAAAATTCAACAATATTACGTACTAAATTTTCACATGTTAGGTAGAAACTCCATTAAAGACTTTGCTGTTTTACTAATACAAAATTTGTCCTAAATCAAGCTAAAAAAGAATCTTAATCTTATATTAATCTATTATATTAAAGATAAAGTTTTTTGGAATATTATTATGAATCATTGAATCTCATTTTTTTTTTTTTTTTTCTGAAACGGCCAAACAGAAAACGAACAAATTGGAAACTGTAGAAAAAACAGGCTTCATATCTAATGAATTTACTTTTAATTAAAAAATGACCTTTTCTCGTTTGGATTTTATGTACAACTTTATGGACTTGTAAAGGCTGACTGGATTGCATGTTGGCAATCGAATATAGATAATGACGATTTATTTTCCTCATTTTCTATTCAACAAAATTATTTCATAGTGTAAAATTTAATATCTATATTTAATTGGTATTATTTTCAACTGAATTTTAGATGTATAGTTGTCTATTGATTTTCGTGTTTTATATATTTGAACAATATATTTGATTAATTTTTTAAAAAAATAGTTCCATTTGAGAAACATTAACTCTAAAAAGCAATACAAAGTTTCATTCGGAACACATATAGCTTCCTGTGAATATTGTATGAGTTTTAACTTTTTTTTCAAAGTAAAATTATTGATTAATTTAGAAGTCATTAGATAATATATTTTTCCAAATAATAGTGGACTGAATTTTTTTATACTTTTTTGCATGAATTGGTTAAATGGTAATGGAATTAAAATTTTGTGTACGTAAAGGAGTTTGACTAATTAAGCAAAACTTTTGATAATGTTTTAGTTAAACAGTATATAATCTTTTAAAATAAGTTATTCGAAACTAATAAATTCCAAATAATAACAGAAAATTTTCAAATTATATTTTTTGTGAAAAATCTTATAAATAAAAAGATTTTAGCTAAACAATCTCTAAATAAGTTATATTTATTTTCAGGTCTCTTAGTCTATAAATACAAGATGAGTAACTGAAACTGAGGGGAGGAGTGGAAGCAGATCAGAAACCTGAGGGTACCTAATTGGGGGAAATTCAATCCTCTTTCAAGAACCCTAATTAATTCTCTCCCTGAGGTTAAACAAACAAATGGGTGTTGAAATCCAGTTCAAAATCAACAACCAAAATGATAATTCTACTACTTTAGCTGCCACAGCGCCCCTGATTGTGGGCCTACTGCCGGCAGCTCTGGTGGACCACGTGGCGACGGTTGATTGCTCCCTCCTCTCCCGAATCCCCGGCGAGGCCGGTGGTTCATTTCCTGTATACCATCCTTATCATCTGCCTGTTTGTTTTATGCCAATTTGAATGTTTTGAAGCCAGATGTTTGATGGGCTTGGATAACTGTGAAATTTTGTTGTTTGTGTTTGCTTTTGATGTTCTGTTTGTTTCTTTTTTTTTTTTTTATTTGCTTCAAATGATGATAAAGTTGGAATATTTCTTAATTGCTGTGAGTGTAAATATTTGGGTTGATGTTTATATTTAGAGTGTAGGTACAATTTGCTTCTTACCTGATACCTTGTGGCTAGAATTAGACTATGTCTTGTCAAACACACTATAAGATGTTATTGAAGGGCAATCTATTAGTGTTTTATGTACTATCATGTTTCATGAAGTTAATGGAATTTCAGTTGAGTTTTATATTGTTTTCTATTTTAAGTATAAGCATGTATCTTTTTGAGTGAGAGATAGTGTATTCTTAATAAGCTTGTGAGGTTTGGTAAATTATCACATATATTGTGAAGAATGTATCGATTTAAATTGCTTCTCATTATTCTTATTATGTTCATTATACATTTGGCTGTCCTAGGTTGCACCCGAAGAGCTGAAGTTCATCTTGAATGAGGTTGATTCCCACATTGCTGCTTTTCCAGAAACTACATCTCCATTGAAGACCATAGCAGGGGGAAGTATTGCCAATACTATTAGAGGCCTTGCTGCTGGTTTTGGGGTTACTTGTGGTGTAATCGGGGCGTGTGCAGATGATGATCAAGGAAATCTGTTCATAGATAATATGAGTTCATACAAGGTTGATATCTCAAGACTGAGGCTGAAAAATGGGCATACCGGACAGGTGAGCTATTCCCCACGGCCAAGGAGGTTCCTCAAACAGTATATCTTTTAGAAAAATAGCTAACGAACAATGCTGTTTTAACTTTATAATACAGTGTGTTTGCTTAGTTGATGAATTGGGAAACCGTACAATGAGGCCATGTCTCTCTAGCGCCGTGAAAGTTCAGGTGTGTTTTGCTTAAATTTAGTTTGTGATACAATGTTATGATTTAAAAATAGCAAATTTGTCTCACAATGTTATCGTTTACCAGGCAGATGATTTGACTACATCAGATTTCAAAGGGTGCAAGGTGAGGCATCTGTGATGTAAACACAACCGAATCTGTTTCAATGTGGCCCATGTTGTCCCTGTCTTGTTTTGTCCCTTTTTTGTCTGATTGTGCGGTAATTCGTTTCTTTATGGTTACAGTGGCTAGTGCTGAGATATGCAATATTTAATATAGAAGTTATTCAGACAGCCATTAAGATTGCCAAGCAAGAGGGCCTTTCTGTTTCACTGGATTTGGCCAGCTTTGAGGTAATATTAACCTTTACGAACTATAAAAACTTCGGCCCGTTTCAAATATCATTATCAGACGTACATACATGGTGAAAATTGACTTGGCTGCTATAATGATCTTATTTTGGCAGATGGTGAGGAAATTTAGATTGCCACTTTTGCAATTACTGGAATCAGGGAGCATAGACCTTTGCTTTGCCAATGAGGACGAAGCATCAGAACTAGTGAGGTAAAATCGACTTTCTTTCTTTGTGCAACAGTGTTATGAAGCAGATTGTAATGTTCTGTTTAAGCCATTATGGAGTTTAATCTTGTAATTATACTTGAAGCAGTCCCTTGTTAAGTGCTGCTGATATTCCCTTTGATTAAGTTGCAGGGTTGAAGATGGTTCAGACCCTGAGTCGGCTCTTGAGTTTTTGGCTAACCACTGTAGATGGGCTGTGGTGACCTTAGGCCAAAAGGGATGCATTGCGAAACACGGAAAAGAGGTCGGTTTAGTGTGATGTTGATAATCCCTTCATATTTTGGTTGTGACCCTACTAAAATGGTAGTTACATATACACCCTCTGCATGAGCCTCGTTATGAAAAACACTCGATATACACACGCAAGCCCCTACATGAGACCATAACTATGAAAAATTACAGACGTTTGAGAAATTACCATAATTTCTATCAGGGTGTGTTTGGATCGAGTGATTTAGATTTTGGGAGGGGATTTGGAGGAAAGATTTGAAATGACACCTAAAATGGAGTCATTTGAAATCCTAGTCATGGAGAAAATAGCTCAAAGTGAATATCGAGTGATTTGAAATCCATTGTAACTTGGATACATCCAAACGAACGAACTTCATGAATTTGTTGACGAATTTGAAACCCATAGATTTCAAATCCTTCAATCCAAACACAGCCTCAGGGATTACAACTTCATCCCTCCTCAGTAAAAATGAACATTGGGTTTGTGTTTTTAGGTTGTCCGGGTCCCGGCAATAGGAGAGTCGAAGGCCGTTGATGCCACTGGTGCAGGAGATCTATTCGCAAGTGGGTTTTTGTACGGATTGGTGAAAGGACTATCACTTGAGGAGTGCTGCAAAATTGGCTCGTGTAGTGGTGGGTCCGTTATTCGTTCTCTTGGCGGTGAGGTGACTCAAGAGAATTGGCAATGGATGTACAAACAAATGCAGACAAAGGGTCTTTCGATCCCGGAAGCCAATAATTTTTTCTTTTCGAGTTAAAGATTACATGTGTGTCTTTAACCTCTGATGTTGAAAAGTCTCTTTATTCAGCGTTTTTCGATTAAGGGTCCTGCTTCGGTTGCTTGAAGCAAGTTTTCCCACGTTTTTTGTGGTCGTTTATTTCGAGGGATAATTGGTATGATGTATCATAGTTCGATTTGAGTCAGTTTTGTTTTCGAGATAGATATCCACAATTATGCAACCCGAGTGATTCTTAGAAACGCCATTGCTTTGAAGTTTCAATATATTTGCAACTGTGTGTATGGTGAATTTCACATGGGATTTTAGACCCCATGTGTTTTATTGTCCCACAAAAGCCTGTCTATACTATAATTAAATACTAATGATCCAATAATCAAGCCCACATCACAATTATGCTAAACTAATATCAATTAACCTTTCCCAACAGCAAGAAAGTCCAGAACTATATCCCAATACAGATAGTAAAAGACAAGGTCCAAGATGATCAACATAAATAGTTCCACATAAAAAGCAGTGTATTGCAATTCAACAAAATAAAAAAGTAATTTGATCTTACTTGCACATTAAGCACAATTGCAGAAAATAACATCATCATATGTCCATCGGAGCAACATCTGGCTCGGCCGGAGCTGCCTGATCGGGACCCGTTGTGTCACTGCCTTGTTCCGGGGCAGCAGTCTCGTCAGCAGGTGGCTCTTCACCGACTACTTCGAACTCGTTGATAAGTCCTTTCACAGTTTCTTGATCCAATACTTTGAACGCCTCTCCTACTCCGATTATAGCAATTGTGCAATTTGAGCTTGTTAGTTTTTCTCCTTGTAAGGTCTCCCTTAATGCGAAAAGTGCGTCTTTGATCAGATTTTCTCGTGATGAGTCCATGAAAGACTCGAATTTGCGTTCTAAGTATGTTTTTGCAGCCTGTGATCGAGACCCGATAGCAAATGCTTGATATTCAAAGTAATTGCCGCTTGGACAGTTGTAATAGAGGTGGGCCCCAGATTCATCTAGACCACCAACCAGGAGGCCAACGCCATATGGTCGCTTCCATGAACGTTGCGTGCAGACCTGAATTAAGATAACGGTGAATGTGATACTAAGATGAAGATTTTATGATAAAATGAAAGAGGATTTTGCAACGCATGAAATAAGCTAAGATACTAGGCTAGTAGTAAAATAAAAACGCATGTTTTATTTGATATATTTACAAGAACAAAAATACTGGTCAACCAGACATTAGATCAAGAGGAAAAATCAAACATACAATGACAATTCTTTACGAAAATGTAGAGTTTGTGCATAAAACATTTCAAGTAACAAATAAAGTTGTAATGGGCATTCATATGAAATCCAATTAGCTATTCATTATGAATAAAAGATTTCACGGAAAGGATATAATCACAAAATATAAGAGCCTAAAGTGGGATACTCGTGTAGTTTCAAATGCACACTGGCAGAAGCAAGCTCTGTGACACGTGTAGTTTAAATCCATACAGGGGTATGCTAACAGTGTTCCGTAGACTCTGCACTTCATGCTTTAGTAAACTTATGGACCAATCCTACAACTAAAAGATAAGCTAAAAGTTGACAGCAGGAAAATATGTTAAGAGGAAACTAAGACAGAATTGGATGAAGTAGCACAAACAAGAAGGATTGAAACTTAGCCCGCGTGATAAACAGGAAAGTATGAGAATGTACCAGTAACATATGTAGTGTAAAAGAAAATGTTATAAAGCTTATATTACATACTTCTCATGTCTTTGACATAAAACTTATGATTTCTTCAAAAGAAAATGAAATAAATTAGATAAATAATGAAAGAAACAACAAATACCAGTAGACTACAATCCGCAGGTATGTGAAAAATAGAACTTCAGTGACCGTCGAGGTAAAATCCATAAAATCAGTTCAAGGTCATGAAAGCAATTGTAGGATATTTTAGCCTGTGTGTTTATGATGATATCGGTTATCCTAAAGAAAATCTCAAACTCCAGTTCAACCAAAAGGAGAAGAGTTTCTCTCGTAGACAAGCTTAACAAAGCAAAGCAGCATATCAGACAATTATTAGATTTCACCTTCAAATCCAAGCATATTTAAATGTCAAAGCTAATTAACTGTATGTTTATGAACTAGTGCAATCTTTCTTCCAGTTCCATTTGCCACTAAACATATGCAACTCATAAGCACCAAGATTCAATTTTTAGCTTCTCTTTATTGCTTTTTTCCTCTTCAAAATTAGGTATACGAACAGCTAATCAAAATTTGTTTCATTTTCTCTTTCTAGTTAGCTTAATTTCAACCACAAAGACTATTATTCTTGCAAAATGATGAAACAGAGAAGTATATATTTCAACATTTTTAAATATATCCCCACAGTAAGCACTCTACTGTAAACCTCATCCCTCAATTCTCAGACTCAACTGTAGAAATCATCTCTCAATACAGTGTTCAAACCAAATACAAGTTATACAACTCCCTGTTCTAACTTTCTTAGTAGGTCTACCTTTTGAATAAAAAATCATTGCTCAGATCCATTCACGAAATCCCAATAATATTACTCCTCAACCTAAAACCTAACTCTCAATTACACAATTATCCCCATCCTCAATACAAAAATTAACCAAAAACAAGCACCAAAATCAGAAACCGAACAAATAAGGTTTAAATCCAAAAAACACGAAAAATAAAAACCAAAACCTGAGCTTTATCAGCCAGCTGAACAACAAGGCGGCCGACGGGAAGAGGCGACTCATATGTGTACGAGTAATTAATGCACTCATTTCTCACATACCGCGACAGCACGCGGCCGTCGGCAGTGAGACCGGCGATTGCGACGCCAATGTGGTCGTCGACCTTGAAGATCTTCTTCTGGTGCGACGAAAGCTCGGAGCTCGCCTTGTTGACCGACGCTAGCACGACGTGAGTCTTCGATCTCAGCCCTATCGCCGCCGAACCCTGCTTCACAGCCTCCATCGCGTACTCCACTTGAAATAGCCGCCCCGCCGGCGACCATGTCGTCACGTCAGTGTCATACTGGTTTCTGAACATTGTCGATACGTTGACGTTTCGATGATAATTGGAAATTATAGATTCAGGCAGATGTATGTATCGCTATGTTTGTGTCTCACTCTATTTTAGCAGTAAAGGAGAAAGAGAGGCTTTTTTTGTGCACTTTTCTTTTTCTTCAAGGCAAGAGTAAAGAAGACTAAAAATTTTATTTTTATTATAATTTTTAAATTATCTCATATTTAATTCTAACTTCTAAGACTATGTACAATTGGGGGTGTTGAAAGAGGGTGTTTAATATTTTAAATAGTTGAAACCATTGGAATAGGGTGTTTAATGGTGAGGTGGATTAAATTGGTGGAGAAATTTTACATGGTGTTGAAAAGCTTACATGGCATGATCTTATTGGCTAACCATATTGTACATATTTTTATCACACTCCAATTATTTGATGTTAATTATTTGATAATAAATAAATTTTTTTATATAAAAAAAAATATATCAAAATTCATAATTTTTTCTCCTCTATAAATAGAGACTAGTTTCACTTGATTTGGATACCAAAAAAAATTCGATCATTTTCAATATAATCATATTATTATCCTTTAATAAATAAGATTAATATTTAGATAAATATTTAAATAAATTTTATTTTAAAAAATATCGAAAAAGAAATTATTTCATCGTTATTTTTAATTATAAACGATAATCTTATTATAATCTAATCATAAAATTAAAAGGATAAATAAATAATAAAAGTAGTGGGGTAGGGTGTTGAATATTATTAAACAAAACCATTGTAGAGTGTAAAATTTGAATGGGTGTTTAATTATTATATGGAAGAGAGATAAGATGATGTGGAGTGTTGGGAATTGAAAAAGAGGGTGTTTAATGTTGTGACCATTGTACATAGTCTAAGTACAATTTTTGTTAATAAACATTTTGATCAGTTTTGAGGGTGATTTTTGGAGCGTAAATAGTATATAATATTGAATAAAATATTATAATATTAAATATAATTTGTGCATCAATGAATTTTTGCTAAAATTTCTCAAAAAATCATTTTAGTAGAAATTTTTAATTGAGATTAAATGTGAGATAAGAAAATTACAAAAATAAATGTAAAATTATGGAATTAAAATTAAGATAGAGAGAAATTATGAGACGAGAAATGCAATTTTCACGGGCCGATGAGACTTGGGCCGGGTTTTTCTATTTGACTAGATTTATATCATGGATCCTTTTTAAAATGGATGGGCTTATATTTATAGTTTGGGTTCTAATTTTATGTCTACTTGGCCCAAATTAACATTTTTCTGCTGGGAAAATGAATTCATGTTAATGATTTGTTAGTGTTAATTTTGAAAATGTTAACTATAATAAGATATGATTTTCAAGTATAATTGAAAATCTTAACAATATACACAAAATATTTCAATATATGAGAAAAATAGACACCAAAAACAATTGTAATTGACCCACTAGTACTTATTATAGACCCAAACTATTTTTAAAATAACCTCAATCAATTTTGAATACTCCTATTTTTTATGAATAGTGACACTAATAAGTCCAATTGCTTGATGAAATGGGCAAGTACAATCATATAGATATTTCTCATAAAAATTCTAATCAAAAGAGAACAAAAGTGTCATAGTTTTGGGCCACTTGATATCTTGCTTTATGCTTTAAATCTCCTTAATTCTTTCAACAAATAATTGCTTATATTCCTCTACAAATGTGATTGATTTAATCATATATTAATCTTACATCAACCTTTTTCTTAATTATGTCATGTCTCAATCTCATGTGTCCTTGTAAATCTCTGTCGTTATGTTTTTGACAAATGAAAAATGATTTGTCAATCAAATTCGATTAATATATATATAAGAATATATCAATCACTATTATTCATCTGATTAAAAAAATAAGAAAAATTGCTCAGACTACTTAAAAATAAACTTTCTTATCTAAAAAATACATAATAATATTTTCAACAAAAAACACTCATTCCACCAATTGTTCATTCCAAAAAAATCAGTATTTGGGGTTAAAAATTTATTAATGTAATTTCCCTTAACTATCAAGTTAAAAAATTAATTGATTATAGTTTGGCATAGAGATTTATTTATTAAAAAAATTATATTGATACAAATTAGATTTTTATTTTTAGATTTATTAAATCTTCTTGAAAAAGTAAAAAGGATATTTACAAATAACTACCATGTTAAAATAATAAATTATTTAAATCTTTAAAATTTGACTTGATACTATCATTTTTATTTTTTAGTGATCAAAAAATGAAAAATGTAATTTATAAAATACAAACATAAAGAGCCTAAGAATTAGGCTATGATAACATGGTCAACAAGAGATCCATTCAACTCTTTTTGAGCATTGATATGCCAATAATGCCACAAGTAAAGGTACTTTCTTTTAGTAAAAGAAGAGCCCTTTTTTCAAATGTGGACACCACTTTCTTTATATATTTTGTTCTTTTGTTTGAATTAATTATTATTCATGAAAATTGATTTTGAACCTAATTTATTATAAAATTTTAGAAGTGATTTATGATAAAATTAAAATAAAATAAAATTATAAGTTTATAAGAATTGCAATAACCAATGCCATAAAGGACATACTTCCATACTTGTGGGTCCTCCCTTATCCAAGAATCAATCACTATTTTTTATTCTATGACCAATTTGGTCATTTACTTGGTCAATCATCAAAAGTGAAAAGGTTGCAATTTAAATAATAAGACAAATCAATACAACAAATTTATCTACTATTTGTAATTCAAAATTATTTGAACACATCAAAAAGCTACTATACAAGCATTATGATGTTATAGTTGAAAAAGATTTGAATTGCGAGAAAAATTCACGATCATTATTTTTAGAATATATGTTGGATAATTTTGATATTTTGTAATATTTTACAAATTATAAAAAAGATAAATCAATATAAACTATCCAGTAAATTAGTATCATTGTAACAAATATAAAACCCTCTTAAACCTATAATTGAGTATTAATAGAACTTGGTCAATCCTCACTAGATCTTAACATATTGGTATGTTCCCATTATTCAAATCTCATAAATATTTTTTTTTTATGACAAGGGAACCCGCAAACCACACAAGAGAGGTAAACCAGCCTAGGTTGCCCATAGCTGACAGACTCACAGTAAAGAAGGCAAATAGACATTCCCTCATCAGGATTCGAACCCGTGACCAAGGCCACAAAATTCAATGCCCTTACCAACTCTACTGGGGGTTGCTCCCCAAATCTCATAAATATTAATATTATAATAGGGGGTCCGGAGTACATAAATTTGGTAGGAGAAATTATGAAATATAAATTAATTTTGTGATGATTCACACAACTATCATTGTCTATTGTTTTCATAATTGTTATCATTGGCTCCACCCGAATTATGTTAGAAATTTTTATTAAGGACTCTTAGTAGGAAAATAACCGATTAATTATAATTTACAGAATTGTTTGCTCTTAGAGCTTTCTAGGTAAAAATAATTTATTATAACTTTAGAAAATTAGTTTTAAAAATTTTATATTGACAACGGATCCTAATTACGATTTAATCTTAACTTTTTAATTTTTTCTTTTTTTAAAAAAATATTTTTTTAGGTAATTAATATATTAAAATTAATAGTAAATCATGCAAAAAATTCAAGTGAAAAAATCAATCGATGAATTATTAACTTAACGAATATAGGGTAATGTATTCAGAAAGGCTATCAATTCAAACTTTTGATTTTTTTTTTTTGATTGGCAAGTTTGTAATAAGTCGTTGAGATTGAATTATTCATAAGTGTTTCGATTTTATTTTAAAAGATTTTACGTATTTATAACTACTAATTTACACGCATCTTGTGCTAAAAGTTGTTTTATTTAATTTTATAAATGTGGCATAACATTAATTAAGGATATATTTATATAATTAAATCAAATGATAAATTCTGCAGGTGAAACAAATTTTAATTACTTTTTTTTCTCACCGACTGTTTGCGTGGGGACCACTTCCAATCGTTTTAAATATTTTCTGAAGTTTGAAAACTACATCTATAGATAGCATTTATATATTCACCAATAAATAAAACAGTTCGAAATTCCATTATCACCCCTGTTCATCTTCTGTAATTCCATTTTTGTCCCCTCACAAAGAAACCAAGGCTTTGTTTGTTTATGTATTTTGAAAAAGAATTGATGAAAGTCAATTAATTTCAAAATTATGTAAATCAAGATATTAAAAGTAAGATTTAAAAGTATAAACAAACAAGACCTAAATATTTAAAATAAAGTAATCGCGGCGTCGTTGTATGGGACGCAACAGACATAAAAAACACAAGTTTCGTAGCATTTTGGCTGTGAGTGATCTGCTGCTTCTGGTCTTCATACACCTCCATGATGAACAAATTTATTGTTATTTTATTTAAAATTAACTCTAATAGAAAAGGCACTATGTGTGAGTCTATTAAGGTTATATTTGTTTATCTTCTAACTTATAAATTTGAATTTTTTTTTTCGAGAACTACTTATTATAAATTTTTGTATGACTTTTATGTGATACATAGGATGTTTGTTTAAAATTGGTAGACAAATTTAAATGTGTTAAATTTACAAATAGTTAAATAATTGTAAAATATGAAAAATAAAGAAAAAATATTAGTGAAATAAATAATTATGAACTAATAATTATATCAAATGATGGGTGTAATTGATGTGCAGTTAGTTGTTTAATTGATTGAAAAATCCAGAATAAGAAAACGTGAATTTAAATGAGAATAATTTGAGTGAAATGAATTAAAATTGTTGTTACATCTAATACTAGCACGAATGATAAATAATTAGAACGTACATAATTTTTGACTATTTTTACAAGTAGATAATACAAACAAAATTCTCTTCTAATGATATTTCATTTTGCATTTTATGTTCTTATTCAATCTATGTAAATATTTTTTTATTTTGTTATGAATAAAGGCGATAAATTTTGTACATGTGGTACGCATAATCGTATATATATAAAAGTATTTGCCCGCATGGGCAGCCCAGTTGGTCACAGAAGGGTGAAGTTTGGACAATGACCAAGGATCGAGTCCCACCAGCGGCAGTGTGGGAGCAACCTCTCAAGTGAGGGGCTCCTTGTGCGCAGTGGGCACTGGTCTAGCCCCTATGATTGGCTGGGTTACCATGATTTATTCCTCCCATAGCTCTGTCGGGCCGGGGCATGGGGGGCCCTTGGGGTTGGGGATTCAACCTTTTGGACAAATATATATAAAAGTATTTGATTGAAATATTATTTTAAAGTAAAAAGATTCGTAGTGGATGGGAACACTTAGACGCGTCACAGCAGATAATTACTCCAAGTGGACCCCACTCCAACACAATAATAAATTAATAATGTTTAAAATATATTAAAATTTTCTCTCATTTTCTTCTTCATGCTGTCTGAGTTTCTGCAGAATATTTTTCTCTGTACACAATAAAATTTATAACAAGTGAGGCAAAAATAAAAGTAAATTAAAGCAGAAAACCCTAGCCTCCATAGCCAGAGCTCCGAACCTCACTCGCTTCCCATTTCCATGGAGTCTCTGTCCAGACCTCCGCACCGGAGAAAGCACTCCAGCACCTTCTCCTTGAAGAACCCCTACGACGACGTTTTGCTGTCTAATGGAGGCAAAAGGAAGCCGTTCGAAGCTCATGAGTACTCCGAGATATTCTCAGGCTCTTCGTCCATTCCGGTGCTTGATCTTTCGGGTCTGGATGAGCGGGTAGGGTCGGGTGACGCTCGGAGCTCTTCTAAGCTCGATTATACCAACATTTTTGGTGGCTTTAGTAATGATGACGTCGCGATGCCGTACGAGGAGGTTGTCAGAAATTCTGCTGCTAAGAAAACTATACCGCGGTGAGGAGTTTTGATTTTTTTTTCATGTATTTTTTTTTGGTGAATTTTTGGGAGCTTAAAGTGTGTGTCTGCATTTTACAATTTTTGTTGATGGTAATTTCTATCTGTTGTTTGCTTTTTCAGATTTTTTTACCTTTTCCACTATTAATGCTTTAACTCCTTACTTGCCATTCCAATTCTCTAAAAAAAATTATAATATCAAAAATAAGTTTAAATATTTTCATAATTTTGTGAAGAAATGATTATGTTTTGGTTGATTGTATGCTCATTCAGTGGGGAAAAGTTTCCGGTGCTATTAAAATACTTTGTAAGAGGGGACAATTTAAAATGTCTATTGAAGTTGTCTTTGCTCTTTCTAGTAATGAAATAGATTGATATGTTGCTTTAAGAGCTCACAACTTAATTTATAGTCCTGATTTTGCTTATCTAATTGTCTTTGTCTATTAAGATGCCTGCACCTAAATCCTTGTTATGTCTATTACAGAATTCCAATGGACACAAAACCACCATCGCAAGAATCAGGTTCGCCCCATTCTTCAGGAAAAACCAGAAGGTCGTCTCATGAGGCATCTGATCAGTCAGTTGATGGAGTTAAGCAGCAGGTTAACATGTCATTCAATAGGATCAGCCAAGGAGATAATGATGCATCAAACGGGAAAATGCACATAGCACAACTCCATGCTGTTCCTGGATTTACTTATTTTGTTAATGGCACTTCTCGGCTTCCAAAAACAGAAGATGAAAGTCCTATACCTTCACTGAAACGTGGAGTTAGTCGAGCTTGGAGTTTCAGTGCTGAACTTGAATCAGTTAAAGTTAAAGGTGGTTTAAGTGGCAACAAATCACATATACCTGATAAGTCACTCAATGACAATAAAGTTGACCTCAAAGCAAACTTCTTGAATGTCCCATTAAGCGATGACAATGATCCGAAGCGATCAAGAGGATCGAGCTTTGTTTCTGAACAAGATGCTTCTGAAAAGATTGCTGGTGAATCTTCACCGTTTTTCTTTGATGAGGAATTTGATGAAAATTCAGTTGCTGCTGTATCTGCTGCTGCCTTGAAGAAAGCCATAGATCAGGCTCAAGAAATTATAAGAATTGCAAAAATCATAATGGACAGGAAAAGGCAAGGTCTTCAAGATGGTTCTAAGCCTAACTCTAGGGGTCGTCTGAAAGTTAAGGATAATAAGGAAGCAAAGATTGACCACGAGGCTTATGGGTCAAAAGAGAAGATTGTTTCAGGAAAAAATGAAAGATCAGACCGTATTAATACAGGAAAGGTTAAGGTGGAAAGGGTACGGGAGAATGTTGGAGCAGCTAAAGAACATGCAGAGGCATTCACTAGGGAAAATAAGGTATCTGCTCCATCTTGCACTCGGCGCGAGACTCTTCATATTGATGGAATGATTGAATTGAAGAAGCTCGGAGAAAATGTTGAAGCAGCTGAAGCACCTAGACTGGCAGCCGATTTTCCTGGATTGGTTCCCAACGCTGAGTTCAGAACTGAAAAGTTGGAGTATGGTCAGGTAGACCTTTTGCTAACCGCAGATAAAAATGCATCTCACGCTGTGGAGATGGAAGCGGGCAAGGAAACCTTTAAGCAGAGAATAGTGAATGTAGATCATAGGAAAGGGCCTGATGTTGTTCATAAACAGTCTGAAAGGGTGCTGGATACACCCGAAAGAATGGAAGAACCGGAGAAGAGTGTTGAGGAAGCATTGGAACAGTGTCAGGCTACTTTTAATCATGCAAAGGTACGTACACATATTGATGAACAGGAAAAGATTGTGGATGAAACATGTGGAAATTTGAGGATAATCCTGGAGAATGAAGTGACTGAGGAGAGAGAAACTGTTAATGATGATAAGGAAACGGGTGAGAAAAAAATCGAAGAGTGTACAGAAATGCTTAATGTAGAATATACGACTGCATCTAGGTTGGAGTTCGATAATTTGCTGAACAATTCAGGTAATCTGGTTGAGAAAGAAATGGTGGAGCAAGAAGAGACGAGGAAGGATGAAACTATCCCTGAGTGGAAAGAAAATGGCCTCGGACATGGAGAAAATGATGTTGACGAAGTAAATGTGATAGGGCCGAAAGAGGCTCACACATGGTCTCAAACTGAAGAGCAGCTAAAAGAGGCCTTGGAGGAAGAAATCAATGAGAGGAAGCCTGAAACTCTTCCAGAAGTTAATGAAAAGAAACTGAATCACACATATGATGAAAAGGAGCTAATGTTACCTGAAACACTTGAGCAGGATGAAGCTAAAAAGAGACATGTGAATATTTATGAACATGAAGCAACTGAGACCGTTGTGATGGAGGCAATCAATATTGTTGAAGCTCAAAAAAGTGAGATTCTTCGTGATGCTGAAGGAACAAACACTGTTATTGAAGAAAATCACTGTAAATGTGAGTCTCAGGAGTTTGCTTATGAGAAGGGTATTGATGAAGCTGTTGATGTGAATAATAGTGATGCTAGCACTGTCTTCAGTGAAAGTCTAGAAGCTTGTGCAGTTGACTTAAACAACAAAGGAGAAGATTATCAGAAAGAAGTTAAAAGGGTGCCTGGAGTAACTAAAGCATTTTTTGCTATTGACAAGGACAAGGAAGCAGATCAACTGTTCCACCTGGAGGATAATGAAATGCCTGAAATAGACAGCTTGCGCCGAAGTGCCTCTGAAGAGATCTTTTCTCAAAGCAAACTGCATGATCCCTTTGAAGGTCCTTCAGCTAATGCGAAGACAGCAAATTTTGATGACATTGAAGAAAAACTATCAGATGGGGACACATTGGAAAAAATTTGCAAGATTCATGATGCTTCTCAAGATTATGCTAATAAAATCAATGGGCAAAA
Source organism: Verbascum thapsus (assembly GCA_963669365.1). Lineage (NCBI taxonomy): Eukaryota > Viridiplantae > Streptophyta > Magnoliopsida > Lamiales > Scrophulariaceae > Verbascum > Verbascum thapsus. The sequence continues at coordinate 1,859,008 of OY770107.1, forward strand.
TTTACCTCAGGTTGATTCCTCTGATAAGAAAACTGAAGTATTTGATCTTGCATATCTAAGACAAGTGTTGGAACAAACTTTAGAAAGTGACGAGGGATCAGCGTCAACCTCCAGTGTTGAAAATATAGACAATTTGTCAGCTCATGAATCTGAAGAATGTGTAGAAAATGCGAAGGAAATGACCTCAAACGAGGAAAAATTAAAATATGAAATTGATGCGACTTCTGACGAAAGTAAATGTAACGAGGAACGAAGTGAAGAAATGGATAAGCCCATGGAAACTGAAAGAGGTGTAGAAAAGGATCTAAATGTGGACAAAAATAGAGAGAATCATGCCAAAGAAAACGTGCAAAACTTCGATAAAAACGATCACCAACAAAGAATCGAAGCCATCAAGAGGGGAAGAGAACGTGAAAAGGATAGAATAGCTGTAGAAAGAGCAATACGCGAAGCTCGTGAGAGAGCGTTTGCTGAAGCTCGAGAAAGGGCAGAAAGAGCTGCTGTGGAGAGAGCAACAGCTGAAGTTCGTCAAAGAGTTATGTCAGAGGCTCGGGAGAAGCTTGAGAAGGTGAATAAACCGCCAGCTGATAAGGCCTCCACAGAAGCTAAGCTTAGGGCAGAACGTGCTGCTGTGGAAAGAGCCACAGCAGAGGCCCGTGAACGTGCTCTGGAGAAAGCAATGTCTCAGAAAACATTTACCGAGGCAAAAACACAGGCTGATAAATATCATGCAGAAAGGGCTTCTAGTTCATCTAGAAATAATGGACTGAAACACAGCTTTTCTTCCTCGGTGAGTATCATTGTCGGTTTTTTGGTGGCTACAAGATAATGTGCATTTGTTTCTAGAAAATTATGGATTTTTGGTGGCTACAAGATAATGTGCATTTGTTTCTAGAAAATTATGGATTGGATTTTCATGCAGGATTTGGAGAAGTTTGATGGATCTGAATCAGCGCAGAGGCGTAAAGCAAGATTAGAGAGGCACCAGAGGATAATGGAGCGAGCGGTATGCACTTCTCCATTTTATCTTTGAAACTAAGGGATAACTACATGCACACCCCCTCTCACTTATAAGTAATTAACCCGAAATTTATTGCTAATTTAACCCAAAATCTATTGCTAATTTAACCCGAAATCTATTGCTAAAACCTGATAAATTTACTAACTTGTTTTTTCTCCACTCAACTGTTTTTTTCAGGCAAAAGCCCTTGCAGAGAAGAATATGCGCGATCTTCTTGCCCAGAAAGAGCAAGCTGAGAGAAATGTAATATCTCTTCCATTAAATTTGAGTTTACAATTATTTGCATAACCCCAATGTATATTCTTCGTGAAAATTAAATTCGTTTTGTTGATAAGCATCTGTATCTAATTTCAGAGATTAGCTGAATCTCTTGATGCTGATATCAAGAGATGGGCCTCAGGAAAGGAGGGGAACTTGCGCGCACTTCTGTCAACTCTTCAATATGTATGTATTGGCTCCAATTCACACGACCTATTTTGTTATCACAATAATCACATATTATTTTTCTTTTCATATTTGCATATCAACCTCCAGACCATAATTATTAACTGAATTATGAATCAGTTAAACCTAATTCATTTTCATCTGCAGATACTTGGGGCTGACAGTGGTTGGCAGCCTATTTCGTTGACAGAGATAATAACAACTGCTGCAGTAAAGAAAGCTTACAGGAAAGCAACTCTTTATGTACATCCTGACAAAGTGCAACAAAGAGGGGCTAACATTCAACAGAAATACATTTGTGAGAAGGTTTTTGATCTTCTCAAGGTATGTTTTGCATTATCTCAAGTACCCGTTTTTTCTTATGTTAGATTGAATCTTTTCTGAATTATGTTCCGTTTTTTTTTTTTTCCTGGAATATACATTTCAAATCCATCTCAGGCCGGTTGGAACAGGTTCAACTCCGAGGAGAGGTGAATAACAACGGCATGTATGTATCGATTAATAATTTGATTCATTTTTTGGGAGGATTGAAATGTGGTGTTAAGAAATTGACTTTATTTTGAGATAGCTAGATGTGATTCAATGACCTATGTAGAAAGGTGAACTTAGTATGGTTGTGGAATATGAATCTTTCAATTGCCATGTATGTATGTATAGTCATTGATGAGGATGATCATGCAATATATGTTTATCCTAAAATCTCATCTGCATCTAAAGAAGCTACAAATCGATTGCAAGAACTTGGGCTTTCAGGGATGGTGGATATTCACCTTTGCTATATTCTCCAGGCTTTTATAATGAACAGATGTTTCAGGTCTACTCGATTATTTCCCGAGAGTTATAAAAGCTTAACAAATATTTCGAAAGTGTATGCAAAACTCAGAAATACTCAAACATGCTTGAAAAAGGCTAAAAGCTTGGATTTGTTCAGGTTTTTATTCTCCATAAAAGCTACACTTATTCTTCAATAGTTTCTACTTATCTACAAATGAAAATTGGCCTCTTAAGAGTTTTGCTTAAATGATTGTGCCATCTTTAATGGTGGAGTTCTTGAGTATGACTGTGATCCCAGATCTAATGTAAAACCCTTCGTCTCCTCTTTCTGCTTCTTCGACGTTCTGGGACAGTCCAAGAAATCGAGAAACTTTTAGCAGTAAAATTCAGATTAAATTTCGAATTATGAAATAAGTTTATTGAAACTTACATCTTTATTTGCAATGACCACATTCTTTCCAATCTTTGCGTTCTTATCGATTATACAGTTACTTCAAAATAAAGAACAAATTCAAAATGGGCATAGGAAATAACATTCATGACTTCGATTAAGCATTTTGGTACACGTTTATATATGAAATTACGAATATTACCTGATTTTGGTGTTATGTCCTACACCAATTGGAACCTTTCCTTCGGCTAAAAGAGATGCAATTTCCGATTCTGTTTGGTAATAATCTGCACCCATCATCATGGTATCCTGAAATACATCTCGTTTTTCAGTGATCACAATTACGATATTATTACCCAAGAGAGTCGTTGAATGTGTATATGATGATGCCCGAAAAGAAGAAAAAAAACGAGATTTCGGGATTTACAAAGACAGACTAAAATTGCAAAAGACCATATTCTATGGGACTAAATTGCAATTTTCCCATTCAAATATCGACACTAAGAGACCATAAGATAATAAAGTTAGTACCTTTAGTTCAACCCCATAGTCGAGGCGTGATCTAACGCCTACAATAGAGTGCTCGATGCTACATTCCCGCAAGAAGCAACCATGGGAAATTATTGCATCCACTATCTGGAAATCACCACACACTCATAAAATACGACGAAAAAAGAAACTAAAAGCGTTATAAATTGAAATTGCTACCGTACCCTGCATTTTTCGACTTTTGTAGGCGGCAAAAATCTTGGAGATGTGTAGAAAGGGGTTTTGGGGTCGTTAAAATCGAACTTTGGAGGCTGAAAAGAGAACAAGAGATCACATTTAGCTTGCCAAATCGAACTAAATTTGTTATGAAAATGCTCGATTTTTACCATTACTAGAGTTGCACATTGGACTGACCTGCTCTGTGAGGGCCAAGTTGGAATCGAAGAACGATTTTATGGTTCCAATGTCTTCCCAATAGTCACTAAACAAATATGCCTGATAAGATGGCATATATACATATATATGTGTATATATATATAACAAGAAATTCAGTAAAGGGCATAAATTTGAAAACCGACTAGAAAAATCGAATGAGCCATAATTTGAACCTGAACATTGTGATCCTTCACAGCAGAAGGAATGATCTCAGAGCCAAAGTCGTTGCACGAAGGATATGTGCATCTCAAAAGCTTTAATAGGACATCAGTTCTAAACACGTAAACACCCATTGAAGCAATGTAAGGAAATCTATTTGCCTCTTCGTGAGGAAGTCCTAAAACGGATGTGTCGACTTGCTGTAAAAATGAAAAGAATTGAAAAAAATGATCGTTAGATTTCATTAAGGACAAATATATCGTTGAAAGTAGATAAAAGTTAGAGAAAATCACCATTGATTTCAAAGCGGGGCCTTTTGGTTTCTCGGCAAAATGAATGATCCGTCCCGTTTCATCGATTTTCATCAACCCATAATCCGAGGCTCGGCTGCATGGCGGAGAAAACAAACATATTTAACAATCCATTTAATAGTAAATAAGGATATTTACATGCATGCCGTTTAACTTATTTGGGTAATTACCACGAACCCCGATACTTTGCAAATTACCATGACATGAGCCTAACAACGTGTAAGTAAAACCGAGGATGTTTGCATTTGTATCCATATGGATGTAAAGCTGTCAATGGGAGGGGAATACCAGATCTAAACCGGACCTATGAAATACCCACCTAAAAATATTTTACCCGAACCCGATCCCATACCCGATGGGCCAAGATTGACCCAACGGGTACATTTTGGGTCGGGTACGTGTCGGGCAAATGCTTACGAGCAAACTTCGGATAAAATACTTGCAGCAAAAAATTGGACCGACCCGACCCGGATCCAAACTACCTAGTGTCATTGGGTCCGGGTCTCAAGCCCTACGGGTTGGGTTTGGGTCAGGTAAGTTTTCTATTGAATGGGTCCGGGTCTGGGCAATTCGCGCCCATTGACAAGCCTAAACCAAAGACATACCTATCATCCATGGGTACACATGAAACCGTGATGTCTGCATTTGTATCTATATGTTTCTGCAAGCACATTGCCGATCAACTATCAAGATTAGGAATCCATAAAGACTCGTAAAGTTTACAAATTGTAAATAAGTCACCGGATTTTACCTGAACAAAGTCCATATAGTCCATACGGTAAAGATGGTCACCGGACAAAATTATTATGTTCTCAACATTTTTATTTTTCGCATCCTACAAAACAAACTTTGAGAAACCACTAACTAAATCTTATTCACAAATTTCAATTTTTTTATTAGAAATATTTCAAAAAACGCACCTCGAAAACCCACATATATTGTCGAACAGCATCAGCTGTTCCTTGAAACCACCTCTTTCCCGCTTCACCTGGCGTCTGAGTAGCGGCTAAAACCTATAATTAAACCAAAAAAGAATTAGATACAAATATAACGAAATATCGAAGAACAATTATAATCAAATATGAATATAATGCGATTATTAATGCAGTTTCATGTGATAATTATGAATCTCACCTCCACAAAACCATCACCAAAATTCACCCCGTTTCCAAAATTATAAGTTCGAGCAAGGTGTCGATTGAGAGAAAACGAATTGAACTGAGTTAAAATGAAAATCTTTCTTATCCCACTGTTGATGCAGTTGCTCATTGGTACATCAATTAGCCTATAACAACCCCCAATTGGGACCTGCAGAAAAAATTCTTAATATTTACATATAAATATATAATCATAACCCAAAACAATATGAGACCTATATATAAAAACATTTCTTTATCTTATGACAAAGAATAAGAAACACAATAAAATAGAGTAAACAGGAGAATTAAGTTCAAAATCATAACAGGGTTCTGAATATGACATCCAAGTATAAACCATTTCTTTATTTCCATGATTAAGATTTAAAAACACAATTAAATAAAGTTAACAATGAAATTAAACACTATAAAATGAACATTTCTTACTGCTGGTTTAGCTCTTCTGCTTGTAAGAGGAAAAAGGCGAGTACCAGCACCACCACCTAAAATTATTGAGGCTACAGTTTTTGGATCTGCTTTGTTTTGTTCTTCGATAAATCGTGAAGATTCAAATGCCTGAAATCATTTTTCACAAATATAAAAATAAATCATACAAATTGAAAAGAAATATTATATAGTGTATATGAAAATAAATTTGTAAAAAAGGGCTACTAATTTACCACCATTTCTTGGTTTATATCACGAGTCAGAACAGAGAATGCAACTCCAGGCTTCAACTTTCTTGTCTTTTTTTCACCAAAATTCTTCAATTTTTGTGCTCCAAAATAAGGGTTGTTTTTTAAGCTCCCTCTAATTTTTTCTCCCAAAAAACCATTATCTCCTTGTACTGGTAGCAGCTTGTTAGCTCTAATGGTGACAGAACAATAATCCATTTTTATGGCAAGAAAATCAAGAAATGATCTACAATTAACAATGAAATAAACTAATTAGTATAAAATTTTAGAGAACTTCACGTGAATTATAATTCAAATTAAAAAAAAATCAAATTAGTACTTTTTGCTTAAAGTCAAAAGATTCTAAAAAGCAAGTCCCAGAGAAGAAAAAAAGCTTGAATCTTGAACAAAAGGGATGAAAAAAGTTTTCAGCTTTTCAACAAAAATGAAAAACCCAGATCAGAAAACACTTTCTTCAACAAGAATCAAGAAAAAGAAAAAAATCACACCTCACAAAACCATTTTAAGAAAAAAAATATATATAGTAAGGAATGACAAAAGCTTTAAGCTTTTCAACAAAAACCCAGATCAGAAAACACTTTCTTTAACAAGAATCAAGACAAAACATAAACATCACACTTCACAAAATCATTTCAAAAATAAAACAAAAATTGTAAAGCCTAAAATTAAGAGGCATAACCTGTAGTACAGCTCAATGCAAGTGAAGATCAAGACAGAAAGAGAAGTAAGAAAAATGGTATGAATAATGTGAAGGGTTTTAGTAATTAGAGTGAACTAAAGTAGACTTGGTTTTAGTGGCGTTATGATCGAACAACAAATCCTCCGAAATTAGAGTGCTTTTAGGTGGAAACTGCCAAAATATATTTCAGAGAGACTATGGGGGATCTTGTTATTTTTATTTATTTTCAATTAAAATTTGATTATTTCAAACATTGAACAAAATAAAATGTGATGATATATGTGTGAAGAGAGTGATTCATGTCATGGTGGCATTAGGTTCAAACTCCCATGTTTGCTTGGGAATTACAGACCTTAAGATCCATCCACCACCTCACTCAGTTATATATAAAAAATCTTGGGCTTTTATTTTATTTTGTTTATTTGTACTTTTTGATTTGATGATAAGTTATTATATTGAACTTGTGTTTTTAATAATACTAGTAAATAACACGTGCGTTGCACGTGAATCATATGGTCTCGTTTAAATTATTTGAATAAAAACTTATGGTTAAATTCAAAATATTTAATTTTCCGCAATAACTTAATTAGATGAGTTGTTCATAAATAAACTATAATTGTTTAAAAGATTAAATTTTGAATTGAATGAAATGTAAAATCAACGTAATAAAAAAACATAAATAAATATTACCAAAGAAATTCTTATGTCATCTTACGAAATTGTGTTTTTCAATTTTAGTGGATCATAAACTTATATTATTCATTTTCTCATTTAGTTCTTTTTGTATATTGACAAACTTTTTCATTATTGTTCAAAATGTGGATACTTACGTAGATTTTTTGTTTCTTATTTTTTATTTTTATTATTATTTTCATTCAAATAACTTCAGTGGTACGCCTTTTCTGTTGGGAGTGTCCATAAAAACACATAACCCATGTTGCACATATACTCATAAAAAGACTTGGTATAGTATCATATCAGTGCCATACCCATGTTAACATAGACCTCTCAAAGTAATGGTTGTTATTCAAGCGTTGCAAAAAGTGTAGTACACTAATAAATCACACTCGCTAAAAGATATTTTTTTTAAACAAAAGTAATCAATTTGACTACTCTGCTTATTTGATGTGATTAGAGATGTAATTAGAGGTTAGTACACTTAGTTTGTTCACATAATAGGCGCCTCATCTTATGATAGAATTGCACATTCACCCCTTCAACTATCTATTGTACTTTCCTCTTAATTTTTTTTATTATATACTTACCACATTTTACTTTTTGCTCTTTATTGTTATAACCTTATATATATATATATATATTTAAGTTTTATTAACTATTGTTAACTTAGTAACTGGAGTCATATGTTTTGGCAACTTATTAATTTAAATTTATTTGCATTGAATTATGATATTGCCCTAATATTAATCGAAAATTGATATATTTATTTTTGAAAAGTTCGTTGTTGATTAAAATAATATTGGAGTTCATTTGTCGTACTGTAAATTTGTAATGGACCAAGAATAGAACTTTGTTCTGATATAGTTTTAATTGATATTAAAGATGGTCGTGAAGTACGTCTTAATTATTATGATATTTGACCAAACATAGACTGAAATTATTTTCATTATTTGCATGATGATTAATGTTTAACTGTTATTTCACTTATTTGCATTAAGATTTGAATAGTGAAATATTTTATTCTTGTTATATTGTATTTTGTGTTGCATACATGATTGTTTTAATTGTAATTTACTTATTGAGTATTGATGATGGGTAGTTGATTTTTTGTGACGTATCGAATGGTATGGATAATACCAAAATTTCATTTATTTCCTAATATACATGTATTATAAAACTTTTTATATTGAACAATCAATTTTATACTAAATTATAAAGTGATATAGTCAAATTGAAAAATATTTTAGGATAATTGACTAATTAATTAATATATTAAATAAGTAACAATGGGGCTCTCTGCGATTTTTCTCTCAATAAATATTATATTTCTTCACTGCTTTATATCTCCTTTTTAACATAATATGAGAGACGTATTTTATTTCCAAATCAACAATATATTTATTGAAGATTGTAATTTCCAAATATTTGAATTTTATTCGAAAAATTTAGAAGCAATTGTATGGTATTATTTTACGTAAAAGAATAATTTGCAACCTACTTAATTGTTGATTTAATTAAACATAATAAATGACTAATTAATTGAAAATGACATAAGTATTATAGATGCATGGTCGGCAGTTTCATATCAAGATTTTTCATGTGTCTTTTAATTTGTTTAACAAATAATAATAAAAAAGATATTTATGTATTTATATTTATTTATAATTCACTTATAGAGTCCTACTCAAATTATATATCTCATTATTTAATTCACTTGTAGAGTCCTCATCAAATTATATATCTTATTGTTTTACTATTTTACCATTAAAAATTGAAATCTGTAGGGATATTTTAGGTACTTCAAAAATGTAAAAAAACAACTCGTCCTTTTATAATAGTATAGATATAGATATAGATTATATTGTACTTTGTTACATGTTAGCATAATTTTATTCTTATTATAATATAATTTTGACTATAAGGTATAATTTATTCCCTAATTTTTTTTATCATATATATGAAATAAATGAAAAAACTATGTAAACTATAATCAATGATATATAACATCACTTATTTTATAATAGGCATTTTATAATCAATTTTTCCTTTAATACACATGCTAGTTGCTACATTTCAAAAACAAATTATAAATGGAAATTAGGAAAATAAACATATATAAAATAAAAAAGAAAAAATATGTCCAAAAGGATTATTAAGTAAAATCACACTCACTACTGCACCAATCCATATCTTTACCCCCAATCTCTCATCCCCTTCACAATCTCTCATCCCTTCACAAACGAAACAAAAATGGCGCTCACTTTATCCAACCCTTTCCTCCACAAAAACCCTTCCTCTCAAGCATATTCCTTCACCAACAAGGTAAACAAAACCCATCTAACGAACCCTAATTTCGCTTCATCTACAGTTGATTTCCTAATTTATTTCCCCCTAAATTGACAGGTGAAGGCAGTTGTGGGCAGCAATGAGATGCGGTGGAGCTGCAGGAAGAAGGACATACACCCCGAATTTCACGACAACGCTAAGGTGTACTGCAATGGTGAGCTTGTAATGACCACAGGTGGGACCAAGAAAGAGTATGTCGTTGATGTGTGGTCTGGTAATCACCCTTTTTATCTCGGTAGCCGCTCGAAAAATATGATTGACGCTGATCAAGTTGAGAAATTTAGGAAGAAGTATAGTGGGCTGTCGGAGATTATGGAGATTCCTACGCTCAAAGGAGAGATTGTGCTGCCTCCTAAGAGGAAATCTGGAAAGAAAAAGAAGTAGTTGATTTGAGTAACATTGTTTTGTTTGCTTTTGTTGTGTAATTGTTGAGATTTTTTGGTGAATTGTGCTACTTTGATTTGTTTTAATGTTAATGGGGAATTGGTTTAGTGTTTGTTCGAGTGTTAAATGAATAGAGTCGAGCTAAATGAGCTATTGTTCTGATTTATCGAGCTTCAAATTATGTGTTTGAGCTTGGTTCGATTGTCAATCGAGCTGAGCACAAACGAGTTGAGTTTGAGTAGCTTGATCTATGCACATGTTATCTTATATTTGTTAAGCGGGTCGAGATTCACAACTTAGCTTGGTTTGATATGTTAACAAACCTTGTTCAAAGGAGCTTTTAAAGATGGATTTTGAGTTGATGATCAACTAGCTTGGTTTTTAGCTAGTGTTCATTGAAAATGGAGATGAATTCAGGTTCTTTTTAGCTGCTTAAATCTTGATTTTTTCTGAATGGAAATTATTAGATGATTCACTTGATCACTTGTAATGCTTTTGGTTTCTTGTGCAGTGATTTTTGAAGAAAGTTGAAGTCTTTGATGTGCTCTAATAATTTTCTGAAAAGATAAGTTTTCTTTGTTATTTGTGCATTTTTTCCTGCAGTTATATATGTTGTTATCATCATTGTATTATATACCATTTTGGCGAAATAAGCGAATGAAATTAGCCTAGAAATGAATTCTTCGATTAATGCAAAAGATGTACACATATGTGTTTTCTGCTGTTTAGATCTTCATGTTAGAAGTTAGTCACAAAGAAATAAACTTATGTTAGAAATAGAATCTGTACAGTTTGTAGAAGTGTATGCATTCTTCTTCCCAAACAAGTGAATCTGATTGATTAATTGTCTTAGATTCTGAATCTTAAATGAATGAAGATAGATTCTTCAGTTCATTTTCGTGCTCCTTTGTGCTTATACTTCTACTCCGTTTTATATTTATTACGTCTCTCTAACTTGATAGTCATGAATTCGACATCAACAAGTTAAGTTTTAAACTGTCTCATAAACGAGCTTTAAACACTTAACAAAGTTGTCGGTGATTGAAGTTTAAGCTAAAATCTTTTACAATCGTAGTTGATACTCATTTGTATTTCATTCTTTGAAAATACATTATAGAGTACAATGACAACTAATTTCCTCGAGACTTCAAGTTTCGATATAAGTATAAATTATAGAGACACGGTGTATGGTGGACTTTTCAAGTATTGAGATGTTATGATTGTCTTAATAATAACCACACACAAGAGCTAGTAATTCCCCCAAATATCACTAGTTTGAATTGTTTCGTATTTCATCTCGTATTTTACTGTTTATATGCATTGAAACATATACAAGTGATGTGGAATTAATGTATATAACGTGTATACTGTATACCAAATAAAATGCACTACAACAAGTATCTATTTATTTGAATTATTATTTATATTTTATTTTTAAATAGAAATTTGTCAATTTCACTAATTTATATAATCAGGTAGGCCCCATCCTACATTTTGGGCCTGGATCTCGATATGTGGACGTAAGAGAGAAAAGTCTTATTGAGTCGAGATTGACTTGAGCCCAACTAATTGAACCAAGCCCAATGAAATTAATATAGGTAGTATAATATCCATTACGCACTATAAAGTATAAATATGTCCATATTCTCCTGCATCCTCAGCAATTATATCAAAAATATAGTCTATAGTTTATCCATCTCACAAATTGGGTAATTATCTTCATATCACATCAAACACAAAACTTATATCACATCAAACACAAAACGAGCTCGAATTCGTAATAGAATTTGAGCTTTTTATATGTACATTAACTTAGTCAGAAAATTTTCTCGTAATCGAAGTAAATTTTGTTTCAATATGTCATACATGAGAAAGCGTTACATAGTAATTATCTAAAAATATAAAAAAAAAAAATCAAAGAAAAAGTCAAGAAAAATTGTAACATATTTGAATTATTTAATCAATATAGACTATGGAATTTAAAACATCAAATTCATGGGGCAAAATATATATACACTTAGTTGGCAATGTGGCAGTTGTAGCAAGAAGTTAGGAGCAATTTAAGCTGGAATATTTTTTTCATAGGACTTTTAACATTATTAAAGTGGATCCATATTTCAGTATCTTAGTAGCAAAGAATTTTTTTTTTCTTAAAAATCTTTATGAAGCCGTAGATTTGATATTAACTTGCCAAGTGTAGGATATATTTGTGTTACACTCGATTTGATTTAAAAAATTAAACATATACAATTATATTAACTTTTTCTCGATTTACTATTTAGGATATATATGACACGGACTTACCTTATCTGATTGATACAAGAACATCCAACAATAAGAATTTATTTAAATTACTTGTAGAAGTCGATCTCCAAAAGTCATTCTTTAATAAAAAGTAAAAATTGATTATTAATACATGTTGTGATAATTTATATTGGAAAAGGCTCCTCCTAAGTCAACAAAGATAGATTCATAATCCATACATGATGCAAAAATGTGTATACTTCAATTAAGAATTAAATTATAAAATTGATTAGAAAACAACCCTTTTGCTTTTTCATTAATTTTATCTCACTTTCACTAACAAGTGTCTAAGAAAAAGGAGGCCCTTTATTGAAATATTTAATATATGAAACTAAATTTGTAGGGATGTGGTTGTTTTGGATGAGAAAGTATCCTAAAGTGTTAAAATAATTTTATAGGAAAAGTAGAGGAAATTTCTTTAGGATATTTAATTTAATTACATTATTTTACTTAAGTATTAATTAGTAAGTTTTTTTGGGCCCATTTTTATTAATTAGTATTTTGAAATGGTTGTTTGTAGGTGATATCATCCATTCAATTCCAAGAAATAAGTAACTATTTGATTTTTGTCATCAAATGTAAAGAATATATGTGAAATAATGACACCCCATTTAATAATGTAGTTAGGTAATTTAATTAGAGTCAAACAAAGATATTAAAATTTAATACTTTTTTTAAGGGGAATGATAACGTGTATACTTAAAAGTTATGTTCACATTGTTATGTAAATGATTTATAATTCTAAAAAATGACAAATATTCAAAAAATAATGAAATTTTTTAGTTTGAAGAGGTATTTTTGCACAAACCTAGCTCAAGGTATTTTTGGATCCTAAATTAATTACTCCAAGTATTATCAAGTGCAATTATGAAAAACCTCTCTTAATTAAATATTTTGCAAACATAAAATCCCTCCTATTAAGGTCAACCACTTAGTAGACATCACTAATTAATTAAATATGATATGTAATTTTACATCAAAATATTCATTCAATGAGTAAATAATTTATATTTCACTGATTTTTTTTAAATTAATTTTTTTATTTCCAATTAATTTTTTTAAGTAATTTATATTTCACTGATTTTTCATATTTTCTTAATTTCAATAAAAAATTAATTGCAATTATTGACTTACATAAATTTAATATATATACTGTTTAAATTAAGAAATAGTGATTAATTGATAGTATTAAAATAGCTGTATATAATTTCTTTTTGATTTTTAAACAGGATGGTTTATAGGCTTTACTAAAAGAAGCTGAAGTGGGTAGCAAAATCATTGAAGAAGCACTAAATACTCAATTAATGTTGGTTGAAAAGGGTAATTATTGTTTTAGATTATGTGGTGGGTTCTCCAAATAAACCCTAGAGATATACAATCAATTTTTTTCAAAATTATTTTGTTACTTTTATATATTTTTATTATTTATTTACAGAGAGCAATAATTAAATAATCTTTACACCTAATCTCAATCACTCTTTCATCATTGAGCCCGAAAGAGTGGACTCGTGCACTAAATGTTGCTTAATTAATCTTGTTACCGAGATATTAGGGGAGTTAAATAAAATATTCTATGACATTTAATTAGATAAATGACAATATATCGAATAAAAACATTTAATAATTATACGTCTCATTCATTCAATAATTTACATAAAATTGAAATACTATTTTCTAATAGAAAATCATATGTGCCTTTTTTTTAATGCATCAATAAAATATTCTATGACATTAAAGTATTCATGCATTAATATTGATGTCTTAATGTTTTGCTAAATAAATGTAATAATCTTTTTAGCAAGTTAGTGCTTAGTTCTTATTAGTTTCTTAGATTTGAATCTTAATGAATGAGGTTTTAACTACTAAGGTTGGAAATGAATCAAATTGAACTGCATTTTGAGGTACTGATCAAATTTATTTGAATTGTCGTTGAATTTTAAAATTTATATTTGAGCATTGATTTGTTAATTTAAAACTAAATATTAAATAATTTAATTATTCGTCTAGTTAATATCAATTGTTTCAATCATGTAGACTTAGTCCGGTAGTACATGGCCCCAGCCACGTGACAGGGAACACCCCCCTTTGACGGGGTAAATGAGATGAAAAAAGAGAGGCACGTGATTTGAGCGTATTTAGAATTAGCTTTTTATTTAATTTGCTTTATTTTCTCAACGGAAAATCATTATTTTCTCATGCAAATAATTGAGACTCAATAAAAAGCTATACATTTTTTTGGTACAAATCATGAAAAAGTTCTACTTTTGCTTCTCTTTTTTTTGTTAAGGAAATGGCTTGTGACTTATTTTAATACGAATTAAATGTAGACGTTATTTATAATTGATCAAGATTATAGTGAGATTATTTCTCTAATAGTGCGATAGTTTTATTAGCTCGTTTTTTAACGAGAACTAAGAGAAATTAGAGTCGACTTTTTTATTAAGATTTATGTTAAATAATTTGAAAGAATGAATGTATTAAATATGGGATTTTTCTTTTTCTCATGTTTGTTATGTTTACATAAAAGTATATGATACTAACATAAATGTCACTTGTTGGATAATTACAATACTTTTTTTGGGTAATCAAACTTCAAATTATACTAGGAGGTAATTAAGGAAAAATCAGTTATAATTTCAAAATAAAATTAGACATTTAAAATCATCTTCCTCCTCACAATTTTTGTAAGAGTAAAAGTCGAAAACAGATCGAATCGAATAGAGCGGAGTTTAAAAAATAAAGACTAGAAAGACAAAGTTAAAACAAATACAAATTGGTCTAATTATTGTCCAATTTGCATTGAGGTCAACTGAATGTCAAATCAGCTAATAATTCCAATTTAGCCTGGATTATTTGTCTTGATTAAACAAATAAGACAGCCTGGATTATAATTGTCTGTCTTATATTTGATTTGTTTTTTTTTAAATTGATATTACTTATACGAAAACTTTATTTATATTTCGTGAGATGGATATTAATGCATGCCAAACTTATAGCGTACAGCCTCTTTATGTTTCAAGTGCGATTAATATGAGATATTTATGATTAATAAAGAACTCTTGGAGATGACTTCTTAATTTATGTCCATTGAATATTAAGCTTGGGTAGAAATATGTGATTTAAATTAATCATTAATTGATTAATCATTCTCATAAAAGTCTTAGGCTCATAGGTTAGGGGAATTTGGTACAATAATACAAAATTCATTGAGGCATCAAATGTTATTCTTTTATGAACTTCATTTATTGTTGTAGTAGGCCTTTGGTACAATTATGTATGCATAAACTATTTGAAAATAGTTTTCTAATTAACTATTCATTATTACAATCGAGAAACATATATAATCAATTAAACTACATGAAGCAACGTTCATTTTATTTTTATGGATAAACTTATTTTATTTTCTATGGGCAAAGTGTATCACATGATATGTATGTATATATCATTTTTTGTGATTAACACATGACAATAAAAATAAGATAAAAAATAAATACAAAAAGAATAAGTCCTTAGGACACCAATGGTTACGATTTATATCAATTGTCAATAGTTCCAATATAGAATTATAATATTATCTTAAAATAATATATACTAATTGCATCACTAAAATGTAAACCTGTCAATCAACAATAAATTATGATAGAAATTATTACATAACAAATGTATTAAATTCAAACATGTTCTATTTGAGATAATTAGTTACTAGCTAGTCATTGTTGGATACATAAAAATAATGGTAAAGAAGCATTGGAGACAACTAGTCACTAATGATTATTTTACGAACATATATATATTAAATGAGTTTCCCAAATAATTTGGCTCAAATATAAAAAACTACTAGACAATATTAGCAAATAGTTTGAATTAATCACTAAAATTAGCAGAAAAAATTTCCAAGAAAAATGAAAATACCTAAACCAAAATCTCAAAATTAAACCATATAAAAGCCAAAACCCAATCCAATTTCCATTTCTTTTACCAAATTTACCATGTAAAGCTAGTGTACAAAAATAAGTATCACTATCAAGTAAGACGCGATATAGTCTAATCGTTTCTACAAACAAACCGGTTTATTGAAATCGGTAATACTGTAGTCCAATAATTTATAATATTACAATTTCATTAAATAATAGTTTACATTATGTTATAATCAATTATTGAAATTAGTAAAATAATACTATAAATGTCATATATATAACATATCAAATTTTGATGTATGATAAATGTATTTCTTTGCCTTACACCCTTTAGTTACTAAAAACAAAATGTATACAAATTTTGATGTATGATAAATGTCTTTCTTTGCCTTACACCCTTTAGTTCAATGCACAATATTTGTCATCACATGTTGCACGTAATGAACCATTTTACAACCACTAAATTTGCCACCTCTTGTTTAAAATATAGTGCAACTATAATCACAATTATATTACACAATACACACCCCAATACCACAAATTTGCTCCACTATTATAGGAAGAGTCTAATCTTGCCTTACTAAAATAAATAAAAATAAGTATATCAATTAATTAGTAAGAATGTAACGCAAAAACTCTATAAATTTAATGAAAAAATATTGGGACGTAACTATTGATTCTAATTTTGATAAATTACTACTATTTGATTATTATTTTACGTCATACCCCATATGTCACGCTAGGGTATTAATTTTTTAGATGGTCAAGAATTGGTACCAAATTAAAACACAAAAAAGTGCAACATGTTTGAAAATGGACAAAATTTGAAGACTTTTTTTTAATCTAAAGTGATTACAAAGCTTTAGGACCACAATTATTTTTGGAGGCCACATTACTCAGTTAAACCATAGCGACAAAAATAAATATCTTTGACAATTACATAATTCCATTTTGATTTAATCTTAAATATATTTTTTATGTTCACTGTATGTAAAAAAAAATATTCTTTCCTCGTCTTAATATCAATGTTCCATTCGCTTTAACAAAGCAAAAATAATTTGCCTTCTATTCCCAATTGTTTTAATTGTTATCTTCACATAATTTTCGAAATACATTTACAATTATACTTAAAATTGAGTAAAATTAGTCAAATTAATTGATAAAGTAAGTACCCATGAAACTTTGAGATATATGGTGAAATACATTATCGTAGAATTAATTTCAATAAACAACAACATAAATAAGGCTAAATATCACTAGTAATCCATTAAAATCATGCTTTTATCTCACTTTCACCTCTTAAGTCAAAAACCCACATTTATATTCCCTCAAATTTTCGAAATCATCTCAATCGTAATCTTAATGACATAATTCCCTGACTGAAAATAGTCTCTCGTGTTTTCGATTTTGCGTAACATGTAAGAATAAGACAAAATAAAAAATAAGTACATTATACAAATATATTCATAGCAACTTTGTTATATATATATAAATTTAGTAGATATTTTAATATATTAAAAAATAAAATAATAAATAAAAAATACCAATCATCCATCCTACCATCTATAAAAGGGATGATACCCTTTATAGATACACACTCTCATTACAACAACAACACTCTTTCATTTCTCAATTAAATCCGACCAAAAAATCCTAAACTTTGAAAAGAAAAACCGCCAATTGTCGACTCAAAAATTTCCAAAAAAATCCCATTTTTGTTTTGAAATCTTGATGTATATGATCTTCTCCGATTACTCAAATCTCGAATGCATTTCCATTCCCAACGGATTTCATTTCAGATTCTTTCACTTAATTTTGTTTCCTTTTCTGCATTCAAATCCGATTTTTGAATTATGGAACCACATGTGTTTGATTTTGTCAAGTTCGAGAAGAATAAGGCTGTCGCGAAATTCAATCGATTTCGCAGAATCGTGAAGTTATGGCAGATTCTCGAGGTTTTGGTTGTGTTTGGTGTGATCACGTGGTCGTCGGCGCGTGTTCCGGCGGTTTTGAAAACGACGGCGTTTTATTTTGTTGAGTTCTCCACTTATCTGTGTAATCACCACGTTGTGTTCCTCATCGGAAACGCCATTATCGTCGCTTTAGTCGTGCTTTGCCGCCAGAACGACGCCGTCGGTACTAGTCTCTCTAACGGCGGTGATTTCTACGACGATTACGTCAAACACAGCGAGGCGGCGGCTCGTCAGTCTCCGCCTCCGGTACCGGATTCCGATCTCGCGCCGGCGCCGGAGAAGCAGATTGTTGTGTGCTCCGAAGAGACGAAAGACGACGATGTATCTGTAGCGATTGAAAAGGCGACGAAGCAAATAAGAAAGTTTCAGAGGACGCAATCGGAGAAATTGAAACGAGAGATCGCGGTGAGGCCTATACCGGAACTCCGGCGATCGGAGACTGAGAATAGCCGGAAACCAGTAAGTTCCGGCGAGGAGATTCATGGGTCCGAGGAGATGGAGACTCTTAGCAACGAAGAATTCCGTCGCAAAGTTGACGCTTTCATTGACAAACACTGGTGCAAAAAGAACCTGAAGCAAAATCAGTTTGAAGAATATGAAAAGAAATATGAATTTGTGAAAGAAAATGTGAAATCTGTTAGACTCCAGGCTTAAAATTTGTGAACCTATGTTTAATTTTCTGTTTTATGTAATTAGTGGGCTAAAATTAGTGCTAATTTTTAATGTTATTGTCTTCTCTAAGTACTTTTTTATTATGTACTTCTAGTAGAATTTGTCTGTATTATAGTTTAAATATAGTTCAACTATGAGGAATCTACTTTTTGTTAAGAGGTTTGTTAATTAATGTCCATCTTTATAATTCTATTCTTTGGCTTTTCAAACCCCATGACATTCTTATTTCTATGGAATTGTGGGGAAATTCTATGATTGGAATTAGTCTAATTTTTACAATTTCACAATCCGACATTAGAGTATTTTACCAAAACAGCCATCATACAATAGTGAAGATTAAGTCGATTTTACTGGAACCGGCCTTGTATAGAATGACCCGAGTGTTTGGCTAATCTTGTAATTACAATGAAATAGTTTAGAATTTATAAACTATTATAAGTATTTGGTTACATTTTAAAATAGGTTGTTAAGAGTTTATAACATTTGGAAAATATGTTATGAAATTAACTTATTTTTTAACGTTCTATAAATGAGAAAGCTTATAAGCTCTAAAAATACAGTAATAATTTAAATAAATTTTTTAAATAAACTTAACCAAAACTTTTTATAAGAGTACTCGATATAAATTCCAAAACAGTGGCTTATATAAAGTTCAACGTATAGTTGTAATAATATTGAAACATTGAATCTCAATAGCTTAGTAAATGTTATATTCGTCAATGCTTTCAATTAATATTTTATTGCTATTTTTGTGGTTGTACAATTTATGTAGGGTAAGGAAAGTAGATAAATAATATGACATGAAAATTGATGTCATCTACTATATGCTAGATGAGGCTTGGAAAGTGGATTTTGCTTATTTGCATAATAAAAGGAAGTGGGAATTTAGCCTAGTAGTTTAATAGTAGGATTAATACTTTACACCTCTTTCTTATCCTATATAGTACAAACCTATACACTAGATTAGTAAACTTCAACTAGCACATACATGAGCAATTTTGTCCCTTTTTAATACAAGTTTGTTGAATAAGGTAAACTTTTATATACCACATAAACCAATAACGAGAAATTCAATATCACAGGCAGGCTTGGATTTTGAGTGTATTTTGGATGGTGTTAGTGGTTTTCACAATCCTAAAATTCAAATATATATATTGTATGAAATACTGAATATGTTGAATATGATGTGATTTATTCTATGACAACCAAGAATGGGGATCAAAAGTGGAATAGAATACATCTTTTTCCTATATAATAAGTAGGGTGGCATAGAAAAGAATGGTCAATTTTGGGCACAATAGGTAGCTTTATGACCCATCTCATTTTAAACCCTTTCTAATCTCCATCTTACTTTGGTTGCATTGTGTTGTGTTTAATCTTTATTGGATCATTATGAAATTCAAAAGGAGAAATCTTACTTTTTCCCATGTAAAAATGCAATCAATAGTGAATATCATCTTATATACGAGAAATTTTATGTCACGTTAAATTTAACAAATCTGGTATGACATACATCACATATTTAGAGGTCATGAGGTGGATACCTTTACTTCCTTGATAAAATTAAGTTAATTATTTTAATAATATGAAGTCAGCTATATATGTTCGGCAAGATTTTAAAGTTTTATATAAACAAAATTGAGATCAAAATGATAATTGCAAATATTTATCTATGTCTAAATTTCAAGAAAGAATAGTGCATAACTTCGATACATTGGACCCACCCCATATTAATTTTAGAATCACTCCTTAATAAAGACATCATTGTACTTATCTTAATGATGATGGTTTAACCGCAAACATAACACAATAATATCGACGATTATGATTAACGGTCCATACGAAATACGGGTTTAGTGACTTTGAAGAACACAATTGGCTTTTTGCCCATAATTATGAAGCAATTATCCTGTGAAGCTTAAACAATTTTCTTAATCTTATTTGGTAAGAAAAATAAACTGTTTAATAATATCTTTGTCACAATTAATTTTTCCCCCTGAGTCATGATTACTTAGCTAAAAGTGTAGTATAATGGGCTCACTTGGGAACATTCTTTTTCCTTTCAGTTTGGTGAAAGAGTTTAATATCACTATCAAAATAGTTTTGAAATGATTGATGATCCGTTAATATTGCCATTTGAATCTCAATAATTAATTATTAACAAATACTATCCATTTCCTACCTTTTTAATAGTAGACCCATCAAAATTATTATAATTTTATGATACAATTTTGATTTGTCTTCACAATTGTTTTTGGTATTATTATATATGTTTCAAATTATTACTGAATTTTAAATGCTTTTAGTTCATAAACTAGTATTTATTGTTTTTTTAATAAGTTTTTGAAATAGATACATCTTAGGTTGTTCATTATATTGGACCACATATTGTTTCAAGACAATACACTTAGTTATGTAACGTTAGCTAACTTAAATTTAATATAAATTATAGGAACTTTTTTACTTGAATTTGCTCTTGTAATCGTATTACTTTTCTAGAGTATTTTGGATATTTAATATTTTTTGAATGATGGAATTTCAAATCTTAGCACAATTATTTGTATCAATTATCAATGTCTTGAGAGTTCATAAAGATATTTGGCAAAGTTTTTAGGCATATTATTTAGGGAACTCTTGCGTAAAATAAATTGGATCCAATTGATTAAACAATAATACAATATACACGTAAAATTGAAGCAAATTCTATTTGAATATAATAAATTTTCCCCACACTTTGTTTGTGAATTAATGTATGCATGTGGTTGCACTATTTATAAGTCCTATCTCATGCAGTTATGGAAAAGCTATTATTGTATTTAAATTACATAAAGGAATAAAAGAAGTAAGCCTCAAGTGATACAAAATAGGTATAATAATAAATTGCGGTTCAAAATAATTGTATCTCAACAAAAATTGGTATAATAAATTAATTGAATGCTATTAAAATCTCCCTATTTAATTTGGCCTCGTTTGAATGGCCATTCATATCCCTTTTTTTAAAATTTCTTAAAAATTTATTTCATCAAAAGTAAATGTGCATGGTTGTCACATTTTCAAAATATTTTCAAAGAAATTATTCAATATAAATTTCCAAAAAACACTATCAAAAATCCTTGAAAAATTATCGATAACTATTTAGCAACGTGCTCTTTTTCATTTGCGATGAGGAAAAAAGATGCCTACCTTCAAGAATTGACCTAAACAACATGTTCTAATTCTTGTGCGGCCCTAACAATTTGTCTTTTCAATCTAGTAAATTTCCATTGATGAGATATAATTTACTTTTCTCATGTTAAATGTCTCATAAAGTGATAAGGTTCTCTTATTGCTAAAAACTAAACCCTAAAGAAACATAATAAGATTTTCTATTTTAAACAGTGTTTCATCTTTTATTTCATGTGTTTGATACATATTAAAATATTTACACAAGTTAAACACTTAAAAATTACACGTGTCAAACAAGAATATGAGATATAATACAGTTTTAGAATAAGAAAAATAATAACTTAAAAGTTGATTTTGATAGTAATTTTTAACTTTTATATAATACAAAGATATTATGGTACGGAGATATATATTTGTGACAAGTATATGGAAACTAAATTGCTAGAGTGGCTTGGTTATTGTATTTGTGCTTTTACTAAATTGTTTTTTAATACATGTATTATTATTATCAAAATGGAGAACTTCGGGCATATTTTATGTTACTATGAATTTATAAAAATGATGTCGTATAAGAAAAACGAATTAAATTATTTGATCAAACTGATACTAAAATTACGTAGTCGTTGTCTTTAAATATTTTACCATTTACATCGAATTTTAGCTAATTTTTTCAAGTGTAATTTTTTATAAGAAAGAACTTCACTTTCCTTTTCTGCTAGTTATGGAGAAAAAAAAACTACATATTTTTATGGTGGACAAAATCAAAAATGTCATGAAAAACTTTCTGTTGGACACCTCCTAAAACTGAAAATCTGAAAAGATTGAAAGAGAAAGCAATAAAAGAAACTTTATCACATGCAAGAAGCTTAATGGAAATAATAATATTTCTTGAAATTATAACTTAAATGTCACTATATTTATGTCACATAATATCCCTTAAATTTTGTAATAAATTAATAGGCAATGGTGACAAATTATCATATATATTAATGAAGAAGGTTGTCATAATTTTGCTTTTTTTTTTTCAATTTTTTTTATTACATTTGTGTAATATGTTCAAAACATTGCATTAAATGATTGTGCATAATGTAAATAACAAATAATTATATATATGCCTAACTTACAAGTGCCAATATATCCCATGTTGGAAAAACAGGTGAAAAAAATAATAGAATGGGGCAAATTAAATATGGTATCATTGTCCTTTCCCCATAGATTATAGGGTCGTGTCATTCTACTAGGAATTTTGGTATTTGTTATATTAGAGTTGTGAGTCGTACGTATATTTAAATCAACAACATGAAATCTATAAACAATATTTATATATATATACATCATAATTTACCTACTTTATGCATAATTAAAGAAATTACACACTAATCCCTACACTTACGTGTAGTTACTAAAAAAACATTTCTTATTTAAAATTCCATATCATCCATTTACGGGCTCTATTTATAAGGTTTATAGATAAAATCGATTTTTTTAGGGAGGAATAATTGTAAGAAATACATTACCATGAGAGGGACTTTATATAATTTATAAATATTGAGGAGGGTTTTGATAATAAAATGTGTGAGTGGATCTGGTGTAATTTTCTCATAACCATAGTAAAATGGTCCAAAAAACAAATAAAAGATTTTTCATATATGACCTATGTGTTTTAACAAATTTCATGATAATGCAACTTGTGCATGGAAGATTTTATTTGATAAAATAGAGAACGGATATTAACAAAAATCAAGAAAAATAACTAAAAAGAACCCACTTGTGGTGTTTTATTGTTTGAAAGTTGGAATACTCATATATAACAAAAAAAAATATTGTCACCATTATTATCATTGCAACAACTTATATATATCGATTTTGAATTTTATGCATTATGGAAATAGAGATTTGCGCAAGCAGGCACCTTAAATCCTGGTGAATTTGTTTGTTTGGGGGACAAAATCAGCTATATATATACACATGATGATACTAAATCCATGTTGTTTTGATCTAGTAATTTTGATTGGGTACAAGTTGCTAACACAAATTGTTTTAAGAAAGAAAAAAATTTATATACATTCTTATTTATTGCTATTATTATTATTATTATTGATGGTGTTGTGGTATTTATTATATTTGGAGATGTCTACTATACTCTTAAGACGTAATTTTTGGCATTGGATGTGGTTTTTTCCCAACAATAGTAAAATTTCATTTATTTGCAATACCCTCACAAATATATAAGTGTGCTTTGACAATCCATAGCATTAATGCAAAATTCAATGTACTTCACAATTTAAATAGGTATCCCTTCATTATTGTATAAGGTTTAAAACGCAAGGTTAGGTTATATTAACTCTGCATTAGGTATACTTGCCCAACTTAAATTTGAAACATTCCGTTCAAAATCGGCCACAAAATGGCATCGGGATGACTCATGTACGTGTCCAAAAGGGGGCAACTCCTGGTAGAGTTGGTAAGGGCATTTTTGTGTGTCGAACATATGTTTAGGACATGACATTAATATTTTTATATTTCATATAATTCCCTTTTGTCATCAGCTATCGAAATCAAATTAGAACTCAATGCGAGATATCTTAGAAAGATGAGCGACAACGTGCCTAATGGGCTGGCCCGCCAAGGTCAACTCGTTAGGCTGAGGGAGTCTTAAGTGGCCGGCCCCTTAAGACCAATAGGCCGAATCGGCCCGACTAATTTTGGCTCATGGTCCATTTGGCCCACTACAATTTTTTTAATTATTATATTATAAGTGTATATTTTATCGTGTTTTTATTTCAAAACAAATTGTAGCAATGTAGGTTGTGAACCTTGAGGTCGAGGCTTTAAATTCCTTTACCCACTTCAAATGGACCATAACGGGTTGGCTGAATCTGACCCGTTATGGCCCATTTAGCATATTTAGAAAGATCCAAGTCCATCCAATAGTCCAAACTCCAAAGTCATAGCCCAAAGTATGACGGCCATCCAAAGGCCTAAAAGCCCATATAGCCTTGGCCCATCAAGATATAGGGGTTAAAGAAATTTAAGTTGGGACAATTTTATTCTTAAAATTGATAACGGTTTTGATATGTGATTTACAATCTGGTCAAAATTAATCAAAAATTGAACAAGGTATCATATTAAAATAAAATGTAAGTTGGGTAACTCAATTAATTAACTGAGGCAATAAAATAATTAAATGACAAATTGATTCTAAATATAAAATATTAAAATGGTCAAAAATGATGTTCATGCGTAAAATTTTCAAACTCACATGATCAACTTTTAGTATATTCTAAGTTTTATATAAAAAAAAGCCGTATCGTATCTAATTGCCAGATCATAAGAACTCCAAGATCTTTACCATTATCCAGTAGCCAAACCCTAAAAATCTCTGCTTGCTTCAATCCAACAATTTCTTCACCAATTGAATTCAGAGCATTTACTTAAGCTCACGCACGGCGACGGCGACGGAAACGACGAGGCGGCGGTTGCAGAAACCTCCGTTAAGTCACTTAATTTTTGTTTTTCATTATTATTATTATTATTTTTGTTATTCTGCATTCTGTATTGGATTTAGCAGTGATCAATTTTTATAAGCTCAGCGGTACATTTATGTTGAATTGTGGTCCAAGTGAACAATCTTGATCCGTGATCATCATACTGCGATTTCTTATTGTCAGTGTCTTTTGGTTTTTCTATGCATGTGTTAATTTTGAGTGAATTTAAATCTGAAAACTTCATACTGTAAGGCTAATGATTAAACTAGTGGAGGTCAAAGGTGAAGTATTGATTTAATATGCAACTGCTGACTATTTGTGTGTGTGTTGATGGGTCTACTTAGATCTTTCATACTTGATTTCTAACTTTTCAGAGACAGATTGATATTTGATTCAACAAATTAAGACTTATTCACTTGGCAATTGTTACATATTACTGAACTGTTTGCATGTTAGCGATCACTTGACTACAAGATTTTTGGGTTGGCATTTTTATATTTATTTTAAATAATACTTTAAATATATATTAATAGTGTACTCTGTAGTTGAAGTCAAGTTTAGTTAGTTAAAACATGATGCATGATATCACCGTTCATCAATTCCATTTATCCTAGAGTTACCTTACTAACTGACTGGGTTTTGACAACTTGTATTTTATATGGATTCATCTGGTTGTTACTTCTTAGAATATCGGTTGAAATTCAAAGCAAACACCCAAACACTTCCTTATCATTTTATGTCGGAGATGTAAATTAAAAAAGTGTTCTTTTGTCTGTTCAGTGGATGGCAGTAGTTTTACAAGCAAAAGATGCGGTGGAGTGGTCTTATAGAGGCGAAGGAGCTGTCAACTTGGTTCTTGCGTACTGTGGAAACTCTCCCAATTTTGTATGTTTCCGTATTCTTTTACTTTTACTTTGATATTGTTTTTTCTTTCTTTTATACTTCATTGGAAGTTACTGTAAGATTTCTTATCTGAGGGCAATTCTCTTTTGGCTGCCATGAAAAGATATTAAAAAAAATCAATAGAACGGAATTATTACTGCCTTTTTCCCCTTAGTTATTCTTCAATTTAGGGATCATTTTGCTGGGAATGTGATACATTGAAGTTGGTGCCTGAATAATTGATTTTGGATAATATGGAGAGGCCTAAGCAAAACCTAGTTACTTTTTCCCCTTGCTAAAAATGAATTTCGAGTGCGCCGAGCAGGATTGACCAATGAGCCGAGCTGCTCAAAAATAGCTTGAGAAATTTCGAGCGTAAAGAGCCAAGCTTGGGCCAAAATGCAAGGCTCGCGAGCCTAAATACAAAAAAATATTATTTTTTATTATTATATATAGAATTTAATATCAATTCATTTATTATATACATATATATATATATATATATATATATAATATCTTATAATATTATATAGTTATGAATAATGTTATATTATTATTTTTCATAAATACATTTAAATAAATATATATTAATAAAAAAGTTAAATTTATTTGGAGCTCGAGCTCATTTTTCTTTGGGCTCGACGAGCGTGAACCAAGAAATTTGGCCAAGCTCGACTGATGGAGACCGTTAACGCCTTGGGCTAGTACTCATTTTCTTTGAAATTGACTAATTCTATTAACTTGATGATTTTGCTGTATTTATTTCACCATTTTTGTATTTCCAAGGTTTGCAAGCAGTTGTTGCATTGCGTGATGATAAGTCAGCATGTGCATCACTCCATAATTTGGTGAGAAAATAATATATAGAAAAACTCACGTTTTAAGTGATTAATGTGTAAAAGAGGGAGGCAAATAATTTTTCAAGCACTAGAATGGTAACGCTCTTGGTCGCCCACAGCAGTGAGTAATTTGTTCTGTCCAAGAAATGAACTATTTCGTATTAGGACAATATCAGCAAGAAAATAATGAATGCAGGTCTCAAGATATAAAGCAACCTTGAATTGATGCCCTTAATGGTACAAGTAGATAGTTTGAGATATACAAAATTCTTTTAAAAACATTTTCTGATTGCATCTAGGTTGGAAAGGTATTGAGGATACAAAAGGTTCAAAATAATGAATCTGAATGTGAGAATGGTCATTCAGCTCTAACCAAGCATGAAATACTGCTTTGGGGAAAGTTTGAAGGCATTGTTTCAGCACCTACAATGGAAGCTGCAGAGCAACTGTACGTGCAAAAAGTAATGTGCCCATTGTTGGGCCCTGAACATGTTGACGCCGGGGTAAGTTTTATTGCATTGTAAATTTCTAAGGCAAAAGATGTTTCTCTTACATTAACTTTTCGTATACTTACATTTTGTTTTCAATTTGTTTATAGTCGTATTAGTTTTTCTCAGTTAACACTTGCACGTTCTTTTTCTACCTTTCCCTTTTTCACCTAGTTTCAAGATGTTATAAGCTTAGTTGATATACTCTGGCATCCTCTAATGGTATATAAAGTACTTGTTGCCTGACCTACTATGTGATATCATGATGAATTCACTTATTTCTGTCTGTAATTAAGGAATGGACAAGTATCACAATCGCTGTCTCCTTGTTTCACTAAAGATAGTACTCAATTGAGTAACGCGTTGTTGTTTATTCAGCTCAATATGGAATTGGAGTATACACTTTACTATTACAGCCAGCATTACAGAAATATTGGACTTTATTCGTGTACTTTTACAGATTCGTGTTCTTGTATCAAGAGAATTTTTGGAGGCAGTTGAAAGCAATGTTCTTTGTCAGCGTCCTTCTTGGCGGGTCGATGCTGCCAAAGTCAATCCCCTGTGTGATTCAGTTCTTCTTATTGCTGATCACTCGATGTTTCCTCATGGTATGAATTTTCCTGGAATTGTTTTGACATGTGGGACTTTTGCTTGTTCACTCCTTAATGAGCTGTTTATGAAGGATCTTATTTTTTAGAGTTACATTTTAAAAGCCAAGATGTTGTGACTGTTATTCTTTCTGGCTGACCTGTTGAATCAGATCTGTGTTTGATGCTTGCTTGAGTTGCTCCGGGAAATTTCACTCTCCTATCAGTTCAATTTTACTATAAGACATCTCTGCTTTCTCTACAGAATTTGCTAGAGATTCCCGTTATTGGTTATGTATTGAGATAACTATTCTGTGGGTATGAAAAATGGATATTCTTATGGCAATATTTTGCTAACTGTACTATAGACGCCGACATGTCTTCTAAACACCATGTTTCAAATTGGACAAATTTGGTTGTCTACGTATAGAATGGCCCAATATATGCTAAGTGCATCTTATAATGTATCTTTTTGATGGTAGAATCAAAGATGATCCATCTAGTTTAAGGCCACCCATTAAATTGATTTATTTCACAACTGAGTAAACAAGATTGGAGGTTATCAATGTACTTTTATGTAAGCATGGATGTCTATACTCTATATGTTGGATCCACACTTTACAAATTTTGGACTATGTTTCAGTTTCAGGTATTTTCAAAGAGGACTTTTGTGTCTCTATTGAGATAAAGGTGCTTCTCTTGATACCCACATGCATGCTTCTATTCCTATTTATGCTTTCTTACAATTATATAGCAGTGTATAACATATTTCATTTCTTTTCATCTTTTGATAAGCAGCCCAAAGGTGGTTTTCTTCCCACTTCAAAATTTATAGCTGAAAAAAATGCGATCAAAAAGAGTGTTAGTCGCTTTAAAATGCACCAAACTCTGAAATTGCATCAAGGAAAGGTATCACTTGGACCTTATCTGAGTTTCTCCTGTTCTGGAATATAAATTTTTTTCATGGATGTCTTGTTTGATCATATCAACTCTAGTAGTGATGCTGGTGTCACTGACCCACCTTATCATGTTTGATTCAGCTATATTTGCATTGGTTTTCATTAGCACATAACTGATGAATATTCTTTAAATGGTTGTGTACCAGATATCACAAATAAGTAAATACGATCCACTGGATTTGTTTTCCGGCTGCAAAGATAAAGTACAAAAAGCAATTAAGTCCCTCTTTCTTACCCCTCAGAATAATTTCCGGGTTTTCTTAAATGGTTCACTAGTTTTTGGAGGGATGGGTGGTGCTGCAGACAGTGCCAATTGTACTGCCGATCAAGCATTTGATGATGGACTTAAACGTGTTATTCTTGCAAAAGACGGGATGCATAAAAAGTATTTTCTGGAACTTGTTGCCGAGACAGCTTTCAAGTCTGGTTTGTTGAATCGGCTTCTCGAAGTACAGAAGCTTGATGTTGTTGATATTGAAGGCGCCATTCATGCCTACTATGATGTTGTTTCTGAGCCTTGTATGGTCTGTCAGGAAATAGGTGAAAACAAGATGTCAGGAAGATACTCAACTCTACATTCCATGTCTAGTGAGGAAAGCTTAAAACTTGTGAGGGATTACTTAATATCTGCCACTGCAAAGGACTTGAGTATGATGATTAGCTTTAGACCTAGAGGGAATATGGATCCGAAGTCTCCATATGATGTTGTCTTTCTGGAATCAACAAATCAAGTTTTTGATTACAAGGTGCACCTCAATAACTTGTCCTTGACACTTATGATGTTTTTCTAGAAATAAACATATAGTTTTCAGTATCCTGACGAAATACCAACCAATATGTTTTTATCTTCTAATATATCAACGTAACTCATTCTAAGAAAACAACAGACTTGATTATGAGGTTCATTTTTATATAAAAAAATTCCTTATTTGTTTTTCTCAAATTTTCTCTAATTTTTGAGTTCTATCTCATAAAATGAGAAATAGAAAGCAAACACATTGGAGTATAATGCCCGATATAGATCGGTAGTTTCATATACTGCTGCTTTCTCTAGAAACACCATTAGTCATGCTGAATGTTGTCGGGAACTTTATTGCAAGGTTAACTTCTACCAGAACTTATTTTTCATCATGGTGTCTTATTCTTTTTTTAAGTATGATTATTGTCCTTTAAATTTTTTTGTAGGCATCTTTCATCGACTTGGACATGAAACCACTGAAGAAAATGGAGTATTACTATAAGTTAGATCAGCAGATAGTCAGCAGCTATATTCAGATGGTAAAAAGAGATGCCGGAGTAACTGATTATGGTGAGGCTTGCAGATTCAGATTAGTTTGATATGACCAAAATGCTTTTTGCGTACTGAAGTCTAAATATAATGCTGGTGCTCATAGTAGGCCATGGTCTCTTTTTGTGTACTTTTTGCATAAGATTTATGAATCATTTTGGCTTGCCATAGCATCATCTTCTTTCCCTTTCTTGGGAAACTGCCCTTAGCTCTAGCGTCTATCAAATGCAGATTGATTAGTGATTTGCTGTTATTTTGAACTTTAAATGTTTCCTTGCTGTTGCATGAGGTACTTGGCCAGCTAGCATGTTTTGCATGGCTGACTCTGTGTGTGTGTTTGTAGTTTTCTTGCTCCTCTAGTGCACATGTATGCATTTACCTTTTGGGTTATAGGAGACTAAAGGTAGATGTTTTTCAGTTTTCTTAAGTTCAAATTACCATATGTGATAAACAACCTATTTGCTATTTATACAATGGATGATCTAATCCTTTATTCTTATGGATGTTCATCGAGTCTAACAGTTAAGTAAGATTAAATAAAAAAATTGGAGTCATCAAACTTGGACCCTGCAAAGTTTGCAAAGAGTTTTGGTTTCATTCTCATTTCTTGTGATGGCCACCACTGTCAGAATATTCAGTAAGTAGATGGTGCTGAACATGCCCATATAGGACTCCAACAAAATCACTTCTCCGAAACTTGAACTTACCATTCTTTTGCCGATTTCACCCCTTCTGTTATTGCCTAAACTTTAAGGTGCTGTCTTTGTACTACTCATTCTAGTATGCACCTCCTTAAGTCTAGGCATCTTTGCGATGGATTACACTGAATCTGTCAATGTTCAGCTACTCCATTGTGACTTAAATTACTTCTAGATAGGATGTCGAAAATGCCTAGAACTCCATAAGTCCATCGTGTTCTGCTGCTAGGTGGTTTAAGTTTATGGCATAACGTGTCCTCTATCCAAAATTTTACCACTTTACATACTTATTATGCTTTACATTTCACTTATCCAGTTATTTGTGCCAAATTTGTTGTTTGCTTGAAACTATATCTGTAATATAAGAGTCTCTAGATCTCCGACGTTGTATGTATGAGATGAGACCTGAATACTGCACGTAGAGTCACTGAAATACTGCATTTAGAGTTGCTATTTGTTTTACTTTAATAGTTGTAATTATGCTCTCCCACAAAGAAAGATCATGTATATGGTTCAATCCTAATAATATGGTCACCAGAATGTAATTTGGTTCACTAAATTAAGGGGTGCACTGTGCTTTTTCTTCATATATCTCACTTGCTTATGCTTGAGGATGTAAATGTATAGTTTATCATGCTTCTGCAGAAAGGTAAATTAAATGAGGGGTTCAGAAGAAAGAGACATGTCAGGCCCTTTTCTCCTACAAAGAGAGTGATTATCAACTACTATGGTGCCTTTCCCTTCCAGCCCACTTGAGAATTAATTTATACAGCTGGATTTCGGACTCTATACGAGAATGACATGCTTGGAAGATGGTTTATCCTATACCTTCTACGCCAAAAATTATCTTACTTAGTGACTTGTCACTCTGTGGTTTTGTAATTCAATCTGTATCTTGTGTACTTCATGCAAACCTCAATGTGTAAATTGTGTTGTAATTCTGCACTAAGCCGTATTGCAAATATGCAAAAAAGTTAGAAAAATTCTTATTGTCTGTTGGATTTATGTTTTCGCAAGAGCTCACCTGAAAATTTGCGGGGCATTTAATAATATATATGCTGCTTGAAAATGTCTATCCATCTGGTAGACACTTTTTTTGCGATTTATTGGTTTTGGTCCGACCCCTAGAAATTTGATTAATGCCTTTACATTTCTTCTTTCTTTTTGAGTAAGTTTTTCTGGTTGGCATAGGTGATACTCTTTCCAGGGTTCCTTTGCAGCCCTCACGGGATAGTATAACTAATGTGCGAAATTTGGCAATTTAATGTGTATAGGAAGGTGAGATTGTTTCTATGTGAGGATTATTTTTTTCACTTTGAATTGTTACCAAATTTGTTCTTTACTTTTTGGCTCCATTATGTGGCAGTATTAAGAATGCAGATGCTGTCGCGCATCAAGGGCTGACTGTGGGAACGATTATCAGAGTGTGGTCCTTCGTTCCAAGGTTACGACATGCAGAATTGAGTTAAAGAGATGACTCACTGTGATTGCTTTCAAAGGTGTTTCTCTCTCTCTCTCTCTCATCAGTTCTTTCTAGGATGAGCTGAATTCTTGTGAGTAGTGTCTGTGCTTGTCAGGGAGATAGAAAATAGGTAAAATTAATGAAGAAATTTCTAGATAGCATTTACTCACATACACGGTACACCGACCCTGTCAGTCCATTTAGTGTTGTACTAGACCTTTGGGGGAAGCATTTAAGCTACATCAAAATTGTCTAAATTCACTCTTATCACCAGGTTATTCATCGCCAAGGTTTCATTTATCTCCCCAAAAATTGAGTATATACCTTTTATTGTATAATGTTAACAACTTATTTTTGATTGAATAATGCCATTATTGCTTTACTCTGATTCTTTGCAGTATTTTTCAGTTCTCATTTAGTGTTCATTTTTGGGCGCTGATTTTCTCGTTTCAGAAAACAGTCATATAATTGGATATACTGTGTTCAAAGTGCAGAAAAAAGGTGATGAAGTCAATATCAAAAGTCGAAGGCATAAACTCCGTTGTACTCGGTCCCGCTTAAAGAACAGTCACTGTAATTGGTGAAGCTGATCAATTTTGTATCATAAAACAAGTGAGAAAATTTAGGAGCACTTCTCAAATAATGAGTATAGAGGCCCTCTCAGTGAAGAAAAGAAAGATGTATTCTTACTCTTCCCACTACATGCCAGAATTATGAAGTCTGGTACAAGGTGGCGAGGATTATCACAACCATTGTAAAATTCGAACAACGATTATGGAAAATGTTTGCATCACTCCTTTGGATTGAGGTTATTTGATAAAAGTCCAGTTTCTTTCTCATGGTATGCTTCTGTGCACTTAGATATTGGTAATAATATTACGGTGCGTTTGGATCGATGGATTTGGATTTGAGGAGTGGATTTGGAGGAAGGATTTCAAATGACATCTAAAATGGTGTCATTTGAAATCCACCGTAGTTGTGGAGAAAAGAGCTTAAAATGAATGGCGAGTGATTTGAAATCCATCATCATCCAAACGAACTTAAATGGATTTGTCGATGAATTTGAAATCCATGGATTTCAAATGACTCGATCCAAACACACCCTTAGTGATCATACCCATGGTAAAAAAAGTTTGATTATTGTCTTTGTTTCCATAACAAATTCGTGTATATATTGATCAATTTCTAATTATTATTGTGTTGCTCCTGTATATACTTTCTTACTGTTTTGATTTGGGGATAATTGTTAGCACCCCCAACCTTTGAGGGTTGTGCACTTTGCTTCAACCTCCTCAGTTTTGATTGTTGGAATTGCGTTATCAGTTGTAATATTTCTGATAGAGATTTTTAGATTTCTTTAGGTATGTATATGTGCTTTGTTCCTTAACATTCAAAGATGTGCATTTAAATTCATATCATATTTTGATTGAATAAAATAGAATGTTTTACTAATATTTTGACATGTAACGTTCATTTCGTTCTGTATAAGTAACAAATGCAGTTTAGTCTTTTTAAAGGCGAATCCAAAAGTTTCAACACATAAGATCCAGCATTATTACATATTATACAACCTATTTATACACGTAGATATATACGTAATAGTTTTATATATACATTACACATACATACATTTTGACGGGCGCGTCGCAATACAATTAATTACCGCGAAATAGGCTAGCCAATGATTTCTATATACACAAGTTTAATACCTCCCTGTAGTACCTGAAACCCAATACCAAAAAAAAAAAAAAAACACAATTGGTATTGAACAAATTAAGGCAAAAAAAATTGGTGAAAATAAAACAATACCTAATAAGTTCTCATCAGGAGAGATTACAAGTTATCATGTTATGTTATGTCCAGTTTCTCTTGGACCTGAATTGAGTCAGCCTGTCCCTCCATACAGCTGAACCAAAAACACTCAAAATTATTTCAGAAACTGGATTGTTATTTGGAGATTCAAAATTGATTCAAGATATATAAAAACATAACATTTTAGGTCAACGTCTCGAAATTTGAGAGCATAATACCTGCATCCTTGTAACGTTCTTCGACAGCAGCAATTAACATATTTCGTACTAGATCGAATTCCTTTGTCTCAATGCATGGCTGCCCAGTAGGTCTGTAACAATAACAACAAATGTTATAACCAAACATCATTAAAGATTCATGTCCATTGTCACAACAAAACACCATTTAGTTCTTGTCCTGACTCATAAGGAAAGTACTTTTAAGTAATGAACTTGTACCTATCCAATTCAGCGAACATTAAACCATCAGACGAGACCGGGACTGCCACCTTTGCAGACTCGATAACCCTCATTCCATCACTATACGCCAAAAACTTGTTGACTTGTATTGGCACCTGCAAGCCATAGATAATAAACATTTATTTAGAAGATTCGTTTATGATGCCATTAAAACTCGTTAAATCATAAGAAGGTACATCATAACAAGTCATTCTTAGCAGCTCTAGGGACACTCATGGGACCCACATCCACCCGATATCACGGGACCACGTGGGATTTAACACAGACGATTACATGTAGTAGGACCCACGTGGGATCTCGGGACTCCCTAATAAGAGAATCATCAATTGTTACCTTGCATCGTACTGCAATGTTAATAGCATCCGAGGGTCGAAGATCAAAGCTTAAGCTCTCCGCTTCATTGTCCCCCTTCAAATAGCACAAAGATTTATCAAATATTAAATAAAAAATGCGTGGGATTCTACATATTCGGTCACAGACTCACAATTAAACAACAAAATATATAATTTTACCCTTGTGAGATGTAATTCAGCAAAATACGCCTCGTGAACCCTCTTGGTGACACGTACAAGTTTCACCTTGTAAAATAGGCAAGCAAATAAATCAAAAGTCTAAACTATAATAACTGGATTGTGATGGCACAAAGGAAATGCTATCTAGCATATGTTATAAACTCACCGAATATCCCATCTTCTCAATCATATCCTTCACCACTTGGTACATGGTAGGTCTAGCCTGAAGAGTAAGAAACAAATTAGATGCACATTCAAAATAATATATATATATACCCGTTTTATAGATTCGGAGTAACATACAATTTGGACATTTCTTACAGCTGCCATAAGTAGAACACTTGGCATCTCCACTGTAATAAAAACCACAAGAACAATATAAAGAGATTTACGAGATTAGGCCAACCAATCGAAATATAGAAGTGATATTATGCACATACAAACAATTATCGGGAGAAGAAGCCCCGTCCCATCTTCCATCTTCAATACAATTGCGGGATGTGGGGCGTAATCTGGTAAATGGCCTCCCTGTGGTTTATTATGAACACATCTCAAATGTTTACCGTCTCTCATCTTGATCATGAAACCTTCCAGCCCACTTCTCACCTCAACTGTTTTAAAAAATCCCCAAAAATCAGTATATTTCACGTGTATAACGATTTATGATCGACAAATATAAAGTTACATTATTGAACGAGTTAGTGTTTAAACTCAACATACCAGCTTCAACCACACTTGAATTCACATAATCAGCATCATTCTCATTGGAATTCCCTGCCTTGCTACCATTACCGTTCGAAGACGAACTGAAACTACTCCGAATTGGTCTGCACTTTCTCGAATTCTGTCTATAACCCACATTAGTTTTGCCGATTTTAGGCCCTTTTAGGCCCCAAAATCCACATCTAACGAGTTTAGTTTTCAGCAATGGTGAATTGACCGGAACAGAGTACACTCCAGTTTGCTTTGCACGAATCACAGGGCAAACAACAGGGCCTTGTAGAGAAGCCATCTCAAATCCTATGTTATACACCAAGATATATAATTCAGCATACAAACAAATAAATTAGGGAGTAACATTTAATTAACAAATTTGTCACCTTTCAGATATATTAGCATTTGATGGCTAAAAACTTCGATATGACATCATAACCTTCATTTGAGGCCATAGAAACCCTCTAACTTTGACAAGATAAAGTGGGTTCTAAACTTTGAGTTCTAGAGTTCAGGTCTTGAAATCTTGAAATGATAAATTTTAATTTTTTTTTAATCATTAGCTAAGTGTTTTATAGTTTTAGTACATACTTTACTATTGCATTCATCAATTTACTAACATTATGCAATAGCAAGTAAGATAAAGCTGCAATCTTTCACTACGATATTCATAAGTAAAGGTGGTAATCACAACATAAAAACAAATTAAGCCAAGATCGTACTAATATACTTCAAATCAAAGTCAAAAACACAGAATTCAGCTTATTTATTACTCAATCCAGCAAAAAGGACTCATCTTCAAACAAAATTTAAAACATATTTTTTTCCTCTCTATATTTATATTGATCATGCAAAATTTAAAGAATCTTAAGAGTACAAAACTAGACTAATTGTTCTTTATATGTATTAAGGACCACACCTGAAGAAAAAACCCTGATCTGATCTTTCTCAAAAAACTTCAACAATCAGTAGCAGAACCCTCCAATATCTACAGATTAATTCCCCAAAAAAGCTTAGAAATTAATGGGATGAGATTGAAGAAAACATATAAAAGATGGTAAACTAGAGGAGTTAAATGACCCACAGAGAAGATGAGATTGGATAAAGGAAAGACTAAATGGTGTGAGAGAGAAGCAAGCAGCTATTGTGTTGTTATTGAAGTTTGTTTGTTTGTTCTAACATACTTATCAGCCTATGAATTATGATGGACTTTAACTTTTGGCATTATAGGCTGTCCTAAAATTGATTTCTATTTGTTCTTATGATTTTCGTAAAGACGTTTCTGCCCTTTTCATTTTTCCATTTTGGACGTTTACCATTTTTTTGTAGGATAAAACTTAAATATCTTCATCAGGTATTTTTTAGTTTCTTTTTTATGTATGTTTCTATTTTTTAAGCTCAACATTTTGTTAGTCAATATTGTTTATATATAATTTCAATGCCTAGAAAATAAAGTGCAAGATAAATTGAATACATGAGAAAAGTATCTCAAAATAAGATTGGTTCGTGACTCTTCTTCCAATTGAATATTGATAACATCTGATTTACTAACAAAATAAATACTTTTCTTTCAAAATTAAAATGAAATTAAATTATTGATATGAAATTAAATTTAATCCCATCCCATCAAAATTATATTATCTTTCATAAGGGTATTTTAGACCTTTCACATTCAGCCGAAGTAGATGAGAGCTACTCTGACACAAAAAAGCATTGCTGTCCGAGACAAGTTTTAGATAAGGAGACCTTACCATGTAAATACATATAAGTTGAGGTCCTCTTCTGCAAATTCTCTAAGAATCTATAATTGATTTTCTTTACATATTTTATTGGAAACGTTTTAAACCACATTTTTGTATCTTATTTATATAATATTCTTTAAACAATGATATTCATTTATGTAATCGTCTCTTTCGAACCATAAACTAATCAAATTATTCTAGTCTATTAGCTAGAGGTCACCTAATAATAAATTATTAATGGAACCTTCAGGATAAGCCCAACAATCTACATTATTTTATTATATACAAATTAAATTGCAGATTTAAAATTCTAGAAGGAAGTCCCACAATATTTAATCAGTCATAAATACTCACAAACAAAAGGCAATCAACGGTCACAGTTTAACTGATCACAAATCTTACCAATCCCGAATGATCTCAGCCCTTCATCATGGGAGGTCCTCTGTTTTCCAATATTGAATTCCAGTTGGTACAACAAACAACATTTTAGAGTAAAAGAAACTTAAAAATAAAGCTTAGCTGTAAATGTGAAGTCTGTTATTACATTATAAATCTACAAACTTAGTAAAATCTGTTCAAAGAATACAATTGAGTCAACTTTTAGTAGCATATCATCTTTAGCTAACAACAAATACTTCTCCAATACAATAGCATTTCATACCCAAGTTGCAGTAAATTGAATTAAACAAAATTACCCTTTTACCCTTGTTCAGCTAGTAATGGGAAGAACCAAAGAATTAGCATGAATATACCTTCGATTTCGTCCCTCTTATCATTCACTTAATTTGCAGTTGCGTATATACGGGTGGTCGTGTTTTATATATTTCGTCCAATATGGCTTGTACTTTGTCATTGCCAATTCAAGCCAGGGTTTCATGTTCCCGTTGTAATGTACAACAGCTGCATTATCGATTTCTGAACGATCAACGCTC
The DNA here is from genome assembly GCA_963669365.1 of Verbascum thapsus. Lineage (NCBI taxonomy): Eukaryota > Viridiplantae > Streptophyta > Magnoliopsida > Lamiales > Scrophulariaceae > Verbascum > Verbascum thapsus. Next base: position 1,897,842 of record OY770107.1, read on the forward strand.
GGGTTGTAACCCAAACCGAGCACATGCCATGACTTTTCAAGTGGGTGTGTGAGCCCGTAAAATGTTATCAGCCCTGGAGGTAAGGTTCCCAGCTTCCACAACACCCGATCTTCGTTCTAGTACACACACAAAAGTCGAAGAAAATGAAAAAAAAAGAAACTCAGAACAGTTCTAATAGACCAATATTGTGATTTTCCCAATAGGGAATAAACTACCTTCTAGATATAGGATATTTATTAGAAGCCAGAAATTTTTTCTCTGTTTTTCTATTCTATTTTTTCTATATATTTCTAAAGTTCGAAAGTTTACAACTTACTTAACTGCCAACCTCCACGCTACCCCTCCGAAACACCCGAAGAAAGAGTTGAATAACCGTGATATTACTTTCACTTAGATATGGGTAAAAATTAGGGGTGGCAAAATGAATCCGGAACCACGGTTCCAACCCAATTTGGGTTGAATTGGTTCCTAAGAAAATTTTATTTGGTTCCTAATTGGTTCCAACTTGGTTACAAGTTAGGTCCAACTAAATTTCAAGTGAGGCCCAAATCGTTTGTCAATAATTTAAATTATAATGAACAAAATGTAAGGTATTGAGTCGGGTTGGGCTTGGTACCCTTTTGGATTGATTTTGGTTCCATTTTTGGTTGAATTTGGTTCCACCTTAAAAAGAACCCACCAATTGGAACCGACCCAAAACCAACCCAACCCGCCCAATTGCCACCCCTGTCTATATATATACACAGAGCAGCATAAAAGATAAAGGAAATGAAAGGAAAACTTACCATATTCTGCCATTTGTGGTATATGCCAGTTATATCCTTCTTCTTCCACTCCTTGAGATCGAAAATGTTCATTCCATAAGCCCACCCGCAAGCATTTGGATCGAAGTTTTTAGAAATATGGGGGTTTGAAAAGTTGAGGTACTTATCGAATCGGTGGAAGCTCTCGCCACAAGTTTCAACAGCACCATTTACTTTTCCATTGAGATCTACTGCCCACAATCCAGTCAAATCTTTCTGGACAACAATGTCATCGTCGAGGAAAAGAATTTTGTCCAACTTTGGATAAACTTGTGGGAGATAAAACCTCAGGTGGTTAAGCATTGAAAGATATTTCGGGTTTCTGTATTTCAGGTTAGAAGAACCACTAGAAAGTGTGGTAGGATGAGCCGCCTTGAAATAGTATTCTTTCATGGCAGCAGATTCCAATTGACGTAGAACAGGACAATAGGATGAATTAAGCCACTTGAACTCATCAACATTCTCGACATGGATTGTAGCTTTACCAGGAGGGTTTAACAGAAACCACATATTCATCGCTCCAAAGTTCAATTTATCACTGACAAGATGGAAAACATGCTTCTCAGGGTTCTGCGAGTCATAGCACCAAATTTGATTATTATATAGTCCAATGGAAAAAATAATGTGATAAAATAATGTCACAGAAGTGGCTCAGGCAGAAATTAACATCACAATATGCATGCTTATAGTCCTGATATGAAAAGTATACACGCCTGGGTGTGGCTTACATGACTATATATACATATGTATCTGTATTGATCCGTGCATATGGTTGGCCAGGATTTATTATTCAGAGGATTAAATTTACGGATTATATGTGTATAAAGGTGTATGACTGTATGAGTATTAGTGTATAGAGTGTATCTATTATGTCTCATGTATGTTTAGAAAAGATTATTGAAAAGATAAAACTATGTTGCACATGAGAGTGTCTGCAAATGCATATGTAGTGAGCACAAATATATCAGACATAAACGTGTTATAAACTAAGTCCTCAAAACTCAATACCATGTACTCTCAACCAACTTTTATTAAATAGGCAAACAGTCAACATATTGCTTAGCCACAATAACACAACCATGGACATATATTATATGAAAAAAAAAAAAGAAAAGTACAATAAAATGCATCATAGCAATAAAGAATTAGAGAACTAAGGTTGACTATTTGTTATTTATTTTTTCTTTACAAGAGCCATTACCATTAATTGTAATAGAAGCAAATGCAAATATTTAACTGGATAACCACATTTATATAAACCAACAGAAATAAGCCGAAGAAAAAGTTTTCAAACCTTGGCATTCATAATAGTTGAGTTGACAACTACTGAAGCAGCAAGAACATTATCAGAGAAAAGGGCATAATGGTAAAGTTCTGGATTTTCCCGATTCTCACTTCGAGGGAACTTTCTTTTCTCTAATGGAAGGAGGTAGTAATCTATTGTTAAGCGCATGGATAAACAGTGAAGTCCATTTGGAATTGTCTTAGCGGCTAACTGGCTAAGGAATGTGCTCTGCTTTTTCAGACTCCTCACTTGCTCATCTGCAGATTGCAGCATGGCTCTTAGCTTCCCAGTTACCAGCTTGCAGTCGTACAATTGTTCTTTAGCTTTAGACAGCACTTGGCCCATCAATTTAATTTTTTCAGGTGCACTGGCAAATTACATCAATATTTTAAACAACCGACTATTAGTAAGCTGGTATGCACGGATAACACCTACTGATACAATCGCACACGAAGAAGAGTGTAATTAAGTATATAAGCTATAAAAATAAATAATAAACTCTTAATCTGTGTCTATATGATAATATATTTTAGCTATTTTGACATATATGCTTGATTTATGAAAAGTTGAAGGGAAAATAATCAATAAAAGATGAATATATGATAAATAATATAAATAAACAGAGGGGAGAAAGATAAGAAAAACATTGGAGAAAGTATATGAGAGAAAACAGTGGTTGGAAATAATTTGATACTACTTACCCAAAATGAGGTTAATTTGGTCGTTATACTTAAAAAGCAAGATAGTTATTCCAAGGGATTCATGCTTACTAGATAGTTTAAATTTCCAGTTACCTGCGTTGTAAGTCCGAATCAGCTGTTGCATCTCCTAAAGAACGCTGACTTTCTTTGAGCCGGTTCTGTAACTCGTTGGCTAAATCAAGCTTGTTTTTCATCCTTGCAAGACTTATATACACCCTTGCCATTATCATTTGATCCCGTATCAGGCGTACATTTGAATCAGAATTTTCATTCTCGTTTTCTCTTCTCCATATGCTATATTTCCCCAAAACTGCAGAATCAACTGATTTAGATCGTTCGATGGCTGCAGTTTCAAGCTTTACAGTCACTTCATCATCTTGCTTTACCAATTCGGCAGCACGCTTTTCACGTCTTTTCTCTCTCAATTGCTGGAGAATAATAGATAATGATATGGCTCATGTGAATCCAATAAATTCAATCACAGAGTATTAATGAAATTATTTATAGATGTCTCATGGTACTTACTCTTCTGACTAGTTTAACTGGTGTTTCTAGAAACATGGAATGGTCCTCTGCAGAAGGAAAAAGATTTGCTATTGAATCATCTATTATTTAATATGTAATAAAATCACATTTTATAAACAGAATCCCCAGAGAGATTACCATTTGAAGAGTATTCGTGCTTGACTCTAGCTGCTTCAGTGGACTTAAACTACCAAAAAGAGAAGAGAAACTATTTAGCATATTTGAAATGATAGTGCATGTTTCCACTCATAGAAAGAAACATTATATGCCTTACAATACTTATGCTAACCTCAGTGGAATTGGCAACATCAGAGACGATTTTTTGCTCAACAGATTTCCATGACGCCGACAAGTTCTTTCTGAAGAAATCGACACTTAACGGCCCTAAATCATCTGTGCTGGAATTAATAACAGCGATTACCTAAAAAGATTGTTCAGATCAGTGAATGCTACAAATAATATCATATTAAACCTTGTTTGAACACTTCAGCATGCATTTATTGATTAAAAACTTACCTCTTTAGAGAACAATGATTTAAGATTTTGCAATGCCAGTCTCTCTCTCCAATTTAAATCCTGTATCAAACAGTCTATCTTATTATGCTATAAAACATCTCCAAAACCATAATCCAAAATATATACATTCCGACGAAGCATACCTGTGTACTAGAATCAATTGAAAATTCATTTTGATCTGCAGAAAATGTATTCATAAGTTTGACGTTATATGTGAAAGTTCAAATTGGAGAAATAAATCATGAGTAAATATAAACAAGCATATAGGCACAACAACTGTACATGCCAACACAAATCATGTGTTTCCCTGAATTCCAGAAGCAACAAATCAATTTGCCACAGAAATGTCTGTTAACTATGAACCCAAATGTGTAATAATCATATGCAATCGACTCATTAGAATGGTCTCAGTCCAACTAGTTTTCTTAACCGCTTGCGCCATCCAAATATAAGAGAATGGAGGGATTGGACTAAGCAATGTGGAAAAGATAAAGTAATAAGAAAATATCATCGTAGACACAAAGAAAGAAAGAGATGAAGAGCACAAAGTGAGACATTTTCCTTTTCTAACAAAGTGAGAGGACTCCTAACAATTTGGAATGTCTAATGAGATCTGTTATTCATTCATCCTGCCAATATTTCAACATCATCCTAAACTACTCACCTTGAAAATATCTAGAGAGAGAAAAAGAGAGAGACCCCATTCGCAGTTAACAGCTTTGAAGCGAATCTACCGGTCAACCTAAGAATTTAACGTATCGAAAAAGACAGATTGGACAGTTTCCAAGTTCCGGCATTAATTGACATTAATTGTAAATCAGGATTCTAGAAAAACAATTTCTCCACTTTCATCTACGATGCAAATACAAATAATAAATCCTATAGAGACAAGTTTTAGCTGTTTAAACGTCACTGGTTCAAATATCCAATAAACAAAGAATCCATCGACAATTAAAGGAACAATATACTAACAAGTAAGCTACTCTTTCACTTTTGATCAAAAGAAGCTACTCCTTCACAATTTAATTAACTTGATAAAGCCAACCACTCACTAAAGATGATTGATTTCCATATGTCGACAAGCTTTACCTAGGCACGTTAATCCCCTACATGCCATCCGCTGATTCTCCATTAAGTTAACAATTCAAGTTACCTCTTAAACTTAAAAAGGAAATCGTAAATCCACAGCTGCAATCTACAAATGTGCACTAACAGTTACGCGATTCTCGACTCATTATTCATACTTATCACATTACATCATTTAGGACTAATGCTTGTTTCTCCAAACCCTAAAACTCAAAATTCCACATGCTTCAGATCTCAATTTCAACATACACCTAAACACAGTACAAAAACTCAAAATCAAAACTTTAAAAAACCCTAATTCGCATGTAACTAACCAGAAAAACCAGCCGTGAACAAGCCGCGGCCGATGAATAGAAACGAAAAAGCGGCGAATGAGAATAAAATGACGAGAACACCAATGCTGAAGCGAGATCCAACGCCGTTACTCCTCTGGATGGTCGAACCAGATAACAATCCTTTCTTAATTGCCATAACCTGTCATAAACCTTCAAAAAAATTGAAAAACACTTTACGTTAAGGGAAGAAACCGCAAATTATGCATTTTACTGAAATTGAAATAGAGATGAAAGTAATGGTGATTTACGGAGAGACTATTGATGGAGATCTTGGATTATCGGTTAGGCAAATTGATTCGTGTTCATAATTAAAGTGAGGATTTTTGTGTTTTTGATGTATATATAAAACACGCACATGAGCGTGTACCTACGTTGATTTAGTGTGTGAGAATCTAAGGTTAGTGAGAAATGATTAAAGCACCGATCTGGAAATTCCGGGTACGGGTTGTTCCTTTTTTTTTTGGGGGGGGGTAACTTTTTCTTATGATTGGTGTTTCGTTTCTTGATTAATTTGATTGGATTAGAAATTTGATTGGACATGTACCACAGTTGACATTATTATGTTTGGTCTTAGATTTAATTATACGAGGATAAAAATTATTTCAGAAAGATTTATGAACAAAATAATTGTGTAATTAAAAATTAATATCTTTTTGACAACCTTACAACATAAAACCAAAACCTCTATATATTAATAATGTTGGGACCGGAGAATTTTATTAATTTATTGAGATATTATTATATCGATAAATTAATAATTTATTAATTTAAAGAGGTTTTAATGTATATGCACAGTTGACCTTCAAAGTTCCAAATTCTTTGAATAACTTTAAGTATACTTGCATAGTTATTGATGAAAATTAAGTTAAAATATAAATGTACTAGTAGAAGAGATAGTGGCCGATGTCACGAAGTTCAGAGTCTAGAAGAGATAGTGGCCGATGTCATTCATAATCCGGAAGATGATGAAGCAGAGGATGATTCAATAGCTTTGTAACCGGTCACTCTAAAAGAAGAATTGCAAGCATCAACAACTCTTCATAACTTTTTGTTGCAGTACGAGAAGACAACACCACAACTATTGGGTGCAGTAAGGAGATTTAAAGATGAGATCAACATAGATTTGAAGTTCAATAAAAAGCAAGTTACAGTAGATTCTTATTTTACTAAGTTGTCTTAAGAATATTCAAGTGCATCAAATATATATATATATGGATTATTTTTAATAATTATTAATTTATAGTTTCGTCGGGACCAATATATATACACTGGGATCTCAAAAAAATTATTATCTTATAATTTTATTGATTGGGTCCCAAATTTGTACTGGTCCCAACTTGGGACCGGACAAATTATTAGTTTTAGCGAGGTTATTAATTTATCGAGTATTAATTTAACGAGGTTTTACTGTATTTCATCTCATTCGTTTGGTGGTATTCAGTATATAAACAATTTATTGCGTATGTGATAATGATAGTGTTATCAAGTGAAATATCGTCCAACAATTTACAACCCATTTGGTCACATATCCATTTCAAAAAAAATTAATATTGAATAATAAAATAGCCCTTATTAAACAAATGGACGAAATTAAGTTTCCAATAGAAAAATAGTAGTCAAGTTGACAATATATATTCACAAAAGATATTTCTTGAACATAAATTTATTAGAACTTGAAAACCACACTACATTTTGCATTATAACAACATTATATAAATCTCTTGATTTTTAATCGTTATTTACATGTGCATCATAATCTAAATATTCCAAACTGTTAGACCAATCAATATTGTACATTGCTCAATTGGCCAGAACGAAGGTTCCAAAACAGATGTGACTGCATGCACCGCGATATCATTATAATTAATAAGTCACTTTCAAATTTACTACATTAATAAAATTAGTATTTTGATTTAAAATGTATACCTATTATTTCCCTTGAAGCCTTGGAGATAATAACAAGTGGATTAACATACTAGGAAATCTGAATCACAAAAACGAAATTCAAGCTAAATGATTATCGACCATTTGATCTTATGCCAAACAATATCGGGTTCAAACACAAGATATATATTTCTAAAACGCGACCAAACAATATTGACAATTATGTCCAAGAGAAAAAACGATATAACTATTCATCAATCATCACTTACAGCAGTAGATTATAAAGGGATATTATAACAAAACAATATTGACAATCAAAACATGATACATGAATAAAGTGTTCAGTTTAAAGCCACAAGTCAATGAATAGGCAGAAGCCAAGATCATCTTAAGAAGCTACTCCCAGTGTCATTAGCATACATGACCAAATTTTCAGGTTTTGCCCCTAAATCGAGGATCAAATCACGAAAATAACATGGTTAAATGCACCTAGATTACGCTACAAAAACTTTGAGAGCAGACAAAGGAAGGCATTACTGGCTTAGAATCGCCACATCCAAGTAATCACCAATCTGCATATGCAAGGGATAAAGTCAATTTTCCTATTTTCTCAAAAGCATTTATTATGTGGGGGGTGGGGTGGTAATAACCTGAAAGCTAAGATCACCCAAGGCTTTGCTTCCACTGTCGGGCCGCCTCCCGTTAGGGTAAGAGAAGGTTCTCCCCACCTACAGCATAATTAGATCATAAACTTTAATCTAGTTTTACCATTTCTAGATAAATATTTTATACTTCAATGTGAAAATTATAATGTCTGCCAATTGAGTGTTCTTTGCTGTTATGATCAAGGAATGAATGACAAAAAAAGAGAGCTTACCTCTCTAACCACAAAACGACCACGTTTATCAGGATACACAAAAGCAAAGGACAACAGAGCATCTCTTCGTCTCGCTTCAGGAGCTACCTCTTTAACCTAAACAAACATAAACAACAATAAGATATGATGGAAAAATATAATGATACATGGAACAGGCGTCGATTATGCGGGTTTGCTTGAATTTACCTATTTATTACGATAGTTAACATTTGCACAACTAGTAGAATCTAGTGGGTGCCTTTTAACCCTGAAAGGAGGGAACTAGTTGATTTTCCTTTGCCCTTGAATTTTTCCAACTACCAGGGCAAATGCATAGAAGAAATAAAGGGCTCCAGTATTATGCTTCCAGTGGCCAATGCATGTCAGTTAAATTCGATTTCCATTAATTTAAACTTAAGTGCATTAACCAGCTTTATAAAACTTGTGTTAAATGTATCCAATTGCAACATTTGGGTAATTCAGAAAAATGGCAACGAACGGGCTCATTAATAATAATCAAGTTGATGAAGAACATATTAAAATCTGAACTTGCTGCACATAAGAAACTATATTCATAACAAATTATTTCTCTTCCAGCCCCTAAAAGGAATTAGAAAAACCAAGCACGTGGACATGTATGGAACTTACAGAAGTAGAATGTGAAAAAATGAAACTAAATGTACCAGATCAGTTAATTCACGCAATGTTGCATCCATCCATGTATAAATTTGGACTTCATCTTTTGGTTCCTTGCCTCTTACTGCAAAATCTTCGTCAGTATGATGACCTCCAGCCTATCAAAAATTCGAAAAAATCAAACCTCAGGCAAATCTGTTCCATGGATATTTATAAAACTTATCCTGAAAATGGAAGACATACCTTAGTGAAAACACGAAGCAGCAATGGACAAGTCTGCACAACAATAAGCAACCAAACATGATTGGCATAAAAATAAGTAATATACAGTAAAAACCAAAAAATAAATAGCAGGTCATAAGCCCAACAATGGATTAAAAAGGACGAGAAACAAGTTTCTCACACCACACAAAACGTAAGTACTCACTAGATTAAGATTTATATGGACAACACACAAAAGGACTGAAATCAAAAAATCTGTTTCTAAAACAAAACTACATTGGTTGGTGACATACGATATCAACAAATAAGACTTACTAATTACATCACCAATATAGAACATTTCCCTTAATTTGTTGATCATAAGATATTAGGTTATCGTTCTTTTTTTACCAGAGTGCGTGCTAGACTTTCCATTACATAATAATCCACTATACACAACCAACATACAAGAACAAAAACACTATACTCTGTCACTGGATCCAAATAACCACGATACAAAGACGAAATTTGATCATATTGGTTATATTTTTCGTACTGCTACTATTTAATATAGAAACTCACTTTGTGAGCTCCTCAAAGTCCCAATTTTAAAGTTTCTCATAATTCTTTTTGGACCATGCTGAGTTTTAAACTTTAAATCCCAACATTGACACCCAAACTTTCCCTATGTTTGGAATTCCAGGAATTGGCATCAAGCAAGTTCGATTCATTTATGATTTAACATCACATCCACAATATATATAAAGGTAAGACCATTTCCTCATCAATCAGCCAGCTAACTTACTAAGAAATTGCAGCAGAAACATGACCAGCATTTACAGATAACTCACATACTCGCTAAACCCTAAACCCCAACTCGCTAGCCACTGAACGTTCTTAAACCAGGCATTTCTCGTACGTTACCGATGTTCATAAAAAAAACAGAAAATCTGATCCACATTTCAGCTGAAAACACTAGCTAAATGTACACAAAAATCGTCCATGTAAAAATTACGCTACAGAGAGAGAAATAGAACCTTCTCGCGGTCGACAGGTTCAACGCGAGGGGGGCCAGGCCTGGCTGCGGGGGGTGGTGGCGGTCCCCTACCATGCGGCGGTAGAGGTCTTCCCGTTCGTCTCTGCCCTTCTGCCATTATTACTCTCGCTCTCTGCTTCGTGCGCTTGAATTGATTTATACGTCGTCGTTTTGTTTGTTACATTTCATAATCTATAATGATAAAAGAGCCCATTTCTTGGAGTTTGAGATGGCTCGGTCCATTGAACACTTGAAAAATGTTGGGTCGGCCCATTTCTTGTTATGGGCCCATTGGACTCTAATGGTAATAGGGCCCATTTCCTGGAGTTTGAGATGGGTCGGTTCATTGACTACTTGAAAAATTTTGGGTCGGCCCATTTCTTGTTATGGGCCTATTGGATCTATTCAGCCCTATTTAAACTCATTTCACACTTCTAATTTAGCACCGAAACGAGGTTCATGTTTGGGTCGATTATTTCTCGTTGTCAAGATATGTTAAGAAGTCGAGCACATTTGGCGAAAAGCTAACCTTATGGCTAAAAGGGGGTCAACTTTGAGTTTAGTGATGAGTCATGAGACAAATAGACGAAGTGTGGGGCTTCTCTAGCAAAAATAGGCGAAATTGGCCTACGAGCAAAGGTATGTCAAATGTCAACTAGTAGCGTATCATCCTTCACCTCGGAGGGCCCCACTCAAAAAAAATTAAAAAGAAATTAATATATACATATTTCTAAAAAATTAATATTAATCATATACAATTTTATAACTGTCGTCATATTTTACCGTTTCTTTCAATTTTTGCCTCCGCCATTGCTTCATCATGAATGTTTTTTATAAAAAGTTATGGGGTTCAATCCTTGGAGGTGATAATTCCGTTTGTGGAAACTACGTTTCAATATGGACATTTAAGACTCTCTTGAGAACCATTAAAAATGAACTTTCGAACATTGAAAGCTGTATGAGCTATAGTGTTATGAATTCGATGGTAAGTATTGTCAAATGAACTTCTATAAAATTACATGGTTTTCGATTGTCTAGAACATTAGTGACTTTTTGATCTCATTTCTTGCATTTCCACCAAACACATTTATATCTAAAAACGTATTTCACAAATCCATACTTATATATACAATGGATTTATCAAATCTGAAAAAGAAACAAATACTTTTTTTGTAAGCACTTTCAAAAAATATTTCAAAAATATTACATGTTTAGTAAAGATGATACTCAAACTTTTGAAGATCTTATTTCAAAATATTGTTCAAAGTAATAGTAATTACCTAGAAGAAAACTAAAGCATACATAAAATGAGTATGTAAAGAGCTAGGTTAATACTGAGTCTAGTATATAAGCGTCTACTTACGTCTCGAATTATGCAATATTCCTACGAATAAAATCAAACTGATACTAAGTACTGCATTAAATTAAATTAGTGTAACATAAATAAAGTACGAAGTAATTAATTAACATGATAATAGGAAAAATCAAACTTAGAGCTACTTACTAGTTAATGGATCAAACTTGGTCCATCCCAAAGTCTCATCCTTTTTTCTCATTTTTATAGGATGACCAAATTTGCTCCATTAAATCAAGGGTAGAGAGAAATTAATTCTCAAAGCTAATTAAATTTAACCATCAAAATCATACAAAATGTAACTAAATTATTCCGGTGGCACATTCAAACTATTAGGTGGCGCCACCAAAGTGAGGCGGCGGCCAAACAGCGGCTCCACCGCCATCGGTTATGTACGACAAGCAAGTCACCGGAACCAAACACAGCCCTCGGCTTTTCAGGTCTCGTTTTTGCTCTTCGTTTTCGTTCTCAGGACCCTGTGACCACATAACATTTATTGGTAATTAACTTAGACTCAATAGACATATAGTTTTCAATCATATGATAATTAACTACATATTATGATGAATAATGAAGGAAATTAATTATTGATGTATTTTTGTATATATCATGATTAGTAATATGCTTGGGAGATGAAATAATTGATCAATTTCTTACCCCTTTAATTACTCTAGCATTGGAGTTGTTCCTTGATGACTTCATGTAGGGGACGCTTAATGTCTGCAAAAAACCAACTCAAAATTAAAATGTAAAAATGTTTAATTTTAGCTCCTTTTCTCCTTTAAACATTAATTTAATCTTGAATTTTTTAAAAGAAATGCGTATATAAAACAAAATAAAACAAGTACCAAGAAGAATGTTTTAAATTGTCAGTACCTCAACTTGGTTTTGTAAGAATTTGATATATCCAATGGCCTCCATTAGTACGGATGCTGTGTCTGTCTGCAATTTTCAATTATTAATTTGACACATAAATTAGTGATAATTAAGTGAAAAAAATAATAATATTTAACTGCCATAGCCATGAAGGGAATATTACCCTATTTTATTGAAACTATAAGCATGCAACTTTTTGACTGCCTTATTTCTGAAACTGCTGTTTCCTCTAGTTTATTATGTTACCTTTTAAACTCCCATTTCTCATCAAAACTTGATACAGTATATTCTTTTTATTCATGTGATTAAAATTTAATTAGGCTTCATATATGTCTCTAGAGTTGGATTATACAGTGTCTTATTACTTTACAACTATTATGATTATGTATATCAAGTTAGTAATCAATGTTATATTCACTACTATGGCGATTTCGATCTCTTATTTATGAATAGATAAATATCTGAAAAAGGGGTCAAGTTTAAAGTGATGTATGCTTAATGAAATGATTCATATAAGCACAATATAAAAATAGTAATTATATATAGTTAATTTTACTGTTCTTTTTTCTAAAATTTATTCTACAGTACCACAAAGGATCAGTTCAAACAGCATGCAGTACAAATATGTTATGGTATGTTGACAAAGAGATCATATTTAAGGGGTGCATGGTGAGGCTCCACCTCATAATTTGGTATGAAAAAGGTCGTTTTTCGAAATTAGGGTTTCAATTTGTTCTTTTCAGAACGATGATTTTGGAGTGTATTTGTAACGGTTTATTTGATAGTATAATGTTTTGTTCTTCTACCCGCAATGTAGCTTAATTTAAATGAACCATTTTAAAACTCTATACTGATTTCTAATTTAATTAGTTAATCTAAACTAATGTTATAGATGGGAAAATTTTATGATTTAATTAGAATATTAACATCAATAATATTTCAATAATAATTACCTTGCCAAAGGGTGCTACTAGCTGTTGAAGTGCAGCAATTCTATCACCCAATTTCTCTTTTCTCACCTGATTTATAAGAAATTTATTAAAATTTTAGTAACTAAAACACAAATTATATATATATATATATATGTATATTGCATGAATTATGTGTTTTTAGAAATTGCATGAAAATACCTTAAAAGGTGGGCAAGAAGCGCGACCTTCTAAACGCGACTTCTTAGGTGCGGTTTGAACTGGCTTTGGCTCCATTTTATTGCTGCTTCGTTTCGTTTCTGCTAATCCATTAGTACTTGAGGCTGCTGAAATCTTTTTAAATTTTGAAAAGAGTAAAGTTATTTATTTATTAAGAGTAATAATAATGCATGGCCCTCTTGTCAAAATCCATCAATAAAAAGACTCAATTTTCTGAAAAAATATAAAGGTGCATATACAATGCAAAAAGCTGAAGTACCCTTTGAATGGAGAAAAGAGAAAGACATCTTTCTTGTAAAGGAAAGAGAAAAAGATAAAATATCATTAAAGAGGAGGAAATTATAAAAAGAAAAGAGTCATAGCTTTCCTATTTCTCATAATTTTTACATCAGTTTGATAAAGATAGAAATATCATAAAGAGGAAAAGAGAAAAATATAATGAAAGTTTGATTCTTTATCCAATTTTGTTAATGGGAGTTAATTAATAAGAAACCATATTTAATTTAATTCTCATCTACAAGTTTTTGCTTTAAAAAGTACATATAGATCTGAATATACATGTAAACTGACCTTATTAGAGCCATATAATTGCTGCATATGATCAAAGCCATAAGAAAGACCATCTCTCAATATCTCCATTTGATTTTGTGAAGATGGACCAAAATAGTTGCCACTAAATCTTGAAGAAGTAAGAAGATCTAGAGCCTCCAAGTTCATATCCAATGTCGCCGGATTATTTGTCAATCCCGCCGGAGTTAAGCCGGAGACATTTACACTAGGAAAAATCTGACTGAACCCTCTTCCATTATTTCCACCTCCATAACTATTATTGCTGTTATTGGTGTACAAATTATCCCCATGGATTTTGCTGTTCATGAGATTTCCAGATGAGGATGATTTTAGCAATAGCTTTGTGCCCACATCATTTGACTGAAAATCATGATGATCATTTGTTCTTGATGAAGGGTTGCTGTTTAACAGTTCGGTGTATTTAAGGTAGTAATTGTCTGAAAATTCTTCCTTAATCCTTGAAAGATGTAAATCTTCTGCAGACTGATTGCTATTGGTGAAATTTGGTGAAGCATTAGCATAATGAAAGCTTAAATCTGGAGACATATTGGAAGTGTATTGTGAAGAGAGTAGAGTGTTGTTTTCTTGCTGTCTTGAACTCAGTGTATTAGCTTCATTAGGGTATGAAGTGAAGCTATTTGTGCTCCTGTAAATCAGAAATATCTAATTATTACTTACATATATATAATATATATATATAATTCTGAAAAAAATAAAAGAGAACTTCAAACCCTAGTTTTAGAGCAAATGAAGAACACTAATAAAAACCCTAGTGATAAATTAAGTTTTGAGTAATAATTTTTTTAGTATTAAGGTATGGTTTCATGCCATAATCCCATCTTATGTAAAAATGATTTTGCTCAAAAAAAAGATGAAGAACAAAAGAAGAAAACCCTTTTGAGATTTTTCAAAGATTCTTCAACTTAAATCTGTAGTATATACTTCAAGAACAGTTACCAAGAATATAATCCAAAACTTTTTGAGATGCAAATTTTGAAAATGGGAAGCAAGAAAATACTGTATATAACTAGAGAAAGTGATGATATTTGGAGATTTAGATACTCTTCTCATTGATAAAACATCAAATCAAAAGAATATGAAACAGAAAAGGATAAACAGATCATTATGACAACTGCAAGTAGCCAAAAATCATCATTGTTGTCACCTAAAGTAAATCTAACAATGGGATTTCAGTGTGTGTGTGTGTGTGAGAGAGAGAGAGAGACTTACAAGAAGGAACTAGGAATCCAAGCTGCATGAGTAGTAGTACTGTTATGTACAACTTCATAGCAAGAAGTGATAGCAGATAAAGAAGAAGATGAAGAAGAAGAAGAGCCAACAAATTGATCTTGGAGGTGATGATGAATGTTTGCAGACTCCATAATGAGGTTATAAATTTTTTAATACACTTGAAAATCCCAAGATTAATGATTTTTAAAAGACTATTTCTTTTTAGCTTACAAAGTTAAAGCTCCACCAAGAATCTCTCAAAGAAACAGTATGTAGCTAATAGCTCAGGTGACAGCCATATACTTAGCACCTTTTCATACTACTCCCCTTCTTTACTCTTTCAATGTCTCATCAAATATATATATATATATATATATAAAGCAGCCTTCAAAACAAAGCATGAATATAAAACAATGACACAATTACATATAAAACCCTTCTTCAGACCACAGTAACACTATATAGTTCTTTTTTCCTGTCAAAACTTTCTATAATCTTTAGACAATAAAAATAAATATTTCTACCATATCATCATCACTTTCTCTCTCTCTCTCTCTCTCTCTCTCTCTATATATATATATATATATATATATATATATATTATATATGTAAAGTGCTATGTGTTTCAATAAGAAGAAGATGAGAGTATATATATATATATATATATATATATATATATATATATATATATATATATAAATGGTTCATCTATGGCATGATTAAGATCCCTGCCTTCAATCCCAAGGCTTTCAACAAAAGTCTGTGCAAAGAAATGATAATAGCCATGCTCTCTCTCTCTCTCTCTCTCATGCCCACATGTTGGCAGTCTTTATATATTTGTATTGGGTTATGATATCAAGTTGAATGAGAAGAGAGTGCCCCCACAAAACAATGGCTTGGTTTGTGTTCTTCTAATGAATGAGTTTTTTGTGGTCCAATTTGTATGCTAGATTAACTTTTCAAGGTTGTATACAATGAAAGAAATTATTCATAACAATACAAAGAATGGTGGATTAAAATGAAGGTTCAAAATGTAATTGTGGGGGTTCAAATTAATTTGATATGAAATTAGCTTTCTTTAATTCATGACAAAAAATAATTTTGTAAAAATTACAGCTGATCATGACATTTAGTGACACATTTTTAAGAATACTCTATAACAAAAAAAAAAATCGATAGAAAATTTGACGAAGATTATAAATAGATGTTAATAAAATGACAATGAAGTGTTTTACTTTGGTAGCCAACGATATTTACATTTGAATTAATAGCATGCTTTATAATGCATACTTAATGTAGGTAATTATATCTACCACATGCAATAAAATTTACGTTTAAAATAATTTTGTCTTCAAATATATACATTTAAATCGAAAAATTCTGCCTTCTGACATTTGAGGAAATTTATGAAAACAACGTAAGAGGATAATTATGAAATGACATAATAAATACAAGGAGAATCAACAAATTTACTGTTGAAATGAAATCTCATAGGGACCAGTGAATAAATACATATAATATTCATTTATATATACATATAATTTTCATATATATATAATTATATGTATAATATTTAGTTGAATTTATTGAAAGAAAGAACAAAAAAATGCCCATGCCATATACGGACAGCAATTGGATATCATAATAATGATGTCAAATTGACTCTTCCATGACATCATCATCATTTTCATTGATATGTCGATTTAATGTTTTACCTTTTTCTAGTAAGATATTAATTAGTTACTTGCTTCAAGTCATCAAGTATATATTGTTAGATTCCATTTGTCCATTTATAGAACTCGTTATGCCATGTTTGGATTCGTGGATTTTTATGAGGAATTATACCAAAAAGGATTTTAATAATCGATTATTATATTAGTTATTGAAATTTTAGAGATTTACTAGTTTTCCAATTAGATTTGATTTTAAACAAACTTGAACAATTTGATCCTATTTAGTAACCCGAACCCCAATTGGTTGGCCACTCATACTCCCAAAAAATCATTTGAGAGTAAAAAACTACGAAAAATTCATTTGTTTAGCATCTCGTAAAAAAAATCTTACAAAAAAATCTCTCAAAATTACAAATAATTTGAATTTTTTTTGTAATAAATGAGTTTTACTATTCATGATTTGACAGTTAATGCAATCAATTAAAAGAGTTTTTTCGACTATTTTTTAAAGCTAAAAATTAAATTAATTACATATTCTAATGCAAAATAATGCAATGTTTAAAATAAGACACATTGTGACTATTTTTTGACATGTAAAACAACGAGTTTGACTAAACAAATTTAATAAAAATTATATTTAAATATCAACTCAAACAAATTCCTCACAATAAAAAAACATATCACATCAACCACAATCATTACATATTTTTCTCTTAAAAATCTCATCAAATCTCATCTTTTAAACCACATTTCTCATTTTTATTATGAAATTAAATTCTCGCATATGGACATGCCAACCAATTGGGCTCTTAATTATCATGTACTAAGTTAATTGTTGAAGGTATGTATGTAAGCACTAAAAGTTTTTTTAATTTATAAATGTGGAAGTAGAGTAAAAAACGGATCAAATTAGTTGATATTCGACTTGACTGACGATCACTAAAAGCTCATTTGCACTTATTTAATTAATTTATCAAATTAAATTTTAACAACTTTTTGTGTTTAATAAGTTTTGATAGCTCAATTTGAGCTCGACTGAATTAGTAAAAAGTAATAAAAATATGTACACGAGAATCAAACTACTTGTGTACAGCTTTAGCTCGAATGCTCATTTTCATTCCCTCGATGAGTAATGAAACAAGTTTAAACAACAACTCATTCAGCTTGTATATTTTTTGTTCAGCTCGTTTTTGTCATATTAAAATCCAACTTGTATATTTTTGCAAAATAGCCACAGATTTGTATACAATATATATAAGGCTTATTTGAAGCCTAAATATTTAATTAATACTTTCTAATCATACTATATTATAGTGGCAAATTGGCAAACAAGAAAAGCTACAATCGACCTGCAGCAGCCATTTCCTATACATTACATTGTGACATACACCTGTATTTATATATATATATATACACACACACACATTTATCAAATCTCAGTTAATTTTTTACTCTAATTTCTTGATTTCTTTTCTTTTAATTTTGGAACTAAATTTGCATAAAATAATCTTAATAGCTCATTTCTATGGTGATTTTGTCTTTTTGTGCTTAAGCATATATATATATATAAACTTTTTCCCAGAGAGATCAACAGAAAGTACTACTAAATAATCATTGATTAAGTAGGATTAAAGTGTGATTAGATCAAAGAAAACATATAATTAATTTCAAATCAGATGAAAAAGGTTATGGGAGACTGTGAGATCAGAGCATGGGCAATCCTTTTGCCTTTTCACTGTCGAGGCATGCTTACATATTTGTATAAATTATTTTAAATTTAGGATTAGAAATTTTTTGAAAAAACATTTAGCAAATAGTAATTCACCTTAATGTATTGAGATAATAACAATCCAGATCTTGATGGGATCAAGGGTTGGTATTTAATATTTAGTATTTTTATATCAAAACTTAAAATAAATTATTAAATGCATAAGATTTTATTAATTGATATTTATATAATATATTTTATATATTAGAACATCGTGTATACTTTAACGAGTTACAATTCACTTAGGTGCATATACCCACTTGAGTGACATGAAATGAGCCCATCTTATTTATTTAACAATAATTAGAACCTTCATCACCCAAAACCTAAATATTCAACCTCCATGTCCACTGCTTCAAGTTAGGTCAAGTTTTATTTGTTAATAATGGATATTTATTTTGCGCTTTAACATAAAATATACAAAATTTAAAGTTAAGCTCAATCAATTTGATGAGATTTCTTCGATTATCGTATTCTCTTATTGATAATTATAGTAATGAAAATTAGTGCGAATGTATTACAACGTGTGAAGCGTGTGAAAAGTCTATGTCTAAATGTACAAATTTTAATTAAGTGCAATATAATGGTTTGCTTTTTTAAATAGTATAATATAGGGAATAATATATTGTTAAAGCGATTAATCATAGACTAATTATAGACCCACGTATGAATATTTTCGTCGACCAAAAAGGAAATGATTATTATCATCACTGATGGAGTCATTGTCAATAGCCAAAGGGTGTACAACTTTAGCCTAAAAGAACAGTTTAATAATTAAAAAGGTATAATTTATATATTATTTTACACATAAAATAAATTAATTACATTAAAATAAATAAATGCGAAATGGAATTGTCAGAAGGCAATATTCTTTGAACCTGTTGAGAGAGCAGTTTGTTTAAAGAAGAAACCCTAAAGCAATTTGATATCATTATCAAATCAAGTCCATTGATTTAGATTTATTAAACTTGATTAATTCCAAGTCTTAATCAGTCAACTTCAAAGTCAAACCCACACGGCACATAGCACTTTGTAGCCTTCTCATTGTGTTGATAAATTAAATTAATATAAAGCTAATTATCATATAGTTCTAAATGATTATTTAATACTTTCATAACGATAAGCTTCTGAGTATTGAATTGAATTATGAAACATATCATTAACTAAAGGTTCATTAACTTTTAACTCATCATAACTATCATCTTGATCCTTTGACGATTTAATTGAACTAAAAGTTTAAAGCTTATGATGTATTAATATTATTTTCATACGAAATGAGTAGATAAAGAAGATGATAAGATTGTGAATTATTGCACACAAAATAATGATATGTGGTCGTGTTCATAAAAACAACTACAAATCTTTAAACTTCAAGAAATAACTGAAAATTAATAAGTAATTTGATTTAGATTTAAATGTTTGTAGCCTCTAATTATTTCATCATATCATTGCGTGTTGACTAGGTAAGAATGAAATAT
Organism: Verbascum thapsus; assembly: GCA_963669365.1. Lineage (NCBI taxonomy): Eukaryota > Viridiplantae > Streptophyta > Magnoliopsida > Lamiales > Scrophulariaceae > Verbascum > Verbascum thapsus. Next base: position 1,917,803 of record OY770107.1, read on the forward strand.
TCATTTACAATTAGGTGAAAAAGCAACTATTATTTAAAAAATTCAGTTAAAAAGAATTCCATGACTATCATCCTAATATTTATGTGATTTAATTTAATCAAGAGGGGGTAAATACACCCCACTAAGAAATGAAATGAAATAAATAAATAATAAGAACCAATAATATTATTTGATGGGAATATTTATAATACATGAAGCATAAAGTTATATACATTTGGCAAAACCCTTAAAAGGAGGTCTAAAGTTTGGAGGAGTTAAAAGTATATGAGAAGAAGACAAAGCATTGGAGTTGGAGAATATATGCTTTCTAAATCTATAAGGGCAAGAAATCCAACACTAGGGCCATCCACCACATTGTTTTCTATATGTCCACTCATCTCTATATATATTTGTATAAGTTTAAATAAATATAATGATATCATCTATTATACAAATCTCACTAACTTAATAATCGACTTCACATTTTACTTTCTATTAATACTAAAAAAATCACAAAATAAGAACATTATTACATTACATAAGTCTAAAGGGATGACATTGGAGAATGCTTAGATGAGTATGTGCTCCAACCCATCTCTATTGGGTAGGTTCGGGGCGGATAGTGGGTAGTGCAACCCGCCCTACACGTGTTAAATAACTTTGGGTATAGACAAGAAGGCAATTTCGATATTGGGAGATAGTAAAATTTTGAAATTGATAAAATTTATATGTCAAATCAGTAGTGTTATGTTGATCTATAATGTTAATTATTTATATAACGATTATGTGAACAAAAAATATTAAAATATGAAAGAAAATGAGAAATATTAAATAATATAGATAACTTTAATGGATATATGTGTAAACAAACCTTTGATATGAAGAATGTGATTTATCCCATTAAGGGAAGATAAATCCTATGCCTTACAAAATTTGGGCAATTTCAGATCCCTATAAACATTGAAAACATCCGGAAATTAAGGCTCTTTGCCTTGTTCTTCTAATAAAAGTTTGACAAGAATTCATGGATTCACGAAATGATTTTACTCCTTATTTCATACTGCATAACTTTATTTGTCATTATTAAAATAATAGTTTTCATTATATTTTTTTCATTCTTCTTGATGTGTGTGTTAATGTGCGCATGGTCTAAAAAAGAAAAGAAAAATTAGTAAAAATAAATAATCTCCTTTATTTCTTAAAAAGAAATTAAAACTTATATTTGTTCATATATATATATATATATCAAAATCAGTTAGAATGTAGTGTCAAAAGTGTTTAATCTCTAGCAAAAACCCATATTTGTACGTGACAATAAATTCCTATTATTAAATCTAAAGATTTGATGAAATTACCTTATTTATTTAACTTTTTTAGAAGAGATTTGATGACCAATGGACATAATATGTGCGTCTGATTCACTATCTTCGGCATTCACATTTTGCTTTTCCCTGTTGTTCATTTATACCTGCAATAAATAAATAGATTAGACATAATTGTGATATCATCAAGATAAATATTTCCATAAGTAAAGTTAATATGTTTAATACTGGCCTAAAACTGCAATTGCGTTTCTGGGCTTGCCAAGATCCTAGTAAAATAAACTGAAGCCCAGAATGGACTAAGGATTTTGTTTGTCACTTTACTCTTCATTAATGGGCTTTTAAATCTTGGCCCAACTAGCTACCAAAGCCCATCTATTCTGAATCAGCCCAAGTTATAATCTTTTGCTAAACAATAACAAGTCATCATCTGGCATACTGAATTTGCTTTTGCCACTCTTCAGCCAATAAACACAGACACACACCAAAGCTTGCATTAATATCCCATTATGCCATATGAAGAAACCAAATCATACACCAAAAAAATGTTTGCCATAAATAATAAACTTACTGTACTTACAAACAACAGAGATATGGGATCATATTTATCAACTGAAAGGTTACTCAAGCTCCAAATCCCGCAGTGCCGAGACATCTATTCATTATAAACCTCAATATACCAATTTCAATTCTTCCTTTGAATTGTTTGAATTTTCATATACATCTATGACAAAGCAGGTATATACGCTATCCCGTTTTCCAGCTCTCTTTCAATCCAATCCTCACCATTCATCTCATCCTCCAAATTATCAAATGTCTTCTTATTTCCAACTCTATCCAACTTCCTCCTCTTCAATCTCTCTCGAATTCTAGTAATATCGATCTTTTGACAGCTTTTTTCAACAGATATAATTTTGCAACCGTGTTTCTGAAACGAGTTACCGATTATCAGCTCACCATCACCATCCTCAACAACACTGTTTGCACTACCAGAGTCACTCAGGCACTTCTCTGTTATAGGCTGTTTCTGATTGAATTTGGTGATTCCAGTACTAGAGATTGTTCTAGCTGTTGCTGTTGACCCTTGGTCAACCGTTGATACACTTGAAATGCATGATTCTGAGCTATCGGATTTTCTCTTCCCAGATAATGGCTTTAGCTCGATTTTGGCTTCTTTTGTGGCTGGCAATGTTTGTATGCTACTCTTCCCAAGCAACCGAAGCATGTGTTGAATGACCTCTGCAAAAGTAACGAGAAGCGCCAATAAATGAGTGCATGAAGATTTGGTAAGTTATTCAAAGGGATTATGAAATGCATGCCTATGAGGTTTTGTAGAATATCAAGACAACCCCTGTCAGATAATGGCAACTCGAAAATCAGCAGGTGGAATTGCAATCTGGCAGGGGTAAAATTGTAAATCTGCTTTTGACGGGTGTTTTTACTGATACGGGGTAAAATATACTACGCGTTCACTGACGGTGTAAAATGAGTGTTTTTTGTAATTAAGGTTCCAAAAATGGTGTATCAATGTTTGAACCTGATTCAAATTGACAGAAGTTATGCAACAACTAATAACCTTCTAAGCGATTCGGTGAAACATCAAATTGCATCCACCAAGCATTGCCATTCCCAGAAGGCAACTTTATCTTCTGAAATTTTGCAGCAAGATATACAGAACCTGCTGCAATATAGTGTGGTTTGTATTGCAAGCACAGAGTTGTACGAAGCCTGCATATTTTATCAGATGATTGTCTGGTTAGGAAATCGAAATAAGAAATAAATTGATTTTGATTATAGTTTGAGTTAACAAAAAATGACAAATTCAAAAATTATCCACTTCACTTTAAAGATAAAGAAAATAAACCTACCAGTCATTCACAAAGTTCCATGCTACTTTTACCACTTCTTTCTGTGAAATTTCCAACCTCTTCATAGCTGCAACAAGCGACTTGTAAGGGTGTTCAATATTGAGATCAAAAGCAACCGTAATTAAAATCAGTTTCTCCCCCAGCAAGATCAATTGTTTCTGTTTATCATAGACTTCCTTCAGATAAACAAACAAAAAGGGGGTAAGCATCTAAAAATTCTCAATAATATCTGAAAATAAGAGCAAAAGGAGTAGCATCAAGAGTTTCCTACCTTCTGTCTGATCTTTTGTGGAGCTAAAGGATCCCATTTGTACATTAATTTATAAGTTACAACAATGAGCTCTTTCAGCAAACGGGGTGTATCTTCTGCTTTGCAGGCTAGGAACATACTGGCATTTGCAACTGTCTGCAAAACATAACCCTCATACTCAAAATTTCAAATCCTGTTAGGCTTCCAGAGCAAAAGGTAGCTGGAGGACTACTTTATCATTGTTTATCATTCTTAGGAAACTTATTATCGGTGACTGCGGCTTACTACAAAGCATTAATTTAAATTGCAGTTCGTCGTTTCAAAAGGCTTCTATTCAATAAATTTAGTATGGTGAAACAAAGTTCAAAAGGCTGTTTATAAAATTTGGTAACTTTCTGTGAAACAAGGTCTACAGTAGAACAAGTATACTTAAAATTATATCACATTAGAAGTAACACTTCAAAAACAACAAAGGAAAGAGTAAAGAAAAATCAATTTTACCTGCCAATGATTCTTAGAATGTGACTGATGCATATAAAACCGATGGCACAACATCATGGCAGTAGCTATTGTCACTTGGGGCCTGAAAGTTGCAACCAGCATTTCATCAAGCACAAGTTAAAAAGATTACCATAATTCAGATGGTGAGTGACAAAAACTCCAAACAAAAGCAAGGGTATAAGGGTATGCGACAGAATAAATAATCATATAAAAGACTATACCAGAAAGTGAGACGTCGGATAATATTCGAGGAGACAGTTCCATTGAAAACCCAGCGCAGAGACTACTATTATAATCATGTACATTCAAAATGCATTTCCACTCATTCTCTTTTTCCCTTTTGCGCAGATATGGTTATAAACTATTCTCATTTCTTAATAGAGAAAAATGCCTTTTTCTATATATTTGGCAGAAGAAGTATACTGAATATGGAAAAAGGAAGGATACCAAAACGGATGCATTATAGGCATCAAACACAAACAAGTCAGAGAAAGAAGAAGCAGAGCACAACATGTCAAAGCTTACACTTTAAGCTCAATGCCAAGTTCTTGTAAGTATGAACAGTATAACTGCCGCAAATGTGATTCAAATCCACGATCAATGCCGTCCTTCCTGGATGGGGTATGTTCGTCTATTTCTTCTTTTGTGAAATACCATTTGGGTTTAAACGACAGTGACCCTTCTCGTGAGCACATGCCCGTTGTGTCTTCTAAAACTTCATGATGAGAAGGATTTATTGGCATCTGCCTTGCCATGGTTCTGTCTCTTTCTTATGGAAAAAAGGACAAAATTTAACTGCACGATAACTACTGATACTCAGAAGCCTTTCTACATTAGCAAATCATAAACCGAAATTTATATATTAAGATCAAAAAATATATTTTAAAAGATTTCCAGCATAAACTAACCAAGAAAATCAATGTAAACCAGGAACACAGTACATATGTCTCTGTGTAGTTCATCCATGACAGTTAGGTTTATGCACATTGTCATAGTTCTCTCAAAGCGGAAAATTCTAATATACACACCTATGAATCCTACAATAAAATTACAATCAGGATGCCACAATTTAAATCCAAATCATCAACGTTACAAAAAAAAAGGTATTTTTCTTCTCAAAATTTTAATATCTCCAGCTGTCCAGCACGCAAAACTCACAAATCTTTACAGCAATCAATCACCCAAAGAGAAGTACTTCAACTGAAGTTTCTAGATAATTTTATTAAGATAAAAATTGTACGCCGGGAAAATAGTAAAACCTAGAAAACTAAGAATTACACCAAGAAAGCGTTGATTATGTAACCAAAATCTCAAACAATTGACTAAAGCAATTAAATTATAGAACATAAAGGAAAGATTCATGTAATAGATCAAGAATAACATGAAAGAAAAAAAAAACAAAATTGCAAAAGATCAACAATTAAAAATTGCAGGAAAAGAATAGGTAAAATCGTAAATCACGAACCTCTAGCAGATGAGTCTGAAATTCTATAAACACCGCCTGGCTTTGATGATTGCAAATAAGCAGTTCAGGAGAACCCTAACATACTTGTGTTCACAATTTGGGGATTTATTACTGTTGATTGTGTTTAAGATATTTCCATAAATATTCGAAGATTTTCTCTCTCTAAATCCTATTTGGTTCCCTCACGCGTTTTCCTCATGCAATTTTTTATTCTCACGTGCCATTTTGATATTTATTGTGTTTATGATGACATAATTAACAATTAATAGTGTCATATATATTTTTCTTTACGTATAAAAAAAGATAAATAAATGGTTTTTATCCAAATTATTGAACTCGTTTTAATATAAAATTTCTTTGAAACATGTGAGATACAGAAATTACGAATTGAAAGCTTTGTGAACCTGCCATTTGCCGTGTTGGGGTGGGCAGTATGGACTATCTGCGGCTTGGTCGAACACTTCTATTTATAGCTCGATTCAGATACTTAAAGAATAATTAAACAAAGTGTAAAAATATTTAAATATATTGTGTTCGATTTGGTTTAACCTCGTGTGTACTTTAAATTAAATAAGCTTAAATAAATTTTTTTTTTTTATGACAAGGGAACCTGCAGCCGCTACCGTTAGGTGCGCACTGGGTAAACCCCGCTCTTGTGCAATAGCCTGCAAACCACACAAGAGAGGTAAACCAGCCTAGGTTGCCCATAGCTGACAGGCTCACAGTAGAGAAGGCAAATAGACATTCCCTCATCAGGATTCGAACCCGTGACCAAGGCCACAACATTCACATGCCCTTACCAACTCTACCGGGGGTTGCCCCCCTTAAATACAAATTTTGAACTCAATAAATATTCAAATAGTTTTAAATAGTTACATAATTTGGTCGAGTAACCAAAATTTCTAGTGCATTCACACATTGTAAACAAATTCAACTGACAAGAAAAGAAACTTCGAAATGATTCGAAGGACGAAAGAAAAACCTAATTCAAACCGACACCATTTTCGTATTATCTAATCCATAGTGATTCTTCGCATCTCCATTCTCCACAATATCGGAAAATTCTGTCATGTAGAATACAAATTTATCGACCATACTCTCTGGCATCGACACAAGTACCCTCGTAGCGTCAAAATCTCCGACAACAGGTAAAAACAAGCAGTAAATATCACTAGTCAGAGGACCCATATGTAGGGGCTTCCCTTCTCCAAAATCCAAATCCTCCAATCCCAATTTGGACCATTGAGATATGACCAAACTTGTTGAAAGATCTGTTCTGACTGATTTATCGTCTAACAGATCAATTACAGATCTCACGTAATCATCAGTAATTGCTGATTTCGCGCGTTGCACTAATTTTACCCCATCTTGCAAATTCGGCGCAAGCAATTCTTTCACGTTAGCTTCTGCACAAGCCAGCACGAATCCATTCCCATAATACCCTTGTGGAACGTCAATCGATAGCCTATTCCTAATATTTATTGAAAACAACAGTTTAACCCGAGTAGACAGATGAAACCCTAGCGATTTAACCCAAGAACGCCATGTGTGGGAGGCTAGAGCCTCAAAACTAGTGCATTTCAAGGAGGGCACACATTGCCTTTTCAAGTGAAGGATTTGGGAGGGTGAAAATGTAATGGATGCAGGCACAAGGGGCTGAGATTGCAAATACTTGTTAATATTGGGGCCTGTTTGGGAATTAAGTTCACCAGGGGCAATCTTGGTAAATCCAGGGTGGGAGAAAGTTACTTGTGGTGGTCTACGGGGTCCGAACACGTGGCGAGAGTGGAATGGTTGGATTGGTAAATCACTTGATTGGGTGGTCATGTGGGCCCAGGCATGTAAAAACTGTGACGTGCCAATTCCATCACACAAACAATGATTGATTGCGGTGCAGAGGATCATACCCCCACATCGGAGATTCGTTACCTGGAACAGTCAAAAGGTTAAGGCCTTGTTTGTTTATGTTTTTAGATTTTATTAAATCGTACAATATAATTATAAATAAAGATAACACATCAATTTTCAATAAAATTTATAATTTTTCAACTTTACTTTTCCAATGCCCAATATAGTTACTTATCATTCATATATATACTGTTTCACACATTCACTAATCGAATCTTTGCTTATAATCATTATTTTTTTATCTTTCATACTCCATAATTTATTACATAATTTATTATTTTCTTAAATGCATAAAATTATTTTCCACAACAGTTACCAACTTATCACAATTGATTTGACATATTTTACAATTTTCAATTCATTTTATAAACATAAACAAACGTCTATCATTCTCACACGAATTTTTCTAATGCACAATTTTTAAAAAATATTAAATTATAAATGAAAGTATAAAATAAGTGCTAATTTAGTTAGGTAGTAAACTAAGAAAATGAAAATAAGGGAAATTTGATAAAAAGGAAAAAAGGTGAAAAAGAGTAGAAAAAAGATAATAGTAAAAAGAAGCAATGAGAGGACAGGCAATTGCAAGTGATGTTTGCCATCAAAAGGATTTTTTCATTGTAGGGTAACTTGCTTTTCATCCAATTTCAATAAATGTTAATAGTTTATAGAAAGTTGAGGCACATAAAAATATGTAGTTGATATGTCTAAAATTAGAGGTAAAATAATTATATTTCTAATTTATTTACAATTTGATTAATGAACAATGATGTTTATATGCAAAATAGTAATTTTAATATTTTCACTATTTTTAAGCGGAGGTTTGGAAAGCAATAGGTCGAATAAATTTAACATTTACTTGTTACAACACTTTTTTAAATTAGTTGAATATAACGAAACTTAGATGAATATATTTGAAAATATATAGGTTATGTTTGTTTATATTTTTTTAGATGAAATTTTGAAATTTTCTCGAGAATTGTGTACTGGGAAAATTTGTATGAAAATGATAGTTGTTTGTTTATGTTTTAAAAAAAAAATGACCTGAATAACAAGAGGGGGAATATCCAAGAAACCCTGAGCTTCAACTCTGTACAACAGTTTCCTTAAGGACCTGTTTGGCTTTCTAGCAAATTCAAGAAACTCATCACAGCTTATATCAATTTCAGCTTCTGCAAAAACAGCACCTTCACCATTACAATCAACTTCAAGCTTATGATCATCGTTTTCGACGCATCTTCTCAACCTCCCAGCCAATGGATAGTAATGAACAAGAACTCTGGAAAGTGAGTCCTTAAGGGCTTGTTTGGGTACAGATTTTCTGAAAACATAGAGATATTTGATTGAGAATCTTAGGAACATTTGATCATCAAGGTTGGATAGATAGAGTGTTTGGTTTGGGGTTGGGGTGATGGGACAGATTAATATGGGCTGCTTTTCATAGATACAATCAGGGAGGATTTCTGAAGATTTTAACATGGCTAGTACAATGATGAAGGCCTTGGTGGGGGGTAGAAGGAAGAATGGTTCAATTGGAAATCTATTGTGGTAAGTATATAAGTGGATGGACCGAAAAATTTAAAACAAAATTGGGTCTAACTGGGGTCTAAATAGACTCGTTATATTATTTTTTAACCACATGTGTGGCGTATGACATATCTAACTTATTGGTCTCGGCATATAATTTCATGTGGATAGACTAAGATATTTCCGTTTCAATGGTAAATCTAAAACGCACTGGTCTAACTGGGTCCAACAGATTCATTATATTTTAACCACATATTTGGGGTTTACAGGGGTGCAAATCATGCACCCTACTCCAAATATGTGGTGTGTGACACATATGATGTGTTGAACTCAACGTGACCTAGAACCTTACATGGATGGACTATGCCATTTCGGTTCCAATGGCACTAAGACCATTGAAATGTATACAATTGAATGGTTCTTATTGTGCCCTTTCAAATTGGATTAATACAGAATTTTGCGTATTTAAGAACGTGATAATTCAGGTTATGGGCAAAATCTGCATAATCAGATTATGAAAATGCTACATATATCAATTATATATCATAATACGGGCAATTCTATACTGGATTCAGGCCATCATAACCACAAGTTTACCAAAATTATTTTTCTCACTCCATATAGATATGGTGGTCTATATTGTACAAGGTCGATTCCAATCCAACAATAAATTTCATGTCACAATACAATGAACACTTTCCCATATGATATTCCCACAAACATACACATGTACATATATGCTCTCTCTTGCATGTTCTTTTTTCTCATTCTAATAATTTTTATATCCACTGCTTTTTTACATACAATAATATCCATTTTTGTGAAATAGAACTTTTCCTACCACCTCAAATGAAAGCAATTATTTTTTTATTATTTCGAAAAGTATGTGTTGGAATTTTGATCCAAGATGGTCTGTTTTTCACAAACTTAAAAAATGAAATGAAATGAAATTGATGTATAATAGTTTGTGCCAATTTATTATAAGCCAACAGATATGCCCATGATCTTGCATTTATCAACACTTATTTTATTTAGCTCTAGGTAATTTTTACTCGATGAGCTAGATTAATTCTTTTGCTAAGTTATTAAGCTACTAATTCTTTTATAATTATTTTTGTTATTTTTTTAGGTACATATGCGTCCAATTAATTAATAGAGGGTGTCTGCATTTATCCCATAAATTAAATTTGCCATCTTTAATTTTTACTTAGAGGAAAGAAACATTAACTTAAGATATGATTTGCTAACCTAAGTTTAGTTATTTGCTTTACATATAATTAATATGAAAATCTTGTTTAGCTTAGAATCTTTTTTACCATAATTAGTAAGGAACATATGCTGATTGATGGCTCCTCAAATAAAGCATTTAGACAAAGATTATGCTAAATCTTCATTTAACTGCTCCCTTGTAATGACTTAGACCCTAAGATCTCTCCTTTTGAAAATAAAGATCAAAATGATTTGATTCTTTACTAGAAAAAGGCCATATAAGACAGCCTATAATAGAGATTAGATATGTGAAATTTTAGTGTAGTAAAGATAAGATTTTATGGAATATTTGTAGCTTGACTAGTTTAGTGTAAGGCCAATTTAACAAATAAATGTCTTGTCGAAAATATACCATAAAGTAATATCTTTCAATTTTTTGAATAGGTTAGTTGGTCAAAGTTAGTCAAAATAAGATAAAAATTATTTTCTTTTTCAGTATTGTAAAATAGAATAAAATTGGTCAAACTTAGTCAAAAGCAGACATATATTCTCAATTTTAGTCACAACCCCTAATTTCAGTCAAAATTAATCAACTTTCCATCTAAACTTGAATATTACAGTATAACACACATCTCCTATCACTTTGAAATGTATGTTTTTTCGTGTATATATATTGGAATAGTGAAAAAGAAGAGGATATTTTGAATTTTAATATGAACGTGAAAAATATATTAATAATGAGGGAGCTTGTGAACTTCTACTCGTAAGAGAAACAAGAATCAAATGTGTTTATGGATCGGTTCGAGGAACAAAAATGAAGACAAAATAAAGATAAAGATGGAATTTTAATTATAATTTTTGATTTGCTTCAAATTACGATTACTACAAAATGTCAAATCAAAGCTCGTTTTCGGACAAGTCAACGAGAGGTCTAGGGCCGTTTTATGACTATTTTTGATAACTCAAATTCCTGACAGTTAGGCCTTTGTTCGGCCCATTTATTATTATCTTTTACAGTTTACGACGTTTTAATATTTTATTTCTAGTTCGGATAGGCCCCATATTATTTCACATGTCATCTCGTGTGACGAAGTATTTTTTGAGTTGAATTTGATTTAATTTCATCATATTATTGAAGTTTATGGAGTTGGAATTGTATTTAATGTGTAGCTATGTATAATATATATTTATTGTTAATAGTGATAATTTTTATAATTAGGATGACCATTTAGATGTTTTATCCTGGGCTCGGCCCATCTAGATGTTAGCCTGACCATTCTCAGGTTGGTTTGGCCCATTCACAAATTGGGCCTTGTCAGGTCAGTGTCACAAGTCTAATCTTTACTGAAAACAGAGATACATGTGTTTTAAATGAATATATGATACCTAAAAGTAAGGGTGAATTCATTATTTTTTCACTTTTTTAAAATATAATAAAAATTACATTTAATAAATAAATTTAACATGATCTCTATAAATTATATTTACTGAATAAAAAGTTAACCTACCATATCGAGTGCCGTTGATGTTAGGTTTTAGACCTAATTGTTGTTGGGTTAGGCCTCACCACCTCAATACTCATCCAAGAGCAATTCCCAAATTTTCGTATAATCACAATTATCGAATTGATAAGACTCTTATTGAAGTTATATACAATATTATAATTAGGACTGTTAATAGACAAAGAGTATTTAAACTCGTAATTTTATCCGACCCAAACCCAACGGCATGCGACCCGGATTCAATGGTATTATGTAGTTTCAATCCGGATCCAACATCTACTCACGGGTATTTTACTTTAATTTTATTGAACAAAATTCGAGTTTACCCATTAAAATTATTCGTGGTGTTTTATCTACTACACTCAAATTATACCCTTTAAAAATACCAGCAAATTCATTACCCGAACAAGACCCAAAATTTACTAATTGATCCTTTACCCGTTCTCAAGCCTGTCTAATCCAAGTTTTCTTTTTAACCCGTAGAGTATATAATCGAGTCCGAGTCGAATTTGAATAACACACTTTTTCACTAATATTTAGCAAATCTGAATCCGAGTATTCACCACTAGTTTAAAGACTTAAATTCATAATAGCCTATCTCAAAATCTAGGCTACTATGATGAGATATTTATGTAATTATCTTTCATAATAGTCGATCCCACGAGAAATTCTATGCCGGTTCCATACCAATGGAGCCGATCCTTCTCCACCACACAATTGTGGTGGGGTGGATGGTATTTTACCTCCACCACCCATATAAAAACCATCCACCCCACCCCACCCCACCACCCATACAAAAACCACCCACCCCACCACAAATGTGTGGTGGAGAAGGACCGATCCCATTAGTATGGGTTCGGGATAGAATTTCCCTCGATCCCACAAAAAATTAAAAGACCATAATTGGAAAGGCTATTATATTACGTCATTTAGGTAACAGTGATAGCAACAAAAATCCATGGAATATAAAAAAAAAAAAAAGTTTACTGCATGATTGATCCACACTCCTTCATAGCTTTAATAGCCACGTACGAATCACAACATTTACTCTCGAACATTTTTTTTCCTGGAAACGATTTATTAATATTATCCCTAATTCATTCATTTCAGTCCAAAAAGTCAAATGAAATCTTAGCTAATTTATTGCTTGCAGATCCTCCGGATCGGTGCAATGAAATTCAGGTTTCAGTTATTAGAATTGTTCCTAAATTTGATGTAATTTAGGGTTCAATTTTGGAGGGGATAATGAAGAGTTTTGAGCTCTGGTCACTCAACTTGAAGCAGTTGCAGTGAAGTTCAGTTCAAGAATATGTATGTATTTTTGTGATTTAATTTATTTTCTTGTTTAGTTTGCTTTCAGTGGAATTTTATGCTTTGTAAAATTATAAATTCTGTTCTTGGTCTTATATAGTGTTTCTCTTATTTATCTTTTAAGTTTTAACCAAAAAAAGTTTCCCTATTTTTACCTCTATTTGTGTGTTTCTGCTTACTATTTACTGTTGTTGACCTTAATTTATTGTATTTGTTGCTCTGAATTATCAGTAAATAACTGAGCAAAATGCAAATTTGGATGCTGAAGTGTTTGAATTCTGAGAAAATATGGAAATAAGATGAGTGGAAAGCTTTTACTATCCTTTTTATGTGAAAACATGACTTTTTTGGTATGTTTGGGTGTGTTCTTTGATAATTTGTGTATGTGTGATAAAAAATTGTGTAAATATGATGTGCAATAGCCTAAAAAGTCAATCTTGATGTTGATTTACTCTAAACTCGAAATTTCTTCCTTCCAAATTTTGTTAGGAGATTTATGAATCTTTTATATGGAACTGTTTTTCACTTAAGAATCCATAATGGGTCTTTTTATTTTTCTTCCTGTTTTGTGGTATTTTAATTTGTATAGCTACAGTCTATTCTTAGTTCATAATGCAGCTTTTAGGCACTTACTTTATCTAAAATTTTCTACAATTTTCAGTAGTATGGCAACTCCAGTCGAACCTCCAAACGGGGTTAAATCTCGAGGCAAGCATTACTACTCCATGTGGCAAACGCTTTTCGAAATCGACACAAAATACGTTCCAATCAAACCTATTGGTCGAGGGGCGTATGGGATCGTATGTTCTTCTGTCAACAAAGAAACTAACGAAAAGGTAGCTATAAAGAGGATACATAACGCCTTTGAAAATAGTATCGATGCACTAAGAACCTTGCGTGAATTAAAGCTCCTAAGACATCTTAAACACGAAAACGTGATAGGGCTTAAAGACGTGATGTTGCCTATACAAAAGGGAAGTTTCAAGGATGTGTATTTGGTTTATGAGCTTATGGATACTGATTTACATCACATCATTAAGTCTTCACAAACACTTACAAATGATCATTGCCAGTATTTTCTCTTCCAGGTACATACTCTTCGTGTAACTAGTTTGCTTAATGTCGTTTATTGTTACTTTTTGAAGAATGTTGTTTAGAAGTTCATGTTGAGTTATGGAGCCTGGGACTGTAAACCGGGTCAGCCACAGAAAAATATAGTGAAAATCCTGGCTTGGCAGCGCCAGACGTAGTCAAATTCTTTTGACGAACTGGGTAAATAATTCGTGTGTTCTTTTATTATTCTTTTCATTCGTGTGAATATTCATTGGCATCATATTCCTAACAGTTCATACGTGACAATGAGATCCCAATTTTTTTGCAAATTATGAAGAAGTCTTGTTATTTTTGTAATTTACCCTTTTTTATGGTCTATGAGCTTTAGTCGACATATCGTCATGGCTTTTCTGAGTTCAAATCTACTCTGTATTTCTGCAGTTGCTTAGAGGTCTGAAATATCTACACTCTGCAAACATTCTTCACCGTGATTTGAAGCCCGGAAATCTTCTCATAAACGCAAATTGTGATCTGAAAATATGTGATTTTGGGCTTGCACGAACAAACAGCAGCAGAGGCCAATTCATGACCGAATATGTAGTCACTCGATGGTATCGGGCCCCGGAGCTCCTCCTCTGCTGTGACAATTACGGAAAGTCGATAGATATATGGTCCGTTGGTTGCATATTTGCAGAACTTCTTGGTCGAAAGCCCATTTTCCCCGGTAAAGAGTGTTTAAACCAGCTTAAACTGATAATCAACATCCTCGGTAGTCAAAGTGAAGATGATCTTCGATTCATAGATAATCCAAAGGCGAGGAATTACATTATGTCTCTCTCGTATTCCCCCGGGACCCACTTTTCTCGGCTCTACCCGCACTCACATCCCATGGCGATAGATTTGCTGCAGAAAATGCTTGTATTTGACCCGTCGAAGAGGATTGGTGTAACCGAGGCGCTTCAACACCCTTATATGTCGACACTGTACGATCCGATGCGGGACCCGCCGGCCCGGGTCCCGATCGATCTTGATATAGATGAAGATTTGGGGGAAGAGATGATAAGGGAAATGATGTGGGAGGAAATAATGCACTACCATCGAGAAATCGATGAGACGAGTGTGGAGATCGACATGCAAGGTTGAATTTGTGTTTGGATATACGCATCTTAGAGTTATTTGAAATCTTTTTCTCTAAATCCACTCTTCAGATTCAAATCCATCGATCCAAACACACCATTATAATCATTGTTGGTAGTGAAAGATGCATATGTTGTATTACTGGTGTTTAATAAATTCAAGATTTAGACTCAGTATTTAGCTAATATGTGATAAATCGAACTTAATTTCTGTGGTAACATTTTGGTATAAGCTAGTACTGTAATTCTCTTGTTGTATCTATAAGAACTAAAACTGTGTTTTATGGGATGGGTAAATAGGAGCAGAGTGATTGTAGTTATATTATAGATTGAGAATCCAAATTGTAGAATAATTATAATTATTCGTGTATAATGAATTTATGTGGCTCCCACTTTATATATTGGTGAAAAACATCCATTTAAACAATAAAATGTTTAATTGCATATTGAGAATGAAATGTTCCAACCAGGGATTTGGGGCTAAACGAAGTCATATTGAGTTCGTCAAATATGATATATATATATATATATTATATTTTGGATTTGTAAAGGTTAAAATTGTGATATATATGATATTGTGTCTGTGTTTAATTGGTGTGTTATATAATTTCCATCATAGACTTTTGTGGTTCATAGAAACAGATAAAATTTAAATATTGGACGTGACAGTATACCCTCTAAAACAATCAAATATTGAATGAAGTCACAATCACTTTAATAAGTTAATATAAATATACCTACTTATACCTAACAAGAACACTAAACAAATATCCATCTATAAATATATGTATATATATATAATAGGGTGACGTTTATTCTAGTTCAGTTCCAATAGTACTGAAAATTCTCAAGAAGTCCATTTGTCACGTCATGCAAAAAATAAAAGGAATCATAATAGCAACAAGAAAAAATCGTCTTTATTTGCTAAATATTCTTATTTTCAACATTTTTTTATTTGCTAAGTTACTAATAGTATTTAATAATACAATGCAAAATTTCTGAAATTGAGTCTTTATGGTACGGACCCTTGGAAAAACACAGGTTAATTGATAATTTTTTTATTTTAAGAAAATAATTTATAGATTTTTTTTTAAAAAAAAGTTCTTGTAATATACTAAAGTAATTAGAAGTATTAGTTTTGGACCTCGTGAATAACTTGAAAAAACAAACATATTTATTGGTCATTCACAAAAACAAAAGCATATATATTCAGCACTAAAATATTAAAAAACATTATCTTTACTTTTATTTCTTGTATTTTTCAATGTAAATTTGCTTCATTTACGTATGGATTCTGCTACATTATGAGTAAATTAAATCAAGATAAGATTCATCCAATTAATTGGAAGATATTATATATATATATATATATATATATATATATATAGGCATTAGGCAACTACCATTGTAAGTTCATTGCATGCAGTCATGAAGAAGATTAAAATAAGCAAAATAAAACAAAGTCACTAAGCAGACAAAATCACTGAATTCAAGACAAACACCAACTATATCACCTTATCTTTTTTTTTTTTTTGGTTATATCCTCTTATCAACGATGTGAAGAAATAACATTTGAGATTCTCAATCTCTAATTATAAACAATTTAAAATATTTGTTAGTACTGTTAATACTTCATTATCATTATCATTACTATTTTAATGAGGCATCAATATTTCATATGATACTCTATAACACAATCAAATAATAAGAGCATATATTTATATATATATATATATATATATATATATTGATGGTGCATGAAGCACGAACAGGACATTTCGAAGTGAGAAAATAAAGGCAATCTTCTAAAATAATACGAATAATTTTTGTTAGCCGCAAAACAAAATATTGAAAATTATACGGTGGAAACTTCCAAATGTTTGAGTTATGGATGGCTAAATGATGAGTTTTTGACCTAAAAAGAAAAGGTGAAAAAGATTATGGAATTCATTGTCAGATTATATATGGAGGCTTTATTATAAATCACCCAACATGTAAAAAAAACATTCAATTTGTTGCATGCATGTAAAATATAATTATTAAAAGCCAAGTCCAAATATTAGGTTTATTTATTTATTATTATATTTATAGTCCTTGTTTGATTGAACAAATCAATTGGCATGCATGCAGTATATTCAACTCAATTTTGCCAACATTTTTTTTTCCAGAATATTGATCCTTATCTTCAATATTGTCTAGCTAGTTTTCTTTATGAGACAGTATCGTTTGGTGGTGCCTACAAGATTTCAATATTCATAAAATATTCGAATTTGATTAATGATAATATATGTATATGCATGCATATATAAAGCAAGTCTGAATTGTTTTGCAATTGAATGTTGATGGATATATGAAATTTTATAACAAATCCAATTGAATGAATTCAATTTATTGCAATTTATTCAATGTGATAAAAGAAATATTAATAATGTAACAAATATAATTCACTTATTTTGCTGAATAAATAACTAATCAGCATATAACTTAGATGATTTCAAGAAAAGTGAAAAATATTAACAACCAGTCCATCTTTTTCAGAATGAGGCCCTACAAACCGACCATCTGCTTTATTCTGTTGCTGTACTTTGAACAAAACAAAACTAATAATATTCCTCTTTTAATCGATAGGTAAATTATTTATAAGTTTTTGTGCAACTATTATTGTAATAATTAATATTATGATAAGTACGCAGTGACTTTTGATGTTTTTAATTATTTATGATAAGCACTTCTTATTTTCATCACATAAGCTATCAATTTATCTAGGTATTTTAGGTACTAAAATTTTCATTTTATTTGTGGGTTTGCCTAAAGAATACATAATTTAACCACAAATCCAAGAATTCAACATTTTTTTTTTGTTATTTGAAACAATGTAGTTTATGTTTGAGGTTATTAACTAAACATAAACCCAAAAAAAACTTGTAATGACAAAGAATTACGCGAAAATATTAATATATTTATTTGAGACAATATTAAGATAATATAAATAGCTTTTTCTAGAAGGTTAGATGAAGTAATGAATATGACACCCCAAAAATGTATTTGTAAAGAAAGTTCTTTTATTGCTTTCACCAATTAATAATTTATGATGGTTACATGTTTGTCTCTTTTTTCTTATTCAATCAAACTTTAATATTTAGAAAGAAAAAGAGATATTGGTCAAGTGAAATTTAATTTAAATAATAGATGGAAAATGACACCTTTTTTTATCTTAAAATTTTAACCCTTACAAGTAACAGTTCAATATTGGTCAAGTGAACTTATTGTTTTGGGTAATTGCATAAATTATTCGAATTTTTTGAGTTTTTGTAAATAAATTTTATTCTGTGCATTTATTTATTTTAATTCAATGTCCTTTGCACTTTCTTATGCATGCATTAGCATATTCCGGTGAAATATTTCAATATTAGTGGACGAAATAAGATTAAAAGAAATGCAAAAAGAATATAAATTACCAAAATATAAAAATTATATAAATTAACCTCGTATGAAATAAAGAATGATCATATAAACATCCATATTATATTATATTTCAATCTCTCTTGCAAAATAAATCATAGAAATTCGAATGTAATTATAATAATCTTTGATAGTACAGAGAGTACATATTTTGATGCTTTAGAAAACATTATGTGTATAGCAAAACACATGGACTAATTAACTTCACATGGTATTAGATTCTTGCAATTATTCTATAATTTGTTTAATTAGACTTATAATGGCCACCCACCCAGTTGCCTTAAGGTTGTCTAAATTACTATATATTTATTTAATTAAACTGTATATTGTCCCATATTGCTTGCAACTTGACATTAAAATTATGATTTTTTGGCACTGTGACTGTTGAGGTTTAATTTCTGGGCAATTATCAAAGTTGATACAATATCAAGGTTTCATGATTTGGAGTCTCCAAATTTAAAAAAAAATAATATATATATATATATATATATAATGATTAAAGTATTATGGGATTGTTTTTTATATCACCTCACAAAGATTTGTAAGATCCATAAAAAAAGTAAATCAAAAGGTCAATCAAAAGTTGAATGGAATCGATATATGAATAAGTTCGTTTCTTTTTATACAATGTATCAAATGAAAAACTAACACTGTATAAATCAACAAAATTTATTTTTTGCTTATAAATTTTTTATTTTTAGTATTTTGCCACTTGAAATTAAGAATATGAAATTTTGCCGTCAATTTTTAATATTTGTCCTTTCAAATTTCAAATTTTGAGATCTCGAACTTAACCCCGAGATAAGATATTAGTGACATGACAATGGTGAGATTTATATGATAAAAAGGTTATGATCAATCACGATTTTGTAAAAGTATATGTTTCGTAATTAATTTTCTTAATATCATTAATATTGTAGAAAATATTCTATAGAATTTGTATGGTTTAAATTGAACTTAAAACTTGAAATATTAAGGGTCTGTTTGGATGACTGTTTTTAGAGTGTGTTTTTGTTTTTGCAAAACAAAAACTTGAAAAATACGTTTGGTTGGGCTTGTTCTCACTTACTGTTTTTGAAGAACAAGACTCCAAAAACTGCTATTTTGCAAAACAGGTTTTACCTGTTTTTAAGTTTTTCTGAACATTTTTTCACTCTAAACTAAAAAAATAAGGCACTTAACCCCTCATTAAAAAATAATATATTTTCTCTCTCCTCATTTGATTCCTCATTTCATCAAAACATATATAGAAAGAAGAGAAACAAATTTTTCCAGAATAGTCAACCAAACAGGATTGCAACACTATTTGTACTGCAAAATTGTTTTGATAAAACTGTTCTACAAAACTATTTTGCAAAACATTAAAAATAAAAACAATCCAAACAGACCCTAATTATCCATTTATTGTGAACCAAAATAAAGGGCAAAGAATTAATACAAAAAAAAAGGAGAGTGGGGCCCCTGCCCTGAAAAAGGTCAGATTTGCCACAGCAATCTAAAGCATGTGAAGCTGAACACAATGTCCATATGTGTCATTAAAACAGCTTTTTATTTTTTTCACCAAATTGCAAAATGGGGCCCACTCAACAAACACTTTTAAGATTTGATCTCATAATTCTTGTGCTGTCTCAATTTGCTCAACCCCAATTATTGGAATTAAATTGTCACTTTCTAAATATTTTTTTCAGCATTTTGCTCAATTTTTGTCATTAATTTAAAAAGTTTATTATTATAAATATAATAAGTTGTTTTCAAATAAAATTTATCTATCGAGAACAAAAAAATGCATGCGTTAAATTAATCTTTGCATTTTAAATCAGCCATGTTTGAAGTATGTGACATATCCAAAGTTTTAAAAAAAGTTGCTTTACTAGTATAACTATTTAAAAAAGAATTGTTTTACTATTATTTGTTATGTAAAAAAATATATATACAAGGAAATAAAGAATTAAAAGTATAAAGATGTGTTCAAAGTTGACCGTATAGGACATGTTTGGGACAGGCCATGATACTGCCAGACGTTATTTCACTATTATGCGTTGGATTTATGTACTATGTATTTATTTCATGTGTAACATACGAGATAAATTATGTGGTAAGAAAATTAAACAAATGAAACTTACAGTGTAAGCAAAAATCTTAAATTTCGTCTCTAATTGGAAATACTATTGTTTATTGTGAAAAAATCAATTATACATTGGAAGATTGGACAATTTCTTACATGGTTTCAATTTTCTTTTCTTTTTTATCAAAATATCTAAATGTTTTTCATTTTTTAGTTTATGATAAAACATCGTGATATAGTTTTAAAATTATATTAACTCTCAAAAAACAATCAATATCATGGTTCTTATTTAAAACTCTCAATGTTTCTACGAAAATTGTGGAAATATTGGGAATTTCGAAATTGCTTTTTTTTGGGAAAGAGTTGTGCTCTATTGTTTACGTTGTCGATTGAGTCTCAGAATAATTGAAAAAACGAAAAAAAAGTTATAAATCTAGTTACAAAGTTCAAAAATATAATCAAACCTTAAGTAATCTATTAAATCGCATGAGAACTTTGTTTATACGTAGATACACATACAACAATTTCATAAATAATTAAAATTATTGGAAGTGACAATTTTTCATATGATGATAACATGATGTTCTAAAAATTTTGCCTTTGTATTTTCTATAAATTAAATACTAAACTTGAATTCATCATTACTACTTTGCTTTAGTGAAATTTGATTAAATATTACGTAAATGTAATATTTATAATATTTTCTATTATTTTTATGTTTTTAAACCTTTCTCATATATTATAGATATATAACAACTCGAAACTCTATTAAGCCGTTTCTATTGGTATAAAATAACATTGAATTCGAGAGGGCCGACTTATATGTTAAGAGATCTTTTAACTTGTTATATAAGTCAAGAGATTTTAAACTTGTTAATAAATTAATTTAAAGGATTCTAATTGATAGGTTTGAAAACTAATTTAATTGGTTTCACTTATTAGTGCTTTCCACTTCTTAGCACCATCTGTTAATTATATTGTCAATCACAAAATTAAAAGAGTTTATAGCGTGTGATAATCAGTGGCATGGTGGCGCCTAATAAAGTCAAGACGATAATATTTATATACATATAATATATATTCTAGTGTTATTACCAACTTAATTAATAATAATTGTAATGTAAGTATAAAATAGGAGGTTTAAAAGTTGAATAAAGAGGTGATATTTTCCACAATGATAGTGAGTGGGTGCATTGAATGTGATTAGCAAAATGATAATTGTCTTCATTAAAGGCTATAGTTACTAATACTAAAGTGTTGGTGAAACTGTCCATTCATTCAACAATTAAATATATTAGGTGATAAGAACTTTTATCTTAAAATTCAATTTTACAAGTTGGTAGAGACAATTGTATTTAGATTTTCATTAAATTATAATTATAGTAACAATTGATGACAATTTAAGTACTAATAAAAATACAATAGTCACTTTTTAAGTGTATATAGTGGCTATTTTCACATTGAATAAAAGATCAATTGTGATTTTTGAATCTCATGTCACTAAAAAGATTTATATTGTACTCATGTTTATATAATTATAACCATTTGTTATTAAGTGGTATATTTCTTTGTTTTTCATTGACAAATCCTACAATTTATTTCTTACTCATTTTTATAATAAGTGCATATAATTCCAAAGATTATAATGATTCAAAATGTCAAAACAATCATAGCAAATATATAGACTATAGTGTAACGAATTATTATATGCATCCAATATAACATAAAATGTTAAAATCATAACACATAAACGCGAAATCTACTGAAATCTCAAATTTGTTGTAACCAGGATAAAAAGAAAATTCTTTCAACTTTCATAACATCAATTTGACTAAAAATTTGATTCCAACTTGTCCCAATAAAAAACATCTATAATATTATGTATATATGTTGATAAAATTTGTACATTTTATATGGTTATATTTTTTCTAGAATTATCAAATATATCACTTGTTTTGTCCACATATCTGAAATTTGTATATTTTCCTTAATTCCTTCTCCACCCCACATGCCTCATCAAGCCCACCAACCTACCCCCTTCACTTTTTCCCTCTCATTTTCACTTTTCTTTTTTAATAATTATTTTAATTTAATTTAATTTTAAAAGATTTTCTTTGATTTTCTAGCCCACTTTTTTGTGCTATAAATCAACCCCATCTCCTTCTTCAAAAACCTCTTCCTCTTCTCCTTTCCTTCTCCATCTAATTCATTCATTTTGTGCTTATATACTCTGTTTTTTTTCTTTTCCATCAGATTTAGTTTAATCTTCTAGATTTTCTAGCTGTTATATATAATATAATATATATATATATATATATACAGAAATATTGATGGTGCTGAAATTGTTGTTGATGTTTGAGATTGATGTATCCTGTATTCAGTGAAATTCTCGGTTCCGGTTGTATGATCAATTCTACTCTACGTCGACGTACCCATCTCGTTCAATCTTTCTCCGTTGTTTTTCTCTACTGGTTCTACGTTTTTTCATAAGCAAATCTCCCCCAATCGCCCCTTAAAATCTA
The DNA here is from genome assembly GCA_963669365.1 of Verbascum thapsus. Lineage (NCBI taxonomy): Eukaryota > Viridiplantae > Streptophyta > Magnoliopsida > Lamiales > Scrophulariaceae > Verbascum > Verbascum thapsus. The sequence goes on from OY770107.1 coordinate 1,940,883, forward strand.
CATAAACATTATATAGAATATTAAATTTCAGTTAATTTTTTGGATTTTGAGAAATATACATCGAATTTGTTAAAATAAACCAACCTAGAAATGGCGTCGTCAAGCGGAAATTCATCGGGTTCAACACAGATCCAGAACTCCGGATCAGAAGGAGATCCGCAGAACGCGACGGATCTGAGGAAGAGAAAGAGAATGCTATCGAACCGTGAATCAGCTCGCAGATCGAGGATGAGAAAGCAGAAGCATCTCGATGATCTGGTGGCGCAGGCTAATCAATTGAGGAACGAAAATAACCAGATCTTGAGCAACATAAATGTGACCTCACAGCATTATTTGAATGTCGAGGCTGAAAACTCTGTTCTCAGAGCTCAGATGATGGAGCTTTCTCAGAGACTTCAATCGTTGAATGAGATATTGAATTACATCAACTCCGCCGGCGCCGGCGCCGCCGGAGGCTGCGTGTATGAGGCGGAGGAGTATCAGAATCTAGGGTTTGGTGATGGCTTATTAATGAATAATAATCCATGGAGTTTTGAGGGGACTAATCAACATCCAATTATGGCGTCTGCAGAAATGTTTGATTATTGATAATAAATTGGGAGAAATTAGTGATGGTTTATTTTAAAATTGTGATTTTAATTAATTAATAATAATTAGGTTTTGAGGTTAGTGTACAAGTGGATTAATGTATTAATTAAATATGAATTAGTAGAGGTGAATAAATCAGTGAGAAAAGTGGGGTTCAGAACTGGCTTTTCTTGATGTGTAGTTTATATTAATTAAATGAAATGTTTGTGGATGTAAATCTCCCAAATTTGTAATATTGTTTATTAATCTCTCAAACTGGTTTTTGTTTTATTGATATTATTTAATTCTTTTTTTCTCTTATTTTCAACTCTAACTTTGAGTTGTGTGAAGGGGTGCTCAAGTTTGTATGTTTGAAAATAAAATATTGAATAAATATCATACTAAAATAGAGGGTTGTCAATGATCCCTCATTAAATAATATTTAATTAGGGTTGTAAGGTGAATCGAGCCGATTCATAAGTTTAATAAGTCAGTTTCAAAGTTCGGCTTGAATTGGAGTTATAACGAGATCGAGCTGAGCTTATCGAGCTTGAGTTTTTTTTGTGAGCTGAGTTTATGATTCTCTTTGACCCGAGCGTACATTTATAATTGTTCAATTCAAATTCATTAAACTAAAATTTAAAATTCAAATATAATTTTTTCTTGAATCGAGCTCGAATTATTTGAAGTGAGTTTTAGCTTTATAATATTAAGCTCGTCAAGTTAGAGTTTGAACTCAAATTTAGAAAAATATAACTGAGCTCAAACTTAAGCTCGATGCTACCTTTAGTCATTGTTACATTGATAAAAAAGATTTTCTTAATGATTTTCCTTTTGATGTCATGATTTACTATATTTATCTTACATAGGTAAAAAGGAAATTCATAATAATAAGAATAATATCTTAAAAGGAGGCATCACGTATGATTTAATGCATCCTTTCTATCTTTGGAACATGATTGCATATAAAAATAAAAAATGAAAAGAAATTATAACATTTTTATTCGTATTCTTTCTTTCTTATGAAGATATAAATTAATCCTTTCTATCTAAGATGTTTTCTGACCCCAGGTTAATTAGCATAATTAAATTAACCATTACTTTAACATATACCTTTTTAATACTTTTGTACTTCAAGTGGGTGGAATGTGATTAAATCTGTGACATCACATATCATGTTTAAAAAAAGAAAAAATATTTTCAGTTTATTGGTTAATAATTTGGTAAGCTGTCATATTTTAGTCTTTATTTCACATTGTTGATTGACTGTTAGTAGTTGATTATGTTTACATCAAAGTAGTGGTTAGTCATTGTTATCATATTTCTAATTAAAAAATTGTTTAATTAATTGGTAAACAAAGTTGTCCAATCTGAGTCTGTAATAATATCGGATCGATTTTATTGATCAGGTTATTCGTTTCGTTTAGAATTTAAAAAAAAATCAGTAGAAAAAAAATGAGAAATAAAAGGAGACCCCAGCTAATTTAACTTAACTTTGTTTTTTACAATTTATGGCTGACAGACTCACAGTAGAGAAAGCAATTAGGCTGACAGGCTCACAGTAGAGAAAGCAATTAGGCATTCCCTCATCAAGATTCGAACCCGTGACCAAGGCCACAAATTCACATGCCCTTACCAACTCTATCGGGGGTTGCCCCCAAATACAATTATTACTGATATAGAGTTATAGACTATAAGTAGACCACATTGTACTATATGAAATTGTAATGGGCTAAAATCCAGATAGGGCATTTTAATTTTTACATATACTTCACAAACTAATGGGCCGGCTCATTCTAGCCCAATAGATTAACAACACAACAACTTTGATATATACATTTTTGTATGATTAATAATCAGTGATGTAATGAAATTATGTGATAATTAAATCTTTAATATTCAAAAAACTTGGCTAATTCTATCTTAAATTTGATTGTGACTATTTTAATTGACTTTGACGTCTCTTTATTATTTTTTAATTAAATATTCGCAAATTAGACCTTTCTTAAAACCTAACACAATTAATTTTATAATATGTTTTCATCCAAACTTGCCAAACTCCATTGGTTGACCATAATTATCACCAAACACTTGGATATTATGACGGCAATATTTGTTGGAATAAAAATTTGAAAACATAAATGTTTAACTACAAGGGTTTAATAAGGCACATTTTATAACCCCACAAAATAAAAAAAGAAAACCTATTATTATCTTTTATATATATATATATATATATAACCCCACAAAATAATATGTACATAAATGCTCCGTCTACCAACCTCACCTGCAAACAGTTCAACAAAATCATTAATGATTTTTCTTCACATCTTTGCCTTTTAAAATCTCTCTCTATCTAGTTTCAAAAAAATTGGGGATTAAAATGGAGGATTACATAGTAAACATTATCGGATTTGGTGTAATATCATGGACAACATTATTTTTGGGAACAAGAAAATTGTTTCCAAAACGTTCGTTTGATTTTTGCAATCGAATTGTATCAACAGTTCATGCTTGTTTAGCAGTAACTTTGGCTTCAATTTCAGTTCAAGATTGGAGATGCCCAGTTTGTCCTTTGGCTTCTAAATCTTCTCATAAACAGGTATTTTTCTGGGTTTCCTTTTTCTTCTTTCTATTTTCCTGTTTCGAGAAAATTGCACACAGATCCCTCATTTATTGTATAATTACCAAAAGTTCCCCCTTTTTTTGAAAATAACATCATGTTAAGGCATTCCTTACATTGCACTCCATGTGTATTTAGAAATTAAATTACAATTTCAGAACCCTTTATGGGTGTGGAATGTGGATTTTAGATAAGTGAGGGGGGAATTTTGGTAATTAAGCAAAAGTGATGGGGTCTTTGTGTTATTTTCCCATTTTTAGGGGGTGGGTGGGGGTGGGGGTGTTAGATACAGATGTATAAGTTGATTACTTCAAAGTTGGAGGCTTGGTCTTGGTAAGAGTATAATATCATAATTTAAGTGTTTCCTACTAATTTTTTTTTTTTTTTTTTCTTATTTGTTTATAACTTGAACAGAAGTAAATAACTTTTTAGGTTGAGTTTTTAACTGTCTAAGGGTTAATAATTGATTATCGAGAATTTTATAATAAAATAATGGGTTTTTTTTTAGAGCTAAGTTACTTTTTATTATTTAATTTTGTGTAACATGAACTTTTTGTGATGAAGAATGGGTCATGTCTACAAATATGGGAACAAAAGGGCAAATAAAATGGCCGTACAACTAAGTCAATCTAGAAATAATCAAATATATTAACTCTAATATGATTAAATATTTTACTAATCAACTCTAATATGATTAAATATTTTACTAATCATAAGACATGGAATTTGGAATAACACCCAACTTGTGTTTTTAGGATTGATTTGAATTTGGTATTTTAATTTGGTGGTTTATATTCTAATTTATATCATAAAACATAAGTTCAATGGATAAATTTTCTTTTACTATACATTTAACGTAATTATATATACTTGATGTACATTTATAACAAGCAACACACAAATAAATGATTTTGGTGGTGCATTGATTTACAATTGAAAATTAAACTCCATACCTTCTTAATTTCCATTTAATGAATTTTATAAAATTATGCCCTCATTTAATAACATTTCAATAACTCCTTATTCGCATTTATTTGTTTAATTTTGCAATTATGGACCTCTTATTATTCCTTTTACGAACCCTTTTATTACTATTTACTACACTAATTTATTTAGAATTATTATATTTACGAGTCGAATTTAATAATTTTTCAAAATGCAGATATAAGTTATTTAACTGTTGTGTAATTATTGGACATGAAACAGATGCAAACATTAGCAGTAACAGTGGCATATCTGATATATGATTTAGTGTGTTGTCTTTTTGACAATAAAGTCAAAATTGACAACATAATTCATCATCTTGTCAGCATTATTGGCCTTCTATCTGGACTTGCCTATCAAAGGGTAATTTTTATTTTATTTTCATATTTATTCTTAATTTTCATCTTTTATTATTAGGCTTCTAAATCTAATTTTGTGATTAAATAATAATTTAATGTAGTGTGGATCAGAAATGGTAGCAGCTTTGTGGATTACAGAAATGTCAAGCCCATTTTTACATTTAAGAGAGCTTCTTAAAGAGCTTGGTTACAAAGATACTGATCTCAATTTAGCTGCTGATGTTAGTTCTTTTTTTACAATTTATTTTACATAATTTTGGTAATTTATTTGAACATGATATATGTGAGTCGGGTCGTACATTCCTGGCTTGGCATAAGAACGACCCATGAATCATATGTGGCTTCTAAACGACCCTTCAATTACAGTTAGGGCTGACGTGGATCAAATTTACACTTCAAGCCCCTATAAATCTTTTAATTGCAAAACACTACATGACCCGCGTGTTTTTACTGAACGGGTCAAGTACATGAAAGGACCCGACACATCCTGACCGTACATCAAGGACACGTGTACGACGTACGTTCGTACACCTATATCATCCGTACAAGTGTGATTCTACTATAAATAGTTGCACTGTTCATTGGGAAACAGGACGATTACGTGAGATTGACTAGTACTTACCTCTCTACTACCGAGCCTACATTGGGGACCTTATACCCAGTGGTTCGGCCTGTTTTGGATCGTTTATTTCGACCTAGATCAGAACATATTCTGAAATTTAATAATATATATGTATATATAGTTTAATTTAATTGACATATATATAGATAATATATATTAAGTGCAGTTTGGTGTTCTAGATTGGTTTTGCAGTAATATTCACATTTGCAAGGATGGGTGGTGGGCCATATCTCAGTTACGTGACTCTATCTGCTGATAATCCACTCTTAATTAAGGTAATCCTTCTTCTAATCATAATCATTAATGTAGAAAATGGAATTAAATTGTAAATACATAATTATGATAATACTAAAATGCAATAATTAATTTAACTGGTTGTATTGCTAGGCAATGGCTCTGGGGCTACAGCTTGTGAGTGCATTTTGGTTCTACAAGATTGCAAGAATGATTATCTATAAATTGGGTAGAAGAAATTCATCCATCAAAACCACCAAAACCCAATGAAAAACAAATTTATGTTATGAATATATATTATTAAATGGATGTGAATTCTTTTAACAAATATTTATTCTGGATAATCTTTTTTAATAAAATCGAGATTAATGAAGTCAGTCCATTCAATACTATTCGTTATTAGAGATAAATTGGGCTGAATAAGGTCACATTACACATTACACCTAAGTAAAATCAAATTTTAATTAAATTAAACCATGATTTATCAATCCAATAAATCATCTGCACTTTCCCTAGTCAACAACCGATTCGACTCAGTCGAACACTCTTCAAATTCCTCTTTGTACATTTCTTCAATCATTGGCTTCCACAGCCTAACTCGTGCATTTATAAACCAATTAGAAACCTGTAAATAAAACATTACAAATCAGAAAAAATTAATCCAAATAATTAAAAACCATTTACAAAGCGTAACAAAAAAAAAAAAAAAAATATATATATATATATATATATATATATATATATATATTACTTGGTTTTTTGATAAGCTTGTCTGTGATGCCAACATGAGCTTCTCAGAATCATTCGGATAACTGAAATTAATTAGAAAAAAATTCATGGTTATATATCAAAAGAAAAATTCCAGTACTAGTTCTATAACATATTTTTTTGCATTTTTAATTTCAACCCTTAAAAAAGGAGCAAAAATCGTTAATTTCTATTATTGATCAATTTGAACAAAAATGAAACAAAAATAAAATAAAAATTCATACGGATGAAGAAAGTGTTCGAAAAGCCAAGCCCTGAGAATCGTGACAGAGGTCTCAGGTAATCCTCTGATTGGCCTCCATGCTTGACGATTTTGCAGAATTCCAAGTTGCTGAAGTGAAACACGATTTTGCCTGAATTCTTGATCAAGTAGGCTTAGTTGGGACAATCTTGAGCTGATTTTAGGCACGTTTTTTTCAATCTTGGCACGAATTTGAGATAAAATCGTGTTTCTTAAGCTCCAAAAGTGTTTAGAAATGGCGTATAGTGCAAAAGCAGTATAAGATTTTGCAGCTCCTAAACCTGCTATTACTTCAAATGATGAAACTAATTCCTCCATATGATGAATATACTCTTCATATCTTCTTTCCACCTGCAAAAAAATACTCTTTTTCGTGGTTAAATTTCCTTTATTTATATGCAAATCAAGTGTATATTAGTTAAAATATTTGTATTTGAAATAGATGATTATGAGAATTTTAACCTCCTCCATCAATGCAAGAAGCTTTAGTAGGTTAATATAAGTTTCATGGTGATCACTCAACAAAAGCCCGGGAAAAAGACCGAAATGCCCTTTTCGACTCCCACTCGATAATTTCTCCACGTATTTCGTGTTTCTTACATCAATGTCCTCCCCTCCAACACGAACAATTTCTTCTAGAAGGGATTGAGCTGGTCTTAAGTACTTCGATTTCCCAATTAACGAATCGAGCCCGTTATTACAAGACGGGCCATAAGCGTTTCCAGAGTAAGAGAAATCGAAAGCGTGATCAAGCCTTTGCCTATTCGAGGGCCCGAGAAGATCGATCAAACGGCTGTCGTGGCTTATAACGGATTCATCGGACGGTCGAGATGTTGACATTCTTTCTCCAAGAGATTGAATTAGAAGAGAATGATAAGGGGTATTATTGGAAACTGAATCTGTCCCATAAAGATCAAAATGGGTTTGATTGGGAATAGAGTTTGAGATGATGAATTGGTGCATAATACTTGAATTTGAGTTTGAATGTGAATCTTTTGAAACCATATTTGGACACAAAAATGGCTTGTCAAAAAACACAACAAATATACTCTCAAAGATTCAAGTATGAAAAGAAAGCAAAGATTCTTTACAATGATGTCTTTTTTTTTTTTTTTTAAACTTTTGTCTGAAGTCTATGGTAAGCCAATGTCAGCAAGCTAATGATTTTGTACTTTTTGTTACATTTTGAGACCACAAACTGTGGCACTCAGATTTTGTAAGTATGTTGGTCAATTTAAACTCAATGGACCACTCATTGATTAAAGCATATGTACAATCTGAATGGCCTATTGTACTTCGTATTCATTATATTACAAAAATCTAATACAATTGTCACCCAAATAATAAAGTACTAAACCTATAACATTCATTTTCATAGGTATCACATATCTATTATTAACATATAATACAAGAATATGTATAAAGTCTCTCTTTACAAACAAAGTGTTCATTCAACTTTACATTCTATACAAAATGGACTATCAAGTTTAATTCTTTCCCTTTTATTATCTTACAAAATTATTGGCCAAAACCCGTTATGTTTTATAGTATTTTCTACGTTATCACGCCATAAAATAGCTTCTTTGAATGATTTCGTCTCTGTCAGTAAAAACAGATATATCGTGATTTGTTGTTATGGGCTCTGATGAAGATTTAGGCTCGGTTTCTGGGTCCCCGAATTCCTCCTTGTATATCTCCTCAATCATGGGCTTCCAAAGACGTACACGAGCATTGATAAACCAGTTCGCCACCTGATTTAATCACGAAAAATGAATATAATGATAATTCATACATGATATACGGCTATACGCGTACTGTTAATCGTATGAAATTCATTAACCAATGAAAATTTTCATCGAAATGTGATTGAATAATCTAGTCATCATAGATACAAAAGATCATATAAATATTTACCTGCCCCCTAGTTAATCCTGTCTGCCTTGCAAGAACAATTTTCTCCGAGTCCTTCGGATATCTAATAAAATCGATCAAAAAACATTAGTTATAGTGATTTATGATCAAGACACACATATATGTGATTATTTTATCCTTATATATTTTGAGACTTTTCGAACATATAGATTCTTTTTATTGCTTTTAGTTTAGCAGAAGATTGACCAATCATTTTGATGGGTATGCCTGGTGTATTTGTGTTTCGCTTTTGATCAATAAAATTTATTTACCGATCAGAAAAAAAAATACTGGGCCAAAAGTCGAAAAAAAAAAAAAACTTAAAAAGAACGTACGGGTTAAGAAAATGTTCGAAAAGCCAAGCACGAAGCACGGAGACAGCATTTTCAGGCAAGCCCCTTTGTGGCCTCCAAGTTTGTCTCATTAAACCGAATTGCTGTAGTGTCTTTTGTTGTCTGAGCTGTTGGTCCACGTGGCGCAAACGAGATAATACACCTGGACCATGCGAATTTAATTCGTCTTGCTCGCCTAAGCTCTTTTGTGTAGCTCGAATTTGCTTTTTGATTGTGTCCCTTACAAGGCGAAATTGGCGCGAAATTGTTTTGAGCGCAAGCGTAGTGTACGGTTGGGCGGCCCCACGCCCCGCCGCCATATCGAATGATGACACAATAACTTGCATTTGATGGCAATATTGCTTGTATCTTCTATCCACCTGTAAAAGATATTGAAAAACCGAAAAAAATTTCCATATTGTGTTAGGAATATAATGCTAATGATGGAAATAATCACTCGAAAGAAAAAACAATAAAAGAACAAGAATTGTTGATCAGTTCGTCAAAGAATCTGACTACATTGGGGGCGTTGCCAAGCCAGAATATTCACTATATATTTCGTAAGTTCAAGATAATGAGTTACAATGATATTGGGGCTATTATAACACAAAATACGTAACCCCAATAGGAGAGTGATTACGTAAAGACTAAAAGTTGTGGCTCTGTTTACAGTCCTTCAAGCTCCATAACTGAACAATATGAACTCAAAATGACCGAAAAAAATCCATATTGAACAAATAAGTGTTAAGTCGTATTTTGTGCATATTTTACATGTCTATAGTCGGGTTGATTGTTACATTTAATCTTCTTATTTTGTGATTTTAGGTTGACAATTGGATTTTAGAAGATTAAAAGGAAAAGAATTAAAAGAGACACAAAAGAGGAAAAATGAAGAAGAAAAGAGTTAGTGCTGAAAATTCCAGCAGAAAACTGCGTGCCCACGCTTAAATCCCCAATTGCTTCTGCCCAAAAACGAAAATTTATGAAAAAGCGGGATTTCAAGATCTGGACTCAAGATTCGGTTATCCAGCTGTCAAAATCGGATTTTATTTCTGTTAAAAGACTTTGTTGGGATTTATTCCCTTTTATTTGTTTAGATTTTATTTCCTTATTTCTAGATATTTCAAGATTTGAGTTTGTTAAGTTTGTTAGAGCCCTAATTAGTTTCCTTTTTGGATGAGGACTCTTTTATTATAAGTATGTGGAATTTTATTCCACAAGACACCTTTTGCTTTATTCTTAATTCCAGTTCACGTTTTTCCCTTCGAATGCAATTCTCGATTTTTATTAATTGCATACGTTTGATTATGAGTTGCTAAACTCATACTTCTAGTCGAGGATTCATCAAGGTTTGATTCTAAATATTTGTGAGATCGAATTGTACTTAATTTCTTCGTTCATCAGGTATTTACTTTTTCTCTGAGCTTTGTTGACAATATATTTCAATTGGTTAGATAACTTGATCAACTATTTAATCGTTGGAATCGTATTAAGCTATTTAGGGCCCAAATCCGTAATTGTTTGGTAAACCCTAATAATCGTAGCAGTTAGCGACGTCGTTTACGGACAAGTCTTCGATTAGTCGTTATGAGAATTAGTAACCTAGTCTAAATAAACCGAGCTTATGTGTTTGTTGGCTAGAATTGGTGTTTTTCTTATCCATGAATGCTATCGCTAGGCTAAATCTTAAGAGCTTGTTTAGGGTTGTCTAGTTGGTAAGAGAAGTAATCAAAGAGCTTGTTTTGGTTATCGATGACTTAAGGAAAAACTAGGTTGCTAGAGCTTGTTAGTAACTATAGCCAATTTATCTGATAACGTTGAATTATTATTGCATCAGTGATCAAATTGAAGAATCAATACCGAGATAATCCGAAGACTAGAATTTTCCATCACATAAAAATCCGAATTTTACTTTATTTGCATTCTTTTAAATCTGCGTTTTTAAATCTCGTGCTTTTTAATTTGCGTATTTTTATTTTAATTAGTTAAAAATCTCAAAACCCCCCTTTTTATCGATATTAGTAATTTAGGAATTGAATTTTACACCATTCCCTGAGGATCGACCCTACTTATCGCTGATTACAAATCTTTTTAAAGTAGGTTTTTATTTTTGTTGGATTCGACACCCACCAAATTTTGCCATTGTTTTTGCTTTAGAAAAATTTCGTTCCTATCTACTTAGCACTAAGGCTCCGTTTGTTTAACAGGGAATGGAATCTAAAATGGGAATAAGATTTCTGGTAATTTGATTACTAGAAATCTGATTACATTAATAGTGTTTGGTTTCTACAAAAAAATTGGGTAAGGATATATAGATTTTTTCCTTTTTTATGTTTGGTTCAAACACATGTAATAAAGAATGGAATTTAAAATTAAAGTCTTTGACATAAATACCCTTATTTTAAACCATATTTGTATAATCTAGTTATAAATTTTCAACCATAGTAGAATATTTGATATTATATATATACATAAGTGTATATACACATATATATTTAATTTGGTTAAATAATAAAAAATAAATAAAATATCAATTTGGTTCAATTGCATTATCCTCTTTTAGAAAAATGATAATTAAATTGAACATGCTTTTTTTTATATTGTTTGACTTTTAAAAAATTTGATACATATATGAATTTTTCATATACCAATGCATTGATAATTATTTTAAGTCGGAAACATAATATTGTTAATAGATAAAATATTTTAATCATATGTGACCAACAACCATTTCAAAAGTACTATCACAAAAATAACATAACAATTTTTCAATTTTATTTAATAAATAAATATCAAATAAAATAAAATCCGATATATTTTAACAATAAAAATATTCAAATAAATTAAAAATACAAAACTATTTCTTAATAAATAATAACTTAAATGAAATGCATAATAAATAACTATTTTTGTTGATTTTATATTTATTATATTTGATATAGGGGTAGTAAAGTCACTAAAATATTTTATTTATGATTACCTTGAATATGGGAATCACATTACCTCAATAAATAAGGTATTGTGATTCCCTTATTTGAGGGGATAATTCTCACATTTTGGGAATTAGATAACATTCCATTGTATTGAATAAAAAATACCAAACAAGGTTATTTGATTTTTGGGAATCATATTCCCCATTTTGATTCCATTCCCTTGACAAACAAACGGAGCCTAAAGTTATTATTTATTCTGATCATGCAGCTCTTCGTTACTTGTTGACCAAGAAAGAGGCGAAACCGCGACTTATACGATGGATCTTGTTGCTTCAAGAATTCGATTTAGAGATCAAAGATAAGAAAGGAAGCGAGAATCTTGTAGCCGATCACTTAAGCCGACTTATTAATAGCGAAGAACCGAACCCGTTGAGAGAGGAGTTTCCTGATGAACTTTTCAATAAAATCGGCATATCCATGGTACGTTGACATCGTTAATTATTTGGTTACCAAAACTTTGCCCGACGACTTATCTCAAAATCAAAAGAACAAAATTAAAAGCGACTCTAAGTATTATGTATGGGACGAACCCTATTTGTGGAGACATTGTTCGGACCAAGTGATTCGTAGATGTGTTTCTGAGGACGAGGTACCTTCTATCCTTCGTTTCTGTCATACTTATGCTTGTGGTGGACATTTTGGTTCAAAACGAACCGCTCAAAAGGTTCTTGAGAGTGGTTTATTTTGGCCAAATATATTTCATGATTCACATGTATTTTGCAAATCCTGTGAAAATTGTCAAAAGACGGAAAATCTAGTACGTAGAGATCAAATGCCATTAAACCCTATTCATGTGTGCGAAATTTTTGATATATGGGGTATTGATTTTATGGGTCCTTTTCCCCCTTCTTTTGGATACAATTATATATTACTTGCTGTGGATTATGTATCTAAGTGGGTTGAAGCTAAGGCTACTAAAACTGACTGTGCTAAAGATGTTGTGAATTTTGTAAGGTATCAAATTTTTGTTAGATTCGGCACACCGAGGGCGATTATTAGTGATCGCGGTACTCATTTTTGTAACAAAGTATTCGAAGCCCTCTTGAAAAAATACAATGTCACGCATCGAATCTCTACCGCTTACCACCCACAAACAAACGGTCAAGCCGAAGTATCAAATCGAGAAATCAAGTCTATACTCGAGAAAACGATTAACCCAAATAGAAAAGATTGGAGTATTCGACTTGATGATGCACTTTGGGCTTATCGTACGGCATTCAAAACACCTATAGGTATGTCCCCTTTCGTTTAATTTATGGTAAACCATGTCATCTCCCCGTGGAGTTAGAACATAGAGCTTTCTGGGCAATCAAACAACTCAATATGAATATGGATGATGCGGGACACCATAGAAAGCTACAACTCCAAGAGTTAGAAGAAATTCGGAACGATGCATACGAGAACGCTAAGATCTATAAGGATAAGACGAAAGCTTTACGTGATAGGACAACTTTGAAGAAGGACTTTGACATTGGACAAAAAGTCCTTCTATTTCATTCTCGTTTAAAGCTATTTCCGGGTAAGTTGCGTTCTCGATGGATTGGACCTTTCATTGTTATTGATAAATTCCCACATGGTGCAGTTGAGATTCAAAGTCCAACAACCGGTAAAATTTTCAAGGTGAATGGACATCGGTTGAAACCTTTCTACGAAGGATTCCAAGCTCACGATGTCGAAACAACAACGTTAGAACCGCCAAGCCATGCTACATAACTTTGTAGCACCGTCTAGCCGAAGACGTTAAAGAATGGCGCTGCATGGGAGGCAACCCATGAGTTTTTCTTCCCCTTATTTAATTGTCTTTTATTTTCAGTTTTTATTTTACAGAAGCGTTTCGAAAGTTAAGCGTGCCCACGCCTAACTCACGAAAACCTTCTGTTTCGCACTTTCAATTTCTGTTTTGCACTTTCAATTTTAACAGAAGACTTTGAAGAATTAAGCGTGCCCACGCCTAAAACTTCAAAACCTTCTGTTTTGCACCTTCATTTTTTTCCCTTAAAAAAAAAAAAAAGAAAAAAATTCGCGAACCCTAGTTCATACCTGCTGTCACTCACCTCTCGCTCGCCTCGATTTACAGGTTCCCAATCATCTTCGCTGTCGCCTTGATACAACTGAAGCAGAACTCGACACAATTATCGCCCATCTCAAGCTGCTCATTGATCACTTCGACATCATGACCGAGTGATGCCGTAGGGAAGTCCCCCTCCTTGTTCTTTTATTATTTTATCATTTTTTACATTGAGGACAATGCATGCTTTAAGTGTGGGGGGAGTTCTACTATGCGATTGTGTGTGCCTTGGTGTTTTTGCTTAGTTGTGACTATGTGAAATAAAATTTTTAAGTTTTCGGTATTTTTAGACTACTTTAGTTTGTGTTTCTTTTGAACGATTAGACTTTGATAAATGAGCATGCTTTGATTGAATTTTCATGCCATGTGAAGTTTGTGTTATGTTCAATGATTAAAAGCGAGCATAGGAACGCATGTTTTAGTCGACTACCATACCTTGTGAGGACTTGTGCCATTTAATTGATATAATCTCTTTCTTCTTGTGTGACTCGCGTGTTTTTGGAAATTCTAGAACTTGTTTTGAACCTTGTCAAAATTACACGAGTATGTGCATGATTGAAAATGATAAAGGCATTTAGGATTTAGCCACTTTGCCAAATAAACCGTACCTTTGCATTATCCCCTAGTTAACCCACTTTGAGCCTTTTTATCCTATTTTTTTGGTTTACCCCGAATATGAGCCCTTACCGTTTTTTATGCCTCTTCGTTTTACCCGTCTAGAAAATAAGTCGAGCATAAAGGTTGTATATTATTTGAGGACGAAAAATCAAGAAAATGATGTTGTTGAATAAGTGTGGGGGAAACTCGTAGAAAATACAAAGAGTACCAAAAAAAAAAAAAAATGAAAGAAAAAAAAAAAATATTCAGAAAAAATTCGAAAAGAAAAGAAAAAAAATGGGGAAACAAAAAGGAAAAATAAAAGAAGTCGAAAAATTGATGAGGTACCGAGCCCCCGAGAAAGATAGAAAATGTGTGGTATTTGGGTCCTTAACGTCAAATATACCCAATGAGATCTCGATGCTCGATAAAATTTTCAGACTTAGCCACTTTTTCGACCTCTCTTTTCACTCCTACCCTGAGCCTTAGCCCCGTTACAGCCTTAATAAAGACCTTTTGATTTGATTGTGCACACTCTCAACCGTAGTGGTGACTTTGGTGTATAACCAAGCCTATGGAATGACCCTAACACGTTGAGACTTGAGCGAAACACATATACCCATACACGAGAGTTTGAGAGTTTTTGAGTGAAAATCGACTGAAATTTTGTTTTCCTTGTTTAATTGATGTCGTTGTTCTAGCATAAAACCAATGTGGTATCGAGAATCTCGGTTGATTACATGTCTCGCCTTTTGAGTTTGATTTTGTTCTTTTGACCACTGCTGAATGGTTTAATTTGCCGCCTGGTACTGTTTTGAGTAGTTTACATAGTCAACTTTTGAGCATTGCCCGAGGACGTACAATGGCATAAGTGTGGGGGTATTTGTTAAGTCGTATTTTGTGCATATTTTACATGTCTATAGTCGGGTTGATTGTTACATTTAATCTTCTTATTTTGTGATTTTAGGTTGACAATTGGATTTTAGAAGATTAAAAGGAAAAGAATTAAAAGAGACACAAAAGAGGAAAAATGAAGAAGAAAAGAGTTAGTGCTGAAAATTCCAGCAGAAAACTGCGTGCCCACGCTTAAATCCCCAATTGCTTCTGCCCAAAAACGAAAATTTATGAAAAAGCGGGATTTCAAGATCTGGACTCAAGATTCGGTTATCCAGCTGTCAAAATCGGATTTTATTTCTGTTAAAAGACTTTGTTGGGATTTATTCCCTTTTATTTGTTTAGATTTTATTTCCTTATTTCTAGATATTTCAAGATTTGAGTTTGTTAAGTTTGTTAGAGCCCTAATTAGTTTCCTTTTTGGATGAGGACTCTTTTATTATAAGTATGTGGAATTTTATTCCACAAGACACCTTTTGCTTTATTCTTAATTCCAGTTCACGTTTTTCCCTTCGAATGCAATTCTCGATTTTTATTAATTGCATACGTTTGATTATGAGTTGCTAAACTCATACTTCTAGTCGAGGATTCATCAAGGTTTGATTCTAAATATTTGTGAGATCGAATTGTACTTAATTTCTTCGTTCATCAGGTATTTACTTTTTCTCTGAGCTTTGTTGACAATATATTTCAATTGGTTAGATAACTTGATCAACTATTTAATCGTTGGAATCGTATTAAGCTATTTAGGGCCCAAATCCGTAATTGTTTGGTAAACCCTAATAATCGTAGCAGTTAGCGACGTCGTTTACGGACAAGTCTTCGATTAGTCGTTATGAGAATTAGTAACCTAGTCTAAATAAACCGAGCTTATGTGTTTGTTGGCTAGAATTGGTGTTTTTCTTATCCATGAATGCTATCGCTAGGCTAAATCTTAAGAGCTTGTTTAGGGTTGTCTAGTTGGTAAGAGAAGTAATCAAAGAGCTTGTTTTGGTTATCGATGACTTAAGGAAAAACTAGGTTGCTAGAGCTTGTTAGTAACTATAGCCAATTTATCTGATAACGTTGAATTATTATTGCATCAGTGATCAAATTGAAGAATCAATACCGAGATAATCCGAAGACTAGAATTTTCCATCACATAAAAATCCGAATTTTACTTTATTTGCATTCTTTTAAATCTGCGTTTTTAAATCTCGTGCTTTTTAATTTGCGTATTTTTATTTTAATTAGTTAAAAATCTCAAAACCCCCCTTTTTATCGATATTAGTAATTTAGGAATTGAATTTTACACCATTCCCTGAGGATCGACCCTACTTATGGCTGATTACAAATCTTTTTAAAGTAAGTTTTTATTTTTGTTGGATTCGACACCCACCAATAAGATTATAGACAACTACAAAAAATGGCTATAATCTTACCTCATCTAACATGGACATAAGTTTTGTAACCTTGTTCTTCATATCTTGTCGTTCAAATGGCGAATAATCACGAGGGGCGTTGTTAAATGACTCTTCATCCCTTTTCACATCTGTCCCTTTAAAGCCATATTCTTCACCAATCAAGCCAAAATTCTGCCCTTTTTCAAACCGTTTATACACTCCACGGACGTTCACCAATTCATCGAGTAGCTCTTGAGTTGCCTTTCGATATTTTGAGTTGCAAAAAGTTCCCATAATTTCCGGCATAAAGTTCGTCTCTTTGGGGCTAATGAAAGATAAGTATTGTCCATTTTTGAGGTCATTGTTTTGAGAACTTAGCAAACAAGAGAAACTTGAATCTGTGTATTGGTTCAAATCACAAGGCAAATTAGGCAGATATGAGTTTTCTTGAGATCCCAATGTAAGAGATAGGCCTCGATATTGTGGGAATTGTTCAGAAGTGTCGTTTGAATATCGAGGGGCGATAATATGCCTATTCGTTTGTTGCATTTCGACAGATTCAGATTCAACGAGGCCATGAGTGGATAGCAAATTTGGGTAGGCTAAATATGAAGTATGATGTATATTATCTCCTTCATTGGATAAATTTGAGTAAAATGAAGCCATCTGTTTCGAATTTTTGGTCTAAATCGATATAGCAAATCATAAGTATCGATGAATTTGTAGGATTGAATCGAGGTATTTGTTAGCTGTGATGAAGAAATAAGAGGGTTATGTTTCTTGCATTAGAAGCTCAATCAAACTGTAATGAAACAATAATAAAGATTATTTTTCATATATGTACACCATTAAACTAACATGGAAAACTCAAAAATTGAAAATTAAATTCATAAGGAAAGTACTCTGACCATAATTCAGGTTAATAAATAAATTTCAAGTTACACAAATCAGAAACAAGGAATATAAAAACTGCTATACTGACATTAAAACTACAAGAAACACAGTAAAAATCAACAGAAAAAATAAAGATACTAAGAAAATTAATAAAAAAAGTTACCTTGAAAAGAAAAAAGAAAGCATATGTTTGTGATCTCAATTAGGGAATCAAAGGAAAGCTGAAAGAGAATGATTGAAAAGAGAGCTGAAATTAGGCTGAAAAAATGGACAAAAACTGATCCCAAATAAACATCACCAACCCTCCTTATCATTGAACAATGACACCAAACACAAAATAATAATAATATTCAAAAGGGTTTATCATAATTAAATAGAAAGAAATAATTTTGATCCTCCAACCTTATATTCTTGAATTAATATATAAATTCATCAAATTATAAAATAATATATATTCCTTTTCAACTATGCCACCTTTCTCACGTGGAGACCAAAGATTAATGGCTAGAAAGTTCTTTCAAACAACAAGGAAAAATTGGCTGTTTGTATGTGTTATTACAAGTTAGTATTGTAATTATAATAATAAATATTATTAGATTAGGGTTTTGAAAATATAACCACCAGTTGGTAGACCTAAAGAAAATATGTTTTAAGCCTCCATTAAAGGCATGAATCTCTAGTTGTTGTAATTCTAACTGAAGTTAGGTTGAATTTTGTGATTGAATATATAGTGTTAGTATTATTTTACATATATATATATATATATATATAGATACAATATTATTTATGTATATAAGTTAGCTAGGTAGGTGACAAGTATACACGTTGAATATCTTCTTATTTTTATTGACATATTCACCCTCTTTGTTACTTGTAAGTAATACCTTCATGCACAGAAAATAATTTAATAAGAGGTCAATGGAGATTTACAATACCCTCAATTCTAAAGATGAAAAGTATACTCTTGACTCGAATTATTAATTTGTCTCTTTATGTTTATTTCTTAAGATATAATTTTCTCTGAATTATACATTCAAATAATACAATATAATTAACAGATTATACCAATAAATATTAGACAATTTTGGTATCATCAACATTACTAATCAATCTCTTCTATTGAGTTGGAAAATGCTGGTTTGGGATTTACTTTTATTTACCTTAGCACCATCTTGATAAAGGTTTCAATCTTTCTAGTTGAGTATAGGCTATGATTTTATATTACCTATTAATTGTAGAATTCTTGTATTTAACTTTACATATATCAAAATGGTATTCTATCACTAACTTGTTTCTTTTGTTTCATGATAAGTTAGTAGTGTATTAATACTATTAAAAGGATTTTAAATTTAAATACGGATATGATAAAGTATAACATAAAATAAATGAAATAAGATAAAACAAGTGTAAATACGACAAGAAAAGGGTAACATTAGGTGAGACATGATAAGATAAATGTAAATGGTTGTTATGTTTTGTATTATAGATGGTTGTTATTTTTTGGGTATTTGGTAGCTCACAAAAGAAAATGACAAATAAAAATGAGTCACATCGATACAACTAAGGTAGTTTTTTGTTGTGTAAATAAAAGTAATAATTAGGCATTGTTGTTACATACAGACAACATATATTTGTGTCTTGTAAAATTATAGTGGTTTGTATGTATTGCTCTCAGTTTAATCTTAGCTCTTTAATTATTAGAACAAAGTATATTAATTATCGACTTATTATAAACGTTTAAGTTATAAGAGAGTTGTTTTTATCACCCTCTTTTTAATCGTGTACACGATTAAAAATGAACCTGAGCTCAAACAATATTTTTTTTATAATGATATATTATTCATTTTATATTTATTCATATATTATTAAATATTGATCATAATTAATAGCAAAAATATTATTATTTATACATCATAATATATATATATATTGGTGGGTGTCGAATCCAACAAAAATAAATAACTTACTCAAAATAATTTGTAATTAGCGATAAGTAGGGTCGATCCTCAGGGAACAGTGTAGATTCAATTCCTAAAGTACTAATATCGACTGAAAAAGGGGGGTTTTGGATATGGTTAACTAAAACGAATTTAAAAGACGCAAATAAATTGAAAGCAATAAAACTAATTTCGAAATCAATGAAGTGAGGGATTCTAGTCTTAGGATATCTCGGTATTGATTTCTATTGTTCGATCATTGATTGCAAATAAAATAGTTCAAAGCTCTTTAGTAA
Source organism: Verbascum thapsus (assembly GCA_963669365.1). Taxonomy (NCBI): domain Eukaryota; kingdom Viridiplantae; phylum Streptophyta; class Magnoliopsida; order Lamiales; family Scrophulariaceae; genus Verbascum; species Verbascum thapsus. The sequence goes on from OY770107.1 coordinate 1,960,585, forward strand.
ATTAGCTATAGTTGTCAACAAACTCTGACAACCTCGTTTTTCCTTATGTCTTCGATAATCAAAACAAACTCTTTGATTATTGCCCTTATCGTTTAAACAACCCTAAACAAACTCTCAGGATTTAATTTATCGATAGCATTCAAGCACTAGAAAAACACTAATTCCGATCAATAAACACACAAACTCGGATTATTTAAACCGGATCACTAATTCCCATAACGACTAATCGAAAACTTGTCCATAATCAACGTCGCTAACTGCTACGAATATTAGGGTTTACCAAACAATTACGGATTTGGGTCCTAATTAGCTAAATACGATTTCAAAGATTAAATAATTGATCAGGTTATCTAACCTATTGAAACATATTATCAACAAGGCTCGGAGAAAAAGTAAATACTCAAAGAACAATGAAGATAAAAGCACAAGTAATCTCACGAAATTAAAAGAAATCAAACCTTAAAATCCTTTGACTAGAATTATGTGTTTAGCAACACATAATCAAAAATCGTCTACAAAAGTTGAAGAATTCGAAATCCCCCGAGAAAGAAAAACGTGAATAGTAGAAAATAAAAGATGGAATGTCTTTGTGGAATAATATTCCACTTATTTAAACCTAGAGAATCCTATCTAAACAAGGAAACAAATAAAAGATAGGATTTTAGGAATCCTATTCCAACTAGGATTGTTCAAAACAAGGAAATAAAATTCTAAACATAAAGGAAAATAAATCCCAACATATTAGGGAACTAAAAACGTGCATCCAAAGTCAAATTCAGCTGAAAAGTCGAAATCTTGAATTTTTCTTCGTCCCAGGACAGAAAGCTCGCATGTTTTGGGCGTGACCAGATGGTCACGCTTAATTCAGGTAACCTTTCTGCTTCCATCCATTTGCAAAGTCAATCTTATTCGTTTTTCACCCCTTTTTGTCATCTTTTCATTCCATTCTCATATAAACACCTAGACATGACAATAGAAGCACAAACCTATGAGATATGGTCTAAAAACATAACAAACGATGCAATATAAAACATACGAAACGTGTATAAAATACACGTTAACATATATAAATATTTATTTATATATATATATTTATATATTAAAAAATATTTTTTTATTCCAGTTCGCGAGCCGACTCACGAGCTGGCTAACATGTATTTTTGGGCTCGAGCTCGACTCACTTGATATGCTCGATTCGTTAGGCTTGGTTGGAGTTCGAATTTCTCGAGCTCGAACCAAACTATTTTCGAGTCGACTCACCGAACTTGTGAGCTGGCTCGACTCGTGAACACCATTAAATAGATCTACTCTATAATTGAAAAGTCAAAATATTTGTAGTTAAATGTAGAAGTTGCTTAGTGAATGTTAATCAAGTTTATAATAATCAATTAGGCATTGGGTCAAATTCATTCTTAGGTTATAAAGAGCAAAATTGATGTGTTGCTTCAGATTCATTAAAAAGAACAGAAAACTTGAAAAAGTTTTGATAAAGAAATCATGCAAAATTAAAATCCATACAATAAACATGGCAAAATCTAAATTAATATTATAAATTATAAATTATCTTAAAATTTAAATAAAAGGTTCCATTTGCCACCAACTTGACTGCCTGCATTTGCATAAACAACACTATATGAGAAGTTATCAAACCATTGGAGTAAATTAGAAGGCAAGGCACCCACCCTCTTAACAGATTTGTTTGGAAACTTTAATATTAAACAAACTATTGTAATTGTCAAATATCAAATAATGTCAATTATTTTACCAAAACACTCAAATTCAATTGTGAAAATTAAATGATTTCATTAGAACAGACCTCACATAGAATTTCACGAGTTCAAATAATGTGTTACTCTATTACATTTCACAAGTAGAGTCGTATTTGCATGTTCATGTGACAGATATTCGATGTCGTAATTTAAATGTCAAATATCATAATATATAATATATTTACTATTAGTGACAATTACATAGACAACCCTAACTTACCTTATTTGACAATTACAATAAGTTTAGGCAAAAATATTTCATTCTTACCAACCAAATGAGAAAAGAAAAATATGTGAACCAATATTAAGGGAATGAATAAGCCCAATAACTTTGTAGAAAACTAAAGATGTGAATTATGAGAATTCATGTTCGTAAAGATTATGGAAGCCCAATAAGGAAAGCCTCGCAAAGTATAATTGAGTTCAGAATTGTTTAGTTTATACTTAAGAAAAATTGTATTAAAATCAATTTGATAATTAAAATTTTCGAACCAAAATCCTATAAACAAAATATTAAAAATAGGAATGAGAAAAATGAGGAAGATGAATGAATGGATTATAATATGCATGAAGTATTTAAATAGTAAAAATAATAGTTGTTAATGGCGAATGGCGCGGCGTGGCGACAAGGGTCCATGGCGCGGCATGGCGCACGCTTTTTCGAAGTTTTTTTTATAAAATAAATCAATTATATATATTAATACAATCAAATAACATAATACTTTTTTTTACAATAATATATAGTTAACTACCCATTAATATTATATAATTATAAATTATAATATAAATTTTATTTATACTTTTTTTTTTAAATAATATAAATTATAATAACAACTTTCAACAATTAATTACCCATTAATACATAAATTTTTAGTAATATAATAAATTTATTATATATAATTAAGACTTAATATTATAAGCATCATCAAATTAATTGGGTCAATTGGACAAATTGGGCTTATGTACTAAATGGGGTCAAAATTAAAGTCAAAATAATTGGTTTAGTCAAGGGTAAATTAGGTAAATTGACCCCAAACCCTAATTTCTAGTATAAAATGACTGTTAAATGACCCAAACCCTAATTTCTCCACTCTCTTTCACGCAGCGGTTGTTTCCCCTTCTCTACTCCCTCCCCTCTCTCTCTCAAAACCCTTCTCTACTCCCGTCTCTCTCTCTCTCAAACAAGACGAATATGTTTTTCCCTCTCTCTCCCCCAAACAAGAAGGTTAAAAGCGAAAAAAAGTTATAAGCATCAGTAAAGAAGACGCATCTAGCTACAAATTTCAAAAAAATTCAGAAAGGCGCGCAATAGCGCGCCTTGAAGGTGCTCGCCATGGTGACCATGGCGCCGTTGGTGCGCGCCATTGTGAAGCTCGGCGCCACGCCACAGTTTGTGGTGCCGAGCTCGCGCCATGGCGCGCCTTTCACAACTATGGTACAAATTAGAAAAAAACCCTTTCTAATTTCAAGGTTTAATTTTAGAGTTCAGATCTATATCCTATAATGGTGTACGTCACATTATTATTATAAAATTGATAAATGTTCGTTTAAAAATAAATTATAAATAATAATTTAATTATATTAACACTTGCCAATATAATGAAACAATTATAACACACCATTATAAGATAGAAAATTTGCTCTATTTCATTTCATACTCCACCTAATGAAAACACTTAAATTCTCACACAACAAAAGAATAAAAATAATGTTGCAATTTGGCTATTAAAATAATTTTTTTCTTTCTATTTTGACTATATTTACATGAATATGTAACCTATATATATATAACAACTAACACACTACATTTTGTGTCACCATGAAGAAGCTCCTCCATTGGGATTAAATGAAGGTGTAAATATGCCTTGTCCGGTGGCTAAAATATGCCTTGGGTCAAATTCCATTTTTCTTCTCGAAAATTTGGTCCATTTTTCTCCAAAATGATTTATCCATTCTTTTTGTGTAGCATAATGAGGTAGATACTGCTTAACATTAATTCCCTCGTCTTTACAAAATTGCAAAATTTGACGATTTTGATCGCTCAAATATTGTAGACCTTGCGTCTCATCACCATTGTCCAGTGCAGATCTTAAAAGCGCTACCAGATAAAACACGTCTTCGTTTGGTGTCACCACTGAGCTATCCTCGTCCCATCTACACATAAACGAAACATTTATCACAATCACGACTAATATATCTAAGTTTCAAAAAGAAATTACACCAAATCTTAAAAGATCTTGAAAATTTCTAAATATAATATTATTTATATATCTGCCATTAAATTATATATTATTTTTTAACTAAAAAAAGATGTGAAAGCAAACTTTGAATCCATTCTTACAACTATAACTAAACATTGACACAACATAATTACAAAGTATTAGGAACTAATATAGTAATAACTAATTCGCCGAAAGCAACATAAACAAATCATATATGAACCAAAATCCAACCGTCCATGATGTATGAATATCATTAGTGGTCCAAAAAATATATATATGACAAGGAATTTTGTCTATATAACGACAATAAAAAACCCACAAATAATTGAATACTTTGCATGCATGTATGTATACAAAACGTAAAATTTTAAAAAAAAATTATTGAACTTATTAATTAATAAGGACTTACTTGTTTTTATTCATGGGGTAGATCAAAATTGGACCACTGGTTTTATTACCAAGAATGCCCTTAAAAACGCCTCGATCGAAATCTGAAATTCTTGATTTAGGAACAAATAGGTTTAGCCATGGATGTGGCACATCCCATAGATTTTTCGATCGAAGCTTTAACTCGGCCTTGTGAACTCGGTCGAGAAAATCGACGTAAGGAAGATCCGTTGTGAAAACTGAAGCTGGTATATAGTTTAATTTCTTTAATAAAAAATCCACCTCCTGAGAAAAAAAATCGAAATTAAATCGTTATTAGTGTAACAATAAAGAATATAAGATATTGATGATTGAAGAATCTTATGATTTTTTTTATATCATATAATCTTGTAAGATCTTTTTGCTATAAAAAAAACAAGTGTTCTTGTGATAATAAAAGAGGGTATTGTTTAATATTTAATTTTCCTGCTTTTTAGATTAATTCTTCTTTTGTTGCTTCATGTGAGAATCTATCCATCTGAAATTGTGAGAGATTTTTTATTATTATACATGTTGATTAAGGAACAGCTTTACATGCCCTGGAATGTTGTTAGCCGCCTAATTGGATAATATATGTATATAATATTTATATATATATATGAATATAATATATATATATATATATATATATATTCATCAATTGTGTTCCAGGAAGGTGGCTTTTTCCATGCATGTTCAATTAGCTAGGTATATATCAATTATCAACAAATCAAGACTATTGGGTTCAATAATTGATTGCTACTATTTTTAATGAATTATTTTTGCTGACTTTTCCTAGTAAATTCAACCTAAAACAACTTAGGACACAATTTTTTTTATGTTATTACAAGTCATATGTGAAACATAAAACTGTGGGAATACTAGTAGACATAAATCAAATATTTCACAAATAAATCTAATCGTATAATTAGTTGCATTTAGCTAATCAAAAATTTAAATTACGACCCGTTACTCTGAAAAAAAAAATAATAACGAATTTATCGAATTATAGTATAAGATTAATACCTGATCTATGGTATGAACATTGGAATCTTGATAATTCTTTGTAATTTCTAGGCAGTATAAAACACCTCCATCCGATTTTAGCGAAGAAATTTTGACAGGATTACGCGGTGAGAAAAACGAAGATCGCCAGTTGTTGATTAAGCCTTCATCGACAATTACAAAACCTTCGACATAATCAAATTTTTGTGCGGCATGTCCATGTTGCGAGATTAAATACTCCTGGTCTTCTGTAAATGCCGAAAAATTGGAATATAATACTCGGATCCACCTTACCTACACGAAATTATACAAAAATTATTAACCAAATAATAATATTTGATACGAATTTCAATGATTGTAATTGTATCGAGAATTAAAATAGGTGACAAAATTGACTGATTTTGTAAGTATATGAAAAGGAATGTCAACAACAATGCCAGCTTTAGAACATGCATTTAAATTAGTGGGGCGGTAAAACTTAAAATCAGTTAAAAATGGACCCAATTTTGTGATTTTTTATGTAATGAAATTTCGCTTTTTTAGGTCAGTATCATTAGCTGGTACTAGGAAAACTTTATGCAAAAAAACCCCACATCAAAAGCATAAGAAAAAGACAGCTATTTAATACTATTATTATTATTTACACAAAATTCAATAAAAAAATATAATAAAAATTACCCTTGTTGGAGCTTTTTCAAGTGCAATTCTTGCCCTTGTAATGATCCCAAATTGTCCTAGACCACCAAGAACACCATGGTACAAGTCTGAAATTTGTTCCTCTGAACATGTTAACACCTCACCTTTCCCTGTTTTTTTTTTTTGTCAATTTATTGTTAGATATAAAATAATAACATAAAAATTCAATTAAATATAATTTAATCCCGATTAAATTTTTTCAATGATGTGTGAGAATATTAGGCGGATTTGCCTAACTATTAAGAGACAATTATATAAAATTCCATGTGGAATTATACCTTCGGACAAAAGTTTAGAACAAACAATTGTGTTTAAAGTTAAGACAGCCAAAAGCTAATCTAAAACCCCCCGAAAAAGAGAATAAAGGACCATGTTATACAAAAGTTTTACACTTTTTAATTAGATATTAAACCTAAAAACATTTTTTTTTACCTTTAAAAAGTTGTAAAGATAATTTTATGTCCAAATAAATTAATTAAATAATCTTGAAAAAAATGAATTAACCAACCTGTAACAACATCAAGCTCATACACATTGCTGATCTGAGGGCCATGATTGAAAGCTTGTCCACTGATGCCTGCATTAGAGAGTGTACCTCCGACCGAAAGGTACAAGTAATCAGTCCACGATTTGGGTGCGAGTCCATATTCTAAGGTGGACTTGAGCACATCTATCCATAACTCTCCTCCCCAAACATCAACGTACATAAATTTCTCCGATACGATGGGCTGAGCCGGCTTACCTCTCGAGCCGCTCATTTGAATGACCAAGCCGTTTGTGTTCATGGCTTGCCCGTTTATGGAGTGGCCGTGCCCCCGAGCCGAGACGCCGATCCCCTGAGCCGACTCGTAAGCCGATTTCACAAGACGGGCCACGTCATCGGCTGAAGCCGGGTGGAGAACAGCCAACGGCTCGGCGCTTTGCATGCCGCCGAAGTCACGGGAAGCCATGGCCACGTCGGCTGGCTCCAAGCTGAGCTGACCTTCAACGCCGAGGCGTAGCAGCTCCGTTGGATCAAGGGTTAATCCAACGGTCACGATTAATCGACAGATTGCGAAGGTTAGAAGAAAATTGGACGCCATGCAGAAAGGTTTGAAATTGAATTAATGAAGAAAATGGAATGGGAGGGGTGAACGATAAATAGAATGCGCACTAGCGGCGGACGGTAATGGGATTGGGATAACGCTTATGGGGAAGGGAACAAAATCTTTGCGTGGGGAGTCGTGGCGCTAACGTAAGCCGAGATTGCGCTTTAAAGATTTTGCACACAAGATGCACAGATTTTCTGTGTGTGCTTTTTCAGCAGTTTGTGTGTGTGTATGTCAGTGTTTGATTTTGTGTGTGTTTTTTGAAGAAGTATTTATAGACTCTGAAATCTGATTTTTTTTTTTTCTTTTTTTTTTTTTTTTCTTTTTTGGGGACTAAAATTTCATTGGTGAACTGAGGTGTCGAGGATATGGATACAGGTTGTGTATTTATAGGACAAGGGGATTAAAGTGTTCACGTGCGAGGGATGAGGGGACACGTGTGAGGTGGGTCCCATCACAAATCAAAATCATATAACCACATTTAACATTATATTATTTATATTTATATATGTATCAATGTATGATAAATATATATTCATTCAAATAATTTAAAATATAAAAAAGAAAAGTATTAATTTTTTTACCGTATTTCAATTGATCGTATTCGTATATATATATATAGTAATCGAAATTTTGATGCATAAAAATATGGTATAATACTAAAGATGTGGGGACCACATGGGGATACGGAGATCTGTGTGGGGCCAGGAGCATGGGAAAGTTCACGTGGGAGCAGGACGGGGACGCCGACGTAAGATAGGAATAGTGATTTTCCATGCATTTGCTTCTTTCTTTTTAATTCATTTAAATATTAATATTATATATCATTTTATATATTTATAGTGAATATTTATAAAAAAAAGCAACCAAAAATCGGTCTTTAAGAAGGATATTTAATGGATTGGTCAATATCAGCCTAACTATATTGAGGGCTACATATATTTTGGACATGAGGGAAAATCTAAGCCTAGATTTTCAACATTTATGTAGCAATTTAATATTTTTAATTTGAGTAGTAGTTAGGTTGTTTTAATCTCAACACTAATGTTAATAATGTATTATTGTTAGCCACCAACACACAAGTTGCCATTTCAATTTGTCATTTTTATTGAAATTTAATCTAAAGTTTGTAGCTAAATAATTAAAGATTTGAGATAAGAATTTAAGAATATATCAAGTTCCTAGTTGAGCGACATATGAATAATTGAATACTTATTTCGGAATATTTAACATTTGAAAATATAAAAGTTTTTCGTTACCGTAAACTGACACTGATACAATTTTACCAATTTTGACTAAACTTGCTAGTTATCACGAATCGAAGGTCTAAATTTAAGCAATTTCAGTGTTTGCCATGGCAAAATATTATTGGTAAGATAGTATATAATTGATAATGGGATATACTTAAATCCATATATGAATTAAATAATATTTTAAAAATATAAATTATTATGCTCAATTTTTTCGTTTCTTATACTTTAATTAAAAATGGTCGATACATATTAAATATTAATCAATCCTTTTCAAATTACTTAGAGAGTAGTTAACATGAGTGCACATTTGAAAGTTTGGCTCTTTATCTATACAATAATAGTGGAATATGTTGAACTTTGAAACAAATTATTATGTCCACTTGAGGAATTAATAGAGATATGGACAACAACTTGTGGTCTCTAGGGTTCATAGGATGTTGATAATTTCAACTTTTAGCTAATAAAAGATTAGTAACAAAACCCCATTTTGATTTCATCATGGGAATTAGCATCTTTGATCCCCAACATTATGAATATTTGCAATTTTAGTCCACATTTTTTTTAATTGTGAGTTTTGTTCATGATGTTATTTTCTACGAAATTGACCTTTATTAGTGTCACGCGACCATTAATTCTACTAATTTATTGATAAACGGGTTTGAAATGAAAATGAGGATTTTATGTCGAATAAAGCACAAAAAATGTACCAAAACAATTATATATATATATATAGATAAGTTTCAATTTCCACATTATGAATTTAAATTGATCAACTTACTTTGGGCTAAATTAATTAATTAACTAGGACACATTATTGATCCTAATGATATAGATTCTCTAGGATTAATTTTTTGTGGGTGATAAAAGAAAAAACAAAGTGCATGTTTCCAGCCAATCAAAAGAGGGGCCATGTGAAGTAGAATGTGACAAACATGATGATATATAGACACATAATTATTATATTCAAAAAAGATTAATTATTAATTGATTAGAAACAATACATGATACCTAATTAGTTGCCATTCTTCCAAAAATTATGGGGTAACAAACATAGAAGTGTGTCCCCCATTACACATGTGAAAACCCCAAACAAACAACAAATTAATGATTTTTGATTATTCAAACCTTTTATAGCCCACATTGGATCTCTTTTTTGTTTGCTTCTATTTACTGCAAAACTTACTAATTTGAGAATGATGCCACCAAAATAAATAGTAACTATAATTTTATTTTATTTTATTTTATTATTTATATTTCATTTTCTTGAAGGGAATAAATATTTATTCATCCTTGAAAATAGGAGATATAATTCGTGGGGTATTTTGTAATGCTCGATAGTAAATTATATAATGGAAAATGATAAAAAAAAAAACTTATTAAATTAATTCCAAGTTACAATTCTTTGTTGTTGTTGTTGTATAATAGTCGGGTTTATGCTCTTTGAAAATTCAATCAACTAATAAATATGTTACAAATTGAATACAACAATTTATATATTTAAATTTACTAACTTCCTACTTGTTTACATCTCTTATTTAATTTGGCCGGTCAGTTTTGAGGATAAGTATAATACATTTATATTACATATAACATTACATTTTCAACACTTGCCTAACAATTTGATTCAATTCAAATAAGTAGTTAAAACTAAATGTGGACGTTTTGACAACAATAATATATTTAAATTGAATATCCTTAAATATTTTTGTTCACATTCTTAATCTAGGGAGGATTTATAGTTTCTTGTTATAATAATAATCTTTATTAACTATATATAAAGATTTGATTCTTCTGTCATTATCAACCTATGTAATTATGGGTTAGTCATTAAGCTTTTAATTATACAATTTTCCTAGATTGCGTGTAAGTATTCTATCCCTCTATTAAATATAAATTTTGATCCAATAATTCAGTATATAATCTGACTAAAAGTGGCACAAAATCTGTTAAACTAAGGTTCATTATATGGCCTAAACTAAGTTTGGCAAAAGTTCTCATTAATTAATATATATTTTCAGTTAAATGTCTATTATTTCAACTCCTATTTTTGGGCACATCACCTAATTTATAAATTAACCATCAAAATGAGGACTATTATTTTGCATATATAATCACCATATAATGTGTTCAATTATAATCACCATATAATGTGTTCAATTACGTCTGGAATTGTTCTTACATGTCATTTAACATTGCGATAAATTAAATAATAATAGTAAATTTATGGCACGACGAAACTCATATAATTGTTACCCCTAACTACTATAGTCTATATATTCAAATATATATATATATATATATATATATATATATATATACCAAGATATTCGATCATGTATTAATAAATTATAACTACTAAGAAAGGATAAGTGGGAATAATATTACACTTATAAGTTACAATAATTCTCGTATCTTAGGAGCAAAATAAAATATTACATAAAATCTAAAATTAATGAATAATAATTGTTCTCATATCACCTAACTTTCTTCGAGAGAATACATTGATCTATATATATTTCAACAAGTGGACATCATCTTGATGTTGTTTTATTGTTGTGGTAACCACAATCATTACATCAGCTACAATGTTTTGGATAGGCATAAATCTTGGTTCAATTATTTGTGAAAAATTAAATTAAATTAAATTCAATTAATTATAAAATAAAATTGAATCATACAAATTGGAACATTATGAATTCAGAAGATCAATTATAGGGCCCCAACATAGATATGTACGAATAATTAGGCTTTCCCTGGATGACCTCTTTAGTTTAATTTATCTCATATTCAATTTGGATATATGGAATTTATATATTTTTAGTAAAATAATCGAATAAATGATTAATTATCTGCAATCTATTAAAGAAGATATGAAGTTTTTCTCATGTTTTAACAATGTTCGTCATATATCAATTATCAAATAGCTCGTTTTTTTTTTTCTCTTTCGAGTTTCGATATCCCAAACTATGTTTCTATCACAATTATTTTCAGATTTATTTCGATTTGAAAAAATATATCTAGTACTTGATAAATACGTAATTCGAGTAGGTATGAAAGATGGAAAAAAGAAAATTACAATATACCATGGGAACACTATAATGGAAGCCAAGTCATCTACGTACCCATAAGTCAAAATGGAAATTTCCCATGCAATAAGTCATGTTTTTAATAAGGCATTTTTTTCACCTTTTCTTATTGATCAATAGAAGCTGTCCATTTCGAGTCATTATCTTGATATAAACTGTTTATTTATAAGTCATTATTTCGATACCACCAAACGTTATCCAATTTTCGAGTTATTAATTATTCGATTTTCAACATAAACTGTCCATTTATAAGTTATTATCTCGATATTAACAGAACCCACAGTGATTTAATCTCATTCACCACCACTATATATATATATATATATATATATATATCAGGTTAATTTCTGAAATACGACTCAGTGTTTAAAAGTATTTAAACGATGAATCATGTATGGAACAAGGGAACAAAAGAGAACAAATCTTTGATGCATCAATATTTCCATCATTTTGTCTACCTTTTGGGATAAAAAAAATACATACATAGTTTAGGGTTTGCTTTTGTGTGTTTGTAAAAGTGTAGCTATAGCCACAGGATTTGGTTGTTTCTTTCATCCAGCTATTAAGATAATTAATTACTTTATAATTAAACGACAAATCAAGTACTTTAATTATGACCAAAAAACTAATCCTAGATTTAAGATTCAATGGGTGTTGTGTGATTAAAGCACATCAAAAAGTAAAGATATGAATAATTATTGTGTGTAAGTGGAGTAAATATTAAAAAGAAAAGGTGAAGTTATTATATGCAAAAGGAAGTAAAATAAATCTAATTCAATATGATATAATATAAGGGGTATCTCCAACTCAAATAATCATTTTGCATCAAATTGGTGTTTCTTCTCTAGTTTCATTCCAACCCGAAATAATACTCACTGCACCAACAAAGAATAATTCAAAATATATATCCATTTTTTCATCTTTTGTATAATCTTACAATCTTTTACAAATAAAACCTAACATTTTTACGTGTAGCGCATTTTCATCGAAAAAATATACTTTATTAATAAAATTCACAAAAATAAAATATTTTATTATTAAATAATTAAAAACTATATTAATTATATATTTTTAGTGTATTTTTTAATTTAGAATTAAATTATAAAAATACGCATTTTATACAAATAAAATATAACTCACAGGGGGTTTATTTATAAACAATTAAATCTTTATGGACTAAAATTCAAAGTAATTCAAACTAATTAATAATAAAATATAATAAGTTATAGTAAAGATTTTTATTTGTAATTTAATTATAAATTAAAATTAATGAATAATTGAATAAAATACAATAAATAGGATATAATTATAACTAATTAAATTTTTAAGGACTAAATTAAAAATAATTCAAATTTTATAAACTTACAAGGACTAAATTAAAAATAATTCTAAACATATAAGACCAAAATGAAAAAAAAAAAAAAGGGAACAAGGTTTTCGTGCCAGTGCTGTCCCATTTCTGGCGCATGAATTATCGCTGGGTTGGTCCACCCACACTATAATACCGCGAGTTAGAAAAGCTCTATATTAAATAAGTTAAATTAAATAAGTAAAAATTAAAATTATCGTAAGATCGAATTCTACTATGTCGATGAAAAGGTATAATGGGCTCCATTTTTGACAACATTTTCAAAAACATAGGACATATTTCAAATTGACAGTACGATGTATGGGACTTGCATTACACAAAAAATCAAATTAGTACAGCTTCGTTTTTGTATGAAAATCTTCACAAATCTTAATTAGCCTCTTCTTGTTAATAAATAATGGGACCAAAGAACATTACAAGTGTGATTTGTGTTTACATTGAGTTTTCACTTCTCATAATGTATGGAAAAAGATGGCCAAATTGACTTGATCGACGTGACTAATGAGTAGAAATTTTGAATAATATACATTATGGTATGTGAAGTTGTGAACACATATATGTCGACTCATAAATTTTCTCTTCGAAGAATCGACCTAAGCCAATATTTTTAGTTGAGACAAGATAGATTATTAATTGTTCGATGCTATCATAAAAAAAAAAAGAATATTGATAATCATAAAATATGAAATGATAATGTCAAAATTATATAGATAATTGGTTAATATAATTTTGTTTTTTTAAGTGTAATAATTGACAACTAATGATACGTGTTTAGTGACAAACTATACTGTCATTATATCATCACTACATATGTGTAATTACTTATTAACAATAACAAGAATTTCCTTGTCACAAATTAATATGTTATATCTCTAAAAATACATTAGTGAATTGTCTTGAAACTAATATGTTATACCATGATATAATATATAGATATAATTGTTGCATCATATAACATTTTTCCATGTAAGATCACGTGAAGTTGTTAGCACCATTTAAACATTATGTAACAATTAAATTTTGATAATGTAGAAAGGGTCCCAATAAATATGTTGTTTGTAAGAGGACAACTGTCAGTCAAACACAAAATCTAATCTATTTAGTTAGGATTAATAGCTTTGGAAGATACTGTCTGAAAGATACGATTTGAGAACAAATAATGGTGAACAATACAAGTGGTCTGGTTGGAATAAGCTTCTCATTTTCACATGCATAATTGATTTAATTTTATAAGTATTCAATGATGCTTATTTAAAAACTTTGAAATAATACTATGGGAAATTAAAACATTTATATGATGAAAATGTAGTATTTATATTTAGATGGAAGTTGAAACTAATACAAGTGGTTTGATTTTTTTGCATTGGAGGATTAATATCCCGAATAATATGTAATTTCTTTTATTTAATAAGGTCTCATAAAATCGAATTAAATCGATTTCTCTTGAGAGAAGAATTAAAATGGGTAATGTAGTACCAACTGAATAATGAATTCAAGTGAGTCCAGCAATCAGCCCAAAAGTGACCCATTTATAATTTTTTTTACCAATTATAAGTTTATTGGGCCATTTTTTTAAATGGGCTACATAACTTGCTCTGTCACACAAAATTATGATAAGCCCATTCTTAAATGTCAAGTTCAGTGCTTATTGGGCTTCAACAATTTTCATTTCATTTTTGGCATAGCTTTAGCCCTTTTATTAACTAGAACTTATTTGCTTGTCTTGTTTCTTTGTCAACATCTGGATAAATATTACCATTGAATCTTTACAAGGGCAATTGTTATGAGCTTCATGACTTCAAGTATCAGTATAATCACAAATATTTATATATTACGACTTACTTATGGCTTATATGTAAAGATAATATGATTATACCACAACTTCATACTTCGATGAGTGACAAAAATGATAAAACACAGCAATATTTCCAACAATTCAAAACACTTAAAATTCAATCACATAAAAACAAAACATCCACATTAAAAACATGTAAATAGATCCACAATCAAAGGCTTAAAAGGTCAGTAACTATGTCATCTTTACAAAGCCCCGATAAAACACAACTTATTCGATCTTATGCAAACCTCAAGCAGTAATGGTAGCATGTTTGGCAACTGTCTTCACCAAACCATCCTTATGGGCACCAACAACCCTTTCCACTTCCTTTCCTTCTTTAAGGAACAAAAAAGTCGGCATAGCCTCAACAGTCCATTCCCGAGCCACCTCCTGTAAAAGTACACATCAAAACGTTAGCTGTTTTTTTATTCTACTCTGCAATCTCAAAATTAACCAAACTATTAGATTATAGATTACATCAAATCTCATGTATATGTTTGTTGCTTATAATTAGGCTTAGAGATATGATTTCTTTGTTACGTTTTTACCTTTATGTACATATATATTGCGTTGTATCTTCATTGTCGAATATACAAGAATTCATATCTATTATATGCTATGAATCCTAACTCTAACACAACCAATCAAATGGAGTGATTGTTAGGAATTTGGGAACTCCAATTCATAGTATAATTACAAACATCGGTTTGTGATGGGCCCACGTGGGTCACATCCTCCATTGAGACGCCTGGTAATAACCTTAAAGATTGGAATAAAGTTTATCTCGAAAAAGAAAAGGCTAAATAGATAGATAGGTACCTTGAGGTCATCAACATCAACCTTCACGAAGATAACATGGGGTGTCGCTTTGGCCAACTCAGCAAAAACAGGGGCAATGAAACGGCATGGTCCACACCATGTAGCAGTGAAATCGACCACAACCTGGCCAAAAGTATTGATTACGCAGATTAAATTTTAGGAAAAGTAACAAATAGAGTAACACGAACTAGTATATACTATTACGAAGATTTCAGTCTGTACAATTAGCATTAGCGAGAAATGATAGCTCTCAATAAGAAAAGTTTGTGATATGATCAAAGTTTGTTCGTTCTTCAATTCAAGCTTTTATCGAGCCCAACACCAGTCTGCTCAAGTACCTTGAATTTTGTGCACAAAACTAAATAAACTTTACCAATTGAGTAGAACTTGAGTCGAACTCCAAGCTTACCAAACACAAAGGAGTTGTTCATGCTAGATCTAATATGTTAACAAATAAAGCTCAAACAAGCTTTTTTAGCGATCGATCTCGATTCATATCTAGGTTCTTTCAACCGTACTACATATTATTCATTTGTCACAAATACAAAATTTTCTGTTATTCATGTAGATAAAAGAATATTACTCAAGCAGACAACAATCAAGCTTTCGTTTATTACTTGACTTGCAATAGGAACAAATATTCCAGCAAACATTTCAACGACGAGTAATCCCATCCAAAATTGTCAGAACAATAAATCCAGTCACAAAACCCTTCTTCCACCCCCAAAAATTAGCATAAAGCAAAAATTCGTCAAACATTTAAACCCTAGAAATACAAAAAAACAAGATAAAATCAAAATTATACAAGAAACTTACGAGTTTGTTAGATTCAATACCCTTCTGCACTAGATCTTTCCATTCATTCACAGATTTGCAAACAATCACTTGTCCCTCTTCCGCAGCCATGTCCTTTTTTTTTTTGCACTCGTAAAATCCAAAAGCTATTTGTGTGAGAATTGATGGAAACAGGTAAGATGTTGACCCAATAATTATAATAGGCAATAGGGGTATTTTGGGTAAATATTATGACCGACGATTATTATAATAATTATTTATTACCATAAAAAGAAAAGGAAAATAACGTTTTTATAATTATTCGTGTGAACGTTAGGGGTTGTACCTAGAGACGTGACTGCCGCTTCATTCCGGATGAGATTGAGATATATCTTTCCTTTTCTATATTTATTGATTATCTGTTGTGGATTTATACATAATTATATGTCATATTTTGCATTTACAATAGTAAATAAACAAATTGAACGTAGTTATTTGAAGAAATAATATTAACATTTAATATACATAATTTGAATTGCATGGAGAAGTAACGGTCCAATTGGTTGAAATGTCCATCTCCGAAAAATTATTTCCATGATAAAAATGAGAAATGTTGTTTAAAAAATGAGATTTTTAAGATAAAAATAGGTAATGATTAGGGGTTGATGTGATATGTTTTTTGTTGTGAGAAATTTATTTGGATTTATATTTAAATATAATTTTTATTAAATGTGTTTAGTCAAACTCGTTGATTTAGACGTCAGAAAATAGACACAATGGATCTTATTTTAAACGTTGCATTATTTTGCATTAGAATATGTAATTAATTTAATTTTCGGCTTTGAAAGATAGTCGAAAAAATCCTTTTAATTGATTGTATTAACTGTCAAATCATGAGTAATAAAATTAAATTGTTGAAATAATTTTTTCAAATTATTTGAAATTTTGAGAGAATTTTTTTGTAAGCTTTTTTCACAATATGCTAAACAAATGAAATTTTTTGTAGTTTTTTACTCTGAAAATTTATTTTGGGAGATCAAATGGCCATCCAATTGAGCCCTAAATGTGCAAATTATTACTTTAGGTGTATATATTAAATTTTTTGGCAAATACTTCTTGGGTACTATTTTATATAAGTTTCTAATAAAAGTTTATTGAGAAAATAAGGTAATCTAAAATACCTACATTCTTATTGAACTATTTGTCAAGATGGGCTTGTATATAAATTGAGTCGGCCTGCTCGAGTTCGAGATCAATTTGATACTGCACGATTGATAAATAAAGTATGGCCCACATAGTCGGCCCTAAAAGATGGGCTTATGAATTCAAAATATTGCTTGGTCATATTTTAACTTGCAAAGCCTGATTTATAATAAAATCTTATTGATCGACTAGCCATGATCTCGTTCTAGCATGCATCTTAGTAAGTGAATATATTGATAAATTTTTTTTATTTATTATTGCATTCAATAATATATAACGATATTGGTCCATGATAAAATATCCAATTGAAAGTAGGGTTGTTCACGAGTCGAGCTCGAGCCGAGCCTTACGATTTTGACCGGCTCGAGCTCGAGCTCGAAATTTTCTAAGTGAGCTCGCGCGACTCGTGAACAGCCCTAATTGAAAGACCATCTACAAATGACCAATAGCCTACCACAAACTTCTCCTACTTTTGCTTTATAAATAAATCACAACTATTTTTAATTATAGTAAACCCTAAATTACTACTCGATTTAGAGTCAACTTGCTTATAAGTAGATGCTTTAGCTTTTTCTTTATATGATCTATTATTATTTTTTTAAAATTATAATTTTCCCTTTTAAGAAAAAGAAAGAAAGATCTTTAATTCATTCTAGAAATCTAGTCCAAACTTTTACTTGTTCCCACGTGTCCTCTTCAAAAACTTTATAATAACAACTTTTCCAAAAGCACATTCTTTTATTTAATCCTCAACTCAAATCGTGCTTATATATATCCGCTTTTAGTATAAACTGGACCAAGAGAAACTGGAGAAAGAGAGAGACTGCAATCCTCCCTATATGAACAACAGTTTCACATAATCCAAGGATAAGTAAACAAAGATTGATTTGTGTTTTAAGAGCGGGAAATCATGGATGATGCTGATCCCAGGCAGTACGAGAACATCGTAAGCCCACTCTAGGTTTTGCTGTTGTGTTGTTAATATTTGTTTCACTTTCTGTTTGGTAGATAGTTCCAGTAATTTGGATTAATGGATGGTGATGATGATAATAGCTTTGTTTTCTTATGCGTGGCATTGATTTTGTTAGGGAATTATTATTTCAGAAGTTTAATTTCAATTGGAACTATTTGTTTTAGCCTTGTGAGTGTTGTGGGTGCACATAACCTTCTCTTTTTTTTTTAAATCCATTTTTACTCTAGATGGTTATATTTGGTTAGCATCATTGAATTTGAGTTGTTTTGTTGGCATTGGCGTCGAGGATATAATAGTCCGTGTTAATCAATTTTTCTCATCAGGGGTTTTAACTTTAGCTAAAGGCAATATCGTGTAGTGTTCTAAGCATGATAATTGTTCTTGAACCTACCTTTTGTGGAACTCTTTTTCAATATAATATTGGGCTTTACTGGATTTCTTCCTTTCCTGCTGCTTATTTCTCCTATGTTTGAGCACATGATGTTTAATTTTTGGCTACAGGGAATAAATGAAAATGATATTCACAAGATTGTTCTATCATACCTTGTGCACAATTGCTTCAAAGACACAGTGGAATCTTTTGTTGCTTGTACGGGGCTGAAGCAGTCTGTTGATAATCTGGAGGACATGGAGAAAAGGAAAAGTAAGGGTGACCCTCTCTTACTTCTGAAGTTTTCGATAATGTATGAACAATGAAAACAACATTAACTAAATTACATATCACAGTAAACTTAATTCTAAGTAGAGTTGGGACTCTGATTAAATCTTACAACATTTTTTGTATGAATATTCTTATGTGTATCTTCCAAGTGATTGCGTTCCATTTTCATTAAACTGTCATGAGTTGCATCTGGAGTAGGAAAGGATTATTTCATTGGAAATGAGATGTTAGAAGGAATAAAGCTATTTTCTTTAATGATTTAAATGAAAATACATCGAACGTGGGCTTCAAAGGTTAAGGATCACCAAGAGAGGTAGATGACTTAGGCTAAGTTGTCCAAGTACAACTTTGGTTTCAGAATATTTGCTTCTTTCCTTGCTCCAAGTGACCTACTAATTGGAGATAGAGCTTACAACGATATTCCCACAGGAGTGTTTGCTCCAAACAATTAGAATTTCATGATGTTTGGAATACAAAAGACGTTAAAGGCAAAAACTAAGAATTGAGTTGGTTTCTTAAATCTAGTATCTTTAACTCTACAATAATGTTGCATGAGATAGTTTTTCTGAATTCAACATTTTATTCCCAGTAACTTGAGATGCTAAACTGTATTGAATATTCTTTTTCTGTTTATAAATGTTTGTGTATATATGTAGCATAAATTCAACTTATTGACAGTGATAGAAAGCAAAAGGGTAGTAGAAGCTAAAGAAGTCCTCATACATTGCAACCTAAAATATATAATGTCTCATATACCTGCCTATAAACTCTACTAGGAGCCACAATATTTACTATAGATTTTAATTCAACCAGGCGTTTGATACCATTTTTAAGCTCCGACTTCAGTTATGCACCAAGCTAAGTATTGTAATGCTAAAATAATTATTTACTATAAAGACAAATGTAGTAGTATAAAATTTGATGAGGACACTATAGTCTGTTAATATGGAAAGTTATTACTGACACAAGGAGTTACCATGATAGGGAAACGAGAAAGATGTGGAACTCGAGTGGGGATAGTGATGAAGGACAATCATATAGTCGCTTTACTAGTTTCACCCCTAAAATTGTAACTATAGGAAAATTGGGCTGTTTTCTTGTGATTGCTTACAGGAAAGAAATGCAGTTTGTAAAGTAATGAATGTAGGATAAGTTGAAAACATTAGTACTAAATAGATTTGGCCGTATATTACAGGAATATATCATTTTGCCTTGGGTGATAATGCGTCGAAATCCATCGAATTGACTGAAGAATTTGCACCTGGCTTGTTGGATGAAAACAAGGATTTGCATTTTGATCTATTGAGCCTCCATTTCGTCGAGCTTGTGTGCTCTAGGAAAATGTGAGTAAGTTGGTATTATTAAAAGCATATGTTGATGTATGTTTAATTAAAACTTAAAATTTTGTGGCAGTGATGAAGCTCTAGGATTTGCCCAATCCAACTTCACCCCTTTTGGGAAAGAGCAGAAATATGTCGAAAAACTTGAAGTAATTTTCCTCCTATCGATACTTAACTTGTGAGTTACCTTTTTCGATTAATTCGTTAAGTTTTTGATTAAATGATGGATTAATTTTTAATCTTGCAGGACTTTATGGCTCTTCTTGCTTATGAGGAGCCCGAGAAGTCTCCTATGTTCCATCTTCTAAGCTCGGAACATAGACAGCAAGTTGCAGATAGTTTAAACCGAGCTATTCTTGGTACTTTTTTTTATCTAACGATCTAGCTTTTAGGAAATTTATGCTATTTTCCCATTTTTCGTCATTGAAAATTTTTCTTGATGAACTGTTGTAATGGCAGCTCATGTTAAACTACCGAGCTATTCAGCAGTGGAAAGGTTAATACAACAGACAACTGTGGTTAGACAGTGCTTGAACGAAGAACATGGCAAGGTGTGAAGTTTGCTGTTAATCTGTTGTAAGAAGTAATCCATCAACTTTGATTCCTAAACTTTAAGTTCTTATCTTTTGGTTCGTTAAATGTTCGGTTAAATCCTATTTATCTTCTGCTTTATATACACACACACAAACATATATATACATATATGTGTGGGTATTATTGGTATTTTGATTTAGGTTTTAACACTGGCAGTGACTATTATGCACTTTCAAAATGAACTATTTCTGGCGATTTTTTTTCAAAAAAAAAGATAAAGATAAGAGAAGAAAA
This sequence comes from Verbascum thapsus, assembly GCA_963669365.1. Taxonomy (NCBI): domain Eukaryota; kingdom Viridiplantae; phylum Streptophyta; class Magnoliopsida; order Lamiales; family Scrophulariaceae; genus Verbascum; species Verbascum thapsus. The sequence continues at coordinate 1,981,913 of OY770107.1, forward strand.
TAACCCGAAAATTATACTGCTCAATATTTGCCAAATTGTGTGTATATTATATGGTTTAGTGTACAAATGCTCGGTGGGAGCTAACTTACCCTTTGTTTTGTCCATTTTTTCGGTGATTTTATAGGATGGACCAAAACCCTTCTCTTTAAAGGATTTTCTCAACAGCTAGGGGTGTTTCCAAGTCTTCGAAGCAATCATGAAGTATCGTGGTCGGTATAGTGCTAGCTTGAGGTGATCATGGCATGTAACGCTTTGCTTATGAATATATCATACGCTTTTTTCTATTGTATTTTGTTAAATTATTTATTTCATTAGTGAAAAATTATAATTATCGAGGCCTGAAAAGCTTCATGTTGCCTGCTTAAATGTAAGCAATGAAAAGCTTTATTTTTTAGTTTTATCAACTCACAAAGAGCGAAGATCATGGTTCAAAGTCTTAGTTATCTTTAACCTTTTGCTTTTCAATTCGTACAACATTGTAACATTTTAGGTTCTAAATTGTCATATTCTCACAATTCCGAAGCTAATTTAGTACCACATAAAGAACTTCCGGGAGAACTTCTCAATCAGAGACAACAAAAAGTCAAAAAATCCTAACATCGTTCATAAAATAGAAACAACTTGACCAAACCACTGAATAGAATAACAAAAGCTTATCTCATAATATATGAGAATCAAGAATGAATACGTTGAGACAGCAGCTTATATTTTCCTCCAACGTCGAAAGATCATATGACCCTTAGAAAGAAAAGCAAAATTCTCTCCACATAAAAGAGATATAGTAATGACTGGAAAAATCTATCTTGGTCCGGGACCGTTGGTCTCGGCCAAGATAGGCCATAAATTTTACTCGAGGTGGGTGGTTTTATCCACCACCCCACCCCAAAATGAAAACTTGTGGGTCCCGGTCCAGGATAGAATCACCCGTAATGACTTATGATCACTGTTTTGAAATTTGATTTCAAATTTCCATGTAAATTAATGCATTAATTCTTATCTCAAAACAAATTTCCCCACCTCACAATTCAATGCATTTTCATTATTTTATTGAACTATATTCTATTGTTACCACTTCAGACAAATTACCCCACGTAGTACAGACCTGTCCTTTAGCACACAGAAATCTTATAACCCATGAAACAATGATGCCAATTCTTGGGAACCCTCTTAGTTAAAAGGTGAGCAGATTTAATTAGACTCTATGTAAATCAAACTTATCCACCTAAATGTGACGCCATAGATGACGTCACCCTCAGCTAAAATGCACTGCACATGATCAATATCCTCAACCCCCTCTTCTTCCTCTACCCTTTTCTTGCCACCTGAGAATGTGTACAAATTCTTACTTGGACAAATTTTAATGACAAGTATCAATGGGCACTCTTTAACCAGAGACACGTAATATATACCCCCCACCCCACCCCACCCACCATGGTCTATATATACTGCATTATTCTCAATGTGGGATTGTCATTATACTCACATTTTCAGATCATATTCTTGAATCTTGCTTATATATCATATATATATATATATATATATATATTAGAAATGTTGAAATCCATGGGTTCTATGGGTGAAGAGAAGAGGGTGCGTAAGTTAGCACAGGCCAGCTCGAGGAAAGGCTGCATGAGGGGGAAAGGTGGCCCGGAGAACGCCGCGTGTACATACAAGGGCGTGCGGCAGCGCACGTGGGGGAAATGGGTGGCGGAGATACGTGAACCCAATCGCGGCTCGCGCGTGTGGCTTGGAACCTTCGACACTTCTTATGATGCCGCGGTGGCGTACGATGCGGCTGCGCGTAACTTATACGGACCGGACGCAAAGGTTAATTTGCCGCAACTGTATGAGGAAAAACCGGCTCCGGTTCTGGAGAACAATCAATTGTGCTGTGGTTCTGATTTGTCGGTTTTGCCCTCGGGTTGTGGGTACTCTGGTGAGAGCAGTAGGGGTAATGTTGGGGAATATGTGAGTTCAAGTGGGATATTGAATAGCTTGAATGTGAGCTTGCCTGAGGTTGATGACTCATCTTTGTGGGCTGAGGCTGCAAAAGACACTTCTTTTCAAATTGTTCATGAAGCTACTAGCAATGGGATTAGTGATAGTAATGGTGTTCCTTTCTCTTGGTTCCTTTGAGTATATACATATATATATATATATATATATATATATATATATATATAGTTTCGGGAAACGGGATTCTAGTCGTCAATCATAAGACAAGTATTATAGTATTATCATGCATGCACGATAAGTTATACACTTAAACATAACGATTAGTACATCTGTCAGCTCAGCTCACGTCAAGTAAGTTTTTAGTTTAAGTTTCAATTTGGCTGAATCTGAATATAATTCATGAATATTTTGTTGAATTTGAATATAATTTACGAGATCAATTATATTAAATTTGGACAAGTCATGATATCATAATTATATTGGTGACGAGGTTAAAAATATATTTAGGTTTGGACAAATTGGATTACAATTGCGAATAAAACATGCATGCAGGATAACGGAACACGTGTGATACTAGTGACGTAGTTTATGCACGTGTGTCGAGTGTGATTGACGATAGCATCTCCTTTTCCAATAGAGAGAAGTACATGGTGTAAATACGACATGATGTGAATATATTGGTATTGGCTGTGTATATATATATATATATTTGTTGTATATGTTGTCTCATTGTATGTGTGTGGTCATTCTAATTATATAGAGATTAAAGTATTTGTTATTAATATATTTTTATTTTCAATATATATTACATTGTCATCATAAATGAAATTGGCATCAGCCATCAAACCACAAAAGATCACTAATATTTATTATATTAAACCTCAATTATTCATTAATTTAGCAATTTTAAAATTCTAGCCTTAGGCCCAATATAAAATCATTGTGGGCTTGATGGGCCTCTCAACCTTTATATGTGACCCATATTGGAAGAACAATGGATCCAAATGTAATTTACATATGATTGTGTACTTATTTTGCGAATTATATATGAGATGAGAGCAACTGAATTAAATCCGGATTGGAATTTTCCATTATTCCTATCTATACTTTGATGTAGTCTTTGCAATTAATGTGATATTCATTGTTCTTAAGTTGATATTTCGAAATACTTGCATCACCAAGTACGGCCTACAACTATTATTTATTTCCGAAATGATGATTTTTAATAATATAAATATGATTTTTAGTATGTCCACTTACATCCCACTATTTACAACTAGTATTTCTTTTAAAAAAGGAACTAGAAATATATAAAAAAAAAATGAATTTTCTATTGAACTTGTGTGATATCATCATGCCTAGATAAAATTCTAATCTCATCAATACTCTAAAGTACAACACAACAAAACTGGTCCCGTAAGAGTATCTAATTGCAACCTTTGGCAATAGCTTTCGAAAAATGAATCTAATTCTTCTTTAACATATATATAATGCTTTAATGTCCCTACTATAATAAGAACCTTATTCTCTCATACATGACCAATCCCTTTAACGAATCTAATTCTCATAAACTAATAAACCATAAAAAAATAATACTTTATATTTCCTACTATTCCCCAATATATGTTGTAAGAAAAACCATATTATACTTTGATCTTCATCAACTACTTCTTATGAAATAAATTTAACTTAAAGTAATCACTATATTATTATTAAAAAGCTAACATCACACTCGAAACGGTTGACTACATTCAAACAATTTATATTAAAATGTCATTAATTATTCAAGTCAAATTAATTATAAATGGTTGAGTGTCACATAATTATATATATATGATCATTATCTATTCAACGAGGATATTTCCAAATACATTTTTTTTAACAAAACCATTGACATATTACCCTTATTTGTTTAAATAATAAGTCCACACAACACTCATGGAATATTTTAACCGAAAGTTGCTCAACCCAAATATTGCACAATTTTGCCTAATAAATATACTACCATAGACATGCATTAAATTAATCTAAAACCCATAAAAATAACTGGATAAAAAGTGATATAAATAGAGAAATTTGACTAACACACTCCATGATTGAAGACAGTCACATGGTCATAACTCATAACGTAATAAATAGTGCACAATTTACAGACAGATTATTCATTATTTTCATCACATCCACGGCACAAATTTCTCTCCAATAACACGTTTATTTGCTTCATTTCTTGCCATGAAACTAAACACAAATTGCAGAGCTTGTAGTATCTAAAACATATATGGATACCTCTAATTCCAACAATCAAATGAAGGTATATAATTACTTATTTATATAATTCTTTGTTTTTTCCTTAATATTTTATAAATTTACCATATTTAATTGAGTTAAATTTTGTTCTTGTAGGAAGAAATCTCAAATTCAACTTTGGTTTCTAATGGCTGCATCAATTATAAAGGGGCCATTGCTGATAAACAAGAAACCGGCGGATGGAAAGCGTCTCCGTTCATCATAGGTTCTTTTTCTTCATTTTTTCGTTCGAAAATATATTCAAATTTCGTGTTTTTTTAATAAATCGATTACATGATATATATTTTGAGATATTAAATAGTAATAATTTACACTATTATGTATCTATTTATTGTATAACTGCAGTGAGTGAGGTGGCGGAGAGATTTGCATTCTTCTCAATAGCAGTGAATATGGTGGCTTATCTGGTCGGAGAAATGCATCAATCTCTGCCGGAAGCCGCAACAAATGTGACAAATTGGAGCGGCGCCGCCTATGTTCTGACGTTGCTCGGAGCTTTTGTGGCGGACGCCTATTTGGGCCGCTTTCTAACTATCATCACCTTCTCCGGCATATATGCTGTGGTAAACCAATTTTTTTTTTTCATTTTATTATCTGTAGAAAATTGCAATATAGTTTTTTAATATAGAATTTGTTGTATTTTTAGTTAAATAATGAAATTAACTGCTCGTGCATCATACATGCGAAATTCTATTTAGTTTCTAATAATTGGAATCAATTTTAAAATGAAATGCATTCTAAAAGACTAATTTTACAAGTTTTTTTTTAGTGAAATTAATATTTCAATAAGCTCTTCTATCTACTAGTTTTGTAATTTTTTTTCCTTTAATTTACTAGGGGAAAAATGGTTCGATCCGTGACTTGATAAATAACACTACAGTACAAAAAGTTGCTAAAATAAAATATTTTGGTATTTCACCTAACAGAGAAGTTAATTTTCATAATGATCACCAATAATTTAATTACAATGATTTTAGTCTTAGTTTGATTTATTGAATGTTGACGGAGACTATGAGTCTATGATGTATATTGGTAACCAATTCAATTATGAATTTTACACTTTAGAAAGTAATTAAATGCCACACCGGTTGACAATAATGCTACCTTGATTACTTTTCCAAAACTAAAATCATTACTTTTTATTTATTTACATTATTAATATCACAAGTTAATAGAAAAAATAACAAAAGAATCATCCTATAAAATCGTCGTAAGAGTTGTTTTTAGTACTTAGCAAGGAAAAATTTGATGATTTTTGCTCCCAAATTTGAAAAAAAAAAAAATTAAAATGTTAAGCTAAATTGCTTAGTGCTTACCAATAAAGTCTAGCTTTACTGATTAAGTCGAGCCCTAACTTAGGGCCCCTAAGTCTTTAATGCATAAATCTTTCTTTATTTTCATAACAGTTGTAAAGTGATTATAATAATTGCTACTTGAAAACAAATTATTATTATTTGATATTTATAACATTTATCGTATATTCAATCCAATATTCTCAAATGATTTCATGCATAATAATGTATAAATCTCTATAATTGTTAAGTGATTATAATAATGTCAATAAGCTCCTATTTACTCATTTTGTATTTTTTTTTCCTTTAATTTACTAAGGGAAAAATGGTTCGATCCATGACTTGATAAATAACACTACAATACAAAAAAGTTGCTAAAATAAAATACTTTGGTACTTCACCTAACGGAGCAGTTTTTCAAAATGATTATCAATAATTTAAATTATACTGATTTTATTCTTAGTTTGATTTGTTGAATGTTGACGGTGACAATGATGTATAGGTAACCAATTCAATTATGAATTCTACACTTTGTAAGTAATTAAAGGCCACACAGGTTGACAAAAATGCTACTTGATTACTTTTCCAAAACTAAAAATTATTACTTTTCTTAATTTACATGATTAAAATCACAAGTTTATAGAAAAAAAATCGCCCTATAAAAAATTAAAAAATGATGATTTTTTAACTGAAATTTGAAAAATTTTGAAAAAAATTTGAAAAATGTTGAGCTATGTTGCCTACGAATAAAGTCTAACTTTAGTCATTACGTCGAGGCTCTAACATATTAGAAGTCTTTTATGTATAAATCTTTCTTTATTTTCATAATAATTGTTACCTGATTATAATAATTATTAGTTGAAAACAAATTATTATTCGATATTTATAACATTTATCATATATTCAATCCATTCTCAAATGATTTCATGCATAATAATGTATAAATCTTTATAATTGTTATGTGATTATAATAATTATTAGTTGAATACAAATTGTTATTATTCGATATTTATAAATTATAACATACATCGTATATATTCAATCCATTCTCAAATAATTTCATGATTAATTTTTCTTAATAATTATAACATATATAGTATAAATTATTAATTTTTCTTAATTTACATGATTATTCGTCCTATAAAATCATCGTAAGAGGTGTTTTTAGTCCTTAGCAAGAAACTTTTGATGATTTTTCACCAAAATATAAAAAAAAATGAAAAATGTTGAGCTAAATAGTCGACTAAAGTCTTTCTTTATCTTCATAATAATTATTAGTTGAATACAAATCATTACTAATTATTTGATATTCATAACATATATATATATATATATATATATATATATATATATATATATATATATATATATATATCATATATTCGACCCATTCTGAAATGATTTCATGCACCAGGGAATGGTGCTGCTAACACTTTCAGGCTCCATAGCAACCTTAAGGCCCCCAAAATGCACCACCAAACCATGCACCACTCAAGCCACCACACCCCAAACCGCCTTCCTATACGGCGCCCTAGCCCTCATAGCCCTCGGCACTGGCGGCATAAAGCCCTGCGTCTCATCCTTCGGGGCCGACCAGTTTGATGAATCCGATCAACACGAAGCCCACAAAAAATACGCCTTTTTCAATTGGTTTTTCTTTGCCATTAACATGGGGGCTATATTTGGGATCACTTTTATAGTCTATGTTCAAGATGAATTGGGATGGACTTTAGGGTTTGGGATTCCGACGGTGGCGATGATTGCTTCGATCTTCGTATTGGCGGCCGGATTTACTAAGTATCGGTACCAAAAACCGATGGGAAGTGCTTTCACGAGGTTTTTGCAAGTGATTGTGGCTTCGGTGGGGAACCATTTGAGAGGGGTCGAGGTTGGAAGTGAAGGGTATAGTAATCTTTACGAGGTTGGGACGAAAGAATCTGATATTCGTGGCGCTAGAAAGCTTCCTCACACTCAACAATATAGGTTAGTCTTGTTTCCTATATATATATATACATACATGCAAATGATTATGGTGAAATATACCTCGTATACATAGGTTCGTATTATGTGAACCATGACTCGTACATGCCAAGTACGTAAACAACTATTATTGTACAAAGGTCCATGCGAGATCTTATTGCAAAACACTACTAAACAGATCTGCAAAATCTTATTTGCAAAACACTATTAAACTCGTGTACTACTTAAGACTCAGGTCAAATACTATAATATGACCCAATGATCCAACCCGTAGATCTAAGACCCGATACAGTATTTTTCATACGACTTCTTTCGTCCGTAGAACGTGTTAATGCTATAAATAGAACAAATCACAAATTAGAAGCAAAGTTATGAATCATACGAATAGATTCTAGAGTACGATTTCACGTTCTAAATACACCGAGCTAAGTTTAATCTGTGTATGAATTATGATTAGACTTAACTCTAATGAAAGATAATTAGTTAGTTGGTAAGTTTCAAAATCTTATCTATACTCCCATAACGACCCCAACTAGGTTTGTATTCTTAGCTTGATTGTGTAACCGTTATCTTACGACCTAAATCACACTTGTATATCAAATGTAATTTGTTCAACCTTTTGAAATGATTACATATTTGATACATGTCGTAATTTATCGATTAAATCAACCCTTTGATCGTCACGAGCTTCAAAATCAAACCCTAAATACATTCTTCTTTTCTACTACATGCAGATACCTTGACAAAGCAGCTGTAATAACAGACCATGAATCCATCACCAAGAACCGTTGGAAACTCTGCACCATCACTCAAGTCGAAGAATTCAAATGCTTCATAAGAGTCCTCCCCATATGGGCATCCACCATAGCTCTCTCCATCTCCTTCGCCCAGCTCTCCACATTCTTCATCGGCCAAGCCAACACCATGGACAGAAACCTCGGCCCCCATTTCAACATCCCATCAGGCTCAATCCCAGTATTCAGCGCTCTCAACGCCCTCATCGTCATCCCCATCTACGAAAAATACGTCGTCCCATTTCTCCGGTCAAGAACCGGCCACCCGCGCGGCATCACCTCGTTGCAGCGCATGGGCATCGGCCTGTTCATCTCCATCTTCGCCATGGTCTCCGCCGCCGTGGTGGAGAAAACCCGGCGAGAGACGAGCGCCCATGGTTCCAAAGCGAGCGTTTTCTGGCTCTTCCCGCAGTGTTTTCTGATCGGAACGTCGGAGGTGTTTACATACGTTGGGCAGCTTGAGTTTTTCTACGACGAGGCTACTGATGGGACGAGGAGTATAAGTAGTGCTGTTTTTCTGAGCGAGATCGGGATCGGGAGCTGGCTGAGCACGGCGGTGGTGAGGACTGTGGAGAGAGCTACCGGCGGCGTGAGAAATGGGTGGCTGAGAAATGATCTGAATGCGAGCAGATTGGACTATTTTTACTGGATTTTGACAGGGATTAATGTTGTGAATTTCATGGTGTATTTGTGGGTTGCTTGGAGGTATAATGGCCGGAGGGGGGAGGTAAAGGAGGTGGAATTGGGTGGGGAGAATGTTAAAGGGGAAGTAGATGCTATATGAATTTATATATAAGAATTGAAATGAATTAGATTTATGTGATCTAATTTTGTGGTTTTTTTTATGTTTTTTTTTATTTATTATTATTTAATTAACAAGAAAATTATTTATCAACGTAATTATTGTTAGAAAATATTGAATGTGAGCAGAATCGAGCTTGGGCTTACACATCAAGCCCGATTAATTTGACTATAGGCTCAGTCCAAAGTGCATGAACTCATATTTTTAACCTTTAATTTAATGATTTATTTCACATAATTAAGTGACTTTTAGAATATCTTATTAGGACCTCTATAGATTCCTAAAGCTAAATCTTACTACTTCTATATCTCCACCCGCATTAAAAGTGATAATTTTTCTACATTTTAAAAAAATCTTGAAATATGTAGGCTTCGGTAAAGAACATTAAATTATTTTATGTCACTTAATTATGTAAATAGAAAAAGATTGCACTATTTTGGTGTAATGAATTGGAGATGGTCTAAAAGTGGAAAATACTATGCTAATGTTATTTGATTGGATGCAAAATGAAAAATTATTGCACTCTTATAATCATTCTATTGGATCTGCTAACCCCACTTTGATAAGTCTGATTGAGTTGATTTGATGTCCTTAGGCAATGTAATACTAAGTGACGATTAGGACTTAGGATTTATGTCCTTAGACAATTATTTTTGTAATTATGTTCAAATATTTCTCTTTTTAAAGCAACCATGTTTTATAAGAATTTCTTAACTAAAGTCCAAAAATTTGATATAATTATCATTATTAATTATTTCAGGAATTGTAAGTAGAAATTCTGAAAAATTAACCACTTGTCATAATAACTCCAAATCAAAGGTCTTTTGAAGGGATAAATGCAAATAACCCCACGTGAAATATTTTATTAGCTGAAAACCCCCTGTGAAAAAAAAATCTAAAAACTCCCTGTGAAAATTTTAAATTGCATAAAACCCCCTATGAAAAAAAATTGGCTAAAAACCCCCTGTGAAATTTTCAAATTGCATGAAACCCCTTTGTGAAAAAAATATTGCCTGAAAACCCCCTATAAAATTTTTAAATTTACAAATTAATTAATAGTACTAATAATCAAATTTTAGGATATTAATTAAACTTTATCCAACAATTAATTTTCAATGTAGTTATATTTCGTATAGGTAAAATTTTACAAGGGATTTTTAGGTTATATTTTTTCTTGCAATTTCAAAATTTCACAGGGTTTTATGCTATATTTTTTTCACATGAGATTTCATCAGTTTAAAAATTTCATAGAAGGTTTTTAGCCTATATTTTTTTCAATGGAGTTTTGAAGTTATTTGCATTTATCCCGTCCTTTGAATTGATTCCCCCATAATGGCATGTTTTCTTTTGTTATTTTATATCTTAAACTCATTCAAAATGTTACTTTAGGACAAGCAAGAAAAGATATAAAGCTTATTGACACCATGATTAAGCAAAATCTAAAAGGAGACAACTCAATTATAAGTGCACGCCATAAATTACATACTAAAAGAGCTATTTAATTATGTTATATAAAAAATATCTACTTGCACTTGCCATCTATATAAATCATTATAATTATGAGTGTGCAATCATGTGGGTCCATTAATTAACAAAAAAAAAATCATAAATAAAATACACAAAACACATATTTTCTTGTCATAATTTAATCAATCACCATTAAAATTGGTAGTAATCATCATACAAAAACCATATTCTTAGACCCCATACCACAAAATCATAATCATCACATATTAAGCACTCTAAAACAAAAATAAAATAAAGCACTAATAACACAAAACAAAATAAAATAGCTTCTAATCATACTCCAAGCCATTTTAGATAGATATTTAATCTCTTCTTTTGGTGGTCAAACATTTTGCGTTGACTGAGATAGAAGTGGCTGAGTAATCGACGGCTTGATGTGGGGTGGTGTAATGCTGCTACCGTGGTCCGCGGGGCACTGGATCGCAGCCCTTAGGGCGAATTTCCTTTCTTCGTTTTTGCCCCAAAGGACAAAGTACAACCCGGTTATAATAAACACCGCCCCGATGATCCTGTGTGTCGCATGGACAAATAAGTCATTTTTGCCACATTATTTTATGTTTTTTAAATAAATAGAGATAATTTATATATATTAGTTCAAAATTATATAACATGTTGGTATTTTCAGTCTCATTGCTTATAAATTGCAGAATTAGTTTTACAAGGTGCATATTTTTGTATTTTTAGTCTTAAAAAACGAGTAGAAAAAAATATTTGATCATATGGTTAATTATAAAACTAATGAAAGTTTTGCCAATCTTTAATACGTGGGATAAAATGCGACAAAGTGTATTTAAATAGTATAATTTTCCAAGTTTGTGAGTAAGTTGATCGAAATTGCAACAAGTCTTATCCTCTATATAATTATATGAAAAGACAATTATACCCTCACAAGATAAAAAATAAGCTAATTTTGCAAGTTTGTATGTGCGAGAGAAATTATTCAAAAACAGTAGATAAGTCGATGCACGAGCCTCAATGACCCATTCATAATGGTGACGAAATATGTCAATTTATGCACTAACATACTCTCTTTTTTTTTTCTTCTACGTATGTGATTGAAATTGCGACTAACTATATCATATATAGATTTATAATCTATATATAATATAGATTATATATAGATTTATAAATTTTGGGTAAAATTAAATAAAAAATAAAAAAAATAGTAAAGAGGATGAAAAGACGGATATACCCTCCCAAGTAGAATTCCTCTCCGAGAGCAACGGAGGCCATGATGGCGACAACAAGTGTCTGAACAGGCTGATAAACAGCAACAAAAACGGGGCCTCCTCTATCAATGCACCATATCTGTACAGCAAATGCTATCCCTGATGCCACCACTCCCTGTATGTCAATTATGACCCACTTTGGATTTAGGCTAAATTCTAAAGTAATGAAAATAATAATGACTTGTAAATTAACCTAACATTTCACAACTTTTCTTTTGAAGTTACTTTCCCTCTTAACTTTATTTTGAACTTTACTAATTAGTGGTAGCTACACTTTGCTTTCTAATCATATAAATGAAGCTGATGATCAAGAAAAAAAGAAGGTTGAAATGGACCATTTTACCCCTAGGCCCATGCACTTCACTTTCATGAACAAAAAAACACAAAATCAAAAGCAAAATATGTAAAGCAAGACTTACAGCATAGAAGACACTAAACAGCTCGCCGCCGGAGTGAACCAGCCAGGCCTGAGGATCCCTCTCCACAAACGCAGCGATCAACAGAAACTGAATCACACCAAAAAAGCACTGATAAGATGTGAACGATAGCCGGGCTGGGTACTTCTTAAGAAGCGGCGCTTGAAAAACCAGCCAGCCGGACCATGACAAGCAGTGCCCGATCAAGAATATGCACCCCAAGGTCCAGTTTTTGCCCTTTGCATCGCCTAAAGCCTGAAACACCGGCTGCGCCGCAGCTTCCGCCGCCGCTGACACGGCGGAGACGCTTTGAAGACGGGGAGATGGGCTGTAGATGGTGGGACCCTTGTATAGTGTGATCACTGATGCACCCACCACGCAGAGAAGGGTTCCTGCCACCTTTGAGATCCCGTCTTTTCTGTCCAGTCTCACTTTTTCTATCCTGAAAAGAATTCACAAAATAATTAATATTAAAACTTTATATATATACATATATATTATTGTATTGAATATTGTTTATATATTTAAAGTTTGGGGTTTGTTATAGCTTGCCTGAGAATGGCAGCCATGAGGAATGTAATGGCTGGCACTGAATTTTGTATAGCCGACGCAAAAGTTGGCGATGTGTTATCCAATCCCAGTAAGTAGAATCCTTGGTTTGCAGTAATCCTGCAATTTTTTAAAAAAATTAAATCTTATTTTCTTCAGATCATTATATGCAGTTCCATAAAAAGTATGAAAATATTACTTCAAGTTTTGAAACATAATAACCCGTGACAAGTGTATATATAGTTACTTTAAAAATGAATTTGAAAACATTCGTATATATAAATTGTCACACTTCTATATATATAAAGAGAAATATATATTCTCATAAAAGATTTGACTTAGTTTTATAAAGATCGTACCCCACAACAGCAAGAAGGAAGAACTGGAGAACAAAGTTCCAAGTAATAGGTGGCCTCTCTTTCCTGATCATTGATCAACATGTTAAATTATTTTTTCAAATATAGATAAAATAATTATATGAACAGGAGTGAAAATATAAAATAAATTTACTTCTCAAGAAAATAGGCGAAGGGCAAGAGGAGAAGGAAAGCCAAAATGTTCCTATAAACAGGGAACACAATCTTGCTAATGCCCATATTAAGAGCAGCTCGTGAAACGACATGGAAACCGGCGTAACCAAACTGCAAGGCTAACATAGACAAGTGCAGCTGAGCTTTCTCCGGCACGGAGCACATTCTCCTAGCCACGGCTGAGCCACCACCGGAATCCGCCATTAGAGCTTATGATCAGAGGTAGTAAGAGTAAAAGAAGAGTGTTTGTGATAGATATTAGGGTAAAGCGTAGGGGTGGTATAAATACAGAAGAATGGGGGCCACAAGAGGACCGGAAAATGACTGTTAATTGAAAGCGTGAGCCCGTCAAGTGTTTTTGGCTGTCTCCCACATTCTCTCTCTGTGTGTATCTATCTATATCTATATGTATACATATATATATATATTGTATAATTTGTTGTTAATTCTGAGTTCGGACAAGACAGCCCCGATCGCACTAAGGAAAGAAAAAGTAAAGATGGAAGGAGAAAAATACACGCAGAGACACATGTGTGTATGTGTATTTTATGAAGGGATCTATTTGGAAGCATGCTTATTAATGATGATAATTGAAGATAAAGGGTATGTAGGTGGTGGGGTTTGGAGGGTGGTGGTGAGCCGCCATCAATGGATAGCGCGCACGAGGGGGTGGGGTGGGCTGGGGGTTAGCACACAAAATTCTATAATCGATCGGATTTAATTAAACTGTACAGTGTACACCAATTGAACTCGAGCCGAACTGAACCAAAAATCTTGATTCGAATTATTTTTTATATAAATATATATTATAAATTTTATATATTATTCATATATTATTAAATATAATAATTATTAATGTCAAAAGTTTTATTAATTACACATATATTATTATTAGGACATACCATATTGTATAGAAATCGATAAATATTTAAGAATAGATTTTTAATTATATATATATTAATTAAAAGATATTTCTTTTATTCCAGTTCGCGCCTGAACTGATGAACAAGCAATTTTAAGTTCGCGCTCGACTCGTTTAAAAAGATGGACTCATTAGGCTGGATCCAACTTGAATTGAGCTATTTTTAAACTGAGCTAGGTCGACTCATGACTATCCCTAAATTTAAAAAGATCTTTTATTATAAAATCATTTGAAATTACGACTCATGTTATCAATTAAATGAGATACAACAAATCGACTCCATTAAATCTGGCTCACTAATAACTCCCACCCCACACCACCCTTACTAACTTACACATTTATAGCGGATAACTATTTGGTTAAGCATCATCTCCCACAATTTTATATAGGTGTGTTTCAATCTCTATCCATACATTCTTATTATTGCAATTCCAAAAAAAAAAAAAACTAGCAAATTTATTGTGAGATGAAATTCACTTCACCTCCTCAAGGTTTCACATTAAAAATGAAAAAAAATAAAATAAAATAAGGATATAATGTTCCTTCAAAAAAATAAAAATATTATTAAGATGTCATTCTATTATATATGGTGCATTAAGTCATTCATAAAATAACAATAGTTTATGACTTCACAAGATCAGTTGGTACCCAAAATCAGTTTATAGGGTGCTTTTAAATTCTACAACAGTATAAACTATTATTTATAATATATATTAATTTGCTGCTGTCCCTATTGCTCAAATCCAATTAATCACATAAGTGTCTTTAAATTTGTCTTCTGATATATTAATCATTAATAAATATAATTTGTAGCTTTGTGTTTAATTAAATTCCATTACGTTTTGAAATAATTTTTTTAGTTTTAAATTTTAATAGATATTAGTTTACTCTATGTACATTGTGAAACCATTAACTGATAAAAATACATGCATTTTTTTACAAATTACAATTATCAGTGGATCATATAAAATTCAAGAAAAAGCAGCATTAAAAAGTAGGAAAAGTTATATATTATTTTCTCCTCATTTTATGGATATTTTAGGCAGAAAAATATTTTTAAAAGATGGTTGTACTAATAATGTAATGAATAGAAATCTAGGCACTTTACACTTTTATTTCGATAAAGGACATTATTAATTATCATTGTTTAAGGTAAATAATACAGTGCTTCCACTAACAACCCACTCCTAAAACGGGCTATACTATAATATTTTTACAACTTTATTTTTTATGAAACATTGTGTCCCATCTCAATTGAGACCGCCATCATTGTTATATATAATCTTTCTTGAATTCCAGTAAAAGTTTCATGAAGAATATTTTTTTCTGTATAAAAACACCTTATAATAATTTATTAATTCTAATTTATAATAGTGTTGATAAATGATAGTTAATTAGATACATAATGTAATCGTTTTATTCGAAATAAAAAATAAATAAATGAACTAAATGATGAATTAAAATAGCACGTAATAATTTAGAAAAATATGTGGAATATTGATGAAGACAAAGCAAAAAGATTTAGGTGGGAAATAAAAAAGGGTCGGACCGGGCAGAAAGACGTGGTCGGGCAGTAGCCTGACCAATACAGCTTGTAAACTTCGATTGCCATCCCATATTTTCTTTTCTACATTTTCTGAATAAATTATACTTTATTTTTTAAAAGCAAAATCTGAATTTATTTTTTTTAATGTAATTTTAGTGAAGAAATATATAATAAAATTATAAATATTGTTGATGGGATATATGTACTTAATATTTACTACTCTATACTAGTATCTTACGTACTATATTAAAAACAGATTGATAAAATAATAAAATATTATGGAAAAGATGATGATATATAACATTTTTTATATGATTCATTGGACTTTGTTTGCATAATTGTTTTGGAAAAAATAAAGCATTTATAGATTACCTCAAAATAAGTTATAAATTTGTTTGGTATGTTTGATATACTTGACCCTTTTAGAAAACATTCATTAATTCCTTTAGCATGTGTGATCTTTAAGAATTTGAAATTCTATTATCGTATAGTTTGACACCAAATAACACTATTATAGTTGAAGCCTAAGCATGTAGGAAAATTAAGGAATAAATTAGTAGAGTTGAGTTGAATTTGTTGTTAAATTTGTCTAAATACAATCAAGTTAATTGAGTTTAGTTTGATTATTAATTGATTCGCGCTCAAACGAATTTAATCGAGCCAAAAACGAGACGAGTTCAATATAGTTTGATTGTTTTGTATATTTTACTAATCGAACTAAGTTTCAAAATTTATCGAATAAATTTTTTTATTTAATCTTAGTTTGATAAATTATCAAATTTTAGGGATCAAATTCAAAAAAACTTGATTCATTTTTTTTGCCTTAATTGCAATTATGGAATGGTGAAATTTGGCAATTGAAAATGTTGTGTGATGTGGAAACAATAAGTACAGACATAGAAATTAAAGACTTAGAAGCGTGCTCTATTTTTGATTGACACTTAATCATAACTACGATTCTGTAGCATAGAATAAATAAATAAATAAATAAATAAATAAATAAAAGAAGAAGAATATTTCACCTGCCATTAAAAAGTTCACTCATTCCAAATAAAAAGCATGCACATTTCATCATATATCGCATGCCCAATATTTAATAAGAATGGTCATAAGAGATACAGTGATAATACATCACTTTTTATCTCATCATTAGTTACTATATTTTTTCTAGTTTTAATGAATTAATTGCAGCTAAAATAAAATTTTTAAAGTAAATTTTAAAAAAATAATTAGTATATTTTTATATTGTAAAAACTAAAAACCAATGATAAAACCATGAAAAATAATTCTTTGTTCTTTTCTTTTATATATATTTTTTGAATTTGAGAGTGGAGATAATTTTTTGTCACCCAACATGACATGTGGTGACACATGACATGTCAATAGACGCATTAGGTTGGAATTGAGGCTTAAATAGGAAACAATGCAATCTAGCATTTGTTGTTTTCTCCTTGGTAATATATGTAATCAATTAATTGAATTTTTTTTTTATAAAGAAATGGGCAAAGAATATCTGATATGACAATTTCGAGTCAATAATTTTTGAATCATAATCATATAAATCTTAGAACACACCAATTTAGGAGAAAACAGTCACAACTTATGACAACTCAAAATTGAAATTAAAATCTTATAAATAAAAGTGAAAATTAATACCATTGGACTAACAATCCTTCTAATGAAGTGAATTTTCTAGTAATTGTACAACATTATTTAATATGTTAAATAGTCTTAAAAACAAACATTTATGCATAGGTTTGAAAACCGGAAGTGGAATTACGAAACTACCCTTTATTTAGTTCTTGGTAAAAAGTTCAGTAATAAAAATTGACAAACCAAGTGTGCACGTTTTGTATGTTTTTCCATAAAATTGTACATGAATACCACACAAAATATATTTTACTGTATAAGGAAAATATATATTATGATCATTGAATTCGATATAACATAACATTTTTCTCGTTAACCTACACACAAACAATAGTAAAAAAAATTGTTACACTAATACAAAGGTATATAACATTTTCTATCACTAAAATAAAATAAATGGTAGTAAAAAGAAAACGAATATATATACTTCCACAAAAAAATTTATGTACTATGTGCTACCAAAAAAAAATTAATTCCAAGTGCTACCAAACAAAGAGGCAGTCTTTTTTGCTCCATAACTAATTGATCTACCCAAAATCTTAACATCCACTTTCCATCATCACATGATAATCTTCACTATGCTTCAACATTTATGTACTATGTACCCCAAATACATCTTATGTGGTCTTAATCTTCCACTATTATAAAGTATGACTCAAGCTAATCAGCCATAATTACTATAATTAGGTTAACCACACAATTAACCTAATTAATAACATCACTTTCTAATATGGATAAACTTGTTTTCGAGATGAATTAATAACGAGGAGCATATCAGCTACAGAAATACTATCATACTATGTGATCATCCATCTCGTATACGGGATAACCAGATCTGAATTGGGTAGTCAAACAATGGGTCGGGTTACCTCTGTTATCGATCTGGCGACCCAAATGACGTGGACCATCATTCTTTGGACAGATGTCAACAGAACATCAGATCAGATGTCCAATCATGAATAAGTGGTTTACATTGGAAGTTCAAATTAGGGACGAATGTTTAACTTGGAATACGAGTTACCCTAGTACGAGCCACGACATCGATCTCCAAATAGAACATAACATACTTGATCCTGATTGTGGTATATAGGTAGTTTATATAACGAGTCCAATCTAAACATCATATACACTCCAAACTCTGATCCTCCATATCCACTCGATCATTTCTTAAGAGCACCTATAACCCATGAGATCCCGGGACAGACCCGTTCATCTATATTTCGGACCCAATTGTACAAATCCATAAGTGATTATATCAAAACTTTAAATCCCGAGACTCACAAACGATCACTTGAACACATATATCAAAAAACATAATTTGAAACAAAGGTAGGGATTATTGGAAGCCTTCCTTTTGGGGACGTCTGCTTGACTTCATGCTGTTTGGCCACTTTCTTGTTTCAACCTAATAAGAGGACAAATGAACTCACAGTTCTTTATTGCTTTTTCATTTGGCACTTTTTGGGCAAAAATAAAGTGATTCCACATATCAAAACACTGTACCAGAAATCAATTAAAGCACGTATTTTTGTTCTATTTTTTCCTGTTAAAGCACGTAATTATTCAAAATCAACTTACAACAACCCACTATCCTTGACTCGATGGGGCTCATGCTCATCATGTATTTTATGAGAGCAATAACTTTCATTAATATCATCGATATCACTATCACGAGGACTAAATCAAACCAAACCGAAAAGATTAGCATCCTATAAATGATAATTACGATATAAGAAAAATGATCAAAGATTGACTTAACTAGCATGTACAAGGTTTTCCCATTGCCTTTCAACTATCTATAAGTGTAAATTACACACACCTACCATTATTATAAAAAAAAAATCTCGAAATTTTGAGAAATTGCCATAATTTTCTTCACTCTATATCAGTAAAAAAAAATGGATTATTATTTCACCCCTTGTTTTCTAGTTGTTAGAGGGCGTTTAGGCTTCAAAACCTCGTGAAGTTCATCGTAATTACCTAATAAACGTGGAAGTGTGCATATAATTAACCCTATTTATATTAACCATAAGATTGATCAAAACCAAATAATCAATCAAAAACAACACTAGGCCACCAAAAAGAAGGGTTCATCCTCAACGAATCTTAGAACCCCACAAGCGAGCCCCAATACATCACAACCGTTCATTTTTGGTCAAAAACACCATCTATCAAGATACTAATCGAAAACCGACAAGATTAGAAACGAAAGAAGAAATTAATAAAACCACACATATGACCTAAAAACCCACGAATCTTTCGAAACCATTGGTGCGTAGGGCCATACCTCAAAACCCATCGATAAAATTTTGACAACTTTTTATCTAATCTTTTATTTTGCTACCCATTTTTGACATCCACGTTCATGGGAGTGACAAGGTCTCCATTAACAGTCCCTTTCAGAAACAAAGGGATCCACCACTACCAAATTAAGCTTTAGTAGTTAAGTAGATTCCTTATTACCATTGAGATTTGAGAAGATGATGAAACTATCTCTTGTCCTAAAGATGCTTTCAAGATCTTCCAAAGGGGACAAAGAAGATTCCCAGTTGGTTGTTTTCATGATCCTCATTCGGCATGCTAATCAGTGGGTGACACATAGGTGGCTATTGGTATTCAGAAGAGCTCAATTGTGAACAGTATGTTTACAACTTGTATTGAAGAGACAGTTTTGTGAATAACAGAATGTGATTAGATGGACAAATGATGTGTTCTATATTAAATTATATTTGACATTTAGGAAGCTAATTCTTATTAAATTAAGTAAATGTATTATGTTCTTCATTTCTTTTCGAATAAAATGCAGCACATGCTTATGAGATCGACTCACAGTTTTATATGCTGCACAAATAGTAGAGAAGTTTGATTAGACTTCACAATATGGAAAAGAATCAAAATGAAGGTGATATGAATGCGCACTATCGTGAAAATGCGAAATATTCAAGAAAAGACCGGTGATAGTATCATGACTCTACGAAAAAATAGCAATTTTGTCGCTTTAATGGTTATCTCTCTAAATGCTGCAAAAAAATATATTTCAAAGATGTATTTATCGATCCAGGATAGCTCAGATTTGGGTCTAAGATAATCTTGAGACGCAAGAATCTCCATTATCCTATACCAATTACAATACATAATGTTTGTATGTTTGTACAGAGGTTAGAGATAAATAATGCAGTGTCAAGAATATAGAGATTACCAAATTTGTTGTTCTAAATAATTTTGGATATCTTTTAGACAAAATATCACAGAATTACTACTGTATATTTGATTTCAACATACATAGGAAAGTGGAAACTTATTGACCCCATTGAGACACAATTAATGCATCCTTAACAAGATAAACAACATATATATAAGCAAAAGGCTATTTAAATAAAGCAAATCTTACATCCAGAGAGACATAACTACAAGGCAATTCTAGCTGATTAACATTGCAATATAGGATGAACTAGCCAGAACTAAACTAGGCTTCCATTATCAGAAGGGCAAATTTCATTCATATCATAACTTTCTCCATGTGAGTATATACAGGATCCTTCACATATTGAACATTATTAGCATTTTCCACAATAACAGAATTAGGAACAGAAATCACCAATCACCATATACATAACAAATCTAGTTTTTCGTGATTTTACAAAATACAGTGATAAAAAAGAAGATATACATACATCAGGTTGATCAGTCTCTTGAACCAGCTGCTTTTGGAGTCCAATTAGGGTTGCCTTTAGAAAACCCAGCAAAGTCTCAACCAAAACAAACACTAATCTTCATACTCCATATCTAATTTTCCAAGAAGACCCAACAATTGTATTTTACTGCTTCTCATTGGGTGAAAGGATCAAAGCTTTCTGACTTCAATACGATACTTTCAGACCAGAATGCCCTAAAAAAACATTCTAAATGGCGAACTGTCTATGGATTCTATCCATGGCATGGAACAAAAAACAAGCTTAAAGATCAATAACTGTCTGCAATTTGCATCGACCTTGATTAGGCCTCCAATCCAAGAGAAAATGGCAAATCTCAACAGGGAATAAATGCTATAAACTAGCAGTAGCAGGAAATGAGCCCAAATCAGTAATATTTTTTTCAATTTGGGCTATTACATACATAATCTGCTATAGTATCAGCCCACATTGTCTTGGGCTATCCAAATGTAATAACTTGTTTGATCTCCATGAGGTCTAATGGGATAATAGTTAGTATGCCAGAAAATTATAAAACTGATACATACATATACAGTAGAAACTCGATAAATTAATACTCGATTATTTAATAAACTCTCTAATGTAATACTTTTGGTCGGTCCCAACTCGTGGATAGGATGCTAAATTAATAATTCGCAAAAATTATAAGATAATACATTTTTTGATAATTTCTATAGACCCCATATAAAATATAAATTAATAATTCCTTATATATTACATGAATGATTTATGAAAATTTCTTGAAAATGACTCAATTATGTTTTGTTTTTTTGTTGGAATCAATTTCACCTTAATTCTCGTCTCTAATTTTCATTATCATTGTAAGAACTTCTGGTGCTTTTTTCTCATAGCTCAACAAAAAATTATTCAAATTGAGTTATTTCAAATTGAGCTCTTCATTTGATATACATACATGCATTGTACAATAATTAAGTGGATGTTTGAAAGATATTTGTAAATTGAGTATTTCATTATAAATTAATAAAATATTAATTAATATATAAATTAATAATTATTAATTTATCGATTAATTAATAACTCTTTTAATTAATAAATTTTAATGGTCCCATGAGTATTAATTTATAGAGTTTCTACTGATATATATATATATATATATATATTTAACCATGATATAACTCTAGTTACATAAATGATTTCAATTGCTTCAAGTCTTCGAGTTGCCAACCTCTTAACTATATTATCAATAACCTTGTTATAAATTGAAAATAATAGAATATTCAAAATCGTTTCAATAGGTTTATTTCCAATTTGAATAATCTATTACTGAAGATTAAATAACTTTATTTGAATAAACCATATAAATAACATGTGAAATGAAATATGAAAAAAGGATTATATAAAGATGGAATTATTGGTAACAAAGTGGGATTTTGGACCACAAAATTGCAGCTGAATTACCATGCCCAGCAAAAAACAGCACGCCCCTCTAGCCTTCACCCTATATTTTCCCTAAAATTTCCACACCCTATAAGCCTATTTGTTCTAATGGGTTTGTCCTTTTCATTACTAATAATAATTATCCTCCAAATATAAACACATTTCTTTTTTATGTAATTAATTCCTAAAATTATGTATGAGATACAATTTTATTAGTACATGGAAAATAATTCCATATTTTTTTTCGGATTATTAGAGTCTTCGAAGCCATGCACGTTAAATGTAAGTACGTTTAAATTAAATAGCATGTGCAATTTTTCATGTTTATTGCATTCATCTTATTGATAATAAAAAAGTGTATACGCCAAATGTATATATATTTCATTTAATTTCACAGGTTATAAATATTTAAAAATTACATACGTAGAGGCAAATACAAGATGAATTATAATCAATGTTCCTCATGAAATACAAGATGAACCAGAATTATAAAAACAAATGATGTTGAGAATAAGATATCGAATATATATCATAACGTTAGATATAGTTAAGATTTCAAATGTAACTGAATGAACATAAATTACTAGATTTCACGCCAACTAATTAGTTAATATTTGATACACTGACAATATATTTAGGCAAAATATATCCTCCAAAATAAAAAATAAAAACATCAAAATAATTCTTTAATTTGTAACAAAAAACACAATTCATTTAATCATACTATTTTCTTCACTTTTCTATAAAACATGAAGTGTGAACCTCTACCAAAATCAAATTTTATAGATAATTAATTTTACTTTAAATTCTACAGACTGGTTAATATCACAAAACTAACAGATCCACATATAAGAAGAAGAAGAAGACTTGTAGTATGTGTTCGTTCTTGGACTAAAATGTTGTTTTCCCCTAAAGATTATTGTACTTTACTAAGTTTCGAATCTAATGTAAACTTTCTAAATTTCTTCTGTTTCTTACACACACAAAAGCATCTTTAATCTTACCATATCATACGTACTTCATCTTACAGCAACATTAAAATCACTTATACTATGCATCACATGCATATATACATATATATATATATGTATGTATATACATATATAGTTGCAGAAACATTAAATATCAACATTTAGGATATGTACAGTTTCCAGTCAAAATCCTGGCAATAGCCCTTCTTCCCCGGGGTACTTTCTGTGGAGCTTCTTAACAAGTGGATTTTGTGGGTATTTGTTTGTGTGATTGGCATATATATATATATATATATATATATATATATGGAAATTAAAATTTTTGTTTATGTATGTGTATATATATAGGATCTAGGGTTAAACGTATGATAAATATATAAATTTATTTGGAATTAGTGTGAGACGATATCATTTTTTGTTCTTTATATCTCAATCATTCGTGTGTATAGGATCTGGTTTTGATTGTTTCCAAATACCCCTTTATATAAATATATGTGTCCAAAAGAAAGTTATATGCTTTAATTTAATCATACATTTAATCTATTCGTCCCAAATTTATCCAGCGATTGTACGAATAATAGAGGAAAAGGTTTTGCATCGAGTTCAAAACCAACAAAGAAAAAGCCAATTAGAATGGGAAAAAAACCCATAAAGAATGATAAAACAACATAAAACATGCAAGAAAAGGCACATATCCATATGCCACAGAAAATACCAAATCAAATTCTTAACCAAAACCACAAACTAAATAAAGGGTTATCCCATAAGATTAAAAATATTAAAGTTATAAATCCAAAGCACAAAATCATAATCGAAATTCGAACAAAAATATTAAACAACATCCTAAATCACATGCATGATTAATTCCTTCATACTACACCATTACCAAATAGGATCTTCTATTATAAAACCCTATTTCATCTAATTTTAGACCCTTCTCGATAAATTCTTGCGATTCTTAATGTCGTGGTGGTGGAAAGAATTGCGTACCCGCCATGAACGCGTTAAGTGGAGTTGGATAAATCGACGAAGGGTCATGAAGCATTGCAATATTTTGGTTGCTAGCGGTGGCCGTGGCGGCAGCAGAGGCGGCAATGAGATCTAACGGCGGCTGTTGAGATGCTCCGCCGCCGGAGGAGCTATCACCGCCACCAAACCGGCGGCTTTCAGGGCCTTGATCGTATAAAATACCTTTGAAAACATGGCCGCCGATGTTTACAGCCGTCTGATAAGCCAAATGCTCTTCAGCATCGTCGATTGAACTCACTCTCACGCAACGAAAAACAGCTGAAGAATTCACTTCTGCTGGAAAATGGCCCAACTCAAACCCTAGTCACCAAAATATAATGTAAGAAAATTAAGAATATTATGGTAATAAAAAGAGTGAAAAAAAAAGAAAAAAAAAAGTGATTTTTCTTCTTCTTCAACATTGTTTGCGTCAGGTTTACTCTAAAACAGTAAAGAGAAAAGGAAAGGTAAAGCGAGTGGTTGGATATATTTTCATTTATCACACGCAAATGATTTATATTCCCATAAATTTATAGTTATTACTAAACTTAAATTGTGGGTTTTATTGAGCATTATAGTTCTTCAATGTCTTTTGACAACCATGTTTGTTTATTTGTCCTATTTTTCAAAGACTTAAACTTAGCTAGCTAGCACTAAATTCAATCATAAATATTATAGGTCTTAAATGTCTATATATTGTCACCCATATTTACCTATTTTCCAAATATATAACAAGCCCTAATTAGATCATAATTTTTATTGAGCACTATATAGTTCTTCGTATAACACATCCAATATATATATATATATATATATATATATATATATATGCAGAAACACATTTATACGTTTGAACTGTTTCACACTCACCTGAAGTGGTAGCAGCCAAACGCGAAGCATTAGTACAAGCAAGAGCCGAACCACCACCACCACCGCCACCGCCGCCGCCTGGATTCTCCCTCACCTGCGGCTGTTCCTGTTGCAACGCCGTCATCTGTTGCTGCTGCCTTTCTCGTCGTTTCGACGCCGGTACCCACGTGCTCTTCACGTGAGTCTGGCACTGAAACCCTCTACTCTTGCAACAAGTTCTACACCTCAAATGGACACAATCTTTCTTAGCTTGGTTCCCACAATCTTGACAGTTTATGCCCTCATGATTACCACCTCTACCTGCCCTCATACTCATCCTAAACCCTGATCTTGAATCATCACCAATTCCACTGTTACTTCCTAAAACGACGTCGTTATTGGCGCTTCTTCTACTCGGCCCAACACAGAAATCGACATCTTGGATGTGAGTTTGATTGAGTCTTTGTTGATGCAGTTGATAGTACTGTTGCCATAGCTCAAAACCCTTGTTATAGATCTCCGGGTTCTTGAACAGGAACAAGCTGTTACTGTTATTATTAGTGTCGTTTTGGTGATTGTGATGATGATGATGATGATCTTGCTGTTGTTCTAGCTCTTTACTACCAGTTAGTGAGAAAAAACCAGACATTTTTCACCCCTACAAGCTATGGCTAATCTCGATTTTGGTAGAAAAAATTAAATCCAGTAAACATGAAAAAGACCTTGAGCTAGAGGATTGTACTAGGGCTATATAGACGTGGGTTATTTTATAAAATATATAAATTCTTAGATAAGAAAAAACATATATATATATATATAGATATGTATTTTCTTTAGTAAAATCCAGCTGACTGACACACTGTGTGTTGTGTGTGTGTGTGTTTGATTTCTGGGGTTTTCAGAGAGATAAAATTTAGGGTTAGAGAAATGAAGAATATAGAGAAAAATTATAATGCAAACGAATTTGTGATTGATTTTTCGAGTCGTTTTTTGTGCTTGATAGCATTAAATTCACAGCCCTGCAAACGCCGCCATAAGCCACTGGCAACCACCCATCTGCAACCTCAATTTAAGACATCCCATAATAATAATTAATAAAAATACCCCAAATTTATATTTTTATTTTTTCTCTCTCACACACTGTTACACGCACTCATTTTCTCTTTCTACAAATGTTAATAAGTACTGTGTCTTTAAACTTAGCAGAAAATCTTGCCACTCCTTCTTCTACAGTTCTCTACCAGTTGGCAATGAAAACCTAATCCAATCCCAGCCCTTGCATGGCCATCCAACGGCTGTTATCACTCCACGTGGCAGTTTTCAGCTTTTTGTTATTCGTACTTGCACCGGAAAACACGCTCTACTTTTTTTTTTCTGACCATTCCTCTAATAATAATTATTTATGTACAATTCTTTTATTTAATTTCTGAAAGTGTATTAAAGGCAATTAACCAAATGAGGAAACTTAAGAAGCATAAAGATCACAGCTATTTTTGTGGATAAATCTTTCATCACTGACAAATCAAGAAGTGGTAATATGGATTGTAATCATGGTGAACGTCACAGTCAGTGAGATTAGTGATTGATTTAATTTATTTATTTTTGGGAAATATAAAAGTAGAATTTCTCGAGTGTACAAAAGTATAATACTATTTGTCGTAGTATTTAACTCTAATTCTTTTGCTAATCATTTTGGGTTTGACTTATGCTTGCATTGAGTTCTGTTATAATTTGAGAATTTTAATGTTGTTTTCTTTACATATATATAATAGATTAGGAATATAATATATGTTTTTTAGATAGAGATAGATATAAAGTTTCTATTTTGAGGTCAACCCTTTTGATAATACATGAAATGATGGAATAACGTGAATTTTCGTATCCCTATATATATATGTATATATTATGTATATATAAATCTGTCTATGGAATCTAATATTCAAGTGAAGTATTGACATACACCAGAATTCAAATTGTAAATTTTCCTAAAGATCATATATAGAGATAAGTATAAATTTTACAGCCAGAACAAAGATAACGGATTAAATAATAGGAATTTTGTCAATAACGTAGCCTATATATATATATTATGTATTTATATAGATGATGACAAGAAAATATTGTAATCAATGAAATGTAATTCTATGTCAATAGATTCCCACTTAAGAGGATGAAAAACACACTGTATTAGAAAGACATGACATTTATTACCTTGTTTATTAAATGAGTAATATTGTTTTTTGTGAGTATTATTAATTAATTGAATTTTTGGTCAAATAATTTGTGGACACGTTTAATTCATAAAAATTCCGAACAACAAATATTACATCAAAAACTTATGGTTACATCATGTATCCAAGATAGTATATTTTCAAAAAAAAATAACATGAAAACACCATACTTCACCAAGCAATATCATGAAGATTATATAGTGCTTCTTATTATATGTTAAGACTGTAAGAACATCAATATTCCTTTTCAAATCTCAATTTTCTTGTTTCTATATGAATCTAGAATGAAATAATTCCAAAACCATTATTTAAAACAAAATGTTTATAACATCACTTGTAGTTACTATTTCTTAATAAATAAATATAAAATTACATTTTAATCTCATCCAATTTAAGTTGAGTTATTTAAAGTGAAAACTATGTTAATTGTTTTCTCATTCCTTTCTTTCCAACACATCCATTAATAAAATGAACCAAAGTAGATTATTGCACTAATATATAATCCATTATTAAATACACATTAACATTGGAGCCGATTGACAAATCCCATTTGAAGAAATATTTTTAATCTAAACACGTGACTTTTCCCTAATCAGTGCCCATATTTAATCCATTTTCTTGAAATTTTTTAGATAATTAAATATTTAAGTACAAACATATGACGGCCCAATCACACGTACCAAACAAAAGTGATTAACTTTAAAACAAATTAGGCGTAGATAATCAATGGTAATACCAATTATTAATTTGCGGACCAATTTTTGAAATAGCATAATTTTTGTGGCCGAATTTAAATTGTATAAATGATTAATTCTATTTGTGTTTTAGGGGCCCGAGGATCTACTTTTTTACGTCCCTTTATTAATTCTCCAACAAATTTTCTATATTTCCCATATTTTATGGATAAATTATTCAATCGTTTAGTATATAATTACATGATAAAAATGGGGCCAATTTTATTTTGTGATTTTCAATATAAAAGTATGAAGATCACTTTAAATCCTTATATAATTAAATTATTTGCATGAATTGGACTCACATAAATAATTCATAAATCAATGATAACAATTTTCATAAATTTAGATATTATATTGCAACATCTCACATTCATCTTGTATTTAATTCACTTAATAACAAATATAAGTGCATAAATAATTATTTTTAGTTGTATTTTATAATCTTTTTACGCTAAATTTATTTAAATATCCTGAAAATGAAAAAACTAAAATTAATTCAATAATTACCTATTTTGTGCGGGAAATGGGAGTCCCAACAATAATTGAAATGAATGGGTGTGACAGTGATCTCGAGCCCTGTGTCCTATAAACCTTTTTAAACCAGGGTTGACTCTCCGTATGAACCTTCTGCAGTATCACAGGATAATAATACCAAATATGTCTTTTCAACTAGCCCTAAATTATTTAATATATATATATTATATGTATATGAGTAAAAAGTAAAAATTTGTAAGTGTAAAAAAAACTATTGAACTTTTTAGTATCAAATATGATAATTATTGAAAATTAATGGTGTTAATTTTTAAATGTGTCAAAAATTTGAATAAAAAATGAATATAAACAAAATGTCTCTTGTATGGGAGATTTTAGAGAGAAAAAAATGAAATAACTAATAAGAAAAAACACTGGGGAGAAAAATAAAAATGAATTGGAATATTATTAATTAGCCTGTATTTTTACAACACAATAGGGTAACACATGGGGTAGTATGCCAATTTTCAATAACATAAGGGGGTACAATGTATTTTACCGTTATTATAATAATTATTAGTGTATCTTAATGTTTATAGGAAGTGTAGTAAAGAGTCTAGTAAATCATATAAGATGTCAAGTTGAGCTAAAAAAAAAAACAATTCATTATTAAATCTATTCACTTGAGAACTAGTAATGATTAACACATAAAATAAGTCAAATGTGAAAGTAGAAAATTCAATAATTATTGGGTGTTTTCTTAGAGCTTTACATTAGAGCCATCCAAGTAGGAAAAATTCTATATACTATCAGGTTGGATTTTTTTGATATAACCCACGAAGTATGTAGCTTTGGCAAACAACCCCTTGATGTTTGAAATTTTGGTAAACAACCATTTCTGTTTAGTTGACCGTTAGTCAATAGTTAAGGTCATGGGCAAAATTGTAATCTAATAATTCCAAACAAATATATTAATTTTCAATGTATTTATATGGAATTATATTGAAAATAAATACATATTAATTTTATTAATTTTATTTATTTGCAAAATTGTAATTTAATAATTCCAAACAAATATATTAATATTACATTGAAAATAAATACATATTAATTTTATTAATTTTATTTATTTGCAAAATTGTAATTTAATAATTCCAAACAAATATATTAAATAAATATATTAATTTTATTAATTTTATTTATTTGCAAAATTGTAATTTAATAATTCCAAACAAATATATTAATTTTATTAATTCCAAATAAATACATTGAAAATTAATATAATTGTTTGGAATTATTAGCTTACAATTTTGCCCATGACCTTAACTGTTGACTAACGGTCAACTAAACAGAAATGGTTGTTTACCAAAATTTCAAACCTCGGGGGTTGTTTGCCAAAGCTACATACCTCGGGGGGTTATATCAAAAAAGCCCCTATCAGGTTTGTTCGTTCGATGTGATATATTTCAAATATTTGAGTAAATTTGATGTGAAAATCACTTGTACCACTTCAAAATATTTTGTATGTCACACCGACAATAAACTTGTCGAACCCAATATAACATAAAATTACTCGTTCGAGCAGTCAAAATATACTCGATAATGAATTTTGAGAGAAAAATACATTAAAAAAAGTGTTTTTTCCGTTCAAATAATATAACTTCATGTTTTATGTATTAGATTTTATATATTTCCAGTGTACTTTCCATACTTCAATTCTTCATGTAAACATATAGTCTGTCACTCGATTAATTCTATCTCAGTTGTTTGGTAATAATGGTTAATTACGATGGTTACAAAATGTGATTAGGCAAAATTTGCCCTAAAAACCCTAATAATTAGTTAGAATTACGAACTTTCAATCCTAAATAATTAGATACATAAATAACTTGATTTTGATCAATTACAGTCATATCTTAATAAGAATGATCCGATGATACTCGAGCTAAATTTGGGCACATTAGTAATATTATTTTTTTAAAAAAAATTATATTGAGATATATGGTGCTTTATGGTCGTGTTAGATTTGACATGTGGGGTTCCCTCAATTTTAGGATCTAAGTTTGTGAAAGGACTAATTATTCTTGTTTTTCTTTTCTTTTATTTGAAACTTGTATAGTTTTGTGAAGAGAGTAATTTTACTATTATCTTCGCATTCTATATATGTTCTATTATTTAAATTTTTTGAATGAAAATTGAAGAGGCTTATTTAGTATCTCAATCTGTCTGATATTGCGTTCACTTCTTGAATAAGCAAGTTGAGTTTCAAATTGTAGCCAATATCAAATATTCATAGATATGATATTACTTTGTCATAAACATGATAGAATTTGATTGTATAATTAGACTATTTATAATGGCATGTTGAATAAATGAATTCAACTATTTAATGAATGTAATGGGGTGTTAAATTTGATGTTGAATCCACTCTAGAGGCAAGAGAAGTTGAATTCTTTCAACATGTTGAATGAGCTTTTGGTGGGCTCCAGCACGGCCACTTGGCAATTTTTGGTTGGGGATGGTTATTTTTTGGATTTTCATATTCCACTAATTATTTGAGCTCAATTATTCAATAGCAAATAAATTTTTTTATTTTTTTTTAATACGAGAATTCAGCATTTCTTGTAATCTATAAATAGAGACTTGGTTCATTTGATTTGGATACAAAAAAAACGTCATTATCAGTATAATTATTGATTTATCCTAACAATAACCATTTCAACACCCAAAATTCTACTAATTACCCTTTTAATTCAATAAATTATTTTTAAAAAATTTAAAAAAATATGAATAAATAAATTATTTAATTGTGAATTAATTTTCAATTAATTATAAGGGTTTATTATTATTTAATAAAAATATAAATGTATAGGAATATGAAAGTGGTGGGGTATATTGTGGTGAGTTGGAAGGGTGTTGAATTTTTATTAAACAAATCATTGTAGAGAGCAAAAATTGAATGGTTGTTGAATTATTAGGTGGAAGAGAGATAAAATGATGTGGAGTGTTGAGATTTGAAAAAGAGGGTGTTGAATTAAGTAACCATTGTGGATAGTAATACATAGATTTCATTTGAGTTTCTTAATCCTAGTCATCACATGGTAGTGCCATGTCAGCCTTCCGTGGGTCCCTATCACCCCATGTGCTTTGCATCATGATAAAGATAAAGAAAGGGACAATTTATAAGGATCATTCATTTAGTATATATAATATAATATAAATAGGTTTAGATTTAGGTAGTGATTTCGTATTTTTAGACCAACTTAGGCTTTCTTTGAGCATATAATTAGTGGTTTATAAGTCATTATTTGTCTTAAGAAAATAAGCAATTAGACAGCTAAGTCACATGGGTTTCAATAACTTTTGACAACCCTAAGAATTAAATCATTTTAATAGAGGAAAAAACACAATCACAAGTCTTTTAGAAATCAATTAGTGGCATAAATATAATGCGAGTTTATTTGAATGCAAAAGGACTCACCGTACGGAAAAAAAATTAGTCCAATCATAATTTTGATACATAAAAAAATATAATTTGTGTTTATTTTTTATTTCGAAAATTTGAGCAATAATAATATTGATCTACTCAACTCGTACTAGTCCATCCATTATTTGGTTTCTAATAAATTTTTAAATAATTATAAATGATTAAATGAAAAACTACTATGCATGAGATTGGACTTTATTCTACAACTTTTTTAATAGCAATATTATTTATGACATATGGATACTTTAAAAATGATATGATGCATTGCGGGTTTGTGTTCTTATTTGTTTGAAGTGTTTTATGATTGAGTGGAGATCAAATAAGCCAATCAATATATATATGATAGTCATATTTTCGATGTCATTCTAAAATTAAAAAAAAAATGAATTGACAAACCCATATCATATCGTATTTGTATGCTTTTTTTTACTTCTTGTAAATTACATATTTAATCCGATTACTAAGAATTAACAAGTTGAAACCTATATTCTTAGACACAAACATGAATCATAGTGCAAGTTGCAGAAACAATTCCGAATAGACCAAAAAGAGAAGGTATGTAATTTTATATTGTTCATTCACCTGATCCCTAAATAATAATTCATATAAAATAGACAATTATCAATCTGATAATAACGTGACACAATTATGAAAATAAAATACTAGCTCCAAGCAAAAGCACATAAGAGTGCATACAAAGGCGGTTGCACAAAAATACGTAAATTAAGTAGGCAAAATGTTCATTACATCTGCAAAAAAGAAAAAAAAAACATTTAAGATCCAAATACACCTGCAAAAGATAGGCAATTAAGTTGCCACATCCAGCCAGGCACACTAAATAATCCCCACAGCATAAGAATGATTTAAGTGAAAAAATCTTACAAAGCTTTTTATTACAAAAAACTGTGATCATTAAACCAACCAAAAAAAGAAAGTAAAGGGTGTTGGATAGAGAGTAGTGATGAAATTTGCTGCAAAATGGAAAACAAATATAGAACAGATATAAAACCTCTTCTGCCGAAAACTCCTACCTCTTCGATCGTCCAGCTGGCAACCAATCCAACGGTGATAAACTCATCTGATCTGTGACGGAGAGCACAGCAAGCCCGATGCATCAGAACCCACAACCGCAAGGTCACAAACAGTACAAAGCTGCCCTTGTTGAGACGGAACAAAATGTGTACTGCAATAAGGGCAAGTTACATCCTTTTGTCCTCTGTAAATCGGGACATAAGTGGCCCCACAAACCACGAACGGGTTTCTAAAGTCATAGTTAAGCTGTGTAGTGTCTTTCATATTCTTCTCAGCAGCCTGTAACACTTGGCGAGCCATTTTAGCTTGGTTCTCGTTATTCGGACTAGTCTCGAGAAAACGTCTAGCAAAGTTGGCTGCAGTTGCCATATTCTTGGCTTTAAAGCAAAAAGTCATAGCATTGATTAAAGCAAGTCTCATGTGAGGGACCTGAAGGGAACAATGGGTAAAATACGCAGCAAGTTCTTGTTGACGGACAGGATCATCCTTCATTTCTTTCCTCTTAAGCTCCATCTGCAAGCCTAAAACATATTCCTTCACTATGATAATCAGTTCCTTCACTTCATCCACCTCCCTTCGTGTTTCGACCACAATTAAGGGAATTGTGTGAAGAATAGCAATAAAATGTCGAAGAGCTTCAGAAAATTTCCCACCAGTTGTAGCTTTGTAGCCTTGCTTGAGCTTTTCTTCCAATTGAGAGAAATTGAATATGAGGGCAGGTGGGCCCCGGACGTTGGGACTTGCTGACTCACTCCAGCCCCTCTCGACCGCGACCGAGATGACGGGTGCTGAGGTAAGGGCGCGTAAGTAAGTGTGACTGCCCATGTGAAGATCAATAAATTGTGACTTCAAAGGTGAGAAATTTTTTATCCCCAATTGTCGGCTCAATAAACGCATTGCTGTGTCAAAGTTGCCAGCAGCTGCATGTTCGGCAGCTAGAGATGATCTCTGGACCCAAATTTGGCTCACGGGCATGCCAGGTGTGGGGGCCACAAACACAGACGAACGAGCATTTTGAGATGCCTTTGGTGTGTCAGCATCTGGAGGCAACTCGAGATCTTCAAGTTCCCATCCACCCTCCTCATCGTTCTCACCGTTCACATCCACGTCATCTAAAACCATACTAATATCTCCGTTTTGGATGTCCACGTCATCAATATCCAACGCCTCACCCCAATCAGCATCAGCTGCTTCTTCATAGTCTTCCTCTGCACCTCTACCTGTATCGTCAAGGCCACCCTCAAATATGCCTTTACTGACCATCAATAAAGGCCAATCACCAGCAGACAGAACTGGGCTTGGGGGAATCAAAAGGGAAGCTTTCTTGCCTTTTGGAAGAGAAGGTACATTATCCCCCAGCTCAGTAGCAAGACGCTCGGCAATATCATTTAGCCCATGAATAGAAGCTGTGATGTATGCAAGAGGCAAATGTCCTGCATTTTCAAGAATCTTAACACGCTCCCTAATGTTGCCAAGATACAATGCGTCGTGAAATTGACCCATTATGTCGTTATTGACTTCAGCAATTTTCATCACCTTGGATAGCTTGTCGAGATTACCAGTTATGAGATAATGGAAAGATAGCCTCCCGAAATTTTTTGTCCTCTGGTATGCATATTCGACAATCCCAGCATTTCCCTGACGAAGGGCCTCAACACCTAGCCTGTACCAGTGGTCGTTCTTATCAATCTTTTTAGCAGATTCAAGAGCTTTCTCAATGTTACCACTTTCAATGGCTAAGTTGAAGCGAGTTCGCTCATCCTTCACAAAATAAAGCGCAACTTGTGGGAAGCCCTTCTGCTGCAGGTACGCAATCATGGCCTGTCCACACAGTTCTGAATTTTTTATCATGCCCATAACCTGGTCATATCTCTTTCTCAGCAAGGAGAGCTTAAAAACATACTCTGTTGAATCAATAATGATAGGACGGTTTTTGCCATCTCGGTCCAAGCAAAAGATTGTGTTACCATAAATTTTTGTAGTGTAAACCGGGACATCAAGTGTTTTGATAATTCCATTATCACCGTTAGGGAGGCAGTATTTTATGTGCGTTAAAGTAGTATAGATAAAGACACCATTATCATCCCATGCACCACTCTTTACACGAATCGTCTCGTGAAGGGTGCAGCGATGGACAAGCTTTTTATCAGCAATAACAATAGAATGTTTGCTCAGTAAAGCAACACTCTCCATATCAGGAGACCAGACCACATACCTAACGAAAGAAGTCGGAAGATCACCAAGAACAATTCGTTGTTGGAGATCAAAGATGACAACCCTGTCCTCAGACCTGCATAGCAAATTTCCAGTGCCAGCATAGAATATAGCGTCAGTAGCAATGGGCAGAGGACTCTTTTTCACAATCTCATTTTTTAAGTTCTTGACCAGGACTTGGTTAGAGCTCTTCTCAAGCACAGCAAACCTATTTCGAGCCACAAAAACTGCTGACCCCCCAATACCTTTTTTGGCCTCTTGAACTGTGTCTCCTCTGCCATGGCTGTCTTTGGGAATAACGTAGAGTTCATATGAACCCCCATCTATGTCTGAGCAAACCAGAACGGCATTCTCAGTAGGACTGTAGGAAATCGATCGAGGCAATTGATTTAAACCATTAGAACCAGGGCGACGGATAGGTATCAACTGAATATCTTTCTGAGTGGAATACTCGAAAGCCCGTAAAAACCGATCCTTGACATAGAAGAGTGAATCACCGCTAACTGAAAAGGCAGGACGCTCTCTCTCCAACTTAAAAACAATCATGCCACTATCATGACCAGCAGCGAGAAGATTCATCTCAGGATGAGCTGAAAGGATCCAGAACCGGTCATGCTCCCTGCGGAAAGTCTGAAGGCCAGTTCTTTTTGTAGCATCCCAAACCCGGATGCTCTTGTCTTCTGAATTTGACACAATAATGTCCTGCTTTGCATGGAACAGAACACATGACACGTTGTTCATGTGGCCTCTCAATGTGTCCACCTCCCACGCCTTGGTATCTAAAGACAAAATGAAACGAAATATCACCCTCTCAATTTTATAACCTATAAGTCTTCTGCAATTTGAAAAGCAATATACAAATCACTAGACCAAATTTCAAGTTGTATATAAAAAATGGACGATACTCATACCCAGTTGTAAGCAACTCAAGTGAAGCTGATCTGGCATCAGCTCGTTCGAGAAATTTAAAAAGATTCACAGTTAAATGCGTCAAGACATAACCAGACATCTTCGCAATTAGGCAAGATCAATTGACTGAAAATCTTATTATAGCTTAAGCCACCACCTAAAGCTTAAAAATAACATTCCCTCTCCTTAATGTGTCTCATGAAATTGGCAACAGATCAATCAATTGGTCATGCCTCTTTCACCTTTTCGCTAAAGAAATTACAGTCTTCCTAAAACTTACACCAACGAATATAAAATGACTAAAGGGGAGTCTTAGCATACCAGATACAGAATAATATATTTTATAGTAAAGTAGATCTTCTCAATTTCTCTAACATAATCTCCAAGCTGGCCTCCCAGCACCAACAGAGGAACATACTATACAAACCAGTAGATTTTTAAGAGACTATTGTCAGCCGCCCTTTCTTCAATAATAAAAGGATAATATATAATCAAAGTTGAATTTATGTTAAGCACTAAAAACACATTTGCAGTATCATCTTTCTAGAAGCCAGTATACATCTTCCAAAGACATAATAATATTGCTCAAACAAGTGGCTAAAAAAATCAGTTAAACAGTTGAAATACCATTCATGCGCCAGATTTTTACTTGGCGATCATCTGCTCCAGAAACAATCAGAGGAAGGGTAGGATGGAAAGAAGCCCAGTTGACCCCTCGATCATGACCTTCTAAGACATATTTCACGACAGCATCGACCCCACCAAAGAAATCAGTATTCATTTGAGACAACCGAAGAATGTCATCAGATGGAGATGCTGTTTTCTTCCTTAAGGAGCCAATATCCCAAACACGAACAGTCTGGTCCAAAGAGGCTGACACAACCAGGTCCTCTTTGGGGTGAAATGAAGCACACATGACATAATGGTTGTGCCCTGTCAAAACAGAAATGCAAGTCCGAGATTGCCAGTTCCATATTCTAATTGTCTGATCATCACTTGCACTTACAATCCAGGGACATTCATGGTGGAATTGAACTGTGCGGATATAATCAAGATGGCCGAGAAGAGTAAATAGGCACCTGTGCAATTTGTAGTTCCACACCTTGATTTTGTAATCATCTCCTGCAAAAACCAGTGTTGGCGTAAATAATAAAGGAAGCATCTTGACAGCAATCCAAATAATATAACAAGATATCACAAGGCAAAATTGAATAAATCAATAAATCTTCTGCTAAATATTAATAAAAGATCTAAAATTTGATATGTATATATACAATCTGTATTATGCGTGTGTATTTGCGTATATGGATATCAATATGTTTTCAGACAAAATGCAACAGGTTATACATCAGTGGGTACAATCTTCGCAGAAATGTGGATTCAATAAAAAGTCCATAAGAATCAACCACAACTACAAATAAGTAACAAATGAACAATATAAGACAGCTTATAAAATGGTTACAGTGGTTCCGCTTTCAATTTCAGTTCGATAGTTGCACGTATATAAACGAAATATGGTTTAGAAAAACGCCATTGCTTAAACAATCCAGTGGTAAACAAGATAAGCAAATCCCTAACCAGTAATTCAAATCAAACAAATAGAGATGCATACACATGAATCTAAACAGTAAATCCAAATCACAACATCCGCTGATCCGGCAAATAAAACAAAAAATTCCTACAGATCCAGAGCTTAAAACACTATACACACCACAAATAACGCATGATTAAAATAAAAATACGCAAAATAACTGAAAAGGTAATCTCCAGAAAAACAAAACCTAAATCACACCTCCAGACACGAAAAGCGGCTGCGATTTATGAAAATGGACGCCGCGAACGGGTCCGTCATGCTCGTCGAAGCGATCAATGAGCGTGCCCATGCGATAATCCCATAGCTGGATCACACCGCTGTGAAGACTCGCCAAGATCCATGGCCTCTTGCTATGGAAACTCAAACCTTTCACTCTATTACTCTTCGTCTCGAACTTCGTCAACATTGCGATCTGGAATTCAATCAGAGATTTGAAAAAACCCTAACTGATGCGCTTGCGATCTGAAATTGAATTAGATCTGAGGAAAATTTAGGGATTTTTCATTTGGGAGAAAAGAACTGATCCAGATTTTTTAGAAAGTGATTTTATTTCTGCTGATGGATCTAACTCTACTAGGGGCACTGTTTGGATCCCAGTTGAAATTTTTTATCTGCTTTTATAGTTGTGTTACATTTTTACAAGATAGGTGCTTAAGTTTTACTTAATTACAGATTTTACTTAATTACAGATTTCATTTGACATTAATGTGATGCTTGTAAATTAAGTTATAGCCTTGGCCTTTGTGTATATAACTCAATTTCAAGGTCTAGATGGTAATTTTTAAGGACTTTATACATATATATATATATATATATACACTAAAAATTGCATGAGATTGCCTTGATAATAGGTCTAGGAAATTATCATATGAATTTAATGCAAATCACATGTATTATAAGGAATTAAGTGATATTATGTTATATATCACATGTTATGGTTCATAGGTTTTTTTTTCTTATTTCAAATAAGATGAAAATTGTATGAAATACATGCATTTAATTTGATCTTTGTACTCTGTAATTTATGTTTATTGTAATAAAATGATATATTACCATATTAATTGTCCATGAAAAAAATGAACAGTGGTGCTATATAGCATTTTTTATACTGAAAGTATGAGTCGTGATTTTCGAGTAACTACATCAATTTTCCATAGTATCACTCGATTTAATGTCCAAACAAATATTTTCATATTTGCTTTTTCATTTTAGAAATAAATCATGGTTTTTATTTGGAAAAAAAATTGAATCCGATTGCAGAAATCCGGGTTTTATGTCTTAACCAAAAACCGACCCATCAAACCATCAACCGACCATTTTGTAGCCGTGGATTTGGGCTATGTAGCAGTATGATTGGACACCCTAATAAGCCCATAGTGCAGCCCAAATGCATCACAATATTACAATTTATTACCCTAATAAGCCCTGTGGGCTTGCCATTACTGTTATAAATTTGGGCCTATCACAGATTGTATTTCATATTTTTAATATTTCAAAAATTGTATTTCATAAATAGAACTCAATTTAAGACGCAGAAATATTTTATTAATATGAAAAGCATAACGATAATACCATACATGTTGGTAATTAATCAATTAAATGCAATTTGTATATACTTGAGTCCATTAATATATATAGGAACCAAGCCCGGACATCAATATTGGGTATTTGTAATAAGAGCCCATATTAATAAAATTTAGTTTTCATACACTATATCGATAAAATTTAGTTTTGCATATAAATAAAATTTAACCACTGAGGCATTTTATTTAAGATTTAATACTCAAGATTCTGATATATTGAACTATAGTATCGCCAAATCTGTGAATCATTTTGTCAGTCCTACTTGAAATCAATTGGTGTTCAGATTTGGTAGTCCTACTTTAATTTCTTATAATCGAACTTGATACCATCAATAAAATTGAAAGTTGCAAATAAAATTAGATATAGATCCAATTGAATCAAACCACTAAACATTATGTGTATGATTTTGAGTTTTTTTTTATCTTAAATTCTTATTTACTTGATTGTTCTTCTATTATGTTGAAACCATTACACTAACTAGGGATATAAGCATGTAAACTTATGTATAAAGATAGTGACCATTTAGAAACCATAATGGTTTACATGCTTTTGCTTTGCTAGTTTGATGTATAGTTTATTCCTAGGGCATAATTCTTGTAGTATATAGCAAGGTGTATGTGCCTTTAGTTTTGTTCTAAGTTTGTTGGTTGATTTATTAAACTTTACCTTCCCAAAATAAATGTTGGTTTCTCAACTTATCATTTATAAGAAACGTAACTCATGAGCAACAAAGTTAGTGGAAACACTCAGTAGGGGTGGGAATAGGCCAGGCCATCCGACAGGGGCCTACGGTCTGCCTATTTAAGGCTTAGCTCGGTCTAGCCCGTTTAATAAAAAGGTCGGGCTCAAGCTTTTTATAAAGTCTATTTAGTTAAATAGGCCAGACTTAGGCTTACAAAAACACCTATTAGGCCCGTCAGGCCGGCTTATTTATATATAGTATTTTACATTTTTATCTAAATCTTCACAAACACATTATTTGGGTGTTTAGTTTTGAGTTTTGACAAATATTTGACTCATAAACATGCAATTTGTATCTCTTCGATTATTGCTAATCTTCACATTGTTAATTCTTTTATACACTCAGGCTTCATAATATTTGTCATAGGCCTTTATGTAAAATAGGCTAGTTGGTGTTCATAGGCCTTTATGTAAAATATGCTTTTAAATAGGCTTTCAGGCCTTTAAAAAGGCCAAGGCAGACCTTAAAAATAAGCCTATGACGGGTAATAGGCCAAACTTAGGCCTATAGGCCAAGCTTAGGCCTTACAAAGCCCGGCTCAGCCCAGCCTATTTCCACCCCCTACCCACGAGTCTTAAATAGGAGAATACAAAAAATTATATGTCTCATCAGGTTCAATAAGTTCGATTAAAAATATACTGAATCTATTAGACTTAAGTATTTTAAATTTTTTTAGAAAGAATACACTAAACATAGTGGAAATTATAGTATTGCACGAATGGGATATATACCAAATGTCTGAGCCACGTGAGAAATTAAATTACTCACATTGTCATTTGTAAATTGAATATGTAGTTTTACTCCACTAAAATACTATTTGCCACTTAAAGCTCACGAGAGATAGATATTAATCTTATATTATATATATTTCCAAGAAGTATAAAGAGATTACAAAATACTTCAAAGCTTTAAAGTCTATACTATGAAAAATCAAATGCAAATAAGTGAGCAGCTGTGGCACGGCACTAATGTTGCACTATGCAATACAACTACGTAACTAAAGCCCCCAAGTACTCACGAGGATCTTAGCTTTACAACCAGAATCTAGTTCCATGTTATGTTATACTAATCAAATCTAGTATACGTTACATTAAACATATTTATAACATGATAATTACTTATATTAAAAAACCATCCAATCCAATACAAATATGTAAATTTGAGTTCATTTACCTGAGGTAATGAACCCAATTTAGTGTAAAATTGAATTTTTAGAGCATCTCCAATTCAAACAGTATTTTTTTCACCAAATTGGTGCAAAAATTAAACCAATTTGCTGCAACTACATTAAATTTGCTCTAATCTACTCTAACCCAAAATACTATTCATTGCACCAAAAAAGAATATTAAAAAATATTTATATTTTCTATAATTTTTTATAATATACAATCTTTAACAAATAAAACCTAAAACTTTTAAGTATTGTACATTTTCACAGGAGAAGATGTATTTTGTTAATAAACTTCACAAAAAATCAAAAGGTTTTATTATTAAATAATTAATTTTTTTATTAATTGTGCTTCAATATTTTAAAAACTAATTAGTAAGTTGAATTAACTATAACTTACAGGACTTATTCATAACTAGTTAAATTTTGTGGAATAAAATGAAAGCAATTCAAACTATTTAAAAATAAAATATACATATAAATTATAATAAAATTTATTTATATTTAATTATAAACTGAAATTAATGTATAATTGAAGAAGATATAACCAATAGATATAATCATAAATAATAAAAATTTTAAGGGTTAAATTGAAAATATTTCAAATTTTATAAATTTAAAAGGGACTAACTAAAAAATAAACAAAACGAGGACCAAAAAGCTTATTTTTTAAAAAAGTTAACAAAAACACATGCGCCAGAAATGGCGCAACTATAGCACCATTTTTGGCACAACAATTGGCGCTGGATTAGAGCACAACCTAGCGTCAATTTTAACTCCACCATGCTATTGTAGCATGATTTAGAGATACTCTTACAATATTTATTTTAGTTTTGAATTGCTTAAGAAGCAAAATAAATCTCTTATTTTATATTAAACTCAACGTGCATCGTTCTTTTTGAAAAATTTAATAAAATATGGAATTTATTTTAACTATTTTTTAACCAATTATGAAATATTTTACAATTTGGAAAACATCCCATAAAATTTTCAGCCTTATTACTGCCACAAAATCCAACAAAAACTAATACCAAATTTTAAGTAGATCTACTCAAGTAATCTCAGTAGATCCCTCCTTCTTCACTGTTAGAGTCAAAAGAAAGCAATATCCATCAATCAAAATTCATTATATATATTTTTGACAGTACCGTAAAATAAAATAAAATAAAATGGTTGATTTATTAAAGTCTTGTAGCAGGTCCCCAAGCCCCAATAAAATCCTGTGTAAATTAATGACAGATAACAAGAAATGACTGATTCTTAAATTACTTTATCAACTCCAGAAACCCTTTTTCACCAATTTGGTATTTTTTTCCATTTTTAGCAAACATATGGTCCCTTGAACAATACTCTCTTTATATCTCTCTCTCCTTCATCTTCTTCATTCATCTGTTTCTAATTATCACCATTTTAGAAAGAGAAAAAAAAGCAATCTAGAGAGAGAAAAATGGCTCGTGGTAAGATCCAGATTAGGAGAATAGAGAACCAAACAAACAGGCAGGTTACATATTCGAAGAGAAGAAATGGGCTGTTCAAAAAAGCTCATGAACTTACTGTTCTTTGTGATGCTAAGGTCTCCATTATCATGATCTCCAGTACGCAGAAGCTTCATGAATACATCAGCCCTTCTGTAACGTATATATATATATATTACAAATCTTTGTTTTTTTTTAAAAAAAAATGGTGATTTGTTTTTGTTTATAATTATTTCTTGATTTTAATTTTTATTTTTGTAGGACAAAGCAGCTGTTTGATCAGTATCAGAAAGCTGTTGGGGTTGATCTTTGGAGCTCACACTATGAGGTTTTTAGTTTTTTTATCATTAAAATCATGTTTGTGTTTTGGTTAAATTTATTTTTTGGTGAAAAATTGTGCAGAAAATGCAAGAACACTTGAAGAAACTAAAGGAGGTTAACAGGAACCTTAGCAGGGAAATTAGGTATATATAGATCGTGTATTTTAGAACTATTTAATTGCTATTTATATTTAGATAATTTATTTTTTCTTATTTTGGTTGAATTTTATTTGAATTAAATGGCAGGCAAAGGATGGGAGAGAGCTTGAATGATATGGGCTATGATCATATGGTGAATCTTATTGAAGATATGGATAGTTCCTTGAGCCTCATTCGTGACAGAAAGGTTTTAATTTAATATTTTGCAATGATATAATATTAGGGTTTTCAGATTTTATTTATTTTCCATTTAATCGAAATTATGGTGCTTTAGAAATGAAGAAAAATGATGAGAAATCTAGAAAAGCCTGCAACCTAGAACTGGTCTTCAAGTCCTATATATATAGACAGGAATATAAGTATTGTTTAATCTTCCAAAATATAAGCATACTATATTACATCATTGATTTTAGTGATAAAAATGAAAATA
The DNA here is from genome assembly GCA_963669365.1 of Verbascum thapsus. Lineage (NCBI taxonomy): Eukaryota > Viridiplantae > Streptophyta > Magnoliopsida > Lamiales > Scrophulariaceae > Verbascum > Verbascum thapsus. The sequence goes on from OY770107.1 coordinate 2,025,905, forward strand.
GATAAAAAAAAGTTACCCAATTTGAATTGAAGATTCTTTTTAATATTGTTTAAAAGACACAATAAACCACGAATATATAAGCATTTTCCATAATACTTTGGATCATTTAGTGAAAACCCAACAAAAATTACCATAATTTACCGAAAAAAAAATTAATTTACATATATGTTGTTAATCTAACAAGAGTTATTTTCATTTACTTCATCTGTTTGTTAAGGTAAATCTCTCCTCCCAAAACAATATTGTTCAGCTCTAGTCTTTTTGAACAACTTTTTAGAATAATTCATTGATTCGATGAAGATTGATATAATATTTAAATGTGTAAATGAGTTGAACTTGAATTCAAATCGAGTCTTGAATATTTTAAAGACTGAAGCTATAATTCGTATTAAATATTTGAGCTCGAGGTTATAGAGGTTGGACACATGCAGTATAAAATCATTTCTAATCTTTCTAATTACAATTATATGCAGTACAAAATCATTTATAATCTTTTTAATTACAATTACATGCAGTACAAAATCATCGGCAACCAGATTGAGACCAGCAAGAAAAAGGTATATTATATACAATTATTTTCTAATCTTTCCATATCATCCATTTCTATTAATTTCTCATGAGAAATTAACTCTATTTTTTTTGTTTATTTACAGTTGAGGAATGTTGAAGAAATACACAGAAACCTAGTTCTTGAATATGTACGAATCTTTTTTCTTATCAATATTTCTATTTTGCCCAATAGTATTTGTTAGAAAATTACAGTTTCATCCCATAATTTAGCTCTATTTGAGTTTTGGTCTCATATGTTATGTATTTCTCACATTTTATAATTTCAAAATATCTTAGATTTGGTCTCGAATTTTTCATCCAAATTTAAAGGTCAACTTTGTTAATGGAGTTAAACATTTTGAGTCTTTGACATGACGTTTAGGGAAGATTTTATTCATAATTGACATATCATATTAAGGAGATCATCATGTATTGAATACAATTTGTATTTGAGTGGATTCGTGTATGAATTCTTCCAAAAAACTGAGTCGAAGTGTTGACTAATAGGATTGACAATTAAATTTTATAAGAAAATTTCTATTGAGAAATGTGAGACGTTATTTTTTAAACTAATGTGAGAAGTTCATAATGAATGAACCTAAAATTATACTGTAAGTAAGTTATATGATGAAAAATACAATTTTCTCGTATTTGTTAGCATCAATATCTAATAACATCATATGCTAATTTTTTTATGTAATTATTCTTTTAGGATGCAAGACAAGAGGATCCACATTACGGATTGGTCGAAAACGAAGGAGATTATAATCCAGCCCTTGGATTCCCCAACGGAGGGCCTAGAATAATCGCTTTACGCTTTCCGCCTAATCACCACCCTAGCCTTCACGGCGGTGGAAGCTCCGACCTAGCCACATTTGCTTTGCTCGAGTAGAAATTTCTCTTACATAATGTTATGACTTTTCGATGTTTTTCGTGTGGAGTTTGATGAACTTAAGATATTACATATGTATGTGCTTATGTCTTGAATTGATGGAGATTGATTGATAAAATGTATGTCTGAATATGTGTGGCTATTAATCCTATTATGGATGAATTATATGTTGCATTTTGTGGAGGTATATTAGGAGTGCTACTTTTATATTTCATTTTGATTATTTCACATATGTTACATATATATTATACTGTTGAATTGAGGGGGTACTTGTCAATATAATGAGGTTTTGGACCATGTAGAATTTTAAATATAAGGCATGTTACAAATTAAGAAAATTCCAATTGAAACTCGATTCTAATGCAAATGAGACATTAAATGCATATTGTGAACGAAAATATTTTTTAATTATACATATGTATGATTATCACAAGGCATAATTGATAATACAAGAGAGCTTATAGATACACTAATCGACAACAAAGAGGAAAGATAAACGGGCCAGACCAGCCCATTAAGGCCGGCCTGTTATCCTAAGGGGAAGGCCCTTAAGACCACTGGGCCAAATTGGCCCAGTATTTTTGGCTCATGGGCCAATTTGGCCCTCTTCATTTTCTTTTTCATATTAATATTATTATATAATAAATATATATGTTATATTTTTTATTTCAAAATGACCCTTAAATAAATGGACTATAAATCCGGCTCGTTTGACAACTTTAACCAATACCCATAACTTTTTTTTAACAAGATTCATATAAATCTTGAAAAGACCCAGTATAATCGCAACTTAATGACAGTTTAGATTAAAAATTTAAAAATTAATATCACTATGAATTTCCTCCTAATCATTATATTATAATTGCGAACTTTGATTAAAATGGGTCCATCCGACAGTGATGCTAAGACCTATTAATTTTCCTAATTTTTGCAGTGAAATGCCTCCCCATCCACATTCCACTACCCAACAATCAAACAAAGTACACAAATAAACATATTAAATTACTACCTATTATATAATATATATATATATATGTATACATATTTTTCAACACTCTTTTTTGTTTCATATTTATAGAAAATCAAGGTATAATATATGAAAAGCTAAAATATAAAGTGATGAAATCAATTGAGTGCCATATATTATTAATCACTTCGATTTCCCATATATACAATAATAAAAAATATCACTTGAACATCGCATTTATAACTCTTTATTAAATATATATACACGTGTATTTAATTTCAACTAAAATCTTATTCAATATAGTTTATGTCGACCAAAAAAATAACAAACATCAGTCTATAATAAAATTAATTAAAGTAACCCGTCAATCATATTCAAATAACTCGAAACTAGTCAAATTTCATTATATTACATGTTTCTTATTGTGCAAGTACATTTAAAATATATATGAATTACAATTATCCTTATATAAATTTTTTACATAACTAATAATATCTTAGGCCCAAAAAAAATCCCAAGAATATATATCAACAATCCTATATGGTGTTTTTGTCAATACATTGAAAACGTTACATAAAATCCACAAATCTCTTACATAATTATATTTAATTTAAGAAATTCGTAAAAATAAATACCATAAATAAAATTTTCTTGATTTTCCCATGTGGGCCCAAGTCTTTTTCCAAATATAAATACTTATTAAGGTTTATTTGTTCGGCCCCCCATGTCTCATTCTTCCACACCAACACAGAAATTTTTTTAAAGAAAAAGAAGAAAACAGTGGAAAAGCCAGAAAGCGGCGCAGCAAATAAGTTGCAGAAAACAAACAAGAATGGGAGCTATTGTACCACCTCCTCGTTGGATTCCAGAAGATGACCTTTTGCTTAAAAACTCCATTGAGGTACAACTCGTTGAAGCACACTCTTTTAAAAATTGATTTCCCCCCCACTTTTTGAGCATGTTTTTGTTTGATTTTAAAAAATCCGAATGGGATGCGGTTGGTTTTTGTTTCTGGGTTCAATTCTTGAAAAGGGTTGTGTTTTTTTTTTTGTGGGTTTGAGTTTAGGTGGAACTGGGGAGAAAGGGTTGGTCTTATTGTTTGAGTTGAAATTTAGTTCTGTTTTTATGATTTTGGTTTGCGTAGAATTTGTACTTCTGTTGTTCAATTGAATTGAAAAGGGTTTAGTTGTTAATGGTTTTCTATTGCATCTCTAATTTTTGTTTTAATAAGGGGCTTTTAGATAGGAAGGCTTGATTATTTGTTTTGCATGGGGAATCAGAATTCAGAAGTTCAAGGTTTGTGTGTTTAGTAATTGATTTTGTAGCTCATGTGGTTTCTGAATTTTTTTAGGGGTTTGAATGTGAGAAAGATGAAGCTTTATGTGTTGAGATTCTGTACAATATATAGAGTAAATGAGATTGACATCATGGTGAAGAGAACTGGAGAATTTAGTTGAGCACCTGTTGAATATGCTCGGCAATAGACCTAACAGGATGAAAACAATTTTCCGTCACTAATGATAGTTTCAATTATGGATTTACTATGTTTATCATGTCAAATTGGCACGTGCTCGATCACTTTAGATGACGTTTTGTGTCTTTTAATGCGTTTGTTACATGGTTTTAATGTGGTGTTCTGTCATATGCCTTGTGTGGAATGTGAGGGTTATTTGATGGAGATCATGGGGATCCTCATTTATGTTTGGACGAGCAAGGTGAAACGAGGTTAATATTGGGATTCTGAAAAAGTCATGTGGGCCATCTTTATAGTCGATACGTGCTTTTATAGGATATAGTTTAGGAAGTATTGTGAACTAGGGTGATTGCGGCGATCAATTTCCGCCAATTGATAAGTTAGTAAGTGACGTCATCTAATCAATAACTTATCTTGTTCTGAAATTTCGAAAAAAATGGATCGAGCTATTGGAACTAAATTCAAAACCGAAGGGAACTAAATACAAAACTGGACCCATTTTTGTGAATCCAATAAGGATACTAGTTCAGTAAAGAGAATTTGAGGATACTAGTTCCCATTTTGTAAAATGGCTCGAGCAAATTTGCTACATTTGACCAATTTAAACCTATGGGATGAAATTTTGTATCTACTGTTTGCTTCTAACAGAAGACAAACTTGTAGTCCTTTTAATGGTAACGACGAATATGGATATTTTCAAGGATTTCACACTTTTGTTGGAAAAGTTGTCAAATGAGGCCGATTTGGTTTGACCCAAATGGATAAGAGAAAACCCTATAATTGTCCATATGATTTAGAAACTGATGGAAACTAATGAACTCAATTTCCATTGATTTTACTACCATCTTTCAATATTATTTGCTTATTGTGCAATTATTTTATTCGTTTTGCTTATTTCTTTATTGTTTTTGGCTTTGTGCGCTAGTCTGGTGCATCATTGGAGTCTCTTGCTAAAGGCGCTGTGCAATTTTCTCGACGATTTACTCTTCAAGAACTGCATGATAGATGGTATTCTCTACTGTATGATCCGATTGTTGCTGAAGAGGCCTCAGTTCTGATGACAGAGCTTGAGCTTTCTTCATATCATCAATCAAGGCCTAACAAGCCACAAAGTGCTAAAGAGACAGTATGTACCTCCATGAAGAGAAAAGCTAACAGCATCCGAAAAAGTTATTACGCTATGCGTAAAAGAATTTGTAACGAGCCTTTTGACATGATTGACATTAACATCCTTTCTGGGCCCACCAATTCTAATGCAGATCACTTGATTGGCAATCCAGTTTCAAATAATTTGGGAATTCAGGGTCAAAATGTTGAACTCGGGGCGAAAAACGTGTCTCATAACCTTCAATATCCTTACAAAGAAAATCTCCCTCTTATTGGTGATCAAAATGATGTTCCGGGATTTGGCCCATCAAGTGAATTACCACCCTGTAACTTGTTTGCAGTCGAGGGTTTACAGAATGACGGAAATACATGTCCAGATTTTGTGGGCCCGTCATTTGATGGCTTCGCTCAAATGCCCATTTGGGATACCGAAACACAAGATCAACAAACAGGGGACGCCTTTATGCTTCCTCATGATGGTGATGCAAATGAGGAAGGAGGGTTAGGATATGGTGTGGGGCCCTCAAACACCAAGTTGAGTAATTTACCTCCTAGTACAGAGGATTATCTCACGGAAGTGTCTAATACTTTGTTCGACTTCACAAACGACGAGCTACTTTTTGCGGATACAAACGAGAAGGGCATTATGGACAAGTCTTATTTGGACAGTTTTAGTTTGCTTCTATTGGAATCCCCCAGTCAGAGTGACTTTCCTATCGCGGGTTTAGTTGAGGATTCGGTTGCTGTTCAAGACGTGCAAATTATTGGTGAGCATTCTGCGGGACCCGCTGATATGGCGCTAAATCGTTGTGATCAGAAGAAGGTTCCAGAAGTTCAACTGATATCTCCTGTTTCTAAAATCAGACATTTTGGGCCCGAGTATCGGAATGGAGTTATTTGTTGCACGTTAAACACTGAGGACCCCGATATACCTAGCAATGATGACGTTTTTCTTCCTTTTCGTTTTCCTTCACCAACTAGGCCACACTGGAAATCGCATGACCAGAGTTATCTATTGCCTTCATCATCGGTTAAGGATTTCTCTACTGCTCGAAAGTCAAATGGAAAGACGAAAAACAATAAAAAAGATGCTTGTGTGCCTTCTCAAGTGATCGGGTCATCACATTTGTCAATCTCGGGTTCGAAATATCCAGGTGGAGAGCCTAGGGGTAAATTCGAGTTGCCTAAAAGCAATATCCAAAATGCAGCACTGAGAAATTCAAGAACTGGTGAATTTCCCAATTCTATGAAAATGGAACGGGCGGGTCCCGATATAGATAAGCACGCCCCTGGTGCAGATATTCATCAAAACCTTCAAAAAAGTGCTAATGCAAATGTTTCAAACTATGGATCATTGTCATATTCTGATTTGACCACCCAAAGGGACTTGCCGAAACCAATTGAAAAGCCTGTTGTTTCAGATGAGGAAGAGCCATGGTCGGAGAACGAATTCGATGTGCCTTATTTCTCTGACGTTGAAGCAATGGTAAAAAAAGTTTCAACTCTTTAGGGTGTGTTTGGATTGAGTGATTTGGATTTGGGGAGGTGATTTGGAGGAAAGATTTGAAATGACACCTAAAATGGAGTCATTTGAAATCCACCGTAGTTATGAAGAAAATAGGTCAAAACGAATGACAAGGGATTTGAAATCCATCGTAACATGAATTAATCCAAACGAATTTCAATGGATTTGTCGATGAATTTGAAATCCATATATTTCAAATCCTTCACTCCAAACACACCCTTATATATTAGAAGTTTCTCTGTGCTTGCACTAATTTTGATCCTCTTCTTGTAGATCCTGGATATGGACTTGAGTCTAGATGAACATGATTTACACACCAACCTAGAAGGTAGTTTTTCGTAAATTTCGCTATCCAGAATAATTTATATGCTATTCAAATCCATTTTCCTTGTTTTTTAGCGAGCCTTTTCGAGTAATTACGATTCTTACAGTTTGCTATCAACACGAAGAAACAAAGAGAACAATTATAAGGCTCGAGCAGGCAGCTAACTCGTTCATGCAAAGAGCCATTGCTGCTCAGGGAGCTTTAGCAGTTTTATATGGCCGCTGCTCAAAACATTATATAAAAAAATCGGAGGTATGTTAATCAAATCAAATAGCCTTCCACCTTATCTACTTGATTTACATCGATATTTGTGTTTTTTTGTGGTCTACTGGGATTTTTTGAGGTTGCAATTGACTTGCATAAATTTTAGCCTAATATTACGATATTTTATGCATAGCCCGGGTCCTAAAAATCCATATGAGTTAATAAGAAATGTGTAATTTTACATTGCTTTCATACAAAATTCCAATTATAGTCTGTTCTAGGCAATATTCTTCAGTAGAAGGGAATATATATATATATATACCAATATATATATAATTATGTATATACCGATGCAAGAGATGTGAGTTTATTATGCATTTTTCTTTTACTAGAAGAAAATGTCATTCTTCTTAAACGAGATTATTCTGGCTTTCAGGTTTTACTGGGCAGGTCAACTGAAGATATCGAAGTTGACATCGACCTTGGAAGAGAAAAGAACGGTGGTAAAATTTCTCGGAGACAGGTAAATCCATACGCTTAGATTTTACTTACACATGCAAAGGTTATATTATTCGTTAAAAACTGATACTAAGTCATTTTATTCAACTTACTAAATCTCCGTTTTAGAATATAATATCATAATTCTCGGGTTTGCATATTAATGAAAAATCTTATACACTTACATATCATATTTCCTCAAACTCGTTAAGGCGATTATAAAGATGGACATGCACGGGACGTTCCATTTGAAGAACGTGGGAAAATCTTCTATTTATGTGAACGACAAAGAAGTAGCAACGGGGCAAAAGCTAGCCCTTATCTCTGGCTGTCTTATCGAGGTACAATATAACTCTTTTTATCTTACTATAATTTCGTTAATTTGAGTACAAATATTGTGCAATTAGATGTTTTATTCTCTTCGTGTTCGATTTTGCTGTAATGGGATAGTGAAAATATTTTCGATTTTCGAGTGAAAATACATATAATACAAAAGTTTGAAAAATTCAGGTTAGGGGATTGGCATTTTTATTTGAGACGAACAAGGCTCGTGTGCAGCAGCACGTGCGTAGTATTGTGAATGGAGGCCCTATTTTAGATTGTAAACCTTCGATTTAAAGGTGAAAAAAGCTCGATTGTGCTCTAGAATGACGCGATTTTTATCCGTTAGAATCGTTGATTCGTAGTTGCCGGTGAATGTATAAATAGGGAAGTTTTTTCATTGAACTTTAGGAAGATTACATCTTTTTTACCCATAACTACAAGTGTTTTTCATTAGAAGACTTTATTTGTTGTTATATTTGTAGGGGGTAAATTCCATCATTCACATGGAAGTGTAATACTTTTGGTTACTATGATCAATTATTTGTTAGAGTTTATACCAATTACGAACATGTCAAATATAATTTACATCCCTTGTGGATACGTTGTGTTTGGCCCATTGTTTCGAAACCCATCCCAGATTGGCCGGTTCAATCGCTTTGAATCGGAATTGGTCCTTAAAACAAGTTGGTCAGACCTAGGCAAAATGGATCCGGAACCACGGTTCCAACCCAATTTGAGTTGAATTGGTTCCTAAGAAAATTTGATTTGGTTCCTAATTGGTACCAACTTGGTTCCAAGTTGGATCCAACTAAATTTCAAGTTAGGCCCAAATCGTTTGCAAATAATCTAAATTATAATGAACAAAATGTAAGGTATTGAGTCGGGTTGGGATTGGTTCTCTTTTGGATTGATTTTGGTTCCATTTTGGGTTAAATTTGGTCCCACCTTAAAACCATTTAATAACCAAATTCATTTAACAACCAACCCATTGGAACCGACCCAAAACCAACTTAACCCGCCCAATTGCCACCCCTAGTCAGACCCATAAAACCGTTTTGGGCTCTAAACCGTTTGATCCATCGGTCGAACCAAAGTGGGTCAGTCAAACCGTCCGTTTTTTATAAATTTCAAAATTCAACCTTAAAACTTAATTTTTTTCCCCAAAAATTCATAAAACCTCTCAAATTTCATTCTATTATTTTGCTCCTCCAACATATTCTCAAAAAACATTTTGAATAAATTAAATCAAAATATACTATTGGTAAATTCTAATTTTTCTTATTTTAGACTTTGGCCATGTTGGATTCAGATTAGAATTAGTGGTTACAACTGAGTATTTGAGTATTTGTTTTAGATAAGTAAATTTCGTACCACTAGCATTAGTGATCTATTGGTTGGTTAGTTCCTGAAGTTTTCACTTGAACACTATCAATACGAACTTTATTGAGGACATAGAGCTTGCCATTTTATGTGAATATTAGACTGTTAATAGTTGATTTAGACAAAATTCATTTTTAATTATATACATAACTTGAATTTGAAACCTTATTTAACAAATTAAAAATCAACCAAATTCTTTTAATTTGTTTATTAAAAAAAATATTTTAATGATAGAATGATATTCGACTATTATCTTTCACACTATAGTCAAGTTGGCTGGCATATGCTATAATTTAGAATCAAACTTTGATTTTCTGCAGTAATATACAATTCTCACAAAATCTAATTTATGGTGGCTTCAAAAAGTATTATTTGTCTTCTTCTAGTTTTTAGCTGCCACATTAGTAATTATTTTCCTAATTGTTAACCAATTAATTAGACAAATTCTTTAGTATAATTTGTCTATTATTCATTTTGCTTTTTAACAAATTCAATTAACTCTTAAATCTTAATTACTTTATGAAATAATCAGGAAAATTCTATCATGATCCCTACCCAATGCAGCCGGTCGTTTTGGACCACACATTTGGGGTAGGGTGGGTGGTTTTTGTATGGGTGGTGGAGGTAAAAAATCACCCACCCCACCCCAAATGTGTGGTCCAAAACGACCGGCTGCATTGGGTAGGGATCATGATAGAATCACCCGACATAATCATAGTTAAAGCCAACATCATCTAAGAGATATTTCTCGTGATTCTTAGTGGCTTCCGGAAAATTCTAAGTTGGTCCGGGACCAACAGTCCCGAACCCTTTAGAACCACAAATTTTTCATGTTTGGTGGGGTGGTTTTCATTTGTGGGGTGAGAAAAACCACCCTCCACCCCACAAATGTGTGGTTATAAAGGCCCGGGACCAACAGTCCCGGACCTTGAAAGAATCACCCGTGGCATCCAGAGTTTAACTCTTGAAAAACCACAATCATAAATAGTGAGATTCACAATTAAAATATATTAATATATATTATTAATATATTTATTGATTGTACTTTCTCGAAAATTATCAACCAATATATCGTATATAAGATTTACATGTGGATATAGAACAATCTAGATATTTAAGGACTATCTAATTTTTAATCCAACTAAATATGGTCCATTTATTATTCTTCTATATAGTTCTTAATAAGATTCCATCGATTTTTTAAATATAGGTGGATCCCATGACCCATCGTATAAATAGTCTAATATTAGAATAAATATGCTCAAACTATACAAAAGTTAAGTTATCATAAAAACACACCCCACATCCAATAGGGATAATTTTAGACTAACTAATTGGATATTAATTTTGTGAATAATAAATGCGAATATAATGAGGTCATAATATAAAATACTAACATCATAATGTGTAACATCTCATATGCCACTAGACACTAGTACATATTTTCTAGTCCATTGAAATTTGATGGTTGCAATAAAATTAAACTAAGTTATTCATTAATACATAATATACACATAATCAAATTAATTTAATTGTTATAATTTTGGAATATAGGCAGATTTAAATTTCACCATTTGCACCAACTCATGCCAATATCTCCTGCAAATTAAACAAAAATTCAACACCAGAATTATAAAAAAAAACCCAATTAATTATTTAATTGTTTTTTAGCAACATAACTTCTTATTTTAAGGGAACATTAAGGTAAGGACTAAGGACTCATTCTCCATGTTACCTGACCTATTATTTTAATATCGTTTTGTCCTATTACAAATTATATGTCATGCATGATGTAATCATCATTTTTATAATATATGAATATATTATATATATACTCTTAACCATATTGCTATTAAGATAATAATTGAATCTCTTTTATTGAAAAAAAGAATTAGATCATTGAGCCCTTCGATATGATTCACAATTTCACATGCTGGTCATGTTTGATTAGACGTCTTCCGTACATAAAAAATGGAGCATTTGCTTGATTTTTTATTTTTATATTTCCTTAAACATTTTATTTTAGATATTTTCATAAAAATATTGTTAGTTATAGTAAATAGTAAGCCACGTATTTCCTAAGTATCTTGACTAGTTAATACGTTTATGCATACATATTAGATATAAAAGAATATAATTGTTAAGTAATTAATTTTTTGTCACTTAGATGATAATATACATTTAATTATATAAATACGTAGAAATAGTTATATGCATGGGCTCTGAAGGCTGAAATCAATTATAAAGATTTAAAATGCATATGTATGAGAAGATACTTTGACCCTTTGGAAATATTACCTTATTTTAAGCCACAATTATTCTTTATATAAATAAACAAAATAAATAAATCTGAAATGTAATTACTAGATTTACATAATCTCGTACATTGCATGTTGTCGAGTTGTCGCCAGATATGATTTTTTTTTCTTTTTATTAATTTTCTTAATAATTTGGCATAAAAAAATGGGAATTATTGGGAGACCATAAGCTGATGTGCATAAATAAAACCCCATACCACAGCCCATCCGAGAATACCCAGATTCCTGAGCAAACAACTTGTCCCCTTTAAATTAAATTTTATTTTATTATACTCTCTCTATATATATATTTATTTGATAATAAATATGTACTGTATTTTTTTTTTTTTTTTGAATTGATAATTTATATGTAGTCCAGAGGCATAAGGGGTTGATGGAGAGGGGTAAGAATAAGATTAATGCGAAGAGATATTTTTACTAGAGTTATTAATAGGAATTTGGCAACAAAAACAAGATTTATTAAATGCTTATTATAAAGTACTATTATAAATAATTCTTATAAAGTAGTTAGATATTTAAAAGATTATATTTGTTAAAGATGTCTAGAATAAAATAAATTTTAGCATCGGATTCCAATTATCATGAAGCCATAGGTTGTCAGATTAATACCAATAGAAATAAAATGTAATACATTTTATAAGAATCAATTTAAATGATATCCAATTTAAGCCCACAAGTTGTAAGAAAATATCTTGACCACTTGTGTTATAATTAAGATGGAGGAAAGTTGGTGGTTTTGTTAATCACGAACTAAACAAACTTAAAATTGAACAAAAATTATATTATCTTATAATAAAAAAATGAATCTAAATAATTGTTTGTTTTCTAATTATTAAGATGAAAATTCTTAATGAATCGTTTTATAAAATAGCATAACATAATAACGAAATATTTCGTGATCTCTAATGTTGGAAAATATTTTTTCCTGTTAAAATCGCATAATATTCTCCTCATATGTTTCTCTATTTTCTCTCTTACCTTTTACACATTATTATTCTCTTTTATATCTATACATTTCTTTTCTTTTATTTATACTTAGTTCTATTTTCTCTCTTTTTTCTTTTCTTTCTCTTTATTTCATTAATTCAAGAATCTTGTAATCAACTTTTACTTTTCCGCAAAAGCATCAAATATGGGTCCATAGTCTGAAATATATATTATATATATATATATTTACTAGTTCAAAGAATGAACACTCCAACCATAATATATATATATATATATCACAATTCACAGCCACATTGGAAATGTTAGAGCATATGGAGATCAACTAAAATGGTGTAAGTTTTTCACCATTTTAGTGTCTGCTACAGTAATGCTGGTCCAATGTATAACTTTAAATCTCACTCTAAAAGTATATTCCACAGAATATTCCTTTTTAACCCCATTTATTATTATTTCTTATATTTTACAAATAACACCATACATTAAATTCTTTATTATATATTCATTCAAGTTAATATTTTTTTATATTTTATAAACTTATAAAATTATACAATGATTATTTAATAATAATAATATGTAGTGTATATATTTTTAATATTTTATCGACGAAATTAAATATCAACGAAATTAAAATTATACATAATATATAAAGATCGAATTATATTTAAATAGAACATAATTAAAAACGATTAAAAAACATAAAAAATAGATAATATATATACAAAAGATAATATATATAAAAAAATAACACATATCTAATCGTAACATTTTTAAAATTTAGGGACTTAATTGTAAATTGACCAAATTATACCATTTTATAAATTATATACCAAATTGAAAAACAAAAAAAGATAAATAATTTAAAAAAAAAAATAACTAAACCCACTGCAATTTGCCGTGGGTATGGCCCACTTATACCGTTCCATTGGAGCACCAAAATGGTGCTCCATTGGAGATGCCCTTATACTTTTATAAAATTGACTTCGATAAATTTTTACCAGGGTTAATGGCAATTCATTGAAATAAAGGCAAAGTAAATAAATATGCATAAAAAATGTTAGTAACAAAACATTCAACACGTTTGAAACTATTAGCTTGACATGCACAGCAGTCATCAAAAAGTCCTGGAAAATATCTATGATTGGATATTTTGAAAGTGTGAAGCAATAAAATATCTAAATGTACATTATTTTCTCAAACAAAATTGACCACAAAATTTAATTGTAATTCACTTACCCCCATAACTTATTACGCATCTTATAAATTACACTATAGTCAACTAAAACGAGTCTAAGATAGATGGTGTGCGTAATAGGAGCTTCCAAATGGTGTTGTGGTGATTGAAATACATTATTAGTTTGGGACGATCCGAGAAAAATTGGTCTTAAATCTTCTAATCTAGACAGTTGAATCTTGTAATCCAATAGAGTTGGTCGAACAATTAAATCTTCTAACCTTAATTGCATGTTCGATTTTTCTTTAAAAAATGTCTATTTCGCATCTTTTGATGTGAATCTATCAGCGGACAAGACTAATTTTAATTCTCTTACGTAATTTACAAATTATTACACAAGAGTACATAGTGTTCACCTTATAAAGCAACTCCTGATTTTTTTTTTTATCATAAAAAAATACTATTATTTTCATAAAGAGGTAATTTGCTTTTAATTTTTTTAATAGGGACTTGGTACACTATTTACAAATATCCCAAAAAAGTACTATTTATTCTAATTTCTAAATTTAAAATAAATTGAGAATATGTACTTGAGATCCATAATTTCCAATAATAGTAACTCATTGAATAAAATAATATAACCTCCCCCATCACCTTTAAGTTCCCTCCTACCCCTTTCTTTTTCAAACCCGCATATTTCAACCCTTACTCAAGAACAATTCTCTCTTCACTTTGATCAAATCCCATCGGAAAAAATAAAACCCAGAAAAAATTCAACACCACAAAATCAAATGAAGATCAAGTGTGATGTATGTGATCAAGACGAAGCATCTGTGTTCTGCGTCGCCGACGAGGCCGCCCTCTGCGCCGCCTGCGACCACCGCGTCCACCACGCCAATAAGCTCGCCGGAAAACATCAACGCTTCTCCCTCCACCACCCCTCACCTAAACAAGCACCCCTCTGCGACATCTGTCAGGTACATATCATATTACATACATATATATATATATATATATGTATGTATATATAAACCCAGAACTTAATATTGATTTCATATTTGCAGGAAAAAAGGGCTTTCTTATTTTGTCAACAAGACAGGGCAATTTTGTGCATAGACTGTAATACTTCAATACACAAAGCAAATGAGCACCTTCAAAAACACACCAGATTTCTCCTCACCGGCGTAAAGCTTTCTTCAGATTCTGCCCTTTTTTCATCATCCTCATCGCAATCTCAAGCACAATCAGCATCCACGTCGAAAAGTACAACCGTCCAAAGCAGCGGCGTACATGCACCGCAAGCTTGTGATAAGATCAACACTCCCCAGTTGATGAACGGTGGCGATTTAGTAAACGATTCAGTTTCAGCAAGTAGCATATCAGAATATTTGATAGAAATGTTGCCAGGTTGGCATGTTGAAGACCTTCTCGATTCTTCTTCATATGGTCTCTGTAAGGTTTGAATTTCTGCTACTCTACAGAAATGAAAACAAATCAAAATTGAATTCATAATCATACTTGAATTACAAAATCTGGGTTTTAATTAATTTATTTTTCAATCTTTTTACAGAGTGGGGACAATGATTTGCTGCCATTTTGGGACGGTGATTTAGAACAGAGCAATATGAATAATTTTCCCACAGAAAAAATGGGATTATGGGTCCCTCAAGTTCACCCCCCTTTGCATCAAGAACAAAATCAATCATATCAATCTGTAGATTTGGCTTTTGGGTCACCAGTTGGGATGAAAGAACAGTACAAGGAATTTAGTACTAATAATATCAAATTCTCAGGCAGAAAGAGAAATGATGATAGCTCTTTTCTTGTTCCACAGATTAATCCTCCTTTGAATGCCTCCAAAAAGTCTAGAACTTTTTGGTAAAAATTAGATGGAAAAAAAGAAGAAAAAAGTTATCTTTTTTAGACCCCATATCTCCAAATTACTGATTTTTCTGTCCAATTTTTAGTGGAGTAGCTTATTTTTCTTGTTTATTTTGTATCTTGTGTAATTTTGGGTTTTTTTTTTATTATTGAAAAGTTAATTTGGTCCTTTTTCTTATCAAGATAACTCTCTACTCATCATCCTTTCTTTTGACTATAGTGTGCATGGATCTTTTTGTTTGTAAATATCTTGAGTTGCATCCAATGGAATTTTATTTTTTTTACCTTTTGTTGATATCCTAATTATTCAAGAAATTTCGTGGTATTCGATTCGGGATCGGTGGTGTCCACGGCCAAACCCTCGATACTTAAATCAGTATAATATTGAAGTCTTTAGGAGCTTATTGAGAGCTGAATCCTGTAATAGTTTATGTATCAATGAGGTCTATTTTAGAGCATTTGTCTCGAAAACTTCGGGGTCAATTGGTTGGCCAATCAATCTCTAAAAAAATTATTTCAGAATAAAAGATTTCATAAAATTCATTTGTTTGGTATCTCACAAAATATTTCTTAAGAAAAATCTCTCAAAATTCATCAAAATTCCAAAGAAAATTCTTTTAAAAAAAGAGAAAAATAATTTTAATTGTTCATGATTTGATAGTTAACATTATCGATAAAAATGGTTTTTGCGGTTACATTTCAACTCAATAAATTAAATTATTCAACTCAATAAATTAAATTAATCACATATTATAATGTAAAATAACACAACAATCAAAATAAGATCCATTATGACTATTTTTTAAGGTCTAAATCAATGAGTTTGACTACAAATATTTAATAAAACATATATTTAAATATTAATTTAAATAAATTTATCACAACAAAAATATATCACATCTAACCATAATCATTACATATTTTTTCTCTAAAAAATTCCATCTGAACTTACTTTTCAAACCATATTTCTTATCCTTAAAATTACATATTCTCATTTTTATCACAAAAAAAAATTCTTTGAAATTAGTATGCCATCCAATTGGGGCTTCTATGGCGCTTCTATATTAAGTTTAGGGCATCATTGATTTGGTGTTCCACGTGGTGTCTCGAAACTGGATCTGGTCCATTCGTATTTAGTGTCATGTTGGTCATTTGGCAAGGTTTATATTAACTTGACCTACCAATATTTTGATTTCAAACTGCATAAATTGACCAATTAAAAATGCCATATTTCCTCAAGTTGGTTCTTTTGATACGAGAGGAATAAGACCTATTGAGTCTGAGAATGACCCATTACACAATGGGGTGATATTTACGATTAGATAAGAAGTACACTCTGGCAAAATTGGATGCAAGTGTTTATGTCCACCTCAAAATTCCCCTTTGTGGGGCATAAAACATTTCGAGTTCTAGTTTCATTCTTTTTTTTTTTTTGATGACAAGGGAACCCGCAGCCGCTACCGTTAGGTGCGCACTGGGTAAACCCCGCTCTTGTGTAATAGCCTGCAAACCACACAAGAGAGGTAAACCAGCCTAGGTTGCCCATAGCTGACAGGCTCACAGTAGGAGTTCTAGTTTCATTCTTGAACCTTCTTTTGATAGATATAGGGTAAAGCCTAAATTGGATTTTCAACATTTAAGAAATTGATAGCTTTTTTACTTCTTTATATTTATATGTGTTCATATAATAAATGAATATTGTCCTAATCTGCATACATCTTGTCATATAATGGTGTTACGATTCTTAGTCGATCTTAGAGCTTACAAGTCACTGTATATCTCGCCACTCAATATATGGGTGGTCGAAATCGAATTTACAATTCTTGGAATTAACGAGGAATACTTATGTTCTTGATTACAACATTTGTGTGTTTCTGATCGTGATCTTGTTTGGACTTGGTCAAAATCAATCCCAATGTGGGCTTAAACTAATTTTTCTCGTTGTTGTCTGGTAAAACCCGAATCCTCAATTTGATCCTTCGATTTAGTGAAGAAAACGTATAGTGATTTGAATTCATTCACCACTGCATATAATCACCATAACCACCACAAACAAACTCACATACAAGAGCATTTGACTTCCTTACCATGTGTAAAGAAACCATTAGTCCACACCAATAAACTTTCACCCCCATATGTTGTGTATTTAATTTGAAGTAGACATATCAAAGCAAAGCAAAAAGAATTGAGGGTGCCAATAATGATTTGTCAATTGCAACTCATCATCATCCATTCATCCCCACATACCTACCAAATAATTATATGTCACATTAAATCCATTAGACTCCATACACATACACATATATTTGAGCTCGAACAATAATTTACTACACAACCCACAAATATATGGTGAATAATACAGCAAATTCTCATGCTGATGTGACATAATCTAACCCTATACATAAGTTATAACACTGCCCACCAGAATTGAGGCGGGCCCAAATCCAGCTGGCAAGTGTAAACAGTAAAAAGGGTGCAAAAAGTGCATGCTGACATGGCAATGTGCACATATTTGCCTCACCAAAAAAATGAAAGACAAAAGAGACTTCAATTTGGTAAGGCAGTGCGAGTGGGGACCAATTAGCAATGAAGGGACCATTGCACCCACTTGCTATCCTGTGGGGGTCCACAGGTCTTTATCATACATCACATTTCTCAATGGAAATTTGACAAGTCCAGCCAATATTTGAAGAATAGATTGCTGAGTTTAAAACATGATTTAGATATTAATGGAGCCCAATTAGATTATATTTGATTAGATTTAAGTTTTGATGCTGTGATAGTGAGATTAATCAACATGATTAAGATTATTTTTGCAATTATTGTTGTTTGGAAATTCTATGCCACCCCGGGTTGGTTAGGGTGGTTGGTATTTCACCATCCCAATTGCCCAAATACGTAATGTATAACACATTAAGTCTGTTGAACTCGTGTTATCATAATTTTTCATTGTTGTTTTGTCAAATTACATATATTTGGACCAATTTTCTATTTATTTTGGTATTTTGCATTTTGCAATAAATATACTTGAGGTAAATACTAACCACTGGCTAGCTAAAACTTCAGGTTTTTTTGTCACCTCTTCTTGGTTTTAAAATATTAATTGATTAAATTCTTCTAAGGATTAAATGCACTGAATTTATAATTCTATTGCATTAAGGAAAACAATGAAAATTGTTTTTGAATTTTCTGGATTTATGGTCGGAAAATGAGAATGGGTTGAAAAACGTGAGAGAAAAAAAAAAGTGAACTTTTGTCATTTGCTGAAAGTTTCCTGCATGTTGAACCGTCCATCACTGTGTTTTTGTTGACATTTTGAAGTTTCAAATAATTTCATAAAGGTAAAATCTGTACATCAAAATTTGTATTCTATTTTACATATGCACGAGAAATGTTTATAATTGATTTAGGGTTTTGCTTGATTTAGGGTTTATCCATTTTTGCTTATTGGTTCACTCTAGTTTGAATTATTAGAGATTAATGAAGGCGTACTTAACATATATAAATGTTTATTTATAAATTATTTTTTGCGTATATTTGGTAGTATAAATAGTTATGATTATATAAAAATTTGAAATTGACGTTATATGTTCCCACAATTATCTATTTATCTACTATTATCCATTAATTTGAAAACTATGAACTAACTTTAGAAGATCTTGAAATTTAATCGGTTATTTACAATTTAAAGGTAAAGTTGATTATTACAATTTTTTTTAGATAGGGCAAAATGTGCTTAGGATAAATCCATGTTTTACCCTGTGTTTAATTGAGGTAAATTTTATAACAGATCAGGATTAATGAGGTCGATTTATTATAAATTATTAGATTTTCTTTATGAGTATTTTGGTAATACACCATGTATTACCATGGGATACAACATAACAACTTTACTAAATCCAATTTGTTAGTAAAATTGTTCATTAATTTCATAACTTGAGTGTTAAAATCTACATACATTTCATATATAACACCCCATTATATATATATATATATATATTGCTATATTAATTATGGTTTGGTTCAACCTTCATATTTTCTTCAATTCCTAATATTAGATTGTAATATTACCCGGTAAGTATTTTATTTTACTTTGTTCCCCTTTGCTACCAGCAATTCATCATGCAAGCATGTGTTTGCTGTACATGGAACATCATAATTCAGACACAATTATACACACAAACATATATATTATATCAGAGTAAAGTTTGTTAGTAATTTCCTTTTTGCAAACTATATTATTTGTTCAAATATGAGTTGAAACTATAAAAAGTACTATACCCCCATGACCAATTCTATAAACATATGTAAAGATATTTTTCAATTACAAAATTTATCACACAAACTTTTCATTACTTATAACAAAGTAAAGTGACTGTCTTTTCTTCTTTCTTTTATCCATTCAAAGTGTTAAATGATTGTCATGGAGTAGATATAATAATTTGTACCAAAAGAAAGAAATTTACAATAAAAATGCCAACAAAATTAAACACAAGAAACACTAATAATCAAACTCAAAATTTGCAAAATCACAATCTCACAAAGGATTAGCACCACCAAACAAAGCCATGCAAAAATAACATCATAAAAAACACAAACACAAGAAACCCTATCTCTAGCTAGCTAATACCACATTCAACAAAGCAAAATCTCCAAACATACCCTAAAACAAACCAAAAAAAAATTTGCTCCCTAAACAAGAACAAACCGAATCAAAACCCTAAAAATAACAACTTTTCGTACTATTAAACCCCGTTTAATATATTAATCAGCGTCTGCAGTGCGCTTTGCACATATGACGACAATCGTAGAAACAAGGACCTCCACAATGCAATGGACAATCTAATCTCATTCCTTTACACCTTCCTTTCACCATACATTGACCAAATTCTCCTATTTTATACTCTTCATTTTTGTTATTATTCCTCTTGTTGTGCAAATGATGCCCTCTTTTGCAACCCCATCCCCAATATCCACCACCACCACCGCCCCATCCCCACCCACCACCACCACCTCCGCCACCTCCACCGCCTCCTCCACCACCGCCTCCGCCCCATCCCCACCCATATCCACCACCACCACCACCTCCATTGTTCCTTCTCTTTTTGTTCACTACAACTCCATTATGATCATTCTTGTTACTTTCTTCTAAATTTGGAGTGCTTTTTTGTGGAACCTTAGCGTCGTTTCTAGCTTGAACAACTTCATCACCGCTCGATTTAATGATCACAAAAGCAAAGAACAAAATTGTGATGAAGAGAACTTTTCCTTGTGGGATCTCCATTGACTAGAATTCTGACTGTTGGTAATTTTTCAACAGTTTGTCATCAATATATAGGCTAATTTTTGGACCATGGACAAAAAATAAATAAAATATTTATAGACTATTAGATTATGCCCGCCAACTTGTTTCAGTTGTATTATGAAACCTAACATTAACTAACAAAAACAATAGATTTCTTAGATTTCACTTTTGTCCCCACCTAAATACAATTGCAACAGTTCACGCTTATAAGAAAAGTAGGCATTTTATTATAGAGAGGGACCAATTAAGTTGGAATATTGTCACTTTATTTTGCTCGTGATATCTACTTCTTTTTTTTCTGTTGCTCTATTTATCTCGAGACTCCAAATCTCTGTAAAGACGAAAGGATTATACCAGCTAGTTTGGTCCTTAAAGGATATTATACATGGGCACATATGATCCGATATCAGATATTATGGGCAGTGTATATATATAAACTCGAAAAATAATAGACATTGTGTTGGACAATGTAATAATAAAACCAGTACTTCGTTTTTATTAAGTGTGAACAATGTAATAATAAAACCCTATGTATCAATCTCCATTTAGCATGAGAAATAAAAAATGAAATCTCCATTTCATGTATAATGTAGGTTTCTAATCAATTTTAGTTCAAGCCTCAAGGATCTCCCCCATATATATCTGATAATAACAGCTTTGTATTAAGGACTCGAATTGGTCTTTAATAAAAAAAAACGTAAAAAATGAAATAAAAAAATTGAAACATTAGGTGCATGCAATATGACGACCGATATATTAGTAGGCAACAAAAGTCCAAAAATCTTTGCAATTAACAGACATTATGATTTATGAAGTACCTAAACTGAATAGTTTTATATGTATACTATACGATTATATAACATGGTATCCACCAATAACAGAAGATTATAACGTAAATTCACAGCACAAAAGTAATCATAACATCAAAAGAGTGAAGAAAAAGGTTGTTTAGTTCAAACTTTTCCATCAACCAACTATATACTATATAAATACATAATCAATATAATACCACATATATATATATATATATATATATATATAATTATACATATAGTATAGAAGAGTGTTCATCACTTTGCTTAATGTTACCTGGAAGTCAAGCAAATATAAAATCTTTTTGATTAGATTGTAAATTTTCTAGGTGGTAAAGCGTAATGGTGGGGCTAATTTCTTTTTTGTGCGTATAGTTAGGAGTTCAATTTCTTTTAAATATGAATATAACACTAATAAGTCTGAACATGATGATCTTCTCTAACAAAGTATGGTTTCAAATAATTTTAGTAACTAATGAGAATCATTTTTTAAATAATGATAATACAGAGTATCAACAATCCGTTGTAGTCTAGTTGGTTAGGATACTCGGCTCTCACCCGAGAGACCCGGGTTCAAGTCCCGGCAACGGAATACCGTTTTTTATTCTATCATTTCTTTTTGTTTTTTGGGCTTTGTTTGCTATAAGCTTATAAATTATAATTAAATGGTCAAGGGCCTATTCCAATCAACGAGCTTACTTTTTAATTGGCCCAATTCGGAAGCCCAAAATGTAGCCCGTGGCCTATAGTGCTCATGTTCTTGTTTTACATCCATTTATTTATGCAATGTATTTATATTATATATATATATTTTTTTTTATATGTTTTCCCACATCCATTTTACGTACAATTTCAATTCGGACTAATTTGAATCCTAATGCAAGCAAAAAGATTTCATATCTTATAAAACTATTTTCATTGTATATAATTATATTTATAAATATTTACGTTAATAATATAGATATTGTACATACATATATACTAATATACTAATACGAGTTCGGAGCCAACTTGAACTAAATAACTTATATTTTAAACAAAGTGAATTATAATTGTTATCTGATTAATAACGATTAAATTGAGCACACTAAAATTACACCAACTTGACCCGTGTGAATGTCACGTGCCTCCACAACTAGGGTTTAAATCTATATATTAAATAATTTATTTTACTTTCATAAACAAACACTAGCCCTAGGGTTTAAACATTATCACACCTCCAAGGACAGATTTTTTTCATCTTCTCCAACAATCCATCAAAACAGACAAACAGATCAATCACACAGGCAACAATGGGGAAGAAGAAGCAATTCATTGACAAGAAAAAGTCAGCAACTTTCCAGCTCATGGCCCGTGACTCATCCGACCCGAGCTACTCATCCGGAACCTCCGGCGACCATATCTTTGTCCGTGTCGACAACAATCAATACACTCCTGATTACGTCAATGACGGCGCCGATGAATCGGTTTTCGCCGACGCCGATGAAGATGAGGATTACGACGGTGAGGTTGCAAACGGCGCTGTTCAAGGAGCATATGAGCCGCAAACGTCGGGGTTGCCGGACCATGTACGGAGGGAGATTCTGGAGCTAGGGTTTCCTGATGATGGATACAATTACTTGACGCATATGAGGGAGATTAAGAATACCGGTGGGGGTTCTGCGTATTATGAAAATCCCAAGGCTTCTTTCGAACAACTTCCGCGTGATATCAAGGTTTCGTTTCTGTAAATTAATATTGGAATTGAAGTTTTGAACTTTTGCAGTTGGTTTTTTATATTTTTGAAAGTTTTGGCGTTATAGGTAAAAGTAGGCGTGTTAATGAGTCTAATTGAGCAGGACAAGTCCTCGTAAATCATGTTAAGTTTAGTTTGATAGTTAATCGAGCTCAACGAGCTTTGCCCGAGTCGAGCTCCAGCAACTATTGTTTTTACATATTTTCTCATTTTTTTTAATATTCGAGTCATGTTTGGGTCTAGCTTAAAAGCTTAATGAACATAAAACGTTATTCAACCGAAGTTTGATTTGTACACGACCGAGCTCGATCGAGCTTTTAGAGATTTATCTCAAGTTGAATATGGAGAAACTTGGTTTGTCTTTCAGCCTTACGTACAAGCTAATGATTTTCTCAAGTTGGATAGCACATTTGCAAATTTGGGTCCTTATTGTTTATGTTGATAGAAGTTGATCAATTTAAAATTTTGAAGTTCATTGGTTTTCATTTCCATTTATTACTTTGTAATTATTTATGAAATTTGTGTACATGGTAGGCCTATGATGCTTCAAAGGTTGAGCTATCTAGAGTAAATGATGTTTCCGAGGAGAAATCTATGTACAGTGTGGCATCAAAGACAGTTGGTGTGAGATTACAGAAAGTTGTGGATCCTGAAGTGGCTGCCATACTGGATGACAGTGATTCGTCAAAGTTTGATTCTGATGTTGAGGACTTGGAAGAGGATTTTGTTGTCCAAGCAAATGTGTTTGAAGGCCCACTTGATGAAGATATTGATACAAATGTGAGCTTAGCTGCTGACTCAAGGGTTGGCCATGTACAGGGTTCTGGTGCAACAAAGAATCAGTCTGCTGTTACAGCCTTCGCTAATGAGAAGAATAGAGAACGCCGTCCTCTAGATGAACAGTTTGACTTGGTAAAGTTCATCTTAATTTACTTTTACTTGGGAAAATTATAACATTTTTCCAATTTTAGTCCCATGATTTATAAGTTTGCAAAATAGGTTTTACATGATTTTCTTTTTGCAATTTTGGCCCGTCATTATAAAGTGGAAGAAATTTCGAGCCACGGCCCATTAAATAAAGTAATGATCAAATTAACTATTTCTGTCCATTTTTAATGGTTGTAACCAGAATGATGCATCATATGGGATTACTTTTGCAAGTTTGTTAATGTTGAACCTAAAATTGCAAGGAGACGCATCCTATGGGACAAACTCTGCGTTTTTCGTTTTTTATGCTTGTGTAGGTTGCTGATTACGGCCATTGCATGGTGTTCAGTGGTGAAATTTTTTTATAATCCAGTCTCTCACATAGAAGTTATTGATGCAGCTTGAACTTCAAGAATATGCTGATAGTGACGAAGAGTTTGATGGTTATATGGATGAGGAGGATGAAAATCAAGAATCTCTTACAGAAAAGCTTAACAACGCCTTCAAGAATCACCCTTCAGATAACTTGGATCTCAAGAAGGAAATAGATGACGACAAATTGCCAGAATTAGCTCCTGAAGTGATCCTCCGATGCAAGGAATATGGTGAGAAATACGAACATGAAGATGATGATTTAGAGGAAGTTTTGGTTGAAGAAAGTAGTGATGAATCAGAAAAGTGGGATTGTGAAACTATTGTTACTACTTATTCAACACTTGATAATCACCCTGGTAAAATTGGAGCTCCAGAAGCAAGGAGGAAGAAGAAGCTGACTGAAGCTATATTTGGAGCTTCTGCTGTGCCTAATCAAGTGATTACACTTAAAGGAAAGGAAAGGCTTCCTGTTGACTTTTTGCCTCGGAGTAAAAAACAGGGCGAAGAAAAGTCAAAAGATGAGAATGATAAAAGAACTGAGCTGCTGAGGAAGAAAACAGTTGGTCAAGAGTCAAAGGAGGAAAAGAAAGAAAGGAAGGTATAAATTGGTTTCTTCTGTTATGATATTTAATTGATTGCTAATAAGTTTACAATGTATATAGGATAAATTACATGGCCATTGATATATTATCATAACATCCCTTGTTCAATGAATCACCCGTAAAATCATGTAATGTTTCAGCCCTTGTCAGAATCTGACGGAGGGATCTGATAATTTGCAGAAATTCAGGGGGTTTGTGGTAATTATGCAATGAGAGAGTCTACATGTTTATACCATATATATATGTATATCATTTTATCAGTTTATTTTTCCTTGTTTGAATTACCATTGTTGTTAACTAGAACTATCCTTGTACAGTCTGCTTTGAAACTGGAACGTCGTGAGGCGCGACAAATGAAAAAAGAAGTTAAAGGGCTTTACAAGTCCGAAGGCCAGCGTGCTCAGAAAGTTGCAGCTTTCACTGGTCCATCATCTATTCATCTTATGTGAATCTATCAACTCTTCTACTCAAGTAAGTATATTTGTCATTGCATCTTCTTAATCTCGTGTTTTATGCCTCTTTTTTAAATACCGTTATCGTTTTTAATTAGGTTAATCTCAGTGCTGAAATGCAATTACCTTTTATTATTTGTCATTTGTCCTTGTTCCATTTTACATTATCACATGAACTCTACGAAGTACTTATGAAGAATAGCTTTTGACCGTCTTTTGTTTCTTGCTACACTTTTGTTTTACTTATAGGTAAACATGGGAGCCTGTTGCAGACTTGCTATCCCGGAAATTTTCACAAGCTTATAGGTATTTGAGTTAAATTTCTGTTTTGATTTATCTTTAGTTCCAGCACTGAATAGCTATGGTTGTAGTTCAAAAATCCGAAAGATTTTCTTTTTGATTCGCCTCTTTGCCCTCTTTTATATGAACATGATAGAAGAAACAGTGAGAGCAGATAAACCATCATACATATGTAACTAACTTTTTTAAGTTATCATTTTCTCCAATTTATGAAAGATTTGTTCTGCATTCGTCAATTGTTTGTGTTTTTAGATTCCGTATACGAGTGTAATAGTTTTCTACTAAGAATCACCCCCATAATCCAAAGTGAGAAGAAGATATAGTCTACAAGTATTAGATATCAATAATGTATTTGCATTTAGTATAATGTATGTGAGCTTATCATCATCCTGAAAATAATAGGACAATGAAAATTGCAAAATTCAATTGTAGAATTGGGTAATTAGGATAGTTTGTTTAGTGAGCATTTGCATGAGGAATAGGACCCCAATCGCCTCCGTTGTCTAAGTATGGTGCAACATCCCATATTCCATAATCCTCCTCCAGTATTGACTGAGCCACCATCTCTGGTGGCTCAGCCACCACCTCCGACTGGACCTGGAAATATTCCGGCGAAAGTGGCGGAGCAGCTAATGATCCTCCAGCTGCAATCACAACAATTAACATAAGTATCATCATTTGGGTAGTGTGTCTGAGTCTAACTAACATCAACCCCAAACTTTGCATGATTGTTGGATTTAATCAAGTTTCAAGAAAGACTTTTTTTGGGGCTGTAGTTGTAAACTCTTCTGTTTAATGAATTAGATCCAATTTTTTGTGTTATTTATATTAATTAGAGTTCTGAGTTTAGAGATTGAAGTGAAATTGGGGTTTGATTTCATGCTTGGTGTATGACATAACCATATTCTTGCATGTAGTTATACGAGGAAACAAATATGAAATAACCAACGAGTTCTTGTTGTAAGACAAATCCCAATATGTC
Source organism: Verbascum thapsus (assembly GCA_963669365.1). Classification (NCBI taxonomy): domain Eukaryota; kingdom Viridiplantae; phylum Streptophyta; class Magnoliopsida; order Lamiales; family Scrophulariaceae; genus Verbascum; species Verbascum thapsus. Next base: position 2,052,958 of record OY770107.1, read on the forward strand.
AAAACTCTTGTGAAAATAAGAAGTTGGGTTTAAGTAAGGAGAAAATATATTCTACATTCTTATCCCAAGAGATATTATGCTAAAAAACTGTTGAGCCAAGTTTTGATCTTGTGGATTAGATTAGATTAGGGACTATACTAAGTAAATAGTGTGTAATTAAATTGATGTAAAACAAGATTATGAACACCATTGACCATTTAATCATGGTGAGACTGTGACACGCGGAATTCAGTACACCAATCTCTAATATATATTGTATGTCACATCGATCTTGTTAGACCATGTGACATAAAGTTACCCATCTAACCACTTGTGCAGAAGTATAATAGTCTTATTCCAATTACCTTTCAAAAAAGGATAATTCAGAAATTCTACATTCTATAATTTGGGCTTACAAATTAGGCCCATGAAAAAGCTAGTTCGTTGAATTAGAATAGGTTCATTGACCATTTGGTTATAAAGTTATTACCATCAATTCCAGCCCAGTAAAGATATCCAAATAAGGACAAAAGCCCAAAAAACAAAAGCTGTATAATATAAAAAGGAAAATTCCGTTGCCGGGACTTGAACCCGGGTCTCTCGGGTGAGAGCCGAGTATCCTGACCAACTAGACTACAACGGATTGTTGGATTTGTTTATATAGTATTTTTATTAATCTAAACTCTAGTTTCAAACTGTCACAAATAATTCTGAAAAATATTTCGTGCTGAAAGTTGTTTATGATTTGGGAATTATATCAAATTTTTGATTGAAACAGATACTAAATCATTATTGACAATGATAAGCATTTCATGGTATTCAATTAGGACATCAATTTCATCGTTGTATATAACAGAAAACAACCACAAACTCCCCAACTAATAGCATTAACATAACAAAATACACAATCATATTGCAGCAAACACAAATACAAATCAATACAAAATTTACACAAACAATAGATACACACACACACTCAAAACACAGAAACAATGAGAAGAAAAAACTCTACGGCCACAACACTACCAAAGAATTCAAAGTCAAGACTACAAGTCATTTATTGTACAAAAGCCCCTAAAAACATTCATCAAATCATAATTCACACAAATAAACTTTACACTCAAAACACATTACTAAAATCACCGAAATTACGCGCAAACAACTAGCTAAGAACGAACCGGTGAAGCAGAGCCCTTCGAACCAAACCACAAGCACTTATCTTTCACAGCCTCAGCCCCATTTGTATACTCTTTAAACCTATACTCATCCAACTTACAAGTCGAAGGAACTTTCCCTTCAGAATAACACTGCCCACACAAGCTTATACGCGTTTTCATCTCCTTAAAACGGGACCCAATAACGGGGTATTTACAAGTAGCACAAACGTGATTCCCATGTCGAGCCCTATCCCCTGTTTCAAGTTTCAGCAAAACAGACATAATGTTAAAGCCCCATTCTTGATCGTCAAACATTTTAACAAACTCCGTTACCGAAACCGTTGATTCGTCTGTAGAATCTCCATGAATTTCGAGCATTTCACTAATCCCATGTGAAGGGATGTATATAGCCCTCAAAAGCTTGATGTATCTTTGTGCATCAGATTTCTTTATCTGTGTGTTGCCTTCGTTAACGGGTCGCCATAGAAGTGATTCGTAAGCTATTTGTTTCCTTCTTTCTGCAGAGCCACCACAAAGAGGCGCAAGAACAGCGAAAAACATGCCTAAATCTACCCGTCCGGATTCTGACTCGTCCAATACAGATAAAATTTTCTGGTTTATAGCTTTAACAGCTCCTACAAAAGTTTCGGGCTTCAAGAAGCTAAGTAATTTGCGAAGAATTCCTTCTAAAGAAGCTTTGCGTATCGATTTCTCGGGTAAACCGCTTCCGGAATAGGACACTGGCACATCATCTTCACTCATTTGCTTCTTTATGAGTTCGATTTCACACTTATTCAACCTCGTGATCCTTTGAAAGGCTCTAATGTCTAGAGCAATAGCTAGTTCTGGCCTTAATGTGGTTTTTTCACCAACAGTTGCAAATTTCGAGGGTTCAACTGTAATGAAGGTTGCTTCACCGTTACCGTTACCATTACCATTTCCCCTCAACTTTCTCTTGTGAAGTTGTTTCAAGTGTGATAAAGCATCGTGCAATTCAACACGGTTCGTCATTTTTAGAGCCTCCTTCAAAGCTTTCTTGGCTTCGTCGGTTTCACCGGCTCCTAACAAAGAGATGGCTTTATTTAGCTGTGCCCTCCAATGATTTGGCCACACGCCCAAAACCCGTGTATACATCTCCGATGCCCTTTGATACCTACCCATATCCATATATAGCCCACCCAAATTGTATAAGGCATCAACATGGCCAGGTTTTAAATCAATTGCCTTTTGAAACTCCTTAATTGCATTATCATCATCACCCATAGCATGCAAAGCAGAAGCCAAATCACAATGTGCATCAGCATAATCATTTTTCATATAAATGGCCTCCTCTAAGGCCTTAACAGCTGCCTTATACTCTCCAACACCAAAAAGGGCACTGCCCAATAGCTTCAAAGCCCTAAAATGAGTGGGACACAAGATAGCAGCTTCTCTATAATGCTCACAAGCACTAAGAACCATACCTTCACCTTCAAGTGCAATCCCCAAATTCACATGAATTTGAGGCAATAAATATGCCCATTGATTCCCACCAGACTCTGCTGCCTCCAATGCAAGCAAAAACTCCGCTTTTGCCTCGCTATGCTTCCCGAGCACATACAAACAATTCCCTGCTCTAAAGTGTGGCTTCACATCAAACGGCATTAACTCACACGCCCTCTTGAAACTCACTAAAGCCTCCTTAATCAAACAGTGATCATACAATACACGACCAATCGCCATTTGCCCATCGAAAGCCTCAGCTCTCGAACGTGCCCTATCTGCCCTCGACCTCAGCACACCCAGCTCCTTCACAAAAGCAGCATAATCACTACCCGACTCATCCCAACTCACTCTCTTGTCCGTAAGCTCAGTCGAAGGACCAAGCTCCCTGGACCATCCAGCATCAGAGAAAACATCTGAATTATCATTTTTCACCTTCCCATCTTTCGACTGTTTCGTTTTCAACCGTTTAATCAAAATCTCCAGATCATCAACAAGCGTCCAAGTATCGTCAAACACAATGCCGTGGTTAGGTGAAGCAGCCCAAGCTGCAGTCCTCTGTTTCTTATGTGGCTCCATGACACGGTCGTCAACCACAGTCGACGAAGAAGCAGCCTCTTCCGATGCTTGTGAAATTCCATTCTTTTCCTCCAGTGCCATAAGCTCAAGGCCTAGGGCATCAAAATCTCGATCGACGTCACCAGCTCCGTCGTCGTAGGTACGCAGAAGGCCGTCAAAGGTGAGCCCTTTTTCACCGTCCATGAATTCCCCGTACGTTCTGAAAATCTCATCGAGAATTGCACCAATTTGTTCATCGCTGAATTTCACTCTAGGGTTCACGGCAACCACCAAAGCCGCCATTTCTTCCCTATTAAGACCGCCATCCCGGTTCGCATCGAATTGCTGGAAAATCCTCTTTACTTTCTCGGATCTGCTCCCTCGAGTCGTCATATTAGGGCCCTGAATTGGAACTACGGGTGAAAAATTCAAAGCTTCGGGAATGGGTATTACGTTTATTGAAATTGAGGGAAAAGGGTATCCAAATGTGGGCTTCAATTCTCAATTCCAGTTACAGAGTGAAAGAATTTAAGCTCTAGGGTTTGAATTTACCCTAATTCGCCTCTAATATTGGGGTTTAGAAACAAGAAGAGAATAAAATGCTAGGGTTTGGAGAGGATTTGATAATTCACCCTGAATTTGGGGGCTTAAAATTAGGGATTTCTGTAGAGTGTGATAATTGTTGTTATCAAATAAGCTGCATTCGGATCTTGGAAGATAGAAGATGAAGATAAAGAACAAAATTATTTAATTTTTATATTATATCTAAATAAATTATGATATATATTGTTTTGGCATTGTCCTTTTTTCTTTGAATTTTTCAGGATGTGATGATAGAATGTAATGGTAGGGACCATGGTATTAAAATTCGACCAAGATTTATTGTTCCAAAATCCTTTTTATTCAATTATATACATTTTTTTTTTCTATAAAATTTAGCATTACAAATTCAAAATTTCCTAAAACTTACTTAAATACGCAATATTTGTTATGTGTATTTGGATTTTTCTAAGTTATAACATCAATTACGGTCTTACTTTAGTCAAAAATATGTTGATTTAGTGATAAAAATTAATATCTCATAATTTAAAAATAATGGGTTTGATCTATCAAAGATATGATTACCATCAACCAATATTAAGGGATTGAATATTTTGAAAATTGAAAATCTATTTGGTAAATTATATTGGTAGTATGAAAGTTGAAGTATAAGAATTGTTATTGCAATGATTGTGATTCCACAATGATAGATTAACAAGATTGTGAGTGGTTTAATTTAATGAATACTTTAAGGAGATTTAATCATTACCCTTAGACTATACTTACTTTTAGTTTTTATACTATAGTAGAGAAATCGAATTTTATATACTAAATGTGGAATGTGTATTTGATAAGTTCAATTCTTAGAAGGAATATAATTTAAAGATGCCATTATATATATTGCATGTATTTAATAATTTTTTGTTAAGAAAACCGAAATGGGCGTTATTATTTTTTCTAAAATTGAAACAAAAAATATTGAATATACTAAAAAAATCATATCAAAATTTCTGCAAATTTAGAGCTCTGGATATATATTAATATTGACATTTAATATTATTGAGACAGATGACAAAAGACTGGAGTTTAGGTTTAAGGATTTAATTTTGTTGTTGTATTATTTGTCTGTTTAGTTAGTGGGGCTCATTATTGGCTTAATTATGGCTGGCCTCACACTTTAGCTGCTAATCACTTTATCACCTCATTGACTTAATAAATCTATTTTTTTAAATGTGACAGGTAATTGACAGTTGTATTTAATAACTTTTTTAGAAACTTAGAACCCATTTTTAATTTTTTATTATTATTGTTATAAATGTGTGGTGCCCTATTCTTTTTAATTATTTTCTTAACTTCTATTGCCAATAAATCATCATTTGGGTTAATTTGGTGTCGGATGGGTCGGATTCAGACCCGAAGTTTTGAATTTGGGTCTAGATTCTCGAGACCTGAACTCAATCCTAATGAGTCTCGTAATTGGAAGACCAATGGTGTGGGTCGGGTCTGGCTTTTGACCCAATGTTTTGGATTTTTTTTCCCTTTGTCCAATTTATATTATTGATGATTTAATAAACTTAAAATAATAATTAAAAAAATTATGTAATTATACATGACATTTATAATTGTATAAATTATATTTTCAAAAAATCAAATAAATTTATATTGCATTAAAAAAATATCTAATATCTAATATTTTTTTGATAAAATATCTCATATTAAATCATGCAATAATATATATTAAGCCGAAAATAACATCTCATCATTGTAAATTTAAATGATACCAAATCATAAATTAAAGATTCTCCATAGATTCTCCATAGCATGTGATGTATACTTTATCAAGCACTATTGATTTGTCCATGCAAATTAAGTAGGTGAAACTAGATTTCACATTTCACATCATCAATATCATACTTTGCTTGTCGGTTTTGGTGTTCATATTTGAAATAAAGTTTGATGTAATTAGTCAATTATCATTGGAACTCTTTAATTGAATTTTAATTCATTAAATGAAGAAAATAGAGTTAGTTTGTCTATATATAATGATCACCATTTACATACGTTAGGATGATATTCTAATCTGAACTTGAATACTATAATTAATATTAGCCAATTTCTATTAAGACAAACACAGATACATAAGAAAATAAAATAGGAATTTGAAATAGAAAATCATATCTCCTTAAATTCTCCACAAAATGTCTTGGTCTTAATAGGTAGAAAAACGTGTATTTATACATGTAATATTATTTACACGCTTCTAACTTTATATTCATTAGTGAAATCGATCTTTCGACATTGATTTTCTCGACAGTTGATTATGAAAAATTCATATTTTTAATTTCTAGATGTATTATGTCTAGAGTTTTCTCCGAATTTTTCTATGGACTTTCTGAATTTTCGGAATTACCTTGATTTAAGCTTTTATTTACTTTCTCTTTTTTTCAACCATAAACATAAATAATATCTCTATTTTTTCCATTTTGTGTCTCACACTTTCTCCAACCCTCCAACGGGTTATTTCAGGTAGCATTTATCATTTTAATTTCTTAAATATTTTTTTTGTTAGGAAAATTTTTCGTTCTGGGTTTTTCGTTAAAAATAACATACGGTTAGTTTATTCGTTCTTCTTTACGTTTTATCAAATGTTTTATGGCCACCTTTTTTTGTGTAATGAATCTAGTATATATAAATGTAAATTTCTTATGGTTTTATACGAAATTTAATGTGAATTTGCAAATTTGCGTGTTGTAATCAAAGTAGTTTTAAAAAATTTAGTTTCTTTTTGGCTGAGGAAAGAGTTTTAATCTGAATATTCATTAAGAACTTGTAACTGCAATATTGCTTATATTCATCAAGTATTTTGAAAATTGTATATTATTTATTTACATTACGTTCATGCATGGGAATATTTCTGCATGTTTGTGTTTTATGGAAGTAGACATATATTACTCTCTATAGTATTATGAATAGTTCTACATTTTATTCAACCCAATTAGTAATTACCCAAAAATATTGGTTTTTGGTGATTTTCGGCTACTCGAAATAGGTTGAACAAATTCGTCGAATAATTTATCCTTCTAAAATTTACACGATAAATATAGATTATATATAAAATACTTTTAAGTTTTCTAACCACCAATTTGTGGCATTTTTCAGTTATTATCTCAATGTAAATTAAGACATGATATTGAAAGTTTACTAGTTGTTAATTTAAAAGGATATTATCCCATTTCTCCACATATGAGATTATATTTAAAATATTCTCCGAAATTTTCTATAGACCTTCTAATTTTCTAGTGATACCTTAATTTACGGTTTTAGGACATTTGCCTATATATATATATATATATATATATATATATTTTTTTTTTTTGTGTCTCTCATTTTTCTCCTTTCCTCCAATGGGTTATTTCAGATAGCATTTTGAAATAACATAAGGTGAGTCTATTTGCTCATTTTTATGTTATTTTTAAATGTTTCTTATTTCTGCTCTTTAGCATTTTTTTCCTTTTTTTTTTGCATTATACATGAAATGTAATGTCATTTTGTAATTTTGCATGTTATCATCAAATAAATATGAGAAATTCTAGCAATTAGTTGTTTCAGTCATCCTGTTTCCATTAAGGTTTTTGTTAAGGAAGGAAGAAATTCTAACGTGGAATTTAATTCACTTCATTATTTATATTTATCGATATTTTTGTAATTATATATGACTAATTACTATAATACCTACACATTGAGCTACCTGCATATAATTCTTATTATTTTCAAAAACATATTTCCATCATATCATTTATTTATTTATTTTTGTGAATGATAGATTAAAGGATCATAAATATTAGAAGAAAGAATATCGATTTTGGAACGAAAGGACGAAGAAATTCAAACGAACAATTATTAAAGGTCGGGAAACGCTTAGAATCGCATACTTAATCTCGTCCTTTTTTGAAAAAATTCTAACACAAACTCCGTTTTATTGAACCCTTTGTGTATACATTACAGACAAATATTAGTCCTTGGCCCGAATCTTAAATTTTCCGAAACTTATATTATATTATATTTTTTATGCATTTTTTTGCAGAAAGAAAAGGATTATCAGAGGTTAACCTTTGGTCTACAAAGTCCCTCTCTTTGTACAAAGAGAGGGGACATAATTATCTGTTAATTCTGATAGCTTATAAGTTTCAAGTGGTAGTAAAAATGGGATCTATTTATGGGGATGAATCTGTAGTATCATGGGATGGCCAAGATTCTAGTAGTGGGCAAGATGAGAAAATATTCGTAGCGGTAAGATTGAGGCCTCTTAACGATCGAGAATTAGCAAAAAATCGCGTCCCAGATTGGGAATGTATTAACAACACGACTATCATATTCAAAAATACTCTTCCAGAGCGTTCTATGTTGCCTACTGCTTACACATTCGGTAAGCCGAAATCGAACATATTTTTGTATGAAACGATTCAGAAAAGTCTGAACTCTTTGTTGTATATTCTCAGATAGAGTATTCGGATATGACTCTCCCACTAAAGAAGTTTATGATGAAGCTGCTAAAAAAATTGGTCTTTCAGTATTAAGTGGAATAAATTGTGAGTATTTTTAATTTAAAAAAAAAATATTAAAAAATTTCAAATATTCAATCACGCGATAACCGAACCTTAAACATGGCGTAATATTCTTGCAGCAACGATTTTTGCATACGGGCAAACGAGCAGTGGAAAAACGTACACCATGACTGGAGTTACAGAATATACGTTAGCTGATATATTCGACTACATAAACAAGGTTTTATTTTTCTCGTCGTGTTGATTTTGATCAATATATTTCATTTCTTAGAGTCGTTTAACTTACATTTTTCTTTCGTTTTATGAAAAATAAAAAATAGCATCAAGAACGAGATTTCGTATTAAAATTTTCGGCCATAGAGATTTACAATGAGGCAGTTAAAGACCTCCTCTGCTCAGATGGTACTCAACTTAGACTTCTAGATGATCCAGAGGTAAAAATATGGAAATTTATAATAATATTTTTTTTTACAATTTTTTTTTAATATTTCTAATTTAATAGACTATAATATTTATGATTTTATGCTGCAGAGAGGGACTGTAGTTGACAAACTTACAGAAGTGGCCTTAAGAGACTTCAATCATTTAAAAGAGCTTCTATCAATTTGTGCAAGTAAGACCACTCATTCTAGTATTATTAATTTATAAAATTACTTTAATTTCGTAAAATAAAATTTAAAGTAGTTCCTAAAAAAAACCCGTTTTTATCAATTTTTCATTTAAAAAAATTGAGATTTCTCGTGATAGTTGGACTAAATTCTCGTTAAACGTTTTCGTCTGCAGCTCAAAGGCAAATAGGAGAGACTACTCTTAATGAATTAAGCTCTAGATCTCATCAAATTCTACGTTTGGTAATTTTCTTTAACTACTTTAATTGTTATTTAAAATTAGAAGAAATTCATATAAAGTATAATCTCTTTTGAGTTTTGATATATTCATGCAGACTGTTGAAAGTGAAGCCCGTGAATACGTTGGTGCACTAAATTCAAGCACTCTAACAGCCTCAGTGGTATGAAACATTTCTCACCCAATAATTTTCCACAAATGTAAAAATATACTGGATTGATCGATTCGAATCGAAGTTCGAATATTCTGGACTGATCGATCCGAATTGAAGTTCGAATATACTGAATTGATCTATCGAAATTGAAGTTCTTTAACTAGTACTTATATATATATATATATAAGTATATATAACATATTTTCATACTTTCATGTTCCTTCTGACGCAGAACTTTGTTGATCTCGCGGGGAGTGAACGTGCCTCTCAAACATTATCGGCTGGAACGAGATTAAAAGAAGGTTGCCACATAAATCGAAGTTTGCTAACCCTGGGGACAGTTATTCGTAAACTAAGGTGCATTTCCTAATCTTTTAACTTTGTGACCGGTGGATCTCATTTATGAATTGGGGTATTTTCGTAATTTAATAAAATAATTTATATAAGAGCAACATTAATATATTACGATGATGGGCTGCATAATGGGACCCGAGATGATGGCCCAGTAAGACGAGCTCATGGCCAGAGCTTGCTATAAATACCATCTTCATCGTTTATCTAGTTTACACTCGATTTTAAACTAGAAACAGTTAATACTTTCTGAGTCTTCTAAGATCGATGAGTATAATATCTTACAACTACGAAGAGGCTTGATCTTATCAAAGTAGGTACGTAGACAACTCGAAGTTACTGAGTGCAGCCCGAATCCATTAAAATACTAACTAGTCCGTCTTCGGTCGTATCAGATTTCATCTCCACATGATACATATTTGATCATGCATCATCAATGAAGCAACAATTTCTCCTAAGGGAGGATATGTAGTGAAAACTTATTCAGACAATAAGGGCCTTCCCATAATCCAACCATATATCACCAATATCTATTTAAGTATCCCTAATTCATTTTGTTGGCATGTTCTACAATGCAGCAAGGGAAGAAATGGGCACATACCATATAGAGACTCTAAGCTGACACGAATACTTCAAAACTCGTTAGGAGGAAACGCAAGAACGGCCATCATTTGCACGATGAGCCCAGCTCACACACACGTCGAACAATCAAGAAACACACTCTTGTTTGCTAGTTGTGCCAAACAAGTTAGCACTAGTGCACAAGTCAACGTGGTGATGTCTGAGAAAGCACTGGTGAAACAGCTGCAGAGAGAACTAGCTAGGCTCGAGAATGAGCTTAGAAACTTAAGAGCACTCTCAGCCTCAGGTGGTTCTGCATCTGCATTGAAGGAGAAAGAGCTTCAAATAGAAAAGGTGAGTTATTACTAACAAAGATTTTCAAGTTCAGTGTTTGGACAGATCCTATATACAGAGAACTGTGATTCTTAAGCACTTATTTTGAGTTTCTACAGATGGATAAAGAGATAAAGGAACTAATTCATCAGCGCGATATAGCTCAGTCGCGTTGCCAGGATATGTTACGTTCCGTCTCATCATCAAAATCTTGGGTATGTATGTAGAGATGTTTTCCTTAAAAAACATGTATCGGCACAAAATTATGAGATAATAAACGCACAAATCCTCAGTTTATGGGTAAAATTTTGTTCAAGTACCAAACAATTCAAAAACAAAACAGAGGGTGAAATTATAACATGCTATTGACATGGGGTTTAACAGTAACATGTTTCTAACAGAGGAAATCTGTAATAATTTCTCAAAATTTGATTTTTTTAATTAGGGTCTCACATTCCCCTATTTGTTTCTTCTTCTTCTTCAGGTTAATAGCCCTGAAAAAGGTTCATGGACAGACGAATATCCAGCATCCGAAGCCTCCGAGATAATGGACCCCCTTCGTTTCGATGTTGCTTCTAGAACATCCCATATTTCAGACAAAAATGAAGGTGTGGCTAATGCCCGCAGAATCGAAGATCATTTCCTTGAACAAAACGAAGAACAGTTCTTATCTGATGACACGTCTCCAAGCCTGTATATCGACAAGTATTTTGGTCCTGATCCATGTAAAGACTGGGAGAAAATTGCTCATGTAACTAACAAGAGCTTTGAAGATAACTGTAAGGAAGTTCAGTGTATAGAAATCGATTTCACTAAAAGAAACAGTGTTTCAACTGGATCTTCCCCACAAAGGGGAGATCAGGGCTCAGGTTTTACCACTGAATCTTCCCCACAAGAGGGAGATTTGCAGTCTCCTTGGTCCGCAGATATACCACGGAGCAAAAGCTGTGCAGCAATTATTGCAACAGTCGAGAAATCTTGTCTCGAAGTGACAAACGAAAAAGAAAACGACAGCATATTACAGAATGAAGCTGATAATCAAGAAAGACTTTCTAATGTCTCTACAGTGGAAAAAATTGAAAATCTGTCCACAAAAGATGCTCAAATTCCTTTAATGAATGAAACAGAGGAAAATAAGACACAGAATGAAGACAGCATGGAGAAAACACAAGAAGACTGCGTAAAAGAACTCGATGAGGTTATCAAGCCCGAACTCAATTCCGAGGTAGTTAAGAAGGTTGAGGATGATTCTGTGCAAATGATCAATCCCGAGGTAGTTAAGAAGGTTGAGGATGATTCTGTGCAAATGATCAAGCCCGAGTCAGTTAACCAAGTTGTCAATGATTCGGTGAGAATGAGTTATCCATGAAACGAACTTGATTTATAAGGATTTAATAACATAATTAAAATTAACATGTATCTTTTTAAAAATTATTTCATATAATTTCTTATTGGTTCTTATGGAGGATATTTGGTATCTAGGACATAAAGGATGCAAAAACATCAACAGAAGCAGAGAAAACTGCAGATTATGGCTCCACTAAAGCTGAGAACATTAACCAATCTGTTTCTGATTGGTACACTGAATTTGAGAGGCAGAGGAGTGACATTATTGAACTGTGGAATGCTTGCAACATCCCTTTGGTCCACAGAACCTATTTTTTCCTTCTCTTTAAAGGAGATCCATCTGACGCTGTGTACATGGAGGTGGAGCTCAGACGCCTCTCGTTTCTCAAGAGCGCCTTACATGGAGTCAGAGTCATTAAAGACGATCAGTTTTCCACTCAGGCATCAAGGTACTACTCTTTTTATCATTTCACTATGCATAAGTGAAGCTTAAGATTAGGGATAACTACTTGCACTCCTCCTTAAAACACCTGAGACTTCGCAAAATGAAAAAAACACCCCTTGTAGCCTCCTGATCTTGTTTGGGGGTGAAATTGCATCACTGCGTTTTTTGTAATTAGCATCTCATGCAAGGTGTCTATGTAATTTACCCTAAAAATTATAGTCTTACGACTTCTTAATGCATGGAAAACAGCTTAAAAGCTCTAAACAGGGAGAGAGAGACATTGAGCAAACGAATGATGAAGAAATTTTCAGCAAAGGAAAGGGAGGATCTTTTCAAAAAATGGGGCATTGACCTAAAATCAAAGCAGAGGAGGCTCCAACTATGCCGCCGCCTATGGACTGATACCACAAACATGGAACTTATCATCGAGAGCGCTTCCATTGTGGCGAAACTAGTGGGGTTCAAGGAACCAGGCCAGGCCCCAAAAGAAATGTTCGGGCTTAGCTACTCACCAGATCAAGCAAACCTCAGGTCATCTAGCTGGAGACATAGTCTCCCAATGTAAAGCTTATTGGAGACAGTTAACTAGTTGTTATAATGGGCCGAGGAGTAGTTTAGAATTTTGTTATTAGGTTTCGTTCTAAATCCTAATTCCTCGTGTATGTGTGCGTATAACTGGTTGAGATCCTAACTCTTTCTTCTTTTTCCTTTTGGTGGTGGTTGAGATCCTAACTCAATTTCTAAAGCTCTACCAGATGCAGTAAGGTGTATAAGCTATCAGAATCTATTTATCTGGATTTTCCTTTCTTTTCTTTTTCATTAAGGTGTTCAGTCATCTAATATGTAATCAATAGAATATAGATCTTCTGAAAGGGGAAGAATGAGATGGGGAATATATTGCTTTCTCTAGCTTGATACTATATTTTCATTCTCAGCAAATATATTTTATGGAATATTGCTGTATTAGTCCATAGGATATGCCCCCCTTTCCTTCAGGCCCCATTTATTAACAAACATATAAAAAGTAGTCTCACTGTTTTCAAACTTGCAAAATTACCAACTGGTCAGGGTTTGCAATTAATTTATTTACAAATTAACTCAACTCAGTTGAATCAAAGAACTCATATGTCCATGAGGAAACCACTCCGAAATACAACAAATCAAAATAAAAAGTAGATAGCAAACGTGGACAATATAGCATTTACACAAACCTCAACATTAACAATTGAATTACGATTTGAGTACAGCACCCTCTATAATTTTCCAACCTGGCTTTGCAAAGGACATTTCGTACCTTGTTGTATAGGATGTATTATACGAGTCATTATTCTCGGGATGAGCTACATCAGTTAGCTGTGCTGACTCCTCGAGAGTTGCTTCTACAATAGCACGACGACCATCAACTGACACTGTTACGCTATCAATGTTAAGGTTCAAAAGTTGGTAATCCCAAAACCAGCCATGATGTGCGATTTCAGCTGCTCTCTCTGTCCAAATCTTTAGCATTTGACCATCCAATACCTGCCAGTATAATTCTTGTTACCTATAGGAGACTAATATATGCAAAATAGAAAGAAATGATGAATAAAATCCCTGTAAAATTGATCAGTACAAGTATTCTCTTCCACCTTGAAGGAAATGGTGGAGAATTCAAAAAAAGAAGTGACTTATAGATGTAGATAAATACCCCCAGGATTTTCTCTTTCTTTAAACAAATTTTGTGGCTGCTAATTCTCTATAGAAGTTCTCAATTTTAGGTTTAGGTTTTTATGTTATAATCTAAAATGTCATATAAATATAGTAGAGAAATCCTTTCAACCCAAAATGGATTGAGCACTCTCGAAAGAAGTTTACAAACATAACCAGTGCCATTTCCCACAGCTCAATTTTCTTCGTCTTGTTTTTTTCCTCATCATCTCTTCAATGAGAACCCATGAAGAATACATACGAATACAAGTTATAGCGTCCAAAATTCTAAAATTTACTTCCTTTGAGTAGTCTATACTCATATTGAAGTTGAAGCCCTTCAAACAAGAAGGGTTTAAATCACACCACATGTAGCTCTATGCAAAACTTAATATGGCAAGATAGAGTAGATAATGCAACATAATGATGCAATAAACACGGGAAAGGGTTAGGTGGCAGGGAATTGGAGTATTTATATGATTCATCATCATCCTATATGAAATCAAGTACAAGGAATAAATGAGCAATTATGTATAAGTCTGACATTACTAAGAAATTTTCACCTCTGACAATTTTCCAAGACAATGATCAGGACCAAGAGCTAGGGACTTGACATTTTGCCACTTACGCACAAGACTTTCAGCAAACCTTGCATCCATACGAGGTACTTCATCAGAGTCTTCAACTATTGTGGCCCCTGAAAGTAATTTATTCCATTTCAAAGTATGAAAAGGACAGACCAATAACCAAAGACGGGAAGAAAATTAAAAGTTCACTTCCTGAGCAAAAAGTAAGTACTTTGAAGGATAAAGAGAAAATATAAGACCCCATGCAATTCAAATTGGTTGTAACGAACCACTAATTAATATCGACATGTATTTACTAAATCATACCCACATTGATGACATCAGAAGCCATAGCTGTGCCCACGTCTTTACGAAGATTGGAAGAGTTGTTTCTACGCGGCATGAATTTCAACCCCATCAAAGTCAGCAAACCAACCGCCACACCAGCACACATAATCTTTACAGTTACATCTTTAATATTCTCGGTAATAACTTCTTGCTGCTCATTAGAACGATTCGCCTCCAAATCTTCACCTCTATAAGAACCATCTTGATTAATATAAACTCCATTACCCTCACTTGTCACTGGTAGTTCATAACTATTTTTCTCATTCTCAAAAATTCTAACATTCTTTTCCCCATTGCCAATAGGAAATACTTTCTGTAGTGCCTGAATTGCACTTTCTTTCACATTGTCAAGCACAGCAGTAGCCTCGGCCCCAATTCTAGCTATAGCTGCTGCTGCAGCCAAAGGCGAACTTCCAACACCTTCTAATCTTTCTAAGTATCTCAAAACTGTTGAATCATCATAATAATCTCCTAGTTTGAAACTGACGTCTTGTGTCTCTCTAAATCTAGGAAATACCACTTCCATCAACCATGTCTCTAACAGTTTGCATAAACCTGGAAGAAGATCATCTTCTTTGTCATCCTTAGAGTGTTCTATGACAAAGTTAACAATGGATGGATCTCTATAAGGTGAGTCCTCATTGTCCAATCCTAACCATACACGACATTCATCAACCTCTCCAACTAGAAGAGAACAAAGACCCCTTTCAAGTGCAAAGTCTATTTCACGATTTTCACGAACACTATAGGCAGATGAGGAGCTCCCTATAGCTGTTATTTTAGTTTGCTGAAGTTGCTGGAAAAGATTGTCAGCATCTTGGATAAGATGAGGCTTTTTACTTATAAATGCTTGAGAAACTAAAGCAAGTGCCACTCCATAAACTTCAAAACTTTCTGCAGGTATGTTACTTGGCGTAGCGGCAAAGAGATCAACCTTCACATACAAAATAAAAAAATTCAGTGTCGTATTTACGATCAAGGGCAATTTAGAGATTCGAATCTAAATTAATAATATATGTGTAGATTTATTTAAGGACTATGAATTATGGGCGATAGCCATTACGATCATTAACTGATTAAGGAGTTAAAAAGGAATGACTGGTGGCCATTAAACACGTGTATAAATATAAAAAATCAGATCATTAAGGAGTATTGCTTAATCGCTCTAAAACAACCACGAGACACTATTTTCTGAAAGAGAGCTGTCAAATTTGTCGTATCGTAGGTCGGACCCAGTCAATCGCTGCCTCGCTTCCCAAAGCATTTTGGCTGGGGGTTTACCACCCTGACCCTAATTTAATTTCCGCACCACGTCACCTTGTGAAACCACATACTCCAACACAACCAAGACAAATGATGGCTTGAACTAGAAATTGCAACCATTAAAATGCAAAATGTACCTGCTCAGTGGCTGTCATATGCAGGAAAGCCTCATTCATGAAATCTTCACGTGTAAAACCCCCCGCAATAGCAGCTGCACCACCTCCTCCCACAGACCATAAAATATTCCGTAAACCTTGAAGACCCTCTCTTCTTCTTGACTGGTACTCATCAACAAGTGGTAAGGCCAGGAGCTCTAGAACACAGCGGGGACTGATCTCCTCTAAGGTTTCATCAATCTGAGCTTGTAAGTCAGGGGCGAGATTGCTTGCACCTTCTTCCTGCATTGAAAAAGATTCATTATTTCCAAATATGCGTAGTATGGGCATGATCAGCATAACTAAATAGCATCATTTGAACTCTACCTGCAGCAATTTGAGCGCCATCTCAAGCACCTCACAGCCTCTAATAAAGTCCGGTGGTGACAGTGCCATAGCATCCCTTGATAGATCAACATAAGCAAGCGCCATGGATAACAGAACATCTTGCTTAAATGACTTGGGCAGCCTCTCTTTCAACAAGCTCTCTGCGATTTGAAGAACCAACTCCGTCTCCCCAGATTCTTGCAACACACATAAGGCTCCAGGAACCTATAAAACCCATTAAAGTAGAACCTTAAATTTGGTGCAAGTAAAAAAAATTCTCATTTATTATTGCAGAAGTAAAAATATGCATTAAAGTAATCCATTTACAATCCTTTGCAAAATAGTGAAAGAAAAACCACCAAAACTAGCAAATTTACCATGTTTACAACTGCATTATTAGGGTTGAAAGATGAACCAAACTACACGATAATCACTCGGGTTTGATCGTCAAAATGAGCTCGGTTCCTTTAACATATCAAATTAGGCTTGCACATCTATTTCTGTTTGAAAGTTTTTGAAGCTATGTTCTAGCTCGGTTTTATCAGTAAAAAGGAACAAATCATGTATATACAAAATCAAGGTACTCGAGCTCGATTAAAGCTTATTGCGCTCGGTTTAGTTAACAATCAAATCAAGCTCAAAAACTAATTATGAAAATGGATAACACTTCAAATAAGCTTGAACAAGTATTTATTTGGTCGACTCAGCTGAATCACATCCCTATGAATTAGCTTCAAATTCAATTATAAAGGTAAGATATTTCTCAATTTGAAAACAATGTGCAAAAAACGAGAAATTCTAAACCTTATCCCAGGGCACTTGAGTGAGAATGGTATCATATTCATCCTCCGCAAGGCCTTGATTGTACTCCCTGCGAGAGCTAGGGTTAGCCAGGGTCTCACAAGCAGCTTGCAAAATCTGGCGCCGGCTTATCAACACGTCATCGCTGTACCCATACTGCGGCGGCTTCGAAACCCTAGCATCGTAGGCGCGTCGAATGCCGTCGCCGAGGAAATGCGACTCGGCACCGAGCACTCTGTAGAAGTCCAGCGGCATTGACACGTAACGCTCGGGGAGCGAAGGTAGGGGTGGCGGCGTAGAGTTTGCGACGTCGGGAGGATCTGACGTGGAAGGGAGGAACTGGAAGTCGCCGAGCAGGCGGTCCGCCCATTTACTGGTGGTAGGGCCGCCGCTGACGGCGGCGCGTGGTCGCAGATGGAGGTTTTTGGTTGTTCGTGGAGGTGAGAGTAGGCGGGGACTGTAGATTCCGATGCTTAGCTGTGTTAAAGCTTCCATTGTTGAGTGAGATTGCAAGCGGTGGTGTTAAATGTGTTTTTCAGGCGATTACAATTTATCCAATTGAAAATAAATTAAAAAAATATCTGAGAACTATATAATATATTTGAAGGGAAGATGATTTACTCTATCATTTTTCTATGTTTTGATTTGTATATTTGATTTATTGATCAAATAAATTATGGTAAATTTAGATAAAGTATATACAAAAAAAAAAAAAATTATCTCCACTCAAACCTATTATATGAAGTATTTTCAAACTACAATATAGTGCCATAATTTCTAATAGTTTTTTATTCGATTAATTAATTTACTATCGATGAACAATCGGTGAAAAACACATTGTGTATAATATTTTTCTTTTTAAAATATATTTAAATTTGAGTTAGCATTGTCATATATAATATATATATATATATATGACTTTATCATATACACTCAATTTATTTTATTTTGGTAAATATACTTATGAAATGTGGCTCCCTAATTGCAGGCATTAACCCTTAAAGCTAGTTGGAGAATGGAAAGTTAATGGATTTTCTGAGTTGGGCCATAAATCAAGCCCAATTACGTTTTCTTGTTGGGCCATGATTTGTGTCACCAACTCAATAAACGGCCCAAGCAACAACTTTTTCTTTCTTGTTCGTCCTAGTAATTGCCCAAACAAAAACTATCCATTATATTATACGAAGTTATTTTGTGGTCTAGAGCTCTTCGAATAATCACATACAAAATTTTGAAGCTCAAAATAATATTGTATAGTTACTTAAATTCCATGTATATATATTACGTCTTTAAACTCTTTTGGTTCACAAATTACTTTGGAAAAAATATTTATATTTATATATTTACCCTAATTTGAAACGAGACATCACACTTTTAAATGGTTCGATTTAATTTTTTCTAATATATAATCTCAACATATTTACGTGCTAGAAAAATGAAATTTGGACCTCATATTTAAACAATGACTTAGTAGCTTTAGAACAGCATTCTCTAATTTTTTTTCCTTTCACCCAAAACAAAAAAAAAACAATTGGCGAATTTAGCAATTCTATTTGCAGTCATATTGGATACATGTATATTAATTGTTAGGAATTAAACTATTAAAGATAATTATGAAGATCAAACTAAACATTTGATAATTGTATCCTAATAATTCAAGTCTTTAACTGAGATGATATTCCTAAAATAAAAATTAGTAATGGTCTAAAAAGAAGATATTGACAATAAATTTGGGTTCACATTTAAGCATTGCACTTTTGTGATTTCATTAATGGGCAGAGATGATGGAATTGATCCTGGCTTCAGCCAATTTAATTCCCCTTCTTGTGGTAGATGGGGCCGTTTACAAATTTAATTCTAATAATAAATATATATATATATTTTTATTAACTAAAAATATTAGAGAGAGACTAAAATTCGTAATGACCAATATAAAAAATACAAAATATATTACTTTACAAAGCTCGTTTTTGTGTACAATCCAAATACGTAGTTTGAATCAAATATTTTTATTTTAGCCCATAATATATTCATATAAAATGATGAACTCTAAGTGTTTAATAAGATTCAGACTCAAGAGTTCAACTAAATTAATCGATAAAAAACGAGTATTAAATATTAATATTAGTAAAATAGTATATCTTTGATTGAAGCAAATTTGGACCCCCATAATATAAGGGGAAAGGGTGGTCCAAAGTGGCATGGTTCACAAGACTCACAACTTGGGGATGACTATTTAAAGAAGCAGGACCTTATAGGACCAAAGTTTGTTGCATATATTACTCGTATTTGTATATGCTGAAAAAATAGCATTTTAGTCCCGTAACTTGGCTCAAGTTTATTTTTAGTTTTATTCGTTCTGACTTTCTCAGATTAAGAGGGTGTTTGGCTAAGCTTATTTAAAACATCTTATAAGTTGTAACAACTTATAAGATGTTTTAAGAACTTATAAGATGTTTGGTCTTATTTAAAAAATAAGCTCTCAAGTGTTTGGATAAAATAAGTTTATTGGGCTTATAAGATGTTTTCAAATATTATAAGAAAGAATTTGTGTAATTATAAAAATAAAAAATAAAAATCGGAGAAGGATATTGTTAGAAAGGAGGAAATTAGATAAGGTTGTTATGTTTTTAACAATATAAACAATATCAAAAATTTAAGATTTTGAAATAAGTTGGGTTTGGCTAACTTATTTCTTATTTGCTTATAAGACCCAAACATCTTATTTTTGGGTCTTATAAGATCTTATTTAAAAAAATTATCCAAACACTTGCATAGAGCTTATAAGCTCTCAAGCACCTTATAAGATGTTTAAAAGAGCTTATAAGCTTAGCCATACACCCTCTTATTCTCATAACTTTCAAAATATCTTATATTTGGTCCCACTGTCCTAAATCTAACGGTCAACTATGTTAGTCAACATTTTAAGCAATTTTTTTTGAAGAATTCATGCGTGAATAGATATACTCATAAATAGATTATTCTATATTATGATATTTTTATTTAATACCACATGCCTTTTATGGATAAAATCTCTAAAAAAAAGTGTGGTCAAAGTGTTGACTATGGTGTTGAGGGTTAGATTTTGGACAGTGGGATCAAAAGTGAGATATTTTTAAAGTTATGGGACTAAACGTGTTATATTCCTAGTGAATAAGATCGAAATTGAAATTGGGATAAGTAAATGATGAAAAATGTAATTTTCCCTATTTATGCACTTTGTGCATTAACTGTGAATAACTTCCCAAATTAATATCATGTAATAATGATAATTGGGTGAGAATAAGGTGAGGCATTCATTGGTTTTTAATTTTGTTTGAACTTTTTAACCAATCACAATGTAATTATAAATTTTTGTTGTATGATTGATTTACCATGTAAAAAGAGTAACAAACACAAAATAATGTTGTTATCCATGTTACTAATTATTTTGTTCAATTCGAGTTTGAATTAAAATTTTCTTTTATCCACTTTTGAGTCATCTAAACTTGGCCAAATGCAAGAGCTAAAAAGTTCAAAATCTAAGAATAAATTAATTTCGATAATTTTTGTTTTTTTTTTTGGATGACGAGGGAAACCCGCAGCCGCTACCCTTTCGGGTGCGCACTGGGTAAACCCCGCTCTTGTGTAATAGCCTGCAAACCACACAAGAGAGGTAAACCAGCCTAGGTTGCCCATAGCTGACAGGCTCACAATAGAGAAGGCAAATAGGCATTCCCTGAAATAGCTATAACTATTTTGGGCTATATTTTTTATTGCTCTATCATATATTCTTTGAGTTATGTAGCTCAAATTCCTTCTTTAGGCCCCATGTGAATATTCTTTCAAATTTATTACATCTCTAATAAACCCTCTTTGATAAATGTATTTGAACTATACATTTCAGTGTTCATGTGTAGGTTGAAAATATTACAAAAATCTAACACAAAAAATAATTATAGGAATTTAGCTTGTATTTAGCTAAGTTACATTCTAACTAGAAATTGGTTTGATTAAAGCAGAACTCTTTGTGACACTAGTAATTACTGAATCGATTTATAATACATTTATATAAAATACCGAAATTTATAACAATATTAAATTTTGAATTGAGTATAAAGCTATGGAAGTCACTTCTAGACCACTAGGTGGTACAAAATAAAAAAAAAAGGTTAAATTAATGATAAACATCTTATTCAAATATCTCAATTAAAATTACTTAATTAGACTAATCAAGCCAAAAAAATTATAATCAACTAAATTGGACTTAAAAAGGATGAAAAAACCTAAAATATTAGAACAACATACAAGCGGCGCGTGGTGTTGAACTAATGATGTTAAATCCCTTACTAGACTACACAAACAAACAAAGTGCCAAAAGGCATCTTTTCTTTTCTTCTTTTAAAGAAAATTTTATATTGGTCCGGTTTTAATAAGTTAATTTTTTTTTTAAATAAAGTGTTTAGGAAAAATATTTTTTTATTTTTTATCTTAAAATAAATAAAAGACGAGCTATTTTAAAATCAGTCTATCATAAAATCATTTATCTTAAAACATATTCAATTCTGCTTTTTTTTTTAAAATTCTATAATATAATGAATTTCTTTATTAAACAATGCCTTTTATATATCATATAAATAAATATGAATACTGAATAGACTCTATTAGTAATTATCCACCTTTTAAAACCCATTGTCCAAAATATGGAAAAATTAAAGTTATAATAGCACTACACCCTCTGCACACACACACAAGCGCAAAACATATGGCGTTGGTATTGCTGCTGCTACCAAACGCTCCCTCTGCGCACTTCTAAACCTCCACTCCGACACACATAAACCATTCTCATTTCTCCCCATGCCAACGGCTAGTATTGTTATTCTCCTCTCGGTGGCGCTCTGCGCCACACTAACGTGCGCCGCGGGCCTCGGCTCCGAAATTCAAGCGTTACTCTCGTTCAAAAACAATCTCTACGATCCACGTGGCGCCATGGACGGCTGGGACGCGACCACTTCCGCCGCGCCGTGCGACTGGCGGGGCATTCTTTGCTACGACGGCAGGGTTAGAGAACTCCGATTGCCGCGTCTTCAGCTCAGCGGCACTATCAGCGACGAGATTGCTAACTTGCGCCAGCTGCGGAGGCTAAGCCTGCACTCGAACAACCTGAATGGTTCCATTCCACGCGCGCTATCCGAGTGTTTACTCCTACGCGCTGTCTACCTGCAGTATAACTCTTTCTCCGGGGAGATTTCACCTGCATTTTTCACTAATCTAACGAATCTTCAAGTCTTAAACTTTGCGCACAATTATATCACCGGAGAAATCTCAGGAGACCTTTCAACGAGTCTGCGAATACTCGATCTCTCGTCGAACTCATTTACCGGAGATATTCCGGCGAACTTCACGGCGGCACACCAGCTCCAGCTGATTAATCTCTCGTTCAACGCTTTCTCCGGCGAGATTCCGGCGACGATCGGAGCATTGCAGCAGTTGCAATACTTATGGCTGGACGGTAACAATCTGTACGGAACGATTCCATCGGCGATTTCTAATTGTTCGGCGCTTGTCCACGTCAGCGCAGGGGATAATATCTTATCCGGCGTCGTTCCAGCGACTATGGGGTCACTTACAAGTCTTGAGGTTGTTTCTTTGCCTCATAATCAGCTAACCGGCGTCGTTCCGTCGTCATTGTTCTGTAACATTTCGGTATTGAATGCCACAATTAGGATTCTTAATTTGAGTTTTAATGCGTTCACGGGTGTAGAGAATAATAATGTTGGTGAAACGTGTGTGAGTGTGTTGGAAGTTTTGGACCTTCACGAGAATCAGATAAATGGTGTGTTTCCTGACCTTTTAATGAATTTTTCTTCATTGAAGGTTCTTGATGTGTCCAGCAATTCGATATCGGGTAATTTACCTGGTAATGTTGGGGATTTGTTGGTTTTGGAGGAGTTTAGAGTGGGGAACAATTCATTAACTGGTGAAATCCCAGGGAGTTTTACGAAATGTGGGGGTTTAAGAGTGCTTGATCTGGGGAAAAATCATTTTTCAGGATTGATACCTGAGTTTTTTGGGGAAATGAAGAACTTAAGTATGTTGTTTCTTGGTGGGAATTCGTTTAATGGTTCGATTCCTGTGAGTATAGGAAATCTTTCTTCGCTACAGGTGTTGGACTTGAGTGATAATAAGTTAACTGGGACTGTGCCTCTAGAGTTGATGAGGCTTAGAAACTTGAGCACTCTGAATTTGAGTAACAACAAATTTTCCGATCAAGTGCTGGTAAATATTGGGGAATTGAGAGGGTTAGAGGTTCTGAATATGAGTGGTTGTGGGTTTTCGGGGGTGATTCCGCCAAGCATTGGAAATCTCTTGAGGCTCACATCTCTTGATTTGAGTAAGCAAAATTTGTCAGGAGAGTTGCCTGTAGAGCTCTTTGGTTTGCCAAGTTTACGAAACGTGGCTTTGAATGAGAATTCATTTTCTGGGGATGTGCCTGAAGGTTTTAGCAGCTTGTCTAGTTTGCGGTATGTCAATCTTTCATCAAATGCTTTTTCTGGTGAGATTCCAGCTACTTATGGATTCCTCAGATCATTGACATTTCTTTCACTATCTCATAATCGAGTAAGTGGTTCAATTCCAATGGAATTGAGCAACTGTTCTAGTCTTGAAGGTTTAGATCTCAGAGAAAATGAATTAACTGGCGAAATTCCGGCTTATTTTTCCCATTTGTCTCATTTACGGAGTCTTGACATTGGTCACAATGGTTTAACAGGTGAAATCCCAGAAACCATTTCTAATTGTTCATCTTTGGTTACTCTCTTATTGGATTCAAATCACATCTCAGGCTATATTCCAGACACATTAGCCAAATTATCAAATTTAAGATATCTCGATCTCTCTTCAAATATTCTGACCGGGGTTATCCCAGCAAATCTTTCCGTACTCCCTGCCTTGCAACATCTAAATTTGTCAACTAATAATCTCGAGGGTGAAATTCCAGAGGCATTGGCTTCTCGGTTTAGCAATCCTTCTGTGTATGCTATGAACAAAAACTTATGTGGGAGGCCATTGAAAAAGAATTGCAAGGATGTGAAAAGGCGTAAGAGAAGGAGATTGATTATTTTCATAGTTGTGGCTGTGGCGGGTAGTTTGGTGCTGTTGTTATGCTGCTGTGGGTACATATACAGTCTGCTGAGGTGGCGTAAGAAACTGAGAGGGGCCGCGGGAGAGAAAAAACGAAGCCCTAGTCCCGGTTCTCAAGGGGCACGTGGAAGTGGAGAAAATGGCGCGCCAAAGCTTGTTATGTTCAACAATAAGATCACATATGCTGAAACTGTAGAAGCAACAAGACAGTTTGATGAAGAAAATGTGTTGAGTAGGTGCAAATATGGGCTATTATTCAAAGCCACATATGCTGATGGTATGGTCCTTGCAATTCGACGCCTTCCCAACACGTCCATTGCAGAAAACATCTTTCGTAAAGAAGCTGAATCTTTGGGCAAAGTTAAACATCGCAATTTAACCGTTCTTCGTGGATATTACTCGGGCCCGCCTCCCGATATGAGACTTCTTATCTATGACTACATGCCTAATGGAAACTTAGCTACCCTTCTTCAAGAGGCTTCACACCAAGAAGGGCACGTTTTGAACTGGCCGATGCGCCACCTCATCGCCCTAGGAATAGCTCGTGGGCTCGCGTTCTTACACTCGGTAACTATCATACATGGAGATGTGAAACCACAAAATGTCCTATTTGATGCTGATTTTGAAGCCCATCTATCCGATTTCGGGTTGGATAAAATGACTATTGCCACACCAACTGAAGCATCAACTTCTGCCACTCCAGTTGGTACTCTAGGGTATGTAGCGCCAGAATTGATATTGACAGGGGAAGCGAGTAAAGAAGCGGATGTGTATAGTTTCGGGATTGTGGTGTTGGAGATACTAACCGGGAAAAAACCGGTTATGTTCACAGAGGATGAGGATATTGTGAAATGGGTTAAGAGGCAATTGCAAAGGGGTCAAGTTTCCGAGTTGCTTGAGCCCGGTTTGCTCGAGCTCGACCCCGAGTCGAGCGAGTGGGAAGAGTTTTTGTTGGGTGTGAAAGTTGGATTGCTTTGTACAATGCCTGATCCGATCGAACGGCCAGCAATGACCGATGTGGTTTTCATGCTCGAGGGGTGTCGGTTAGGCCCGGAGATGCCTTCGTCTAATGATCCGACAATGCTTCCTTCGCCAACTTGAGAAATCAAATTTCTGCAAATAATTTGTTCATTTGTGTACTCATTCATGTATTCTTTGCATGTTTGAATGATTAGAGTTGATTTCAAGTTTTTAGTAGTTGAATGCTTTTGATCAAATTCAATGTTTTTTGTGGTACCTGTTCTGATGCAAATGCAAATGCTTCTAATTCTATTGTGATGTTTGTGGTCATTGGTGGATTGGTGAAAATAGATTTGGTGTTTGGAGGAGTACGTTTTGTACTACTAACTCTTGGAAAGTTGCATTATTTTGAATAGCAAGATCTCAAAGACAATATGAAAACTAAAATCCAAGTGTGAAACACAAAAATTTGAAACTTTTTAAATTGTAGAGCCTTGTGAATTATAATATCCCATATACGGTAATTTTATGTCACATCGAATTCAACAAACTCAATATAATATTCAACGCTCATTTGGGATTCAATAAGCGGTTTTCACTGCCCAATCATCATCCCTACTTATCTATTACTTTACGTTCTATTAGAACGTAAAGTAATGTGTCATTTATAACATACTGAATCTGTTGAACAAGTATATAGAATTTTCTAGGGGTGTAAATGAGACCGAGTCAAGGCAATTTTCTTAGGGGTGTAAATGAGATGAGCCAAGCTGAGCACATATATGCTCAAACGTTTTTGGACTACAAACGAACTTTAAACTTTATATTTGAGCTTAGTTTGATTGTTAATCGATCTGAACTCAAATGAGTTTTAATCGAGTCGAACACGAGCCAAGTTCGAATAATTTGATTATTTTATTACTAATCAAATCGAGTTCGAATGGAGCTTCAAAAATTTTGAAATACAAAGAAAGATGTTTAAGGTTGATTTTATTAACGAGTATTTATCAATTCAACTTAGAATTGAATATTAGAAGCTTGGAAACAACTCAATGATTACATCAATGTTTATTTATGAGTTATGCCGCTTGTAAACATGATGAGCAAAATAATATTATCTTAATTTCTCCCAAAAATCCTCGTCTCCAATCTTTTGCTCATTATATATTTTCAGGAAAAACTGGTGGAAGCCCCATCAACATCCCTGATTCCCGCCAAAAAGAGTAAATTCTCCAATTCACTAAAATAACTATTAAAAAAATTATAATACATTAAAAAAAAGGACACCTGATATTGTTATTAACTGCATGCACTATTATTATTAGAAAAATAATTTAAATGAAAAGTAGCCGTTACAGTGGGGAGTGATTAAAATCTGGAAAACCTGGCAAGAAAGACAGTGTCTGTTTTTTTAATCGGGAAAGAGCATAATCTCTGTTTGGGGGGGCGTGAAAATGTCGGATTGGCTTATTTTTTGGGCAGTTTGGATAATACGTTAATTTATCATTTGACCAGTCACGTGGGTCCCATGACTTGTCGTTTTCCAACATGTTGTAAGTCACTTTTGTATTCATGAGGGGTCTTTGTGCAGTGTGGGGGAGTCAATTTAAGGGGTCGTTTGGCATGATTAACAATCATGCACATTACAAGGTTCAACTAAAATCCTTTAATGTTTTTTGAAAATTAAATTTGATTGGAATTTGGGAGTGTGAAAATTGATATCTATGAACATGCTATAACTCTTATCATCAAAGCTTGCAATATTGCGTAAACATGAATTTTATTGGGCAAATAAGACTAAATCAACAATTTAAGAGGCCGAATTCAAATGAATGTAATTGAATTATTTACGTACATGGTCGTGTAAAATCAAAATTAATTTGTAGTTGTAGTGAACTAAATTGGTTAAATTCCAGTAGTAGCTTCTAGAGTTGTACCTATACCAACTACTAAATTTGGAGAGTTACGAGTTAAATTTTATAATACTTTCCACTTTTTGCCAAAAGTATTCTTTATGAAAGAGCAATGGAATTTTATATGAAAATCAAGGAGATTAACCATTTGTCCTGAATATTCAATTTAGATTATTCGGGTCATATTACCATAGGGTCGGGTCATGTGTCAGCCTAACTCAACTTTTTTATGGAGCTTGATCTATTGTCATTTTTGGTGTAATTTATTACGTATTCAGGATATTTTTATTTATTTGTATTATAGCTAGATTTTGACAAATCAAACACCAAAAATACTCAAATCATAGTAAGAATCTAGTTCTAGTAAGAGCTCTAAAAGCATCCTCTTATTAATCACTTTACTATATGAATTCTTAGATTGGTTAATTCAATTTTCGAATCCAAAATTTAAGGACCACTATCAAAGAGACTTTGTTTTGTCTAGTAGACCTAAGCCCAACTTGTCCCTTGGGTTTTGTCTTTTAGGCCTATTATTGTCATCCAAGTTGTATAATTGGGCCTGATTCGTGAAGCAGATCATACAGCCATAACTCCATAGAATAAGAAAAGTAGGCTTTCTTGTCTCTCTACCTATTTTTGTATTTTGTAACAACAATTTTTAAAAACAACATTAAGCAAACACATTCTAATCTTCATGCATAAGGATACTAGATTACCTAGTAGAAAAGATTGAAAAATCATCACAAACCTCCCTTATTTCTTTTCTATTGCCATTTCTGGATTATTATATGATGATTTTTGAACTTTCGATATATAGAAAAGAAATAGAAAGAGATAGACTAGAAACGACATCTGTTATGTCAATGACACCAAAGGGGTATTAAATGAATGGAATTGGGATATGGATGGAATATAATGAAATAGAGCCACTTTGAGGTTCCCTCTGAAATGAGGCATGGAAGGGAGCCACTACGGAGAAGTTCCGGGAGTTACGAAGGAGGGTTCGAGCTCATATTGGTCATGGAATTTTCATAGTACACAATTTTATGAATACATGAATTTTCGTAGTACTAAATTTTTGAGAAATTCATGGTACACATTTTTTGAGATATTTTTAAAATTCAAAACCCAATACAAATTTCTAAGAAATTAGGCTCATTTGCAAAACTGAATTGACCAAAAACCATTCATACTTAACTCGGTTAGTCAGTTCACATCATAATCAACAATTTCTCCCCATTATATATAACAAGAAACAGTCGTAATAAAAACAGCTATTCTGTGTTAAAAATAAAATAAATACCACAAACCTTAAGTGTGAAATTGTAGAAATAGAGTGGATATTCATCAAAATAATACAAGGAAATAGTTTTAACAAATCAAATGGGGTTCTTGCAAGATACAGCACCATAAATTTATTCATGAAAAATCAAACTTCTCATCTACTATCTACCGTCATACACATGAAATGCTCAATTCTTCAGGCCAAGCAAACTGTTACACCACATATAAAAGCTTGAATCAAAACCATTGCCACAGTAAAACTACCATTCTAATAACAATATTATGATTATTACTCGATAGCATGAAATGGATACCTGTGAATGAAGCGTGTTGTTCTACTCTGCTCTGGACTGACCAGCACGAGAAGAAAGGATAATACCAACAATGAGACCATAAAGAGCCAAGGCTTCAGCGAAAATGAGGATAAGAATCATTCCGACAAAGAGCTTTGGTTGTTGGGCATTGGCTCTGTCAAAGGTAATAACAAGGAAACAGTAAGAATGACGTCTATCATTTCAAGAATTATTTGAAGGAAAGCAGATAATAGATTAACACCATCAGTGTAATCATGGCGATATTTTTGAATCCAATCGAACAATGAATTTATGAGCCCTAAACTTTAGTTTTCTTATCCTTTGTGCAAGAAAAAGACGGGCAACTTGCAACAAGTTACAAACTTTACACTAACTCGTTTATTACTCTCTCTGGTAACTTAAACTTACTTCAGATTTCAATCCGATGGCATTAGCCCATTCATGTTCTCTCTCCAGAGCTACACTTCACCTTCTTAACTAGGAAGAAAGCAGCTAACTAAATGAAAGCAGCTAACTAAATGCATGACATCTAGAATCACAATTTGGTTCCAAAGAGAACTTCAGAAACTTATAGAAAAACCTTTAAGATCACACCCTAGGTTGCTAATGTTGAGTTTTACATTTTTACCAATATACAACACAAGATATAAAGCTACAAGATTAAAAAAGAATGGTGAAGCTTAAAGGTACCTCGAACCCAAATTTTGCCTCCAATATTTAGAAAAAAAATGTGACTGGAGTGTTAAGTTTGATTGATCGCATCGAAGAAACACTTTGAAAGTACAGGCCTCGATCAGTACACCCACATAGTGTTCCAAGTCACCATAGGTTGTCATTTGTCAATAATTGCACAGTTGACCACTAGATGTATACATATTGCATGAACTAAACTCAGCTATGTTCAGTCCTTCAGGAGGAGGATGTGACAAACGAACAATAAAATGAACCTATTACGTTCATGGAGGTACTATTACTAAAGCAGTTTGAAAAAGATTCTAAGAATCTAGTATCTAAAGATTCACAAGGTGTACAAGTCTAAAGTAACGACTTTCACAACAGAACTTCAACTTACTCAACGAACTAAAAGAAAAACAAATCAATAATAACCACAGAATTCAATACACAACTTGATCCTTTCCAAAATCAACCAACAAATCCGCTCCAATAAACTTCAAAACAAGCAATAACTCAATAGCCACATACTAATCCAAACAAGTATAAAACAACCAATACCAAGTCAAATCACCATCACTCGATCATTCAAATCAACTAGATCGATCTAGATATTAAAAAAAAAAGAATACCTGACACCAGCATCTCCGACAATTCCAATAGCCATACCAGCAGCAAGGCCGGCGAGACCACAAGCGAGTCCAGAAGAAAGATGTGCGTATCCATCAAACAAGTAGTAAGACTTGGCCTTAGGGTTAATACCTGTACTAATAATGACAGCAATAATCAATCCATAAATACCGAGAACACCAGCCATAACCACCGGCACAATTGACTTCATCACGAGCTCCGGCCTCATCACGCCCATAGACGCCACACCAACGCCGCTCTTCGCCGTTCCGTAAGCCGCTCCCATACCTACACACAATTGAAGTTAATGCGACAATCAAACATTAGATTGGATCCGAGAAACTAGGGTTTGGATTAGTGGTTACAGGAGAAGACTAGGGCAGCGGCGGCGCCGAGGAAGCCGAAGAACGGTGCCGTTTCATCGCCGCTGAAGGTCGAAGACATCTTTGATCGATTGGATTTGTGCTGTGCAGAGATCGGATCTAGAGAGAGAAAAGGATGAGATAAAGAGAAGCTTTTTATTTGTTAATTATATATATATATATATATATTTACTACGTGACAATCACAAACAATAATATATTTGATTGATTGGGGGAACTAGGGAAGTGGAGGGATTGTTATATCAATGTGAAGTGGAAATTACCTTTGTGCCCCTATATATATGGAATTACTTTGACTAATAAATAGTATTATGTTTTTGGCTCTTTTTATTAGTACTTTAAAGTTTTAATATTATATGTTGGACGTTATAACATGAACTTGAAAGGACATGTAAAATCTATGACAGAGAGTACATTGAATGGCAATAATTTCTTAGTCAAATAATTACTTTTACAACCTTTGTTTTAAAGACCGGTTCCAGGTCAAACCGGTTGAACCAACCGGGTTGGGCTGGGTTTCAAAACATTGGGGATAAGTCTGTGTGACCTGTCTTTTATAATTGCAATTTAATGAAAAAAATCAATTCGCAATTGATAATGAACAAAATAATTATCATATAATTGAAATCTCAGCTAGTTTAACACGATTTTTCAGCGAAAAAAAGTCCAATCAAAATCATACAATAAGTCCAATCGAGAACTATACAACAGTAGATAAAAACCTCGTCTAATTTTACATTTCCAATCTAAACGCAAAAATTATCTCAACCATTCGTCAAGAAGTAACCCTTTATGCCCAGCAAACGCAATCACTGAAAACGTTGCAGCAATTTTTTGCTTTCCAAGTTACATGGTAAGCAATAAACACAAACAAAACACCAGTTGGAGATTTATATTGTAAAATCCCTTCTGTATTAAAGCAAAATAAATGAAATATGATATAACTATACAATCAACAAACATCAACTATCAACCTTCTCAAGCTGGGGCAAATCACCACACTTCTGATTCAAAACTTCGATAATAACCTTTTCACAAACACTGGGAATTTGTAATTAAGTTAAACTTTATGGCCTTGGGCATGCGAACGCATACTTCAGATTATCTTGCTAATATTATCAGCAGTATGAGACCAGCAAACAGATTATAGAGAAAAGCCATCTCAAACCTTTATAGCGTGATCTGAAATCATCAAAGGACAATTTTTTTTACCAAATCCCGCAAATTAATTGAATCTCCTCAGCAGGGGTCTTTGACTGGGTTCAACCATGAAATCAGAGCTATTTCTCCTTGCAAACATATAAAAAGACAAACTGAAATCCAAATGAAAGGGAAAACCAGAAAATCTTTGCAAATAATGTTGTCCCAGGTGCAGATTATTTAATCAGCTGATAATAATAATAATAATAATAATAATAATGCTCAAGATTTTGGTAGGAGATTGAAATCGAGATCGAATGTTCTGCAGGAGATTTTGGATTTCTCAGATTCTAGTCAACATTCGTTTCAAATGCTCCTCAATTTAAAAACACAGATTCAACATTTAGCGTGCTTAATAGGAAAAAGAGAGAATTACCTAATTGAGAACAGAAATATTATGGAGATGGAAGGATTACTGCAATCCATAACGGAAGTCCATAAATGTGCTGACCTGCCAGATGTTAACAGTAGGTGTTAGCTAGACAAAGGTAATAGCTAACGAAAAGGTCATCATTAGCTGTACATAATGCCAAAAATGGTAGAAAAATAAAGAAACTTCAATCTGCGTACGATTACATCATCAGCACATTTGACACTTGTAAGCAACATATATTTGAATTGCATCTGCTATATGGTAAGGCTCAAGCAATTTGGCATACACGCAAACAAAGAGACACATTACATAAATATATTTCCTTTTTCGATCTTTTTTTTTTGTTCGGGAGGTGGATTGGGAATTGCTCCATGCCATAGTAACATGATGATCTACAGTTAATTGAAAAGAAAGCAATGATCACCCGATAGTATTTCAGTCAGCAAAGATTAATAATTTATTAAAACCATATAGAGTCAGTTATTAGCTTCTACAAAATATGCCAAAGGAGTGATAAATGCAAAATTAATTTAACATTTTATTATCTATCATGATGTTTTAGAAGATTAAGGGTAGCCTTTGCTGCCACATTCAAAAGTAAGAAATTCTCATGATCGATAGTCACACCAAGCCACGTTACCTTTTAACATAGCCCTTTGGCTTTGGGGAAAGAGAAAAGGCTTTGTACCAATCTCTTCCAAAATGGCACGAACCTTGCTGACTTACGAGGAGCCATGAATAAAGAAACAAAGAAAGCATCTTTATTTTTGGTGAAAAGTAAAAACTACAGAAGAGAAAAGTATGTAATGCTACTGAAAGACAATTCTGTATATTTGTTTCCACCAAACAATTCAATACGCAGTACACGTATCGATTTTGAAAACTTATTATCTATCAAGGGAAGGGTAAACAAAATATAAAATCTTTATTTTTAGTGAAAAGTAAAGACTACAGAAGAGAAGAGCATGCAATGTTACTGAAAGATAATTCTGTATATTTGTTTCCAAGAAATAATCATATGCGCTGTGCACAAAACGGTTCGACAATTATTATCTATCACAAGTGAAGCCAGCCCTTTTTTCTTAAGGGGTTGCCTTTTTCTTTCTGATGCCACCTTCTAAAACAAACAAGACCACATGATTGATAATCACACCAGTCACATTACCATGCATGCCCTTTGGGAGAAGAGCTTTATAGGAATCTCTTACAAAATGGCACGAACATTGCTGACTTAAAATATGAGTCATGACAAGCAGCAAAGACATGTGATAGGATGGTTGAAAAATTTCATATGAGATTTTACTTTCAGTGTGAATATAAAAAATCTTATTTTTGGAGAAAAGTAAAAACTTAAGAAGAGAAGAGCATGTAATGCTACTGAAAGATAAATATGTATATTTGTTTCCACGAAACACTGCTACACGCTGTACACATATCAAAAGTCAGAAAACAAGTCATTTCTCATCTAAGGGGATCCCTGGAGAAAAAAGTTAGGGGTCTTCAGTTCTAAAACCCTAAAAATACAAAATTAAATATAATGAACAAATTCCAAAAGGCAATCCCCATGTAAATAGGAATATTAGCTATGGAGAACAAAAATATAAATAAAGTCTGGACTGGAAATGATAGCTATTCCCCAATTCAAGGGAAGCGGACTACGCCACAGGTGCACCAGTTAGTTTTTCTCAGAAGATCCTGATTTTGCATCTGGTTTTGTTGCCATGTGTCTTTCAATCAACATATCCACGAATGCTCGGATCTGCCCACAAGAAATGAACAGAGAATTACGAAGCTTCAGATAATGAAACTAAAATACATTACCAAGCCGAACAGTGCATTTAAATTAAGCATGTCAAACATTTTTTCTCTCTTCTGTATAGTTACGGATTGAACACCCCCAATTCAGTTTAAAACAATTATACCATATGAATAAAAGGATCGGATACCAAAACCAACAATATCCAGACAGAAGCTCAATAAATAAATGAGATTACACATAACCATTTAAATACTGTCACAATTGAATGTAAAATGGAAAGAACTCTTGTGGTAAATAAAAGAAAAAACTCTGGCCTAGAACATGCTTCTGGGACAGGAAAGCTAAAATACCACAGCAATTAAAGATTCAAAACAGTATGCAACCAAGAAAAAAGAAACAGAAGTAACAGATAAAAGAAGAAACTACGATAACTTGACAACTTAAATATGTGGCGAGCACCTTATTTTTGCGTTTATAATCAAGAAAATCATAAACAGTCATCGCTTTCTCGGCGTCAGTAGTCTGTTCCATGACCTGAAATAAAACATCAAATGAAGACATAGTTTTCATGGCAACAAGGGATGTACATACGAATGGTACGGACATAACCTTGGTGGCGGTTTTTTTCATTATAGTCTTGTAACTTTCCCTATCAATCTTCCTTGCTTTGTAAAGAGGCATGAGCAAAGAAGCCACATAATCCACCACTGATTGTTTTATACGATCTGTTCCTCTATGATGGTCTCCTTTTGATGCTTTGTTTATTGTAACTTGTGAAGCAGAGCAGCTCTCATTTGGTGGAGCATCATGTTCCCACTTATGCAATTTCGAGCTCATGTTTGAATCCTCATCATCAATGTGCATTGGCCCATGAGAAAATCCCGAACTAGCAGCTGCCGCTTGAGATTGCCACCTGTCAATAGCATTGTAATCTTTGATCCCCATGCAACCATCACTGTCGACCCATGCTTTTGTCAATATGCTGCTATCTACAGCTACACTTTCCCCAGAGTGCTCTTTGAAGTTCAATTGATTAGGAATTTCATTTGAATGGCTCCGCAGTGATCGATTATCAACCGACATTTTGGAACTCTGGAGGTTGATACCAGCAGCTGAGAAATCAACAGACCAATCTCTAACCCTGCAGTTCCTAGAATCTATTTCAGATAAGCAATCTTGCCTTCCTAATGCAGCACTGGACCAGTTCTTTCTACTGTCTGACTCGTCCATATGGGCATTTTGTCCACGCATAGCAAATTTGTGAAACGAGAGAATCTTGGGAGGCGGTGGAGTAGTATTATGCATGGCACCCAAAGAAGCATATGCCTGCAGTATAAAAGTAAAAATGGTCAAAGCATAAGAGAAGGAAAGCTAACCCTGAACCCTGTATTACCCCTACACCAAATCCAAACACTAGACCAAGTCAAATGCATGAATGAATGTGTGTGTGTAACACTGTGTATAATTACAGACCAACCAGTTAGGAAGCAGAAAGACGTTATATGATTTGATTGCACTTAAAAAAAATTTTGAAAAAAGAAGCCAGGAAAGATAGCAAGCATAAAAAAAGAAGCAATAGACCTGTCAGGTGAAAAGTAATTGCAAAATATATACAGTTCCCAAGGTAAGAAAAAACTTTTTAATAATAGATATACGTATGCAGAAGATAGAACAGAAGGCAAACCTTGGCAGCGGCAACGGCTGCAGCATGTGCTGCTTCTGCAGCAGCAAAGGCAGCCTTTTCCTCTTCAGACATTGGAATTTCTTGGTTTTCCTCGTCCCCGACATTTCTGCCCCCTAATGAACCATGAGAGTTTGAGAACTGAACATCCGCGCTTGAGTTAATTCTTGTCTCCTCTCCAGCAGATGCTGAAACTTTTGAAGTTCCTTTGATCTCAACATTGTTATTTATGCGCAGAGGCGGTTTTCCCAAAACCAAAGAAGCTTTGCTCTTCGAATCAAGAATACTTGACTGCCTCGGCAGCTTACGTCCACCTTTAGAAGCCTTCTCCTTGCGAAAAAGTTCAACCCACACGCTCACAAGCTGGCTAGCAATAGCACGGATATCACGGCTGGTGTGTACACAGACTTTCTCTTTTATAGTTTTACCAATACCTTATATAAGATGTGAATGACATCAAATTATTGTAACTAGTCAATAACGCACAGCCATGCATGTGCAAACAATAACTTTGATTAGAGAAGATTTTTGAATTGATCTGAATTAATATTAAGTAAAAGAGAGAAATAAAATTCAATATCATTAAAAAATAAAGAGAAATTATAGGAAAATATTATCTATACCAGAGTTTCATGGACCATGTGATCGTTATTAAACCATGAGGTGACAGTATAATAGTCACATGGTGCATTAATACCCAATCTATCTAAAAGAAGTGTTCTTGGCTCAACAATACTGTTTGACAGTCCAAAACCATCCCTCTTCAATTCTTAATAGTTCCCTAAAAGTAACATACTAAAAGATGTTAAATTTCATTACACCTATATAACCGGAAACTCCCCCTAGCAAACAAGAGAATCAAGACCAACTGGATAATTTTTTCATGCTTTCCGTTCACTCCTTTAGATCATAGGTCTCAAGAAATATACCAGAAACAAGGGCGCCCTAGAATTCTTCATAGGGCGTGGATGGAAATCCACATATAATTAAGACAATCAAGGCTCTGAGGAAAAAAAAAGAAAAGAGGTGGGGAGGGTGGTAGATAGCGGGTCTAGGCAAGCACCTGATAAACGAACTGCAAGCAAATCATTGGAAACAAGCACAAGAAGACGGACACAATGGCGCAGGAGCTGAGTTCCGTCTTTCCCCATGGAGTCCTGTAATGAATAATAAAATTCAGAACAATGAAAATATTAGAGAAGAAAATATTTTTGTATCCAAAACCCACATGAAAATATTTCCAATCTTAAAAACCCATTTTACAAACTTGTCATACCAAAAAAAAAACCCAAGAGTTAGGATTAACAACTTCTTGGACATTCATTTATTAAGTGAACAATTGATCAACGGATCTTTTTATCGAAATTGTTATATATTTGATTTTTTAAATTGATAGATCCTTTTAAATGAATTATATTTTTCAATGTTATATATTTTAGATATTTTCTATAATATACTTTGTATTTTAATATGGCAATTAAAAAAAATTGAAATTTTAAAAAATAGAAATCTGGAAATTAAAGATTAAAATCTTACTTGTGCAGTTATCAATGTAAAATTTTTAAATAAATAATTTTCTAGACGAAGTACAATTCATTGATTTTTCATTTAGAAGGCTAGGGGCCATTAAGTCCATAAATTTGTTAATCCAAAAGGTTTTGGAATGAAAGTTGGTGGAATGAGTTTTTTGGATTGACAAATACTTTCATGAGTTGTTTGGATTAAAAAAAAAATTTAGCGGGGTATTAGTAATTTTTCCTAAATCTTAGTTTCAGCAAAATCCAGAGCAGTAACAAGAAACTATAGTAGAAACTGCAAATTGAGTGAAGCACTTACCAGAATCCACGAGTTAAGTGTACTGAGCCCTTCTTTAGTGCTAGCAAAGGTCTTCAAAAATCTAACAGGGACATTTAACAACTCTTTAGCCAGATATAATCTCCCAGCCGTAGTTTTTGCGGTGAAAAACATATCCATTAGCATACGGCCCCAGTTAGAAGTTCGAGACCCATCCGCAGATTTTGTATACAGAGCACTAGAGAACTCTAATGCATCAAGCTTCTTTATAATGTCCTTAACTTCACTCCTTTCAATATCCAAATGTCTTCTCGCAGCCTCCATGGCCTCCACTTCTATACTGTAATCAGTTCCTGTATTCAATATATCAACAATGCGTACGGCCTCTCGAAGCCCAGTCAACATTGCACCACCAACAGTGTCAGGATGCTCCTTGCATGTGGCTTCACCAGCAAAAAATACACAATTCTCCACTGGCCGTCCCAAAATATCATAATCTTCTCCGGATGATCCAACAGCAACATAGGAGTAAGCACCATAGCTATACGGATCCCTTCCCCAGTCCGTCACTACAGATGCAACTGGATCAGAGACCTTATTTTCCCCAAAAAGTTTCCGCAGAACAAGCAAGGCATGGCTCACATGATCCGAAGAGCTAATATTTTGGCCAACTATGGCAGCCTTACCAACAACCAAGGCTATAAGAACGGGTGCCCCTACTGTTTTCTTGACATTCCAGAACATAAAGCACCACCCTCGCTGATCTTTATCTTCAGCAGTAGCACCAAAGTAATCAATAGTTTCGTCCCAAAACACTTCAGGGAATTCCAGTACCACTTTGTTTAGAACACCAAACCCGAGCCTTTGGATAGACAAATACTTCCATTGGGGCAATGGAGGCGAAAATTTGATTGTTTCGGCTTTGAGACACCCAAGAGGCACTGTGACCAAAACTGCATCTCCTGAAAATTCCTTTCCGTTGGATGTTGAAACTTTAACCCTTTCATGCAGTTTACTGTTATCATTATCCTTTTGGGGGTATGAAATATCTGTAACAACATGGTCCATGTGGATGCAAATTCCTTCTCCAAGAGATTCGACAACAGCGCTATAACCTCCTTTAATCATACAATGAGCTCCACCAAACCCTCCATATACATCATCCTGATTCCAGTTTGGAAGCGAGACCTCCTTAAGCAAAGCAGCACAACCATACTCTAAGTGTGCAAAATGCCAATCCATGACTCTCCTTTCAAGAGGATTCAAACCTTCCCTTTTATGAGCTTCATCATCTACAGCTGTTTCAGCAGCCACAGTAGCATCTGGAGATTTAACATGCATAATTTTCGTGTTGTCTTGTCCAGAATGAACCATACGACGTTTCTTGAGGCCAAATTCTAAACCTTCTTCAAGAGACATTTTCATGGCATGTTCACCCTTCTCCGCGGCCAGCACTTCCATGTCATCAAGTAGGCCATTATATTCTGCTTCCAACGCTTCGTCCAGATCTGCAGGCACTTTCTGGCCAGTCACGGTATCATATAGAGGACAGTCACTGTTCAGTACAGTCAACTCAAGCCCCAACTGAGCACAAATTAATGAAGAAGGATCAGGTCTTCGCTCAGTGGCCACATCTGCTTCCACACCTGTAATGATGCTAGCTCCAAGGTCTACCGGAACACTTAAAGATGAACGGTCTGTAAAAACACGACCCCCTATTCTGCTCCTAGCTTCAAGCACTGTAACAGCAAAACCTTGACGTTTCAAGTGGCGGGCTGCCGTTAAGCCAGCAGGGCCTGCTCCTATGACAATTATACTCTTTCTTGGTCCTGAATCACACTGTGCATGACTATATGCAGAATCCATGGAGGTACACAAAGGTACATCAGCTACTTCTTCACTTGGAGGAAGTAAATCATGATGGGCAGCAGCTTTATTCTCATCTTTGATGGACCGAATTAAATCCAAATACTCTGACTCAGCAGCTTCCTTAAGAGATATAGGATCAAGAGAATTGGTTTCTTGAATGTCATCAATGGGGGATGTTTCATGGACACCTGGAGCAGATGATTCTAAGGCCTCAATATTGATAAGTCCATCCGCTATGGCCTTTTCTGCTACTTTTGCATCAGCACCAGCATCCTCTACCTGGATGCAAGTCTCTGTTGATTTTTCCTTCCCAAGAATAAAGGAAACTCCATCCTCTGAATTGGCAACCGGAAGCCCGGAATCTTGTTCGACCTCCTCTGTCAAAAGTTTCAAGTCATGCTTGAAGCAGTTTTCTACTTTGACAATTTCAGAAGGCACTCCAAAATTTATATAACCCTGTGGAAGTATGTCGAGCAATATGAGAGAAGATAAACAGCAGGTGAATATACTTTGAACCACTGACATTTATATATACAACAACAAGTGAAAGAAGCAAATAAATAGAATACAAAACGAAAATGAAGAAGCCAGCTCACAAAATATGCAAATGACACGAGCATTAAGTGAAATATAATATAGAGAAATAATGATAGAAGTGAAAAACTAAGTTGAATGTAAGAAGAGACAGGGCAGGGTCATATGATGTTATTAAAACCTTAATTTTACATATTTTACTTTTTATAACTCATTTCATCAGTTTCAGAAGAGTTACAAAGGATAACTTCCTTCTGTTAGTTTAAATATATTAGCATTTAATTTATGTTAAGCATGTTAAACATTAACATTAGTCGCTACTCGCTAAAAGAGCTGATTATGTTATTTCACTACTAAATGTAACGTATATGACTTCTTTAATGTCCGAGCAGTAGCTCGAGGAGATTAAGACCCATCTTCATAGCTGAGGTATGCAAAGTGTTACTTCAAGTGTATTTGAGCCATGCAAAGTTTTATTACTCACCCAAAATTTGATGGAACATAAATACTTACACATTGATCAAGAAAGTTAAAGATATCTCTAATAAGAGAAGCTCGTGAGCTTTCATCCACCGAAGGAGCATCAGACACTCCAAAGTCAGCTAGTGGCAAAATGCGGCTGACATTTTTGTTCCAAACACTCAAAATGCAGTTCCTATAAAGCAAAAGAAACTGGTCATATGCCATAACAGGTTATAGAAATGCAAACTAAAAGAGCATATTTAAGTTTGAACAATCAAATATCATTGACTAATACTCAAATCGAACAATGACTAAAGCCTTCAGAAGATAATTAAACCATATATATAATGATGATAGTCTTCACAAAAAGTTCGCATCCTAACTAAAGACTGGGTACCAACCTGCACTCCAGATATTCATGAAGTCCGCCTTTGCGCTTCAACACTTCCTTAAATTTAATTTTTTCAATCGGACTAACTGCACGAGCTTTTAGCCCTGCAGATACAGCTGCTGCCTTAGCATTTTCAGCATCCGCCGCAGTAGATGATAAATCGAATTTCTCTCTAGTTTTATCTCCAACTTGATTGCTTATGAAAAATTCTTGGCCCTGCATCAGAATTTCCCAATCACTATCGCCCTCATAAGCCATGTCCCCATGCCTATGCCTTTTGGCATTGCGGGCAACTCGAATGAGAACTGACTGGCTACTTTCTTTAGCTCCTTTATCTTCTGGACAGCTTCCTTGATTATCCATGGATGAGTGAGAGGATCCATTAACATCATAATCCTCCGAGGCATAGTCAGACTTCGGAGGGAATGAACCTTCAAGCAATACATTAGATACCCGCCCTGATTCATTAACAGCTTTGTGAGACTCATCTTCATGCTTCGTTTGGAATGCCACTTCATTTTTAAGATTATCACCAGACACTAGTGGAGATGACCT
Organism: Verbascum thapsus; assembly: GCA_963669365.1. Lineage (NCBI taxonomy): Eukaryota > Viridiplantae > Streptophyta > Magnoliopsida > Lamiales > Scrophulariaceae > Verbascum > Verbascum thapsus. The sequence goes on from OY770107.1 coordinate 2,094,318, forward strand.
ATACCCCAAGACCTCATCATCTGCCTCTTGTGGAGAAGATTGTGCGCAATCTGTCTCTTCAAAGCATTTACCCAGAACTATAACAGGACCATTAGGATCGGCAGAAGGATTTTCCTTCTGCTGCTTATCAAGTGCAGGTGATGACAAGTGGAGCTCAACCCCGTCAGAGTCTTTTGGGCTCAAGTCAGTATCAAGCCCATTTTTTTGTTTCACATCATTACTAATTTGTTCTATGGCTTCAAGCGGGGATGTTGACGGTCCCATATCACCTGTTTCTGTGTAATCAAAGACCTCATTCTTTTCATCAACGATTTTGTTAAAGTCCGTGGGCTCATTTGTGGGACCCTGAAGATCCTCGATTGAGTCAGAATTAATTTTACCATCTACTCCAGTGATCTTACCAGAGCATGCCCTCAAACTGGAAGCAGATTTTTGGACAAAGGAAATAGAAGCTGAATCCACCGAGATCACTTTCATGGATGAATCATCCATGTTATCAGCTGATCTAGATATCTGATTGGATTCCACTGGGGTTAAATTCCCATCAGAACAGCTTAAGACTTCTGGTAAACAAACATCAACACTCTGGTAAATCAATTCTGAAGGAGTCTGAGATTTAACAGGCTCCTCTGATCCAGCACCCGATTTTGGTTTTCTCCCATCACGGGACACTTGGGTGTTCTTTTTCTGCTTCAATTTCGAAGAACCACGAAATTTTGAGGTCAACCCTGACTGCACCTTCTGAAAGAAGGCAGACAATGAATCCTCTGAAGGTTCTTCCACAACCTTTGGAGACCCTTCTTTCTCAAGCTTCAAAATATCACTTCCAGATCTATCAAGACCAAAACCATCATCCAATTTAGAGTCCTTTCTATTTACTTTCGCATCTGACTTAACTTTGGATCTCTTACTTTTTACTTTAGCCTTCACTGTTGAACTCTCTACAACAGTTGCATTCCCAGAAGATACACCTTTGGTGATCCCCAGGCCTCCTTTCTGCGCCTCAGAAATCAGATCTGAATCCGATTCCAAATCCTTTGCAGACTCATCGACAGTCAAGTCTCTCCTAGCTGCTGTTGCAGATCCACCATCCTTCTTTGGACCCCTCAACTTTTTCCTAAAATTCGCCAATGTATCACCCATACCATCTAATTCCTCATCCTCGACAGTCACCCTCTCAACCCCTTTAATCTTTTTTCCACCGCCATCTGCAACCACCTTATTTTTCTTCGAATTCCTTTTACCTTTCAGCTTTAAAAGTATCCCAATTGGCTCATCATCGTCCGAATCGAACGATGTCTCCATATGTTTAAGCTTTCTCTTCACACCCATCTTGTTCTCCTCCTTATCCATCCCCAAAAACCCTAGGGTTTCAATTCCCCAATCTTCCCCCACATTCAACCCTAAATCAACTCCAATTGAAGAATCTCAACACCCACCGCACCTCTTCACTTTCCCCTGCACATGAAAAATTCACATTCAAACCCTCATTTATCTAAACAAGAAACAAAACAAATACTAAAATCCATATAACACTTAAACAATTTCTTTAATTGAACACAGCCACACACACACGCCACAAAAATTTCAGCTCACCGCTAATTATAAGCCCTTTCCAGAACCAAATACATACATTCCATAAAATAAAACCCACAAGTAAATGAAATTAAGGCAAAAGTAGCAAATTCAGTTTTCTCCTCTTCAAAAGCAATTCTAAAACACTGAAATCAAAAATTCAAAAAGCAGGAATGTGTAAACAAATAAACCTAGGGTTTGATAAAAGCTCTTAAGGGGCACACAACCGAAAAGATACAAGCTTCTGAGGATCATACCTGAATTTATTGCAATTCTGAGACTGAAAAGTGATTGAAAATTAATCAGCAATTGTGATTTTTGGAGATGGGAAAGGTGAAAGCCTCGTCCCCTACACAGCACCTATTAACTAGTGTAGAGAGAATCTATTATAAAACTATTGTTTTTTTATTTATAAATTTAATAATGAAATATATTGTGAAGGCGGGTTACAAATTTATACTACTAATTCTTGAAAATTTTGGTGACATTTAGGAAATAATTCATGATGGATTTTGTAGGTTTAAATTTAAACTCATTTAATTATGAATGTAGATATGACATTGCAACTTTTGTAATAGGTAAAAAAAAACTTATTATATTTGTCAATTTATGTAAATTTTTGAACTGGTTGGTCTAGAAATAATTCCGTTTTCAAATTTCTTTTTCATTTTTGCAATCTTGTCCCAAGTAATCCTATATGTTGATTTTTTGTAATGTAATTCATGTATATGTGTATCATAATAGACATATGTTGATTTTTATAATGTATTTCGTGTACACATCAAGATGGACATGTCCGACCAGGTCCAAAACCAAATTCTCGACCACGTAGGAATGCTTATTTGAGTTACTCTGATGCAATTCGTCTAAGTACTGACATTTTGAAAATCGGGGATACTTTTCTTAACCAATTTGATATATAATAATATGGATACTGGTATGTTAAATCGTACAAAAGCAACGACCAATAAAATAATGCACAACTAAGTACAAACAATGTACAAATATAGAGTCATATTTTTACGAAACATAGTGACATAGGGTCGAAGGTCGTACTACTAAATCCTACGTGTTAACTGAGATATCAGATAACTAAAAAAAGGATTAAGGATTCTTAGTTGGTCTTTGACTCAAATTTAGCTATCTTGATGGATCATAATCACATATACGCATAGAATATAGTGTATAACGATAGAAATCAATGTCTAAAATTACTCAAAAAATGTGCTTAACTTTTTTATATATATTTTTGTCTATGGATGTTTTTGTAAATTATATTGATAAATTGTAATTTTTCAGATAATCCAATTTGAATTTATTTATCGAGTGCTAATTTTCATATATTATTTTCTAATTAATAAGGAATATTATTACTAATCTCTATATTAAAACTATCTTTTTACTTCAAAAGTTATTAATCATATTCTTTAGAATATTCAAGATGAATTTTGTGTAACTTTTATTTAAAGAGTTATCTCTATATTATATGAATTTTGTGTAACTTTTCCCTTTTTTTGTCGAGATTCTTTTGCATAATTAAGATGAAGAAAAAACTTTAATTATATTGTACCATTATGTATATATATATATTTCAACCTACTACATTATTAAATATAGATTTTACTTGAAAATGTTTTGTCCTTATTTTGAAATGTTAAGTTTAATATCATTTATGTACAAAGCACAAGATTCATGCACCTAGTATCTGTATATATATTTGTAAAATTTAAATATACATACATGATTACAGTAAAAACTCTATAAATTAATACTCATGGGACCACCAAAATTTATTAATTAAAAGAGTTATTAATTAATCGATAAATTAATAATTATTAATTTATATATTAATTAATATTTTATTAATTTATAGTGAAATACTCAATTTACAAACACCTTTCAAATTTTCACTTAATTATTGTACAATGCATGTACATATATCAAAGAACCATTTAATCTCCCACTTTATTATGCTAGTTCAATATGTATCACTTTATGGACATTAAAAAAAATCTATATAAATACAAGATCAAAATATGCTAACATAAACAAATCGGAAAAAATGCAAAAAAAACCCTGTTAATTCGAAAATGCAAAAAAACCCATGTATTAATGAAATAGGCTGAAAGACACCTTGTGTTCTTCAAAAGTCTGCAAATAATACATGCGTGCTCATTTCGTCAAAGATTTCTACGCTATTAATTTTTAATCTGCAATGCCATTATAACCTTCATATTAATAAAGGGTTTTAATTTATTAATACACCAGCGCGTGGACAACAATCATGTTAACTTCTAACAGAATTGGTATTATTTGTATACTTTTGAATAACACAAGGTGCGCCTTTCAGCGTATTTCACTAACACATGGATTTTTTTGCATTTTTGAATTAACATATGGGGCTTTTTGCATTTTTCCCTAAACAAATCATACACACAACATGGCTTCCCATCTTAAATCATTCATGTAATATGTAGTATATGAGAAATTATTAATTTATATTTTATATGGGGTCTATAGAAATTATCAAAAATGTATTATCTTATAATTTTAGCGAGTTTATTAATTTAGCACCCTATCCCCGAGTCGGGACCGCCCAAAAATATTATTTTAGAGAGTTTATTAAATAATCGAGTATTAATTTATCGAGTTTCTACTGTATATATATAATTTTAGTAAATGATATCAGCACTCCAAACATGCTATTCACAATCCATTTAATACAAATTTCTTGGCAAAAAAGTGAATAATGGGGGTCTAGTAAATTTTCGAGATAAAAAATGATGCGGGATCAAATAGTAAGGTCACGTGAAGGTCACGTGGGGATGGGATCCGACCCGACTCACGACAGACCAGATTAAGTGTTTTTAGATAGTGGGGCTGTGCTCAGTAACTTCAAGCTGCTTACGTACCTACTTAGGTAGGATCAAGCCTCTTCGTAGTTCGTAGTGATTATATTCCTTAATCTCGTGGATTTTGAAGAGTGTTTAGTAATTCTAGTTCTCAGAGTGGAAACCAGATAATAGTCAATTTAGCTGATCAGGATGGTATTTATAGAGATTTTAGATGGACCATGAGCTCGCTTTATTGGGCCCACGTTGGACGCCCACGTACTAATATTACACTTATATTAATTACTTTATTAAATTACCAAAATACCCCTATTCACAATTGGGGACCCATAAAAAATCAATTGCTTATAATATTTACGTACAACTATATTAAACATACATTTGTATTTATATAATACGTATACATAATATATATATATATATATATGTTTTATATGAAATTCCCATGAAAATACATTTCTAAAAACAAAACAAACATTGCTACACATATAAAACAAGAACAAATATAAACACAGTTTCAAAGCAAAAACAAAATATTGCTCAAGTTGTCAATTGTCATCTGTCTGATAATTTGATAAATCTATTGCTTCCTCCTTATTTATCTTTGTATTAACTAGGAATATACGTGCAGAATTGTGGTCTTTTTCAAATCGAATTATTCTAAATGAAAAACATTCAAAATATTTATATTTTTAATAATACTCAACTATATATTACTTTATTATAAATTTATAACAATTATTTTTAGTTCAACCACTAAGTATTTTAAACTAAAATATAATTTAATCAATTAATACTTAAACACTCAATTCAAAGATATAATTGTTTAATTCTGTGTCATATTCATCTACTCATATAATAGGTTAAAAATTTCAATACATATTCATTCAAAATTTCAAGAAAAAACTTTCTTAACTTTGAGTAGTACAAAAAACATATGTATTAATATTAAATTATCAATAATTATTATAATATCATGTTATTTGTTTTTTTAAATAAATAATTTATTAGGCTATCGAATGTATTTCATGGATCCATCTTTGTTTAACCTCAATATCTGTTGGCTTCATCATTAAAAGGCCCTCTAGGCTCTAGTTTCTCCTATAACTTGATCAATTTCAGTCTCCTAGATAGCTCTACCCATAGTAATCCTCCATTCCCACATGTACCGGAAACTAGATCGGAGTACGGCGAGCCATGGCGGGCTTAGTGGTATTGCTTCAAACCATTTCTCTATCGGCTGCTAGGTGTGAGTATTCATCCTCAATAAACTGTAGCCTAAATGTTCGATGAAATGCTAGAATGACAAATGTAACTAGGTGGTTAATGGTATCCTAGAAGGGTTTTAAAGAGACACAGATATTGCTTCGATAGAGGGTAAATTTTCTTATTCTTATTCATTACCTGTACTCGCAGGGTAGAAATAGAATACGTTTGTTAACAGTAAGATATTTTGAGCACCATGATGCAAGACCAGGCTGTGTTATGTTACTCTGTGGTTGTGAATTGGGAGTTTACGAGTCATATTACTATGTGGGATGTGAATTGGGTATTTGTTTAGAAGATGTGAATTCTCTGTAATATTCCATTATTGAACCATGCCGTCGACATGGTTGTTCACTGTAATGTTATCTTTGTCATTGTCTATCATAATATTTAAACATCACATGATGTGTAGAACAGCTTATTGGGTTATGTTGCAGCTGTTCTTTCCCTTGGAACTAAGAGAACATAGTCCTGTAATTGCTTGGTGTTTTGTTTGAAGACATATTTTCCGTGCTACTATGAGGCAACAGTATGTACTATAGAGTATAATTGGGATGGTTAGTTGCGAGGGACTATAATCCCCAACTATGACTTGTATTTGCCAAACTTTCTTGTCTTCATATCATATTGTTGATACATTTTAGTCTTGAATTGGGATCTAGAAATCTTTTCAATACCCATGACAATATTATTGGCTAACATATGGGCTTTTGTTTTCTAATATGCGCAGCCAGGGAAATATCAGAAGTATTCAGTGTCGGGATACAGAAGAAGGGGCGTTGCAGGTATCTTACTTTCTCATTCAGTATTATTAACTGTAGGTTGTGGTGTGGATTCATGTCCTTTAAGTTGCATGCATTTTTTCTTATATAATACGCTTAAGCACTCACATAGAGGTATGTTGAAAAATATACCTCTGACTGGATATATCCCTATAAAAGATAAGAGATGAAGTTTGAAGAAGGGGATTTGACATACCAAGTGAAGGCTCATGTAGCGACACTGTTTTAATAACTGTAGCAGCATACCAAATAGGTTTTATCAGCCACCTATGCACTTGGGCTCCCATTGTTGTATAGGCACTCAGTCCTGAAGAGAAATAGAAAATGTTTACAGCTTAGTTTGATTGCAAGATATGCATAAGGCGTACCTACTAGCATGCCCTTTACTAGAAAGAAGCTTTGTGTCACCGGTACTTATTGCTCAGAGATCATAGTGAAAAGTATTTATGTATATGGTGAATGCCTTTAACATTCTCATGCGGGGACCTTGATTTTGAAGAGGATAACAAAAAGATTAAAATAAAGCACAAAAGGAGGGTTAAGCATGTCTGTATGAAAAATCAAATTAAGCATGTGTTGCATAGCGCAAGGAAGTGAAGATCACTACAACTGTAACTGTCACATCCTCTGACATTTTTAACAAAGAGATATATTCTAATTTAGTGGGCATTTAGGCTCGTTATTCTGATACATTTGCTAAATTTAAGCTCCTATAATTGCTGATGGAAATCTACTTTGGGGTTCTTGAATATTCCATGATAAATTTCTGGTCTTCTGTTGGAGGAACTTGAGAGGATGTGAATACAAACTTACACAAAAGTTTTGCAAGACTAGAAAGCAATCACAGATGTATAAATGGAAGGAAACCAATTTAGTTACTGGAACACTAATTAGAACCATAGGTTAACAACTCAAGACTATAGATTGTACTTCATGGTACTACACAGTTAAGTAAAGTTAGAGTTCTCTAGATAGAAATGATAAAGCCAAGTACTGACCTGACAGTTTGAAATCCTGCTAACCAGTTAATCACCTCATCTCAAGTTGACCTGTTCTTGTGTAAACTGAAATTACTCATCACAAATTTTATCACCTGAAAGAAAAGAAAAGAACATTACTATTGGAGTGTTTCGTTTGAGAAACAATAAAAACAAAAGGAAAAAGTCTTTAATTTGTGCAATGCAGTTTCTCTCTGATTGTAATTTTGGTACTCATGAATGATGAAACTACCTACAGGGATAGGCTACTCTGTACATAGTATAGTTGGTGATAAAATTGAAAATCATATCAAACAAATTGGTTCATGGTGAATGCGAAGTTTAACTTGGATTAATTTGTGAATATTCTTCATCTTACTGGGGTAATTAGGGACCACTTTAAAAACATGTTCCATCTATTCTCTATATTGAATCAAGCCTCTCCAATTTCATTTCCTTACCATCCTCCACCAAAGCACTCAAAAACCACTAGAAACACCAAACCATTGCCCCGGTTATTTCAGCACATTGCCTCTATACACTTCGATAGATCTCAAATAACCAGCCAACAATGGGAAGTCCTCATTGACCAACCTGAAAATCACAATGGACACCACCATCAAATACAAAAGCAAGTACCCACGCCGAAAACGAATATCATCATAAACCCCATCCTATCATTTTTTTTCTTATCAACATATCATTCGTGCAAATTCCTAAAAATAATTAATAAAATGGGGATCTAGAATGAGGCATTTTTAAAAAGTTAATAAAGAACGATTAAGTCATGCCGACCTAATAGCTAGAGCAATTTAAAAGATGAATCCTCAATTAACAAAGGTAAAGGCTTCTATTGACCTTTATGAACCACCTTGAGCTATAAAAATGGTTAGATCTTGTTTTGCATCTCCATACCTTGTCATTAATTAGATTTGCTTGCCAATTGCCATCATGGATCTTTAGGCTCCTGTCTGTCTACATGCATTTTTCAAAGATTTGGTAGCAGATCTGACCTTCGATGCTTCATTTGGCATTAGTAATAGTAATTGGGATGGAAAAGGAAAAGCTCGTGGCGGTGGTGGTTGTCTTATTGATCTGAAAGGGCTGTAGAAGGTTACGGTTCCAATGATGGTCTGAGTTGCCAGTTCCAGAGTTGGTGGTGCCATGATATATAGCGGCGGTAATGGTGTTTGGTGGTAAGGGGGAGGGTATATTTAGGTTGTGGGAAGGGGTTGAATGAATTTTTTGACGCTAACGCTTGTTTTTGCTCTATTTTAAAGCCATTTCTCATGAATGTACGGAAGGGTCTTTTGGTAAAATGTCTCTGTAAGGTTTCAAATTTAAGTAATTTGTCATTATTACAAGATAATCCAAAAGAAACGTAGCTGTCCGATTTGCAATAAATGGAGGTTGTCTGAATGAGAAACTATTCCTCAATTTCATAGATGAGATTTTCATTAGTCCTAGAAAAGGAACAGAAATGCCTCATACAACAAGTATTTATAAAGTTATGTAAATTTAACTAATGCGATCATGAATAGTATATTTTGGAACAATTGATATATAATACTTTAAGTCCTAATTTTTTTTTTTTTTGGGGGGGGAGGGACAAACTTGTGAATTCGTTTACGCATGCATGTTCAAGGTTACAGATAAATGTGGGATAAGACTGAGGTGATTGGAGCAATAGCCAGAAAGAAAAAGAGGAGAAGAACATGAGAGTCTGATATCTCATCAAGTTTTTCTCTTATGCAATTGGGTTAAGTGACTAAATTCATTCAGAAATGTTACTGGGGAATGATAATCTAACTACTCAAATATCTTGATTGTGTATAAAAATAAGAAGTAAATCAAACCTTTTGGAAACGCTTCAGCCAGTGCTGCATTTTCCTTATATTGATTTACTGCTTTTCAGAGTAGGGTGCTTTTGGAAAGAAATATTTATTTCAGGAAAATGCGGATATTATTCAATACTCAGTGACATCTGAAGAGGGAATCTATTACATTCAATTTCTGATGAAGGGATAATTTGGAGGAAGTGATGCGGAGAAGTACCTTACTTATCAGTATATATTAATTTGGTGGCAAAGTTCATCGTTGTAGGTTAAAGTTGCATAATTTAAATCATTTGAGACTCAAATTTTGAGTGTCGCCTCACGCAGGATTTGCTGATAGCCCCATGCGGATATGCTTAATTGATCTTGCCTGTGCAGGCTTTTTTATGCGTCCTGTGCAATTGCTTTAGCTTGTAATTCGTCCACATTCATATTTATTTTGAAAGATTAAATTAATTGTGAGCTTGGTGTTTATCTAATATAGAGTCTGTGCAGATCTTCGGAAAGTTTGGTGTGCACAAATTACGCCAACATGGCAGCAATATGGTGAGCGAATCAACCTACAGTTCTTCGAGTGCCAATCTTTAGATGCGATTTCTTATTGCCTCTGCTTTTCAGGCAATTTTTAACTGCATGTTTCCATTAAAAACTTCAGAAAAATTGCTTTATTTATTTCTAATTTTTCTCTTTAACAGCTCTCATACTGTACTTTTAATCTCACAGCCCAAAGTCTAAGTATGGATACTTTTTGTAGTTTTTCATTGGCTTATAAAGGTATACTTGCTTCGAAAAGATTTTTTTACAGAATGAAAACAAACTCTTACCTTTTTTTTCGAGCTTTCAGTAGTGAATATGGCCTCTGCTAAAATTAAGCATACTGAATTCTTGAAGGGTCGAAAAGGGTTTTGGAGGGCAATTGAATAAACCAAGGAAAATGAAGAGCTCAACATTGCTTTGCAGTTTGTTCTCCTCTTCCTTTCTCTATGTATATGTATATATGATTATATGTATGCATATATGTAATGTCTCTTTTCTTTCCCAGACCAAATTTGAAATCTCTGCTTTTTTCCGATAAGTTTTGTCTCAGCAAGCCATGTCTTAATGTTAGAGATAATATCATTTTTCTCTCATGAGATTTTACGTACGACTTGATTAAGTTAGGCGATAAGCTTGACGATCCAGAATTTCTATTTGTAGTTTGAATTGATATGTGGTTGCTGATGTTGAATTTCTGTTCAATGTTGAATTACAGATGGGCGTAGATGTCTGGTGATGAGAAGGATGAATGAACCAAGTTTTTTGCTATGGCTGGGGATGACTTATTTGTACTGAATTTAGTCTTTAAGCTTTCAAATTTGAGATTACATTTGAAAACCAAAAAAAGAAAAGAAAAAGGCCTTGTACCAAAATTTACTAGCATAAAATTGTAGACTTTAATAAATCGTAACGAAGTATTTGTATTTTGTATCATGAAATTGCAGTTTACATACTCGACCATTTCACTTGAAATAAATAAAACACATCATGAGGGCTAGGAGTGTTCACGAGTCGAGTCGGCTTGAAAATAGCTTGACTCGAGCTCGAATATCGAGCCGAGCTCGAGCCTAAAAATGCTTGTTCGCCAGCTCGCGAACTGGAATAAAAAAAAATAATTTTTAATTAATATAAACATAAAAATTAAATATTTATTTAAATTTTTATATAATATGATATATTATGATAATATATGTATAAATAATAATATTTTTGATATTAATTATAACTATATTTACTAATATATGAATAAATATAAAATTAATAATATATTTTTACCAAAAAAAATATTTTTTTATAAAAATATATATATATATATATTTTTAAAATTATTATTTCATAAAAATAATTATTTTTTTGAGCTCGAGCTCGACTCGGCTTGAGTCTGGCTCGAGTTTGAACGAGGTCTAGCTCACTTTCCTGCAACTTGTCGAACTTGAGCTCGAATTTTTTGTCCAACTCAAATTGAGCTCGACTCGTGAACACACCTAATGAGGCACAAAACAATATATTTGAAGTTATAAAATTGCTCTCTTCTTTACAATCATTGAATTCTCAAAATGATAAAATAACAACTAATTAATATATAAAATATGTCTGATAATTGGCAACCAAGAATAAAGGGATCTTGATGCCATATCAGCAAACAAATTAGTAATCTCATTTTATTACATATTTAAACAATAAAATTAGGATGAGGCAGGAGGAGACTTAAAATTTAAATCTTATTTCAAATAAGATTATGCCTGTAATTGACCAAAATCTAATTATTTCTTATTATCATTAAATAAAATAAAAGGAATGTCAAACAAGGTCTACAGAAAACTTACGAAGCCATAAATTGTTTAAAGATAAGATGGAGACAATTTAAGTAGGATTATAGGTATCATGTACTAAAAAAAACTTACAAAGTCATAAATTGTTTAATACCAAAGAAATAAAATATGATCTTAAATAATAAAATGGTTTAAATCTATCATAATTAAGCCACACATGATAATGTAATTATGTCAAAATATAATAATTTTTGGACCCAACAAAAGAATAATAAATTAATTTAGGTAACAGCCCCTAAAACATAGAATTGTGATGCCTGGTACATTATAACAATGATTATCACACATTCATGCAATAGTATGAATTTAATTATTTCATATATATATATATATATATAATTATACATGTACATTGTATTGAATGAACCTAATTAATCATTAGTTAGTGTCAAACAGGATAAAATGTTTGCATTAATTACAAATCAAGGCTACCTACAGACACTAACAAATTGTCATTGAAAACTAATGAATGAATTGATATGTGTATAATATACATTTATTCTGAATAATAATAGATTTCAATTTTAGATGTTTATTTCTTGAAGATGTGCGTAAAAAGTACTGACTCACTTACATTTTATTTTAAAAGAAAAATTACAATATTAGCTCCACATATATACTTTGTTGCAAATTTTAATTGCATTATTTACAAACTTTTAAATTAATCTACAAAATGCTATTTTAACAATTTTGTTTGCACTCTTTAAGATACAAATGAATTTCCGCATGTGTATACGGCTATACGCATAACATTCAATTTAGTAATAATCACGTGCCAAATAAAATTAAATGTTTTCATTCATCTTTTAACAATTGAGATTAATTTTTTTAAAGGGTTTAAGTCATCACATCATAAATATTAGAACCAAAATTGTAAAAATTTATCGTATGGACTAAATTCACAATTTGCCATATTTTAAATGTATAAAAATGAAGCTAAGTCTATTGATTTATCATAATATTGGCTGCATGCATTTTATACCTGTCATGCTGAATTAACAGACAAGTCTTAATACATAGGATCTGCAATCAGAAATATACATAGTACGTAGATGTTGTATAAATATAAAACTAAAGTCAAACATTTCACAAATTTAAAGCCATAAATTTATAATTATATATCAATCATCAGATATTGTCTGATCAGAATCACACTAATTGTTGGGAAACATAATACATTTCTTGCACGAGTTTTCAAGCTCTATTATTCCCAAATTATAATACTTTCTGTCTATCTGCAGAGTCAATTAATGGCATTTTACAACAAACTAAATTAATTAATATTCATAATTAGTAATTATTAATGTGTATTCTTTTTTTTGAAGTAGTTGACTTTTACAATATATGGATCATTGGATATGAACACATGGGATGGACCTTCAAATCTCAGTTGGGATTTTTCTCTTTCAAATTTACATATATTTATCTTCTACTAATTATGTATAAGTTATGTATAATTTATTTTAGAAAATATTTAAGTGGCATGTTTGCAGATGAAACATATACATGAAATGAAATACAAAATAAACAAATCAAGTTTTTCATTAGAAAATCCAAATTATTCCAAAGTACTCTAATATTGTTTACGTTATACAGTATAAACTCTATAAATTAATACTCATGGGACCACCAAAATTTATTAATTAAAAGAGTTATTAATTAATCGATAAATTAATAATTATTAATTTATATATTAATTAATATTTTATTAATTTATAATGAAATACTCAATTTACAAACACCTTTCAAACTTCCACTTGATTATTGTACAATGCATATACGTCAAATTAAGGGCCCAATTTGGAATAATTCTTCAATCTCCCACCTTAAGTAAAACAACACTAGAAGTAGGGGTGTTATTTAACTCGATATTTGATACTCGATTCGAGCTCGATCGCTAAAAGGTCGGTTCGAGCTCGGTTCGACGTTTTATTAAACCAAGCTTGAACAACTTTTCTATTCGATAAATTTTAAAACTCGGCTCGATTAGCAAAAAATAACAAAAATATGTACAAAATGTTCAAACTACTCGAGCTCGACTCATGATCAGCTCGATTAAAGCTCGTTTGAGCTCAGCTCGATGAACAATCAAACCAAATTCAAACATAATTTTTAAAGATCGACTGTAATTCAAACAAGCTTGAACACTTATGCGCTCGGCTCGACTCGACCCATTTTCACCCCTAACCAAAAGTTCTTATAATGATAAGGAAAACTAGAGACGAGATTCAAGATGAAATTGATTTCAACAAAAAAACAAAAGACAATTGAGTCATTTTTCAAGAAATCTTCATGAATCATTCATGTAATATGTAGTATATAAGGAATTATTAATTTATACTTTATATGGGGTCTATAGAAATTATCAAAAATGTATTATCTTATAAATTTAGCGAATTATTAATTTAGCACCCTATCCCCGAGTCGGGACCGGCCAAAAATATTATCTTAGAGAGTTTATTAAATAATCGAGTATTAATTTATCGAGTTTCTACTATATATATATATCACATTCTTGTCGACTTTGCATATTGTATTATGACTAAGGTGAAATTTATTCAAACTCGGTTTGATTGAATTTAAACTGTTAATAATGGAGTAAATTATGTTTGCTATATAATTAGTTGGTCATTTATGAAGTATATAATTAATTTTTTGTAACTAAGAGGGATATAATTAATTTAAAGATTTTATTTATTTACATTTTGACTTTAGAGTTCTGATTGATTGAGTTTATGCCCATATATCCACATACACACAAACACATATATATCTATATTGTATTATATACATAGAATGAAGAAATCAATAAACAATAAGGAAGAATGATTGAGATATATTCTTTATACAATGATGACCTTTTGTTCCATAACTCAAACACAACTATATAAAGCACAATTGGAGTCACATTATTCACCACCCAAACAATCCTCTAAAGTCTCAAAACAACATTGAAAACAAAGAAAATCAAAACCCTTATGGCCACACCAATTCCCATTCTTTTGCATCACCTCCTCATACTCCTCATCTTTCTTCCTTATCACCAAAGCAATATTCTCACAACCGCCGCCCCCGGCGGCGGCAAATGGGATCTCCTCCTCTCCAACATTGGCGTCTCCGCCATGCACATGCAGCTTCTCCATACTGATCGTGTAGTCATCTTCGATCTCACTGATTTCGGCGCCTCAAATATTTCTCTTCCAAATAATAAATGTCGCAACGACCCCAATGACCTAACCCTAAAAATTGACTGCACCGCACACTCAGTCGAGTATGACGTCGCTTCCAACACCATCTGCCCTCTCACCGTGCTCACTAATGTCTGGTGCTCCTCTGGTGCCGCCATGCCTGATGGGTCCCTCATGCAGACTGGAGGATTCAACGACGGTGATCACAATGTCCGGATTTACATGCCATGTAAAGATAATTCATGTGATTGGCAGGAAATTGATAATGTGCTTACACAAAACAGATGGTATTCCACCAATCATATTTTGCCAGATGGCAGGCAAATCATAATTGGTGGTCGAGGGCAGTTCAATTATGAGTTTTACCCAAAAAAGTCTGGTGCAGACAAATCTTACGACTTGCCGTTTCTCTCGCAGACTAATGACCCGAGTATCGAAAATAATTTGTACCCTTTTGTCTTCTTAAATGTCGACGGGAATTTATTTATTTTTGCCAACAACCGAGCTATCCTATTTGATTATGCGAAAGCAGTGGTGGTGAAAACTTACCCTACTATTCCAGGCGGGGATCCTAGGAGTTACCCAAGTTCGGGTTCTGCAGTTTTACTTCCATTGAGAAACTTGCAAGGGGGAGTTGCTATTTCAGCTGAGGTTTTGGTGTGTGGTGGAGCACCAAAGGGATCTTTTACTAGTGCAAATAATGGAAACTATGTTCATGCCCTTAGTTCTTGTGGAAGAATTCGAATAACGGACCCGAACCCACAATGGGCCATGGAAACCATGCCTTTGGCTAGAGTCATGGGCGATATGGTGTTATTACCAAATGGTAATGTTTTAATCATCAATGGGGCGTCTACTGGTACCGCAGGGTGGAATATTGCTCGTAATCCGGCTCTTACACCAGTTATTTACCGACCCAATAATCCATTGCAGTTAAGATTCGAGGTCCAAAAGTCGAGTTCTATACCTCGAATGTACCACTCGACTGCAATTCTGCTTCGTGATGGTAGGATTCTTGTTAGCGGTAGCAATCCTCATCCTTATTACAATTTCACTGGGGTCCCTTTTCCCACTGACTTGACAATGGAAACATTTTCACCAGACTATTTAGATCCGCGATTGGCACGCGTACGACCCCAAATCAGTTCACCTGCTTCACAATCAGAAATCGGGTATGGGCAACAACTTGCGATTAATTTCACTGTTCAAGGCAGGATAAATAGAGATCTTATCACAGTGACAATGGTCGCACCTCCTTTTACTACACACACATTTTCAATGAATCAAAGGTTATTAGTTCTTACAAATGAGGTTCGGAATAGTGCTAATGTGACATCATTTGGAAAATCGAACTATCAAGTACGGGTTGTGGCACCGGATTCTAAGATTCTCGCTCCATCCGGATACTATCTTTTGTTTGTGGTTTACCGAGAAGTTCCGAGCCCAGGTATTTGGGTCCAAATTAAATGAAGTGAGGAATAATTAATCTGGCAAATATTCTCTCCCAATTATTCTTGAAACTTTAAACATTTTTATTTTCGGATTGTGATGTAAAATCCTGGAGTTTAATTGTAATTATGTTTCAATATGCCCAAGCAGAGATTACATCTCTTTTTGAATTTTTATTGTTAGCATTAATCTCTTGCTGCTTTGAAATAATTATACTTAAATAGTTTTAAATAACTCGATTATGGACAAACTAGTAAGGACAATAAGTTTGTTAACTATTTATTAGAAGAAATTAATTATTCTTAGAATATAAAGTATCTAACAATTAGGTAAAATTCCCACTCAATTGGGTTTACGTGCGTGGCTCCGTCAATTTGCTGATGAAATTTGGTCAAAGGACCAAATGTGAGAGATTTGACGATATATGGGACTGAGAGTGAGAAAACCAAGAAGCGCGGGACCAAAATTGATAATGGTGTCACTTGTGGGACGAAAAAAATGCATACAAGAAATTAATTCGACCTACGCATTTGATTATTTGGATATTAGTTAAATGAGATTGCGAGTCACTGTATCAAAATGATGATATAATCATATATCGATTAATGATAACAAAATGATGATATAATCATTGCATTCACCAAATTGCTAACTAGAATATATGGAGTCAATATAATGAAATAAAAAGACGTGTGACAACTTTTTTTCATATATAATTCAATACCTGAATTTATTTTAAAGTACAAAGGTGTAAGTATATATGACATAATAACACCAAATTATTAGAAGAAAAAAAAAAACGCATATGCTCATAGGCTATAACCTATGTGCTACTAGGCCAAGCAGGGAATCAATATGATCGTCTCGTTTATGGAATATGAGGAAGAGGCGGAAGAGAAAGAGTGCTAGGGGCGGGCCGGCGGAAAAACTGGAAAATCGGGCGCTTCAGAAGGTGGACTAGGGAAAATCGGAGGGGCATGAGTGGGTGGAAAAAATAAAAATTTAGCGTCTTCAGTATACGGGAGATCGTTAGGACCATTGGAAGTAGACGGAAAAAATGGAAATTCGGGGGTTTGAGAAGATGGGGGTGAATTAGGATCGGAAAAAATCGGAGGGGTTTGATTAGCGTTAGGTATGGGAAAGGGCGGGAAAAGTGAAAATTGATCGACTTCAGCCACTTCTATTGCTTTGAGTTGACGAGCATCAGATTTGTATGTATCCGTCCGTAGCCATTATTATGAACATTAACAACACAAAAATCGATGCAGATTTCAAAGAACTCGCCATTGTTATTGCCCGAGACAAAGTGACGATGTTTAACTTGTTGCGTTTTTCGATTACCAATGTATCGATGCTTAAATAGCTCGAGTTTTGGAGATGGATCGTAAAGATTTGGTGGTAAGTTATTTATGAATGAGTATGAGGTTTATTTTAATTGCTAAATTGATGCGTGGTGTTTATAGATGATATGTAGAGTGCGGCCATGCCAAACTATTTGTTACTACAATTAGGTATGACTATAATCTTGATAGTGTAGTTAATTGAGTTTTAGAAATGAGTTATGTAGGGGCAACCCCCGGTAGAGTTGGTAAGGGCATTGAATTTTGTGGTCTTGGTCACGGGTTCGAATCCTGATGAGGGAATGTCTATTTGCCTTCTCTACTGTGAGCCTGTCAGCTATGGGCAACCTAGGCTGGTTTACCTCTCTTGTATAGTTTGCAGGCTATTGCACAAGAGCTATGGGCAACCTAGGCTGGTTTACCTCTCTTGTGTAGTTTGCAGGCTATTGCACAAGAGCGGGGTTTACCCAGTGCGCACCTAACTGTAGCGGCTGCGGGTTCCCTTGTCATCAAAAAAAAAAAAAGAAATGAGTTATGTACATTTTCGTAAGGATTTTAGTTGTTAATGGAAAATAATTTGTTTGTTGAGATAAAGTTAAATTGATCATTATGAGAAATTCACTAGATTAAATTCATTTAAATTAGGACGTAATGTTTAATGTAGATTACTAATATTTTGTGGCTTTTGTATTAAAGCCTTTAATACCATATTTCAAAAACATTAATTTTAGATTCGATAAAATGTTAAACTGATCAATAACTTACCGGAGTAAATAACCACCCGTAGATAATATTGCTTGACTAATTAATCTCTATATTAGGGTGGCAAAATAGATTTGGAACCACGGTTCCAACGGTTCCAACCCAATTTGGGTTGAATTGGTTCCTAAGAATTTTATTTGGTTCCTAATTGGTTTCAACTTAGTTCCAAGTTGGGTCCAACTAATTTCAACTTAGGCCCAAATCGTTTTATTGTCAATACTCTAAAAATAAAGAACAAAATGTAAGGTATTGAGTTGGGTTGGGCTTGGTTCCCTTTTGGGTTGATTTTGGTTCCCTTTTGGATTGATTTGGTTCCTTCTTAAAAACCATTTAAGAACCCAACTCATTTTAAAACGAAACCGTAAGAATCGACCTAAAACCAACCCAACCGCCCAATTGCCACCCCTACTCTAGATCATTGCCCTATATCAATACTTAAATGATCCACATAAATTCTTAAAGCCATAGTAAGATATTCTCTTAATCTTTTGTGAGCCAACTTTCTCTGATTCATAAATATCATTTGTTATTTCTGCGATAAATGAGAATTATGTGGTTATAATCTTATCTCATAACCAAATATAGAATAATGTCATATATTATAATACGCCATAACTATTAACTGTTATGTTTTGCGTTTTAATTTGATTATTGAAGTGTTGATTGATGTGATTGTTTCTTATAAAATATACAACTAATTGTATACACAAATTTGATTTTAAAAAGTCCGTTTCTTGCACATGTACTAGGAGTAGGGGTGTTCAAACGGTTATAATCGAACCGAACTGAAAGTTCGGTTAACCGAAAATTCGGTTAGGTAAAAATCGTAATCGTAACCGAACCGATTTGAGTTCGGTTCGGTTACGGTTATAACCGAATCGGTTCGGTTAATTTCGGTTAACCAATCGGTTAACCGAAATCCGGGCAAAAAATTTTTTTTTGCAAAAAATAATTTGAATTTTGAGCTATTTGACCTATTTGAAATTAAGTTTTAACTTGAAATTGGTAAATTAATAAAGGTTTAACTTTCAATCTACCGAAATACATTATCAAAAGCTCATTTTAAATTTTATTTTCATATAATATGATCATAATTATTTGTTTATGTGAGATTTATTAAGTTTTACAATTCTTCTACAAACTTAAAATTGAAAGAAAAAAAATTAGGATTAAATGAGTTAAGTTGTTATATATTTCAAATTGACCCCTATATTATGAAATATATTATATTTGGCCCAAATAAATCGGTTACGGTTCGGTTAGACTAACCGACCCCAAATAACCGAACCGTAACCGAAGCCGATTTTTTTCAAATATGTTAACCGAAACCGAACCGAAAAAATTTCGGTTCGGTTTCGGTTAGAACCGAATGTATCGGTTTCGGTTCGGTTCGGTCGGTTAGTCGATCCGTGCACACCCCTAACTAGGAGTAAGCAATGCTCATTTGCTACAACAACTCAAAACGACTAAATAATCGATAAAATAATTATTTTTTTTTCAAAGTGTTGTATTATGGTCTTTTTTATTAATCTCAAACATAATTGCTTAGTATAACTTACTGTGAAATAAATTAAAATTGTGCTTTTGTAAATTAAAACCGAATGTAGCACGGTACTATTTGATGATTTTTAAAAATTTCACTATGTAAACTAAACAAACCAATAAAACTAAATGAATCATATAACGAAATAGATTGTGCGTATGATTTTTAAAAATTTCACTATGTAAACTAAACAAACCAATAAAACTAAATGAATCATATAACGAAATAGATTGTGCGTATATATAACGAAAAAAATACTAGTTGAAAATATATTTTATCAGGATTAAAACTAAACGAATACTACATATCATATGTTAGAACGACAAAAAAGTACCAGCATCATCGTACATATCAATTTTGAAATATGAATATAACATTTAGGGTAAATTGCTTTTTTCGTCCCATAAGTGTCACCCTTATCATTTTTGGTCCCGCGCTTCTCACTTTTCTCACTTTTAGTACCGTAAGTAGTCAAACCTAGCAGTATTGGTCCTTGACAAAATTCCGTCCGAAAATAAACGGAACCACGCGTGTAGGTCGTGTGTGGCCGTTACTTGAAAGGAAAGAAGTGTGTGTGGTTCTATTTATTTTTGGATGGAACTTGGTCAAGGGACCAATACTGCTAGGTTTTACTACTTACGGGACTATAAGTGAGAAAGTGAGAAGCGCGGGACCAAAAATGAGAATGGTGAAACTTATGGGATGAAAAAAGTAATTTACCCTAATATTTACCTTTGTTACTATATGTATGAACCAAATATATTTTACATTCATATACGAAAATGTTCTACTCTTCTCATGAACACTGAGTTTTGAAATTTATATCATAACTAATAACACAATACACTGATGTGGTGTGCTAGTTTGTTCATTAAAATTTGTGAATGAAAATATGTAAATGCATATATATTATAATCTAATTCAACGCCATTCTATCGTTATATTGCTTGTACACATACGTAGATACTTATGACTTGAGAGTTCAAATTTAGTTTCAAGTTTGGTCCAACTTCTTTCAATTTAACTCAATTGGTTGCCAATAATTTAAATTATAAGGAACGACTCACCTAGTTTGCTACTAAAGATGTCAAGCAGGCCGGATCCGGCCTGCTTGACAATGGGCTGAACAGGCCGGCTCATCCCATAAGGGAGAATGGGCCGGCCTAGTCATTTTTATTATATATGGTGTGGGCCCCACACCCCACAAATATATAATTTGAAAAAACAAATATAAAAAAGACTATTAATATATAAAAAAGACTATTAACATATAAAAAAAATATAAAAAGAAAAAATATATATATATATATATATATGACTCGGGTAAGCAACTTGAACCAAGTGACAAGTTATTTCTTACTCTCAAAGACTATTAATGTTTGAAATTTAGTGTAAACACATTTGTTTGTATTAGTGAATTAATGAATTGAGATTCATTTATAACGGAATAATTTTTAAAAAGTAATATATATAATATATAATTAACTCGAGTTTGACTCAAATAATTATAAGAGAGCAACATAATTATATGAAAATCAAACTATTGGGCCTTCACTCAATTAAAATGCATTCAAACTTAATTCCATTAACACTCTATTCATAATTCAAATATATCCATAACTCAAAGAAAATTAAAAAATAATCTGTAATATTTTCTTTAAATAAATTTGTATAGTATCTTATCTGGCTTGATTTCAATTATTAACATCCTAAAATAGTCACCCATAGTAGAATCAAACACAAAAGGGGAAAGAAAAATAATTGCAATAAAAGTGTGAGAAAAGAAAGGGAGAAGGACAAACAAAAAGATGGTGTAATATGATGACAAACACTGACCCAGTAAAAATAATCCTCAAAAAAAGGAAATAAAAAGAAAGAAAGAAAAAAGTGTGATTTTTGGTAGTATTAGTATTGTAATTTGTACATATTGTTAAGTGCCCTTTCCACAACTATTCATTCTTGAAACCCAGATATTTTTTCTTCAATTTTCCACTCATTTCTTGCTCTCTTGGATTTAGGGTTTTGACTATTCAAATCATCATCATCATCATCTCTTTGAGCTCTTCTTGCCAAGTAAGCTCATAAGTGCTTACTCAACGATGTGATTATAATCTTTCCTTGTTAATTATATCTTCTCATTTTATTTGTACTTCATTATTTTTTGGAGTTTTTGTGTGTTTCGGGCTTGAATTTTGGGGTATAGTTGAATGATAAGGGAGCTTGTTGTGGGGTTAATTTTTTTTTTTTTTGGGTGATGTGGGTTGTGGGTTTGGTGTTTTATTCTGCTTGATTGTTGTTGAATTGGGGTTCCCTTTTCTGGGTTTTGTTTAATTTAGCTTGAACTTGTTTGTAATTCATTTTATGTGTGTAATTAGCTCTTTGAACTGTTGTTTTTTAAGCTGAAATTGAGATTGAGCTCATTTGATAGATATTTTGATGACATGCTTGGACTTTTGGATGATGCTGGTGGCATATTGTAGTCTTGCTAGCTGCTTTGAGTTTATTCGGAAAAAATTAAAAAGAAAAACTGATAAAAGAACTTCAAACACTAAATGTTTATCTATTGTGGTGTAAGAAATTACACTGTTGAAGGTGAATTTATGGGGTTCATTTTTAGTTAAAAAGGGTTTTCGTTGTGCTGCTTTTGATTTGTGATAATAAAATATCTCGGGATGCAGATCTGCAGTGATTATAGAATGCTGAACTTCAATGTGTGCTACATAATGCTGGTATTGTTATCCATGGTATTCAGTGGATTCTTTTGCAGCAGAGATACAAAATGATTTCAAGAATGATCTAAACAATGTTTAATATAGACTATAACTTTGTGGCCCGTACTTCGTACTTTATGACCTTGCATTTGTAGCTATGAACCTTTCTTATGTCATTCTAATCCCTCCCCTTAAGTTAAGTTTGCATACTTCGTTTACCTCTGAAGAAATAATCTCGTATATTATATATGTAGATTTCACTTTCAGTGACGTTGTTTGTTTTTGAGCCGTTGGATGTGTACAATATGATGTCATTGCTGTAAAATATGACATCATCACATATGCATGTAGTATGTGTGTTTTAGTCTCGTTTCACTTTGTGTGTTGCATGTTTTGGTAGGTGTAAAGTCGACATTCGTACTAGCTGATTGGATCTTAGATGGATGACAGTGGTCATCGTGAAAATGGAAGGCATAAACCACCTCAGGGGCAGGTACCTCTCATCACATTACCTTCTCGAAACTCTTGTGTATATTTCCAGGACCCCTTTTTATAAGAATCTCAAATGCTAGGGCCTGTTTGGATGACTGTTTTTAAAGTGTGTTTTTGTTTTTGCAAAATAAAAACATGAAAAAGGCGTTTGGTTTGGCTTGTTCCCACTTTCTGTTTTTTAAGAATAAAACTTCAAAATTTGCTATTTTGCAGAACAGGTTTTATCTGTTTTTAAAAGAAGTTTTACAGAACATTTTTACACTCCAAACTAAAAAAAAATACGGCACTTAAACCCCTCATTGAAAAAAATAATATATTTCCTATCTCCTCATTTCACTCCTCCTTTCATCAAAAAAACACATAGAGATAGAAGAGAAGAGAAGAGAAGTGTTCTCGATTTCTTTTTCCAGAATAGTCAACCAAACAGGATTTCAACATTATTTATACTGCAAAATTGTTTTGATAAAACTGGTCAACAAAACTATTTTACAAGGAAAATTGCATAGTTTGTCCTGTGACTATAGGAGGTTGGCAAATTCAGTCCTTCAGATTTATGACATTGACAATTTAACGTCACTAATGTTCACATCTATCAGATTGAGGCGGGTTTTGCTGGAAATGTATAAGTTGGTTTGAAAATTGCATGTCGATGCATGACCTTATCAAGTTGAGAATTTTCAATGTTGGGGTGGAAAATCACGACTTGAGGAACAGAAATACATGTAGATTAAGGTTAAGTGGCAGCTTTAGTCCTGCAAATTAATTAACAAATTAAATAGAGATTATTTTTGGTCATCACTTGCATAACATATACTATCTTACCTCCAAAATAGTAAAAATCCCGAAACTAGATGGTCATTTTACCCGCACATGTTAAGTTCTAATCAACGGTTCGAAATGCTCGTATCAGTGGTTGATGCAGCATCAGCCGTCGATGAAGCAGATAATGGCCATCATGGCCGAACGAGATGCTGCAATCCAAGAACGAAACCTCGCGATTTCCGAGAAAAAGACAGCGTTAGCAGAGAGGGATATGGCTATTATGCAGCGAGATTCGGCCATAGCCGAAAGAAACAATGCCATAATCGAAAGAGATAACGCTATCGCCACTCTCCAATACCGCGAAATGAACAACAACGGTGAAATTTCCCCGTGCCCACCGGGCTGCCAAATTGCCCGTGGTGTAAAACACATACACCACCCTCAAATGGTCGAAACTCCATACGACATGCACAACATACCTGAGACCATCCCAATCTTGCCCGTGGGTTCAAAGCCGGGTCGTGCAAAACGGGCCAAGGAGACTAAACCTGCGACGCCCTCGAAACGGGCTTCGAAACGGGTCAAACAGGAATGGAAAAACGGGTCCGGGCCCGATACTGAGGACCTTAACCGGGCCAAGCCCGGTTGGAAAGAACAGGACTTGGGCTTGAACCAAGTGGCCTTTGACGAGACTACAATGCCCGTGCCCGTGTGCTCGTGCACGGGGGTTTTAAGGCCGTGCTATAAATGGGGTAATGGCGGTTGGCAATCTTCGTGCTGCACGACGAATTTGTCGATGTATCCACTTCCGGCCGTGCCCAATAAGCGCCATGCTCGGGTCGGTGGTAGGAAAATGAGTGGAAGTGCGTTTAATAAGCTGCTTAGCCGTCTTGCAGCCGAGGGTCATGATTTATCGAGCCCGGTCGATCTTAAAGACAATTGGGCTAAACACGGGACAAATCGATATATCACTATTAAATAAGTGGCTTCGATAATGGAGAAAGGTATGCTTTAATCTTCATATCTTGTGTTCCTTATGTATGACGAGTTAAATGCATGAGTTTTCGATCGAATAGAGGGAGATGAGATAAGGGCATGTTTGGATGTTAGTTTGCATGTAACAGCAGATAGTTGTAATCTATCCAGGTTTATGGTATTGTTCACCATGTTTATGGTATTTGTATCAAATGTTAGCTTCTAAATTCAATAAAAGGGTCTCTTTTGGTGATTTTGTACTAGTATCAGAGAAGAAAATGTTATCTTGAATTATTTAGTTTAACTGCATGAATATGGTTGGAAACTTGGAATATAATAATTCTACTAATTTACAAGTAATAAGAAAGTAAATTGATTCTCACGTGCTATTGGTTGAATGTAACCTAAATACTACAATATCTTGACATCTTATATTAGCGAATATTATTATAGATTAATAACTTCTTTGGAATTATTTCTTCTCTCGATTATTTGCTTATATATGTTTGTTCGCAATATCTATATATAATGCAATACACATTTTCATGTATAAATCCAATCAAATTAATCTGCATCTGCATGTAAATATTTACCTTTTAAAATTGCATAAAGTTATAGAAAATGCTATAAAAACCGGATATTTATTCCAAATAAAGACCTTATAGATAATGATTTTATTTAATACAGAACAAAAATCATATGATATAATAATTAATAGTACGTGGGACCCACATCACCCCCACATTGTAGCAATCCAGTTTGACATTCACTCTGAAATGCAGCTGAAATTCAACTGAAATGCAAAACCAAGAGGAGAAAGTAAAATGAGACAAAAACATTTTCACCACGGACTTTTCAATTCTAGTCACTGTCTGAAAAAAAAAGCATAAATTGCATTTTTACCCCATATCTTTCATCGATCTTCAATTTAATCCATTCATTACGAGATTCTCAAATACACCCCTAACGTCTAAAAAATCTCACATTTAGTCCACAAACCGAAATTCCATTGAGTATTTAATGGTCAAATTAATATGCCCTGTGTGTGAACCTTTTTAACCATTCATACAAATTCTCCTAAAACCAACAATCTAAATGTTAACTAGTAAAGGATATGAAGTTGACCTTACGAAATTTTGAATTAAAAATATTCTGAAAGTAATGATAGAATTACATATATATGGTAAATAAAGGGACTAAATTGGAATTTTTTAAAAAAAAGTTATGGGACCAAAAATGTGATATTTTTGGTCTGAAAAATATCCACCAAAAGAAATAAAATAAAATAAATTGTGGGTATTTGTCGGAAGCTGGTTGGTGCCTGCAGTGAGATTAGCAAAGAAGAAGATAAATAAAAAACCCCACTCTCCAAACAATTATTATTAATTCATTTCGTCATTTTTTATGCAAAATCCAAAGTTTTTGTCTCTTTTCACACACAACCTCAGTTCACCCTCTTTAATTTCAACGTAATCACCGCCATTTTCAGCGGGAAATTGGCGAAATTATCCATTTTTCTTTTGCCCCATTTGAAGAAGAGTTTAGTTTCGTGACTCTCAACCAACATATAAAACCACCATGATTGTTGCGAATATTGCTGTTTAATGTTATCAGGTAAGGTGCATTCGTTACTGCTCTCTTTTTTAAAAAAATTGAGTTTTGGTGTGTGATGACTTATGATTGAGTTTTTTATTCCTTAATTTCTTAATTGTAGGTTTTATGATTGTGGAAGTTTGAGTGTGGATGATACTGAATTTGATGCTTGTAGATTTCAATTCAACTATTGTTTAGTGTTAGTCTTTAGGGTTTTTGAGTATTCTGGAAAGATAAAAGTTAATTAGAGGAAATCCCTTTATTATAGCTTAATAACTGCTTAATCTTTTCACTGAGACTAAAGTTGAAATCTTTAGGGAAGCATAATCAAGGGTTTTTGATTATTTGAGGCGGGCTCTTGTTCATTTTAATGGCTCAATCCAATCTAAAGCAACCAATGAGTCAAGCTTTTAACCACGGGGGTTCGGGTTCTCACTCACGATCCTTATCTCAACCAACCTTTTTTGCGAATAATTGCTTGCCCCCATTGAGCCCATTTCCTCCTAGTGAGTCTTCGTTAGCTTCATCAAACTCGAATTTGAAGGATATGTCCATGGATGAAATAGACGTTAGTTCACGCGGGCCCCCCATCTTTCCCCGGGAAAATAGTTTTCGTATGAATGAAAGCCTTCCCCCGCGTAAAGGGCATCGCCGTGCAAATAGTGATGTCCCGTTACCCTTTGCTGATATGATACACTCTTCACCTCAGTTGGTGCCTATAAGCCGACAGGGCATTTCGGGCAGAATGGAAAATGTAAAAGATACTGGTAATAAGCCCATTGGCAACTCGTTTAATTCGTTCATGAATTTGGATCGTGTGGATATGGATCAAAACAGTGGTGAAATCAGCACCGTTGATTCGGAAAGTGTTTCGAGGAATAGGGAAGGAGTCAAAAGGAGTGCTTGTGGAGATATTGCACAGCCAGCTAGGCACTATAGGAGTCTTTCAATGGATAGTGGTATTATGGGGAAATTTTGTTTCGGTGATGAGTCACCAAAGTCACAGATGGATCATCAGCTCTCACCGAGCAATTCCTTGGGTGAAAAATCTGCAAAATTGAACTTTGAGTTTGGACACGGCGAATTTAACGAAATCGAGCTGAAAAAGATCATGGCAGATGAGAGGCTCGCGGAAATCGCATCGTCCGATCCAAGACGCGCAAAAAGGTATAATTCGTATAGGATTTTGTGCAGCATTAGTTGCAATTTTAGTCCCGGTTTGTTAGAAAACGGTCGAAAACTGTGAATTTGGTCACTTGCATTACACGTGGCCATGGTTGCGTCCAATAGAATTTTGTAAACAATGGGACTAAAGTTGCAATAGGCTCTATCCTACGGGGCCATACTGCAATTTTCCATATGAAGTATTTCAGATGAACTTAGTGCGTATAAAAGCAGTAGGGGTGGCAATTTGGGTCCATACATTTACTTGAACCCAAACAAAACTAAGTTTTCAATGAATTGGGTCCTAACATTTTAGCATTTTAGTTCCAACAAGGTTGGCTTTTAATGATATTTGGGTCCAATTGGGTCTTAAATTGGGTCCAACCTATTCTCCACTTTGAGTCAATAATCTACATTTTACACTCTATAACAACCCCTTACACCACTTTGATTCATAATGGTCCTTATTGGGTCCATTTTGGGTCCACTTTGGTCCTTGTTGGGTCCAACTATAATGCATAATTTTTGAATCCAATTGGACCCAACCCACTTTAAGCCCAACCCAAATGGACCCCGACCGAAACCCAACCCATTCAACCTAATTGCCACCCCCTAAAAAGCAGTGTCACATTTCAAGGCTCTTTTTTGTTATTTCTGAATGGCAGGATATTGGCAAACCGGCAGTCAGCTGCTCGGTCAAAGGAGCGGAAAATGCGTTACATTTCAGAATTAGAGTACAAAGTGCAGACTCTGCAAACAGAAGCAACCACACTATCGACTCAAGTTACTATTCTACAGGTGTGTAGTTTCTTAGTTCTTATTGATTAGTTTTTGTGCGGTTTCTTTTAGCAACGTTAGAAATATGGTAATTTGATGTCCCATTTGTACTACAGAAAGATTATGCTGAGTTGACCAATCAGAATAATGAGTTGAAATTCCGAGTTCAAGCTATGGAGCAACAGGCACAACTCAGAGACGGTATTCACTTTTCTTCCATAATAACTAATTTGTGAATTTAGTTCAATTGTGAATGCTTTAATCCTCACCAAAGACATACCTGCACTAAAGCTGAGTAAAAAGCATATACTTCGTTTTCTAGAATTGGGACTCGGGAATTTGTGATTAGTTTAGTCAACCTCTTCATAGTCGAAGAGGTTGACTAAACTAATTTGCAAGTTTGTAAACAATGGGGCCAGTTGCAAGGGGATGTATCTTGCGGGACCAAATTACCTAACTGAAATATTGAAAAAAAAAAATCGGTTAACAACAGAACGAACCACTAATCCCGTTTGCTATTTGTTACCTCATGTTGGTGTACCAAAATTTTCGTTTAATTCCGTTTTACCAAGTAAATTCCCCTAATTATTACTTTTGCATTGTAATTGAGTAGCTTCTTTTCAGCATTTACCATCTTCTGCTCAACATTTTGATCATCTTCTGCTTAACATTGGTTATTGAACATTACACTTTTGATCTTGTTGAATATTGACCATCCTTTTGTGGCATTTTATGAACTTTTCGGGTATATATATGTGACAGCTTTGCACGAGGCCTTAACCGCAGAGGTTCAACGTTTAAAGCTTGCAAGGATGGATCTTAGAGAAGACGGAAGAACATCCAATAGTGTAGCACAGCCGGGACCCACAAAGCATCACGTGTTCCAGATGCAGCCTAATCAGATCCAACGGCTATCGGTTCAGACATCAACGTCCACTACAACATCTTCAACTCCTCCTACCTCAGCATAGCAGAACTCTTGTCCAAGCATGAAGTGTTGAGGGCTGAATTTGATTGACCAATTCATCTTCAGTTATTTGAGGCTGGCATTAGACTATATAGTATCATATATAATCTATGTTTTATTTAGTTATATTCATTTCGAATTACATAGAGAATAATTGTTCTTGACTTTGGATTGCTTTATGATGTTTCTATATATATAGGTAAAAACTACAGATTGACTTTGAAGAGTTGAAGTGTTCTTTTTTTCTCGTTTGTGTTGAAGGAGTAAGTCCATGTACGGACTAGTAGTTTAGACCCGGTTTGCTAAATCCAAGTGTAATATATTTGTTATGCGATTGATCACTTCCGTTCAAAATTCACTTGGATTCAGATAAATCGGGTTCTAAGTAGAGTTTCCTTCAATTGTTCTCTATAATAAATAGAGTTTGAGCAATTGGATCATTATAATTTCTCGTGGTTTGAGGAAAGCATTTGTTGCAGGGTTCATAAAATCGAAAGTTCGACACAATTTTTATTTATTTTTAATTAGATGCAGTTACTAATTCATAATCTGGCATGTATATAATGAAAATTTCGTTCTTGATTCTACGAGAATCTTTTTTGAAAGCTTATCTTTTGCTCCTCTTCGATGGAAAATTCATGTAATTAGTTCTTTTTTCTGAGGATCGATTAGATGAAAAGTATAAACCTTAATTATATTTCATCTCATTAACAAGTTTAGTATAATAAACATAATGACCCTGAGAGAAGAGCCTATGATTAGCTTTTCAGAAAATGAAGAAATTAAATCTTTGTCTTTCTAACATATTATACAAATATCTTGACGAATTATTACGAAAAAATCATGTATATGATGAAATTCGGAATAATATCTCTAAAAGTGGAGTAAATTTGAGACCTTTAACAAGCAATTGTGCACCCGAAATAGAAATCCACCAAAAGAGAAAACCAATTTAAATCTTTCCAGCAACAATGACACTTTTGATTCCCAAATCCAAAAGAAAAGAAGAAAAGAATCCCAACCCTCAAATAGTAAATAAAAAATCCCCAAAAAAAAAATAAATTTGCCCAAAATACACAGTCCAAAACTCGCGGGAACTCTTTAAACATTAAAACCCTTTTTATATTCTTTCTCAATTCTCAAAACCCATAATAATAATTATTAATAAAAAAAAAATCAAATTATCTCCTTTTATTTTCTCAAAATTATATCCAAATTATCCCCTTTTCTTTTTTCCCACTACACATAAATTAAAAAACACATTTACTATCAGAAGCAGTAGGGTTTTCAACTTTCAATTGTTCCTTTTAAACTCAATCTACATTCATTATAAGGCACAACTTTTCTCTTTTTAAACCCTAGCTCTCTCCGCCGATTAATTTATCTTTTTCTCTTCTAATTCTCCGTTTGTAATCGGTCCTTTTTGATTTCGGAATATTGGTTGTTTGGATCTGTTGTTTAAGTGTGTTTTTTGAGCGGTTGAATTTGAGTTTGGCGGGAGATGGCGCAGGTTGACGAAGAGGAGAAGAAGGTGGAGGAGATCAAGGGTGGAGAGCTGCTTTTCTGCGGTACGACGGCGTGGGACGCAATGGGACGCCGTAGGACCACGCCGGAGGAGAATTTGGTTTCTCCGACCAGGCTTCGGCCACTTATGGGGGTGGACATTCGCTTTGTCGCCGCCGGTTGCGGTAAAATTTTGAAAACTTTAGTGTTTTTCTTGGTTTGTTTTGTTGTTTTTTTTAGTTTTATTGGTATAGTTAGTGTGAAATTGAGTTTTTCAGTTGGGGTTTTGTGTTCAGTTTTGTTTGGGCTGGTTTGTTAGTTCGGAATTTTAGTTTGATTTTGTTGAATTTGGATATGTGTGGGAGTTTGATTTTTTATTTTTTGTGAAATTTAGTGTCTTGTCATTGCGTGGCGTTGGATGTGGACGGGCGGTGCTACACGTGGGGACGCAATGAGGCATGTGATATTCTATTTGTTGGAATTTTGACATTGTTGATGGTTTATGCTTCATATTTGTGTCTTTTTTGTGTTTTGTAAATTATGCAGAAGGGACAGCTCGGACACGGGGATAAAGTTCAGCGAGATAGGCCGACAATTGTTTCGGAACTGTCCAAGTTTGTTGCTTTTCTTCTCTTACATTCTTGTTTCAATGAAAGTTGATAATTTCGACACCTGTTCAAAACGCTAAATTTTGTCTTTTTTTCGTTGTTGGTCTTGTATTATGTGACAACTAAGTTTGGGTTCGTGAACATTATTTCCATGTTCATTCACCTGCATTGTACCTTGTGTTATTTAGCATGTGTTAAATATGAGAAGCCCACATATTTATTTGACCTATCATCTAATCCGGTGAATGTAGAACATTATGTGACTGTTAGCATGCAATGTACCTTATGTGTTAGCATGCGTTTAATTTGAGTAGTAGTCCATATGCTGACTTGACCTATCATCCAAGTCTAGTAAATGTAGAACATCATGCTGCTGATAGAACTAATCCACATGAATAATTATCCTAAACTACTTGTTATTATTACCATGAAATTCCATAACTATATGCAATTGCTTTCAGGCATAAAGTTGTTAGAGCAGGAACTGGTAGAAGTCATTCCGTGGTAGTAACTGAAGAAGGGCTCTCTTTTGCCTTTGGTTGGAACAAGCATGGGCAGCTCGGTTCAGGTTCCGCAAAAACTGGTGGGTTTTATTAGTAGATTTATTTGAGGAGTTGTCAATTACTGTTGCTTAACTGAAACTAGTCGTATTGCTGGTAATTTTGTTGATATCCTGTAATACGTATGCTTTGAGAAAGTATATCTTCATTATAACTTCAGTTCAGATTTCTTTGTTTCTTTTCTTGTCATTCTTTTGGAAGTTGACGTTTTCTCCATAACTGCTGTTGTCCCTTTGTGCTTCTATGTCTTTAATATTTCCTAATCATTGTGGCATTTCTTGTAATTAAGACCAATTGAGCCTTCTATTTGATAGTAATAAATATTTTATGACGACGTTTAAAAGAAGCCATCGACTTTTAATGCTAACTACCATGGTGATAGAATCATACATGGCTTGGTTTTCTTAACAACTCTTTCTGTCTTCTTGGAAGTGGACGCAAATATTCTGCTTGTTTCCGACTCTAGTTATGGGTTTTAGGCTTTACACTTGCTAATGATAGTAAATTCTACTGTGAGCTGTTCTATTTGCATGCAAGATGTCTTGGAACTGTACAGCAGGGTACCAAAATTTCCATCGTGAAACTGGGTTCTTCCTCAACTACTTGTGCAATGCGTAATAAGACCAATTGGTAATTCCTGTAGTTAGACTAACGTGCTTGAGAGTGTAATTATACACTGAATATTTGTTACGTATACAATCAGTTGGGCTTTCCTTGTGTGTCTTATCATGACATTGTACTTTGCTGATGGCCTTGTGATTCTTCTACTTTTGTTGCAGAAGTTGAATTATCTCCAATTCGTTGTCAAGTGTCTGAAGTCAAAACAGCTGTTTGTGGGGGTGATTTTACTGTGTGGTTAACTTCTACTGAAGGATCTTCTATAATGTATGGTTTGTGGACTTTGTTATATATGTTACTTTAGCTTGCAGTAGTTTACTTTTTCTTAAGTTTATCTATTGAAAACTGATTTTTTTTTTTTGTACTTTTTCAGGACTGCTGGTCTTCCACAGTATGGTCAGCTTGGGCATGGCACCGACAATGAGGTAGGATCAAGAAAGCGGAATTTCTTATTAGTATTGTTATTTGATGGTTTTTTTTATTCATTTCTTGTATCGTGATCATCAGACACGCTTTTATTTGAATATTATTGAAGTTTGTAGGCAATCTTATAGTTTCTCAAAGTTTTTAGTTGCTTTCCTAGAAAGTACAATTTCTCATCCTTATGGTCAATTTTCTGAGATAAGCTTGTTTGCATTCGCTTTACCAAAGTATTTCTAAAGCTTCCTTATTTCATAATCTGTGGTTATGTGTATGCTTCTGAGTTCTGTCTATATGTTGTCCATACCCTTTTGCCTTCCTTCCTGCCGTTTTTGTGGACCGACTGAGATTATGTTTCTTTCAAACAAATTCAACCAAGAATTTGCTAGTATTTTTGTATTTTTAACCTTTGGATGGTAGTTACTTACATTTGCAAATTTCTTGCTTTGCCAAGGAATACAAGTCTCTGCGAAGAGTTCCTGTTTTACATCATAATGATGACATTTAGTAGAGTTCCATCTCTTTTCTTGATATCCCAGATGCTTAAACACTGAAAAGTTTCACATTATGCATGTACTATCTATTCTCCTTGAAGTTGAACTCATGAGTATCATTTCATGTATTTTTGGTTCCTTCGCGTAATTACAAGGTATTCTTTTCATTGGCAGTATAACACGAAAGATAGCTCTGTGAGACTTGCTTATGAAGCTCAACCTCGTCCTAGGGCTATAGCCTCTCTTGCTGGGGAAACCATAGTAAAAGTCGCTTGTGGAACTAATCATACAGGTGGTCCTACTATTAATACCCATATGCTTCTCTGTTCTTGTCTCGTTCCCCACATTGCTTAAAATAGTTAATGTGTGATTCCTGTTTGTTTCTTTGAACTCAGTTGCGGTTGATAAGAACGGCCATGTTTACACGTAAGTTATTTACTTATGTAGTTAATCTTTGCGCTCTCTTCATTCAATTACTCGTAGTTTAAAACGACACTGGATTTGTCATTTAATTCAGCCACCTGATTTTTTGTTCATTTCTTTCTATTTGTTGTTACGTTGAATAGGTGGGGATTTGGTGGTTATGGAAGGTATTGCTATTAATTTCACTCACTGGTTATGTTCTCTCTTATTTACCTTTTATTACTTTTACCTGATTCCTTAGCTACTGTGATAGGCTTGGTCATAGAGAACAGAAGGACGAGTGGGCTCCACGCTTAGTTGATGTTTTCACAAGGCATAACGTTCTGCCTCCTAATGCAATTGTTTCAGCTGGCTCTGCCAATTCATCATGTACAGCTGGTCAGCTTTCTTTTGGATTTATATTCATTTTGCTTATGTTGGATTGTTAGTGGTTATCCTTATTTATCATTTTTTTTTTGTAATTTATGTATCTCTGGTTTAAATCAAAATATGCTTAAAGTTTGGTAGACTAACTTTGTTTGCATAGTAACATGGCCATGGATTTTGTAAGGCAGATTATCCATAAACCTTGATATTCAGTTGATCTCTTACCTCAATGTTTTATTGTTTCATATGAAGTTCTGAGATGGTTTATGGACTTAATTCGCCAAGTTTTTTTACAAAACTATATGCTGTACATTAGCGTTTTTGTTAACAAATATAAATTTTAAATTGCGGCTAAAGTTTTTATGCTATTGCAGGAGGTGGACAGCTCTACATGTGGGGCAAGATAAAAAACAGTGGGGATGATTGGATGTACCCTAAGCCTCTAATGGATTTAAGGTTTGCTTCTTTCATAATAAATACAGATTTTGGTTTCATAAACTTTTTTGGTTTCTCTTTTTAACTTAAATTTGTTCTTATAAAAAAACAGTGTTTATTTATGACAATTTCGATACACAAACGCGAATAATCTATTTTTAATGGACATTCAAATTGATGAATTAAAGCTTGAGATATCGGGAGATCTTTTTAACAAATTGCTCTAGTTTCAATGAATGAAAACGTGAATAAAAAATTTGCTCTAGATATCGGGAGATCTCTTTTGATTGACCTTCTGTAACAGGAAATTACCAATTGATTGAAGTTACAGCATCTCCTTATTTCTCCTTAGAATATAATGCTGTCTATTCATTTCAAAAAAATATCGACCGGTATTCTCTTCTTGCCAAAACATGGAATTATTTTTTATCCGTTTTAGCTTCTGGTTTGATTAGCTAATATCTATTACAGTGGCTGGAATATCCGCTGCATGGATTCAGGAAACAGTCACCACTTTGTTGGTGCTGATTCGTCATGTATAAGCTGGGGCCACGCTCAATCTGGAGAACTGGGATATGGACCTAATGGACAAAAGTATTACGTAGTTTTAATATATACAGTTTCCATCCACACATGCACACTGATTTTCGGCTATATATCTAAAATTGTGCGTGCAAGTACATTTGTAAGCCTCTATTTTTCTCCCATTTCTCCACTGCAGATCTTCTGCAGTTCCAAAAAAAGTTGATATTCTTGAGGGAATGCATGTTATCAGGTTTCGTACTGTGTTTACAAATATAAAGATTTAATATTTCAGCATTTCTTATAGAAAACTTATTTTGGCTATTTTTCGTTTAGTGTTGCATGTGGACAAGCCCATTCTTTGGCGGTTGTTGATAGAACCAATATTGATGATCGACTTGAACAGGTATGCTTTTTTGTTCTGATATTGTTTTAGTGCAAATCTGTTGCCGGGTCTAAGAAACTGGTTGGCCCAAATGTGTAACTCAAGATTGATCGGGGGACCTTGTGGAGTAGGAATAATTTTAATTTAGGGTAATTTAGTTATACACCCGCTCCGTGGGACCTTAATTACGAAATACACCAATTGAGAAATTACCAGGATTCTCTTGTCAGTATTAAGCATATTACAATTTCACCCTTATTTCTCGAGTTGTCAGGATTTGGCCTCTTGGTTGAAAAATCTCGAGTATCCTTTTCTATTTTGCAAGAGTGCCTTCATTAGTCATATGAAGGATAGATATCTAATGTTTGCATTCGTATATCTTGACAGTTGGAAGTGCATGATGGCAAAGCTGCCGTTGAAGGTATGACAAAATAAACACATTATATAACTACGTGAAAATTTTCCAGTTACTAAAACGATTGCTGAAAAATTAACAAATATTTCGGCATTTTGCAGTAAGCGAAGTACCTGATAGTCCCGCCGTGGCTGAAAAACTTCCAAAGAATGGTCCTGCTAAAAAATCTCAAAACTCAAGCAAGAGGAAGAAAGCAGAAAGCTCGTCTGAGGAGTCTGAGGATGAGGAATATAGCGAGAATGATAGTGATGAAATGTCTAATGGCCATGCAAGAGGTGGAAGAGGAAGAGGCAAAAACAGTAAAGCTGGTGCAGCTAAAAAGGGTAGCGGTCGAGGGCGGGGACGGCCCCCATCGGAGGCGAAAGCTGGTGGTGGAAAAGGGTCGGGTAAGAGGGGAAGGCCTAGAAAGTCATGAGGTTTGGCCCTTTTTAACTTTTGATTATGAATTTGATGAATTTGTGCCATGACTATTTACATTTTTCATATTTTCTGGATGATTTTGAATTTTGAATTTTGAAAACCCTATGAGTAAAATGAATTCGGATACTGCAAGGGCAAAACATTCGAGAAGTTAAATGTAATTTTTTTCTTAACCAGAAAAAAGGAAGAAAATGGAAAGAGAGAAAGATCTCATTTTTTTTTTTGCCTTAAACTGCAGTAGGCTTTAGTTCTCTTTTCCTCCAACTTGAAGAGTTATCTTTATACGTCCTTTATTTACGTAAAATGTAAACTTATGATGCTATAGGGTACCGATAATTGAAGTAATTCTTCGTTTGTCATGTGACGTTTCAAACATCGTTCGGGGTCTACTATTAGACTAGTGTTGAGTGGACTAGATGTCTCGAAATTTGTCAGTCCAATGTTGGCCAACTATTAATAGTCATTATCTATTCTAGTGCTTCTATTTTGTTGAATGAAGTGAATTTCGTATTCCTCTGCATAAATGAATGTGTTGAGTGGCCTAGATGTCCCGAGCATGTTGAAATTTTGAACATTCAGCTGTGAAGATCCCTGCATTGCACATTGAGATTTTTTTTTAAAGATTTCCAGGGGTCATAGTTTCTTCAATTTTAGCTCCTGTAGTAACAAAAGAATTGAGAAGTTTCTTCAACGTCATTGCTTGTGATGGGTCACAAAGTTTTATCTTCAACAAATTTATGAATCTGTTTTGAGAACATTAATAATCTTTCGATCTTGGCATCCTACAGTTCTCTTTCTTTAATTCTATGGATTTTGGTATCTTAATCGGAAATTGAATCCTACACCTGAAGTTGAATATTAACCTCTGTAAGGTTAATATCGTTTTTGGGCTCTCAATTTTCATTAGATAATCGTGCATGGTAATGTTGATATTCCCCTATTCGTCAGGGCTAGCTATAGCTAACCAGGAAAAACCAGTCCCTGTGGGTGCTGGTGCTACTAACAGAGTCGATTTTTATGCGGGTATTGATTTGGATCCATGGGGTATTAATGCATTATGCATAGTAATATGACTTTACACTCTTTCACTTCAATTACATGCAAAATCATTGCCTGGACCTGGACCCATTGTTTTGAGTTTGTGTACTCAATTATATACATATGGATGTCTCGAAAAAGATCAACAATTTCAATGAGTTGATCATCTAAAATAGGGCCTCTATGACTTCACATTTCTGCAGTGACGAAACGTGAAAAGGAAGGGTTCATTTGATCATTTCACTTTGTAGTTTTCTTTTTAATCATTAGGGCCTTTTTTTTTTTACATGTGACTGAGGCTCAAAAGTGGTCATTTTGAAAGAACAATGAGTTGATGTTGTACCTAAAAACATTCCACTTGTTTGCTCAACTAAGATTTCTACCTACATGTAATTATAAGTGGATTATGACATTTGACCTTCAATTATTAACACTAATCATTGCATTTGGACAAAAGGGTTATGGTGAAATGAGTATATTATTTAGGGATAAATGCAAATAACTCCACGTAAAATATTTTATTGGCTGAAAACTCCCTATGAAAAAAATATAGGCTAAAAACTCCCTATAAAATTTTTAAACTGTATGAAACTCCCTGTGAAAAAAATATAGCATAAAACTCCCTGTGAAATTTTTAAATTGCATGAAATCCCATGTGAAAAAAATGTAACCTAAAAATTCCTTGTAAAATTTTACCATTACGAAATATAACTACATTAAAAATTAATTGTTGGATAAAGTTTAATTAATATCCTATAATTTGATTATTAGTACTATTAATTAATTTGTAAATTTTATAGGGAGTTTTTAGGCTATATTTTTTTTCACATGCAATTTGAAAATTTCACATGGGGTTTTTAGCCAATTTTTTTTCACAGCGGGTTTTATGCAATTTAAAAATTTCACAAGTGGTTTTTAGCCTATATTTTTTTCACAAGGGGTTTTCAGCTAATAAAATATTTCACGTGGGGTTATTAGCATTTATCCCTATTATTTAGGAAGTCGACATCCTTCAAATTCTGAATAATCACAATCATTATCATTTGTAATCTAAATTTAAGAGAATAGTGTTGAGTCATGCACAAGTGTGAGTTATTAAAGATGTGATGAAGAAAATGTCGTTTAAATTAAAGTGCTTTGTTCTATTTTCAATAGACTGATACTGCAAAGCTAAATTGAATAAAAATCAAACTCAAATTGAGCTAAAAACAAGAGATAAACATTTCCACTTGTTTAAGTAACGAATCGATTACAATAGTGTTTCTATTATCCATCTTTAAGTCAATTTTCAACAACCCTTTGTTTTATTTTTTTAATTTAAATTGGTCCCTAGTTTGTTGTTATGTGATTATCTTTCAAATTTCTATGCCCTACCTTCGTCTATTATATGGTTATTTTTTATTTTATCTTTGGTTCTTTGCTTGCCTAATTAGTGTTGTCGACATTGGATTTTGGAGAAAAAAGTTTAGAATATGACAAAAAAAAATTAAAAAAAATATGTATTTATTATTTTATATTTTATGTTTGGTTCTTTGCTTGGTCTATTGCCTAATTGTAGGTTGTCGACATTGGATTTTGGAGTAAACTAGAATAAGACAATTAAAAAAAAAAATAGTTTCTTAAAAATTATATTTCCACTTTTGTAGTCTCTTTTTTAGTGGAAGTTCTATTTATGTGAAAAAAGAAGTCACAAAACTTGGGAAATTTGATTTCTTTATTTTTATCTTTTGCTTTTGCATATTTCTTCTCTAGTTCTAGCATTATTTATAATTGTTCCTGGCCAATATAACAAAATTTTATTGCTCAAATAAAAGGATTATAGAAGTAGTATAGAAATTCTATTTCAGGTTGGATCTAACAGATTTAATATAATATACACTACATATTTATTAATTTTACCACATCTGAATAAGCTGTCCTTTTATTACTTACTCAATCAAATCAAGACAAAAACCATACAACTAATAGAATCTCACACCAACATTAAAAATAATAATAAGTTGTAGAAACTTTATCAATAATTGATAAGCAAACAATTCAATATAATTTTATTTTGCAAGTGTGTATATATATATATATAGATATATAGTGTGTGTTGCCATGTTAATTAGCCCATCAACCACATGATGTACATGCTCTATCCCACTACATGCACCGCCTATGTCCTTTTTATCCCTTTCAATATCCCAATTGAAATAGAATGGTAATTTTATAAGTTTTTTTTATAGTTTTAACATTGAAAATAGTTGTTAGTAATTAATTTGCTTCATCTATTTTCCTAATTTTCTTTTTCTAAGGGGGGTTATCTTGCTTATTACTAAACAAGGGGTTATAAATGCCAATAGCTATAAAACAAAATGGTAGATCAACAAATTAAACTAATTAAATCAATATCACAGAAGGTAACATGAAAAAAATAAAATTGAAATCCGTATAAAAATTGAAATATTTTATCAATGTGACTTGTCGATTCCTAATATATATATTTGAGAGTGGTATTAAAATCGT